>JAESUZ010004284.1:0-618240 GCA_017311185.1 Proteles cristata cristata | reverse complement strand
TGTAATATCCTTATTCAACTATAAAACCATTATTCTGAGACATTTAATAAGACCCAAACACATAGAGAGATATATTATGTTCACTGTAAGTATGTCAATCTTCTGGAATCTCACTTAAAATCCCAGCATTTTTATGCAAAGATGAGCTAATTCCTCAATTCATCTATAAATTTAAAAGCCCATAAATAACCAAGAAGAACAAAGTTTCACTTATTGGTATTATGACTTTTTATAAGACTACCTAAATTAGGAAAATATGGTATTGGTGTAAGTATAAACAAAGAGACCTATGGAAAAGAACACAGTCCAGAAACACTCCCATATTTATGTAACAAGTGAGAACAATTCATCACATAGAAAGGATTCTCCATACGATCATCAGTAGAAACTTTTGAGACTAGAAAGTAGTCGGATGTTATATTTAAAGTGAGAAAAAACATCAACCAAGAATTCTATACCAAGGATTTTGTCCTTCAAAAATAGGAGAAAATAAGAAATTCACTGATAAATAAAAGATAAGGGAGTTCATTACCAACAGATCTACCCTACAACAAGTGCTAAAAACAAACATTAAAGGACACTAAACAGTAAATTAAAGCCATATGAAAAGATAAAGATCTCTGGTAAAGGTAAGTACACAGGAATATGTAAAAACCAGAATTATTATAATTTTGATTTAAGACTCAACTATTTATTTTATACAGTATTTAAAAGGCAAACACATAAAATAATTTTTAATGGTACACAAAGTATAAAGATGTAATTTGTGACAACAATGACAAGGTGTGGACATGGGAACAGTGATGTACAGAGTTTTGTGTGTTACTGAAATTAAGTTGGCATCAAACCAAAATAGACTGTTACAACTTTAGGGTGTTAAATGAAATCCCAATGGTAATCACAAAGAAAATATCTGTACATATACACAAAAGGAAATAAGTGTATCAAAACATGTAACTACAAAAAAAAATCAACTAAACAAAATGTAAAGCAGTAACAGACGAAATTAGGGGCAAAAAACATCAATAAGAGACATAGTAAGCAACAAATGGCAAAAGTAAGTCTTTATCAGTATTTCCTCTAAAAGTACATGGATTTAATTCTCCAATCAAAAGGCATAGATGGGCAAAATGAATTTAAAAAACCAAACATGATCCAAATATATGCTATTTAGTCAGACTCACTTAGGTTTAAGGACACAAATAGGCTGAGAGTAAAAGGATAGGAAAAAAATTTCATAAAAATAGTGCCCAAAAGAGCTGAGTGGCTATACTATTATTAGAGAAAATAGACAAACTCAATAACTGTTACGAGAACAAATACAGTATTATATATTGATAAAAGGGTGAATTTATCACAAATATAACCATTATATGTGTTATATATATGTATATATATATACACACACACACACACACCAAATATCAGAGCTCTAAAGTATATGAAGAAAACAATAATAGATTTGAAGGAAGAAATAAACAACTGAAAAATATGGAGATTTCAGTACTCCACTTTTACTTCATTTTCTTTAAATTTTATTATTGAAGTATATTTGGCATACAATATTATATTAGTTTTAGGTGTACAACATGGTGATTAAGCTCTATACATTATGCAATGCTCACCATAAGTATAGTTACCATCTGTTACTAGACAATGTTATTATAATATTGACTATATCCCCTATGCTATGTTCATCATCCTCATGACTTATTTATTTTATAACTGGAAGTTTGTACCTCTTAATCCCTTTAATTTATTTTGTCCATCCTTCTACCTGTTCCTCTCTTAAAACCCCCCAGTTTGCTCTTTGTATCTAGAGTTGGTTTCTGTTTCTGTTTGTTCATTTGGTCCTTTGTTTTTTAGATTCCACATATAAGTAAAATCACATGGTATTTTTCTCTCTCTCTCTCTCTAACTTATTTCACTTAGCATAATACCATCTATGTCCATCCATTTGTTGTAAATGGCAAGATATCATTTTTTATGGCCAAGTGATATTTCATTGTATTTACATCTTCTTTATCTCTTCATCTATCAATGGACACTTAGGTTGTCTTGGCTACTGTAAATAATTCTGCAATAAACATAAGGGGTGCATATATCTTTTTGAATTAGTGTTTTTATTTCCTTTGGGTAAATACTCAGTAGTGAGATTTCCAGATCATATGATATTTCTATTTCTATTTTTTGAGGAACCTCCTTACTGCCTGCTAGGAATTTTGAAATCTCTGACCCCAAGGACCACCTAGAAGAACCCAATCACTTCCTTAGTATCACTTCTTTCTCTAAGTGTAAATGTGATCAAGTTATTCAATGTATACAAAATCTCCTATCTCATTCTCACAACTTTTAGAGAATTCTAATACTTTCTTTTGCTTCAAAGCTAACTTTCTTCAAAGTATGATCCAAATTCTTAGTTTCACCTTTGTTACTAGAATACTGTTCATCCTAGAGCATCCAGACTCCCACAACCCCATCTTCCTGATGTCATGACAACATCCCATGAACTAAAGAGGAAAGACATGCGGGGCGCCTGGGTGGCTTAGTCGGTTAAGCGTCCGACTTTCGCTTAGGTCATGATCTCGCGGTTTGTGGTTTCGAGCCCCGCGTCGAGCTCTGTGCTGGCTGCCAGCTCAGAGCCTGGAGCCTATTTCGGGGTCTGTGTCTCCCTCTCTCTCTGACCCTCCCCTGCTCACGCTGTCTCTCTCTCCCCTAGAAATAAAAATTAAAAAAAAAAAAAGAGGAAAGAGATGCACTTTTCAGGCTCCCATTACAACCACCCAACTGACCATAGTACAATAGTTCTTGTTAACTGCATCAGTGAAGTTCTACTTGCTAAATCCAATACACAGGTGCCTGGGTGGCTCAGTCAGTTAAGTGTCCGACTTTTGATTTCAGCTTATGATTTATGAGTTTGAGCCCCGCATCAGGCTCTGTGCTGATACCATGGAGCCTGCTTAGGATTTTCTATTTCCTTCTCTCTCTGCCTCTCTCTCTCTCAAAATAAATAAACAAACTTAAAAAAATCCAATACACACTATTCAGGCTTTATCTTGCCTGAGATTTTCTGGAATTTGATACCTTTGACCATTTTCTTCTTCTTGAATGTCTTCTCCACTTAGGTTTTTCCCAAGATTATGCACTGTTTCCCATTGGCTTGTGCACCAATGACTGGCTGATTCAGGGATACAAAAGACAGCTACCTTGCTTTGATTTGAGACCACTCTGAAAGGCCATCCTGTTCCACAGTTCTAATGAGCATGAAGACCTCAGTTACAAGTGAACTGCACTTAATACGTAAACTGCAACTTCTGCCCAATCTTTCCTTCCTTACAGCACCTTGTCTGACATATGTTAGACATACTATTGATAGAACTTGCCTTTTACTCTAACAGTTTCAAAGAACACAAAAGATATTCATGTCTTAGCTTCTTCTGCTCTTGTGGCCTTTCCTCAAAATTGTATTTCTCTCTCCAGAATCTATTGAGCCAACAGTATCAATACCAATGTCTACCATGATGGCCATCTATTATCTTCAGTATCTGCCTATTACCTGTACCTCAAGTCATCAAGCTTCTCATATCTTAGATTGTAATAGTGTCTTACTTTTTGGAGACTTTTTGTGATGCTAAATTGCTCAAGGAACACATCCCCAGAGGTAACAATCTCCTCTCCAGTCAAAATTTTGAAGGTAGTAGTTTTTCCAGCTCCATTGAATCCAAGCAATCCAAAGCACTCTCCCTTTTGGACTGTAACAGAGATATTTTTCACAGCCAGAATGACTGGATACTTAAAATATATCTAAAGGAAGCCAGAAAACACAATATAGTAAAGAATATTTGAAAATCAAATATAATACATTTCTCAGATCTCTTCAGACATTTTCATAAGAACTCTTCTATTATACTAGAAAAAAATACAAATAGATTCTGAAGAACCACAGTGTGTGCTGGACACCAATGACATATTCCTGGGAATAAATGAAGCCAGCATATATCAACCAGTGAATGATGTTACCTTTGTGAGTTCCTTAATAAGCACTGCAGAATTCAGCAACTCCTGAGGCTCCTCCAGGATTCTCTGTCTTTCATTTTGTACATCTTCATCATCAGATTCTCCAGATAGTTGCTTGGACACTTTTTCCTATATTTTCAAAACAAGAATCATAAAAGTAAATTCTATTTAGGTGTCTGGTCTAGAGTGGGTGGTTTCATGAAAGCTAAACTGGGGATAATCTCAAAGACGTTAGCAATTCCATGAAGTCTTTGAATATCACCTCAGCAGCATGTACAACTTGACTAAGCTTTGAATAATAAACAGTTTATCAGGAGAATGATGTGAAGATCATAGGAGAAGGTAAAGTCATCCCACATAGTAGAAATATTGTGAATTAAAATGCTATATTATGTACTTTAAACCGTTAAAAGAGGAAATTTATTTTTTTTTAATTTTTACTTAAATTTCTGTTACAGTTAACATACAATGTAACATTAGTTTCAGGTGTACAATATTGTGATTCAATACTTCCATGCAACATCTGGTGCTTATCACAAGTGCACACCTAATCCATCTCCACACCCACTTCCCCTCTAGTAACCAACAGTTTGTTCTCTATAGTTAAGAGACTTGGTTTGGCTCTTTCTCCCTTCCTCTCACTATGTTCTCTTGTTTTATTTCTTAAATTCCACATGTGAATGAAATCATATGCTCTTTTCTTTAAAGACAGAATTTAACGCAATCACGGAAATGGTTTTTCTAACTTGGATCTTTAAGCACGAAATCATCCCAAGAGAGTATGGAAATTCTAAAAAACAGCCAGGAATTCTAAATAATAAATAACTTTTTCCAAAATTAATCAGGAATAAAAGCAGCAAGAAAATCATCAAGGCTTAACTAGACTTTTCCTAAGGCATTCACTGGACTGTAGGACCTATATTTGCAGGATAAATATTACAAGATAACATTCTTCTGTATTATTCTTGACTAGACCAAACAGCTTCAGGAAACTGATCTCAAGATGGTAGAACAGAAATTTGGCATAATTTTAGAGACTGTTTTGTTCAAGCAATTCAGAACATATTCATTTTTATTTACAAAAATTAAAAAATTAGGATTACATAGCATGTTGTTTTTTCTAGAATTGGACACCTCAGGAAAAACTGCAGCCACAACTGGGATTAATCAAGTGTGGTTTATTACAATTACAGTATGTTCAATACTGAAAGGCTAAAGAAGAACAACTCTTTCTGTATGAGGGAAAAGAAAAAATCAGTAAGACTTCACCCTAAAATATTTTATGACTAATAGAATGTCAATTTGAGGAGATATATGGACCTGTGCCCTAGTGAAACTCATGAAAATTGTCTAAATAATAATCATTTAAAGGCTCTGGAAATGATCCTAAGGGCGTACAACAAATGAAGAAACATTTTTTTCAATAAATCTAGTAAACTTGGGAAGAACAGTGAAATCCTGTGGCATTGGATAATAACCCACTCTCTCCCTCCTTTCCCATTGCTCAGAAAAGAAATTCACTTCATATAGGTAGATTAGGAGGAAGTTAATGGAGGACAAAGTGGGAGAAGGGGGAAAATAGTTGAGGAGAGGGAAGGATGCAAGCCATGAGAGACTCTTAAATGCTGAGAACAAACTGAGGGCTGAGTGGGGGTGCGGGAGAGGGGAAGGGGGGTGATGGGCATGGAGGAGGGCACTTATTGGGATGAGCACTGGGTGTTATACGTAAACCAACTTGACAATAAACTATAAAAGAAAAAAGAAAGAAATTCACTTCAGGCAGGTGCAGCCATGAACACAAAGATTCCTCTTCCCTCACTTGGGAAGCTGGGGTTTCCTTCTTTCACCTATTCTCCACACAGGGAGTGGAGGATCTTCTACCTTGGGTGTAGTGTGGAATACTGAACTCTAGGTCATTCTTAGGGCAGAGGCTTCATGCTGGGAAGGGTAAACCAACAAGACCAGAGACTTCTGCTCCTTACTGAGCACCCACCTCCTGAAACAGTGATACCATCAAGAAAGAAGCACATCACTGCTTCTGCCCTCAACTTTGGAGCCATGGCCCAGAAATTTTACCCAGGGGTAGAGCCATATATTGTAAAACAGAAAGCTCATAGATTCTCCCCCATAGAACTGTTTTCATTTGAAACAGCATAGCGAAGTTAAAGCCTAAAGATACTCTCAAAACAATGGTGGTTTTTGTGTAAAGCAATTAAGAAATTATATAAATTAACCATAGGCTAGCTACTCGACTAGAAAGAATCAGAAAGAGACCGCTATGAAGAGCCCTCTTGGGGTGAAACAAATCTTGAGTACTGACCTCATGCTATTTCTGCAAAGAAGCTCAAATGTAATGGTGCTATCATTAAAGCAATTTATGTGTTAGGAGAACACATTGTTGAGAGAAATACAAAAATTAGCCAGCAATTAGTGGAGCTTAACAGTTGGATGTGGATATGGAAAGAGACAAAGAGAGACTTTCAAACTACTGTTATTTCAGGGTTACTGCTCCTCATGCCCGGGTATATCAGAGGCTTCACACTACAAGGAAAATAGACTTCACAAAAACATCCCAGCCAGTCACTTAAACAAACTAGCAAATGACAAAAGTTCCCTAGGAAAGGACAATACCTAGAGAACCAATACATATTTAATATTAAACATTCAGGAGTGTCTGGGTAGCTCAGTTGGCTGTGTGTCTGACTCTTGATTTCAGCTCAGGTCATGATCCCAGGGTTATGGGATTGAGCCCCACATCAGGCTCCATGCTGAGTGTGGAGACTGCTTAATATTCTCTCTCTCTCTCTCTCTCTCTCTCTCTCTCTCCCTTCCTCCCTCCCTCCCTCCCATTCCTCTCTTTCTCTAAAATAAAAAAGTCCTCTTTCTAAAATAAATAAATAAGTAAACAAACAAACAAACAAATAAATAAATAGAATATCCAGAGTTCAGCAAAACTTAGGAGATAAGAGGAAACTGTTCCATACACAGGAAAGAGAGCAAGCAATAGGAGCTGCTTGTGAAAATGACCAGATGTAAGATTTAACAAAGACTTTCAAAGTAGTCATTATAAAATATTTCCAAAATAAGAAAACCATGCTTGAAGGAGTAAAGGGGAATATTATGACAATGGTTTCTTTTCAAACACAGATTAACAATAGCAAGATAGAAAATTTTAAAAAGTCACGTGGAAGTTCTGGATGTGAAAAATGTAATAACTAAAATGAAAAACTCACTAGAAGGGCTCAATAACAAATTTGAACTGGTAGAAAAAAATGAATGAGAAAACTTGTATATAGACACAAAGAGAGTGTGAAACCTGAAGAATGGAGAAAAAACACTCAAGAAAAATGAATAAAGCCTCAAAGAAATGTGGGATACCATTTAGTGCATCAATATACACAAAATGGGTCTGTCAAATGGAAAAGAGAGAAGGAAGCAGAAAGTATTTAAAGAAATGGCTGAAACTTCCCAAATTTCATGAAAAACATTATACATATCCACAGCTTAGTGAATACCAAGTACAATAAATACAAATAGATCTGTACACAGACATAGAAAAAATGCTGAATGCCAAAGGCAAGAAGAAAATCTTGAAATCACCAGGAGAAAAAACATTTATCACTTATAAGAGATTCCCAACAAGAGTAACACCTGACTAAAATTAACAGGACAAGAAACAGCAGCTGTTGGTGAGCATGTAGAGAAAAAGAAACACTTGTATACCACTGTATACCATTGGTGGGAAATCACAGTAGTGTAGCCATTGTGGAAAACAGTACAGAGGTTCCTCAAAATGTTAAAAACAGAACTACCCTGGGGCGCCTGGGTGGCTTAGTCGGTTAAGCGTCCGACTTTCGCTTGGGTCATGATCTCGCGGTTCGTGGGTTCGAGCCCCGCGTCGGGCTCTGTGCTGACTGCCAGCTCAGAGCCTGGAGCCTGTTTCAGTCTGTGACTCCCTCTCTCTCTGACCCTCCCCTGCTCACGCTGTCTCTCTCTCCTAGAAATAAATTTAAAAAACAAAACAAACAAAAAAAAAAAAAAAACAAAAAAAAACAGAACTACCCTGTGATCCAATAATTGCACTACTGGGTATTTGCCCAAAGAATACAAAAACACTAATTCAAAGGGATACATACACAGGTACATTTATTGTAGCATTATTTATAATAGTCAAAATATGGAAAGATCAATGGAGGAAGGGATAAAGAAGTTTTATGTATGTATATAAAATACATATTTATATATAAAACTTTTATATATGTATGTATACATATATGTTTTTATATGTGTGTGTATATATATAACTTTATATATGTACATCTATATGGATAAATGGATAAAGAAGTTATATATATATGTATATTACTCAGCTATAAAAAAGAACAGAATCTTGCCATTTGCAACAATCTGGATGAGCTAGTGAGTATAATGCTAATCACAATAACTCAGTCAAAAAGACAAATACCTATGTGCAATTTAAGAAACACAATAAAGAAAAAAAGAGAGAAACAAGCTAAGAAGCTGGCCAAGAAGCTCTTGAATATAGAGAACTGATCGTTGTCAGAGGGGAAGTTGATTGGGGGGGGGGCTAATGAGTGAAATAGGTGAAAGGGTATTAAGAGTACACTTATCTTGCTAAAGATGCTTCAGGGGAGGGGTGCCCGGGTGGCTCAGTCAGTTAAGTGTCCAGCTCTTTATTTCAGCTCAGGTCATGATCTCACAGTTTGTAGGGTTGGGCTCTGCACTCATAACATGGGGCCTACTTGGGATTCTCTCTCTCCCAATCTCTCTGCCCCTCCCCACCTGCATGTACAATCTCTCTATAAATAAATAAGTAAATAAATAAATAAACATTAAAAATGTACACTTATGAGCACTGAATAATGCAAAGAATTTTTTGAATCACTCTATTGTGCGCCTGAAACTAATATCACATTTTATGTTAACTATGCTAGAATTAAAATTTTAAACTTAATAAAAAATAAAATATAAATAGGAAAAATGCAGTAACATGAATTGCTGATATTCATTGCTTTGTTTATTAAACATGGCAATAAAACAAACAAGTATTTGGTTTTTTTGTTTTTTTATTTTATTTTTTTTTTTACAAATAGCTTATTGTCAAATTAGTTTCCACATAATACTCAGTGCTCACCCCACAAGTGTCCTCCTCCATGCCCATCCCCTCCTCCCTCCCACATCCATCAGTCCTCAGTTTTTGTCAGCATTCAAGAGTCTCTCATGGTTTGCCTCTCTCCCTTTCCCCCACCATTTCCCCCCTCCTTCTCCCCCATGGTCCTCCATCAAGTTCCTCCTAATCCTCCTATACGTGCAACCATATAATATTTGTCCTTCTCTGCCTGACTTATTTCATTCAGCATAACACCCTCAAGGTCCATCCATGTTGCTACACATGGCCAGATTTCACTGAAAACAAACAAGTATTTGAAAAAGAAAGACTCTAATCATGGGAAATGACATTGCCATTCCCCGATTTAGACTAAGTAAATAATTGTGACTAGAATTATGTGGATGATACTCTTTTTAGTGGCATTATGCAAAGCGGCTAGTAAAGGCTGGAGGACAAGTTGAGGAGAGAGGTATGCTGCTGTAAGAATCAATCTAAGTCTACTTTAATTATGCCTTCCAAATCTCATGAAAATCTCCTTCCCTAACAACTCTAAATTGGAATAACACAGGGAAAGGGATTCTGGAAAATAAGGTTCTGTCTTAGCCAAGGCATATATACATCATGCCTTGGTATATAATAGTCAAACTGGTGGAAACCAAAGATAATGAGAAACTCTTAAATAAAACAACCAAAGAAAAGCAGTGCATTACATAAATGAGAAAGCAGTTTGAATGACCTCTTCTTATTTGAAATAAAAGAAATCAGAAGACAGTTAAATGCTATTACATGGAGAGTGCCCAGAAAAAAAAAAAATCCAACTATCAACCCAGACTTCTAGTGAAAGCAAAATATACTCCACAAATCAAGATAGAGATATTTTCAGATAAAATAAGACTAACATAGTTCTTCTCTAGTTCGTAACTAAAATAAACGCTTAAGGAAGTTTTCAGTCTAAAGGAAAACCATAGCAGATGGCAATCCATATATTCAGGAATGAACGAACAGCACCAGAGATGCTCTATATCTAGGTAAATATAAAGTCATGTTTTTCTATTACTTACTTTGAAATATATGATGTTTCAAGTCAAAATATAGTATTATTTTTCATGGTTAATAACATAATGACATATATAAATGTAAGACATATACCAACTATAGCATTAAAGACAGTGAGGGATAGACATGGACACTTATGATTTCACATTTTGTACATTTTACAATATTAACTCTAAACAGACTATGGAAAAAGAACTATATATTATTTGTAAATCTTGCACCAATCATTAAAGATAAGTATGGAAATATAGCTAAAGAGTAAATTGAAAAGTTAAAGTAGAATTCTAAATATATTCAAGTAATCCAAGGAAAGGCAGAAATGGGAAAGCAGTGAAACTAAAATCTGAAGGGACAAACAGAAAGCAAATAATATATGTGGTAGACAGAAATGCAAACTTATCAATGAAGGGCTAAATGCTCATATTGAAAAAGCATAGATATCAGAATGGATAAAAAGTTAGGACATAACTACATGCTGTTTACAGTGAGAATAAATAAATAATACAGTGAGAGTAAATAAATACAGTGAAAATAAGTGTATGTAAAATGGCATACCATGAGAAAGTAAATACAAGACTGAAGGCACCATATTAATGTCACAGGAAATAGACTTTAAGATTAAAAAAATAGACTTAAAAAATATTACCAGAGATGTATGTCATTACCAGTGATACTCTAGAATTTAATCAGAAAGACATACAATAATAAATGTCTATTGACTTAATATAGAGATTCAAAAAATATTTTTTAAAATGACAGAATTAAAGGGAGAAATAAACCCTGCAATTGGGATTGGATATTTTACACTTTTCTTAGCAACTGAAAAAAAACTGACAAAAATATATCAGAGACTAGGTGTGTAGCAATCCTATCAACCAGCACAACCTAATTGATACTTGTAGAACATTACAAGTAACAAATGCAAAGTACACATTTATTTAGCATGCACATGGCACAATACTGAGATTGATCACATGCTCAACCATACAGCAATTATCAATGGTTTAAAAAGGATTCACTAAAGAGTATGTTTTTTAACCATAAAGGAATTAAACTACGGATCAATAACAATATATCTAGAAATTTTCCAAATATTTTGACATTTATTTACAGACTTTTAAAGTAATCCATGGATCAAAAAAGAAATCATATAGGAAATTAAAAAAATACTTAAAACATTCGAATGATAATGAAAATCTACGAAATCAAAATTTTTCAGGGTACATCAAGAGGACTGTTTGCAGGGAAATGTTTTGCTTTAAATGTTTATATTACTAAAGAAGAGAGACCTAAAACCGTAGTTTCAGTCTTTCCATAAAAGAAGCTAGAAGAAGAGAAGTAAGCCAAAAGCAAACAGCAGAAAGAAAAAATTTTTAGAAGAAGAACAAAAATATCAATGAAAGAGAAAATAGTCAACAATAAAAGAAATTAGTAAACACAATATTTGGTGCCTTGAAATAATAAAAACAAATGCAGTTTATTGTAGGTAAATTAAACCTCAGTGGGTTTTATTTAAGAAAACATATTTCTGTGAACATTGATTTTTCTTTTTTTAAAAAAAATGTTTTATTTATTTCTGAGAGAGAGAGAGAGAGACAGCGTGAGCAGGGGAGGGTCTGAGAGAGAGGGAGACACAGACTGAAACAGGCTCCAGGCTCTGAGCTGGCAGTCAGCACAGAACCCGACGCGGGGCTCGAACCCACGAACCTCGAGATCATGACCTGAGCGAAAGTCGGACGCTCAACCGACTAAGCCACCCAGGCGCCCCAAAATTGATTTTTCTTTTACCCATAAGTGAGATAGTCATATATAGATACACACTTTTCAGGCTTAATGTTCCCTTTTCTTGGAGTTATTCTTAACGATCATGCTTAATTACTCACCTTCTTGAATGTCTTATCGATACCAAAATAAACATATTGACTGAGAAATGTTCTTAGCTTCCACAAAGTGGTATCCAAAAAGAAAAGCCAGAAAAGGCAAATAAATCCTGTGATACTCATTATAATCATGTACTTTCCAATCATTTTCTCTTCTAAAGAATAAATATTTTTCGCAGTATCTGAGGACGGCAGAGAGAGAGAGAGAGAGAGAGAGATCTCAGTACAGAACACTGACACCATGAACAAGGCCTGAGAAAACAATAAATAAGAAATATGGGGTAGAATGAAATATTAGGCTGAGACAAGTAAACTATTTGGAGTGTGAGAAGCAATTATCCTGCTACAGCAATATTCAACAATGAATTTTGAAGGCTAATTTCATGAATATAATGTAATCAAGTAAGCATATGAATATTAATATATTTATTGATATGCCTATTAATTATTACATGCCATTAAAAATGCTCCAAGTCCTTTCAAAAGTGTGAAATCTTAAACTGATAATTAAAAGCAAGTATTAAAGCGCAAGTACTCTTGCAAAAGATAACATTTTGCTTTCAAAAGGTAAAAATGACCAGTTCAAAAAAAAGTGATACTTCTTGAACTGTGTTGAGAAGTTGAGTAAAAAGTCCAGAATTTCTGCTACAAGAAAATGATATACACTCCCTCCTCTAAAAACTTTCAGTCTTTTAGAATGGGTTTAGATTTACAGAAAAACTATAAAGACAATATGGAAAATTCCATATTGCCATTAATTAAAGTCCTTGATATTTTCAGGATTCTTTTTTTTTTTTAATGTAGTGTTTCTTTTTTGTTGTTGTTCTGTGAACTAGTCCAGAATCCTATATTACATATAGTAGTCATGTTTCCTTTGGTTCCTCTTAGCTGTGACATTTTCTCAGATTCTTAAAATTTTTTTATGACATTGACAGTTTTGAGGGGTAATGGTCAGGTATTTTTGAAGGTCATCCCTCAAGTGAGACCTGTCTAATGGTTTTTTTTCTTCTTCATTATTAGACTGGGATTATGGATTTTGGGGAGGAAACTCACAGAAGTAAAGGGATATTTTTATTGCAACAACAATAAAATGTACATGCTACCAGTGTGACTTGTCACTGTTAATGTTGACCTTGATCATCTGGTTGAGATTATGTTTGTCAGCTTTCTCTGCTGTAAAGTTACTCCCTCCTCCCTTTCCTGTACTCTATTCTCTGGGAAGGAGTCAAAATGTACATCCCACAAATAAGGAGTGGAAAGTTATCTTCTACCTCCTAGAGGTTGGAGTATCTACATAAACTGATTGAAACTCTATGGAGAGTTTTTCCTCTACCCATTATTTATTTATTTATTTAGTCACTATTTATATCAAAATAGATTCATATTATCAGTTTACACTTTCAGTTACAAATCCAATATTACCTTATTTTGTTGCTGAAATTGATCCAGCTTTGCCATTGAACTCTGTCATTTTTAAGAGTCATGTTTATATGTTTACAATTGATGTATAGAAATGAAATTGAATGTTTTGTTTGTATTTATTTTGCATTAATCAACCACAATATATTAGGCAAAGCCTAATAATTTATCAGGGAATCCTTTGAGATTCCTGCTTAGACCATCAAATCTAATATTATTTCACCTTTTCCATTTATTTATTTATTTATTTATTTATTTATTTATTTATTTATTTATATTTTTGAGACACAGAGAGAGACAGAGTGCGAGCAGGGGAGGGGCAGAGAGAAAGGGAGACACAGAATCTGAAGCAGGCTCCAGGCTCTTAGCTGTCAGCACAGAGCCCAACACGGGGCTCAAACTCACAAACTGCGAGATCATGACCTGAGCCGAAGTGGGATGTGTAACCGACTGAGCCGCCCAGGCATCTCTCATTCCTCATACTTTAGAATTATAAATAAAAAATACTTGATTCATACATATTAAATGCTACACATGTATAGATTTAAAGCATAATATCATAATGAACCTATGAACCCAGGCTCCAAATGAAGAGTTTACAAATAATTTTAAAATACTTATATGCTCCTTCATATTGTTCCATCATTCACAGGTAACCACTATGATGAATTCTATTCTGTCTTCCTATTTAATTTAAATACAAGTAGACCATTATATATAGATGAAATATGAAAAGCTTCTGCACAGCAAAGGAAACAATCCATAAAACTAATAGGCAACTGACGGAATGGGAAAAGATAGTCGCAAATGACATATCAGATAAAGGGCTGGTATCCAAAATCTATAAGGAACTCACCAAACTCCACACCTGAAAAACAAATAATCCAGTGAAGAAATGGGCAGAAGACATGGACAGACACTTCTTCAAAGAGGACATCCAGATGGCCAACAGACACAAGAAATGATTCTCAGCGTCCCTCCTTATCAGGGAAATACAAATCAAAACCACACTGAGATACCACCTCATGCCAGAGTGGCTAAAATGAACAAGTCAGGAGACTCTAGATGCTGGCAAGGATGTGGAGAAACGGGCACCCTCCTACACTGTTGGGGGGAGTGTAAATGGTGCACCCCCTCTGGAAAACAGTGTGGAGGTTCCTCAAAAAATAGACAATAGAACTCCCCTATGACCCAGCACGAGCACTGCTGGGAAATTTACCCAAGGGATACAGGAGTGCTGATGCATAAAGGCACATGTACCCCAATGTTCATAGCAGCACGCTCAACAATAGCCAAAACATGGAAAGAGCCTAAGTGTTCATCCACTGACAAACAGATCAAGAAGATGTGGTTTATCTATACAATGGAATACTACAGGGCAATGAGAAAGAATGAAATCTGGCCATTTGGAGCAACATGGATGGGACCTGAGGGTGTTATGCTAAGCGAAATAAGTCAAGCAGAGAAGGACAGATACCATATGTTTGCACATATAGGTGGATAAGGAGGAACTTAACAGAGGACCATGGGGGAGAAGAAGGAGAAAAACAGTGGGGGAGAGAGAGGGAAGCAAACCATGAGAGACTCTTGAATGCCGAGAACAAACTGAGGGCTGATGGTGGTGGGGAAGGGGGGAAAGAGGGTGATGGGCATGGAGAAGGGCACTTGTGGGGATGAGCACTAGGTGTTATATGGAAACCAAGTTGACAATACACCATTTAAGAAAAAAATAAAAATAAATAAATAAATAAAAGAAAATGAAAAGTTATCTATTAATAAATTATAAAAGTTAATAAAATAATTTAGGGAGTTTAATATAAAAAAATGAGCTCTTTCAACTTTGTATCAGCAAGAAACAATAAAAAATATTCTTCAAAAGTGATACCATTTATAACAGCATCAAAAGATATGCAGAAATAGTGCTAACAACATATCTGTTATACCTTTAAATCAAGTAAATAGGTGGATAGCTAAAACTAAATAAGCAAAGGAATGTACTAAGTTCATAGATTATAAAATCAAAATTGTAAAGATATTAAATGTCTCAACATTCTTCTATAGAATTAAAGCAATGTCAATAAAAGTCCTACTAGATTCTAGGGTGCCTGAATGGCTTAGTTAGTTAAGTGTCTGACTCTTGATTTCAGTTCTGGTCATGACTCCAGTGTTGTGAGATCAAGTCCCATGTATGGTTCCACACTGGGTGTGAAGTTTGCTTAAAATTCTCTCTCCCTTTCCCTCTGTTCTTCCTTTGCTTGCACATGCATACATGAGTACCACCCCCCTCTGAAAATAATAAATAAATAAATAAAAATTTGTTTAAATCCTACTAGATTTGTTTTTTGTGTCTTAATTCTTTTTTTTAAGTTTATTTATTTATTTTGAGAAGACAGCACAAGCAGGGGAGGACTGGAGAGAGAGAGAATCCTAAGCAAGTTCCACACTGTCAGTGATCATGAGATCATATCATGAGATCATGACCTGACCCAAAATTGGTTAACCAAAATCACTTAACCAACTGAGTCACCCAGGTGTCCCCATGCCCAAAAAAAGGTAATTCTTAATTGTATAAGGAATTGCAAAATAAATATCAAGACATAGCCAAGTTCCAATTTCAAAGCTTACTACAAAGCTAAAGTAATCATGATGGGGGTGATACTGAAACAAAAATAGACATACAGATCAATGAAATACAAATGAGAATTCAGAATGCAACCCAAGCTTCTGAAGTCAACTGGTTTCAACAAGAGTGCCATGCTAATTAAATGGGGGAAATGAATGGTGCTGGAAGAACTGGATATCCATATGTAGAAGAATCAGATTGGAACTCTGTCTCACATTATATACAGAAATCAACTAAAAAAGGATCAAACACCTGAATGTAACAGCTAAAACTATAAAACTCTTAGGAAAAAAACATTGAATAAATCTCTGTGACCTTTGGTTAAGCAATTGATACCTAAAGTATAAAAAAAAAATAACAAAAAAAAACAATGAATAAACTAGACTTCATCTAAATGAAACACTACTGTGTATCAAAGGACAGTAGCAAGAAAGTGAAATGACAGCCCTCAGAATGGGAGAAATATTTACAACCCATATATCAAAGAAAGGTCTACTTTCCAGAATATATAAAGACCATTTAGCCAATTTCAAATGGGCAAAGAACCTGAATAGACATTTCTATGAAAAAGATACACAAATGGACAACAGGCACATTAAAAGATGCTCAACATCACTGGTCAGTAGAGAAATGCAAATTGAAACAACAGTGTGATACAACTTCATACCTACTAGAAAGACTACAATAAAAAAATTGAAAATAACAATTGTTGAGAAGGATATGGAGAAACTGGAACCCTTTTTCATTGCTGTACAAAATAGTTCCTGCTTCTATGGAGACTCAGTAACATGTGACTTTCCATGTCAATAGATTTTGCATGAAATGTTTCTCTTCTGTTTTTTTCCACCTCTCCCCATCTGCTAAAGTTTATTGTAATACAGTTTACAGTTCTGAATACTGACCTTCCATTTTAAGTCATTAACTACTATTCTAGGTAGGATCTGGTTTGCTACTAAATATTCGTTCTCATTGTGACCACTCTCACAAAATAAGATACTTTCAAGATTACCCAATAAATGATACAGTACCACCATGGGAATTTACTTTTTTTTCTTCTTTTTCTTTTCTTTTCTTTTCTTTCTTTAGTAAGCTCCATGACCAGCATGACACCCAGTGCAGGGCTTGGACTCATGACCCTGAAATCAAGACCTGAGTTGATATCAGGAGTCAGATGCTTAACAAACTGAGCCACCCGGACACCACTACCATTGGGATTTCAAAGTTAAAATAAATGTTTACTCTGAGAAATATACAGCACTATTCTCCTTTCTCTTACTCTCCTTTCTTTCTCTTTTCTCTATTGTACTGCTCTTTATGACCCAGGTCACCACATCCTGACCTTTATTTATTTATTTTAAAAAGCTAAATTCCTCTCTGTGCAGATACTATATTAGACACTGGAGAATGGGTTTTATCCATTCCTTCAAATAAGTTGTGGGCAAGTGAGTGCAGGTGCTTATGAGTGGTGAAAGTGGTGAGAGGTAACAAAAGTAAATATCATACAAAAAATTCTTCCCATGGAGATTATTTTCCAAAGATGAAATGCATTATGCAATGAGGGAACATAAGCTGTGAATCTCAGTTCTGGACTACAAAAGCTATGTGGCCTAGGGTACAGTCAGTTTCCTCAAAGTGAGTATACAAACTGATAACTTGAGGTAATGATGATTTAAATAATATAGTTACTATGTGGTTGACTATTAGCAGGTCTTATTTTTATATCTGATGACTACTTTAAACTTAACTTGGCTTTGTTTTTGAGGTTTTATTATTTCAAAGGCTTTCTCCCAGCCTTATAAAATGATTTATGTACTCAATGTGCCTGAACGGTCTTCTTTGAAATAAGGGCAGATTCCATATGTCTCATAGGCTAAGACTGAGACTAATTTTTTAGGCTTAGGGACTCCAAGGATACTGTGAAAATTAAAAAATGGTAGCCTTACTAAGATGGAGTCAGGAACCCAGGAGGATGAATTCTCACACCCTGCCACTTGTTAATTACAAGAATTGTCAATTGTACACCCAACAGAAGAATCCTCAATAGGAAAGAATCATCCATTACAGGCCCAACAACAACAAAAAAGTACATTGTGTCTCCTATAATCCTATAAGAAATTGACCACCCTTGTGGCTAAGCCCATGAGAAACTATCATCACCCTGAACTCTTGCTTTTCTTCGCAACAGACTTTTGTTCAAATAATCCCTCCCAATTTCCTCCCTCCTCCTAAATAATGCTCCTCTCTAAAATAATAATGTTTGTGAGACTTGTCTATGGTTTGCTGTAACTTGCTTGTCCTGTATTGCAATTCTCTTCCATTCCTCAATAAACCCATTTTTGCTGGAAACATTATTGGTAGTCTTATGTTTAAGATTAATGATACTTACTTTCTTTACTGCAGTTTAGGTAGATAGGAGGTTTATTTTCAGAGCACCACTTCTTTATCTGGTAGAAAGTAAAATAGTCACCGATACACTTCGCAAGGTTGTAATTGGGAAAAAACAGTAGTGAATTAAGTATGAAGTCTTTGGTGGCTTTTGACACCTTATGTTGAACTTCTAAAAAAGATGATAAACTTAGATTTCATTATAGGAAATGAGCTATCCCTGGGACAACAAATCTCCCAAGGACGATCAAAACAGACTCTGCGAATTAAAAAACAAATTATCGTATTTGAAGAATACTAATTACTATCCAGTAAGTTTGTTCCAGTCAACATCCAGTGACACAGTTCGTGTTGATAACTGCATAGTTCTTAAAAGTCTCTGATGTGAAGTGGGTGTCAACGTGATAAGATTTCTTGTCACTTGATATGGACAGGAAACCCCTACTAATTTTTACATTTCTAATCCTCATTTATCAACTAAGGGAGTAAAGTAAAGGTCAGAGATACAGCTTAGAATTCAATAGTAGGGAACAGATGGGGAAACTATGACATGTTTGCGAATAGAAAAATCTTCAAGGGAAGCAGAATGCATTTGATTCGAACAATTATTAGATACTAAGTTTCTGGAGATATGAACATGCTTAATTTATGAAATAACAATATGAAATTTTGATAACAAATTCAGTTTTTTTAAAGAAAGAAGATAAAAGGCCAGTCTAAACAGAAACTTCATATAAGACATGTTGGGCAAGTGCCCAAGCCATGGTGATTCTATTACGTTTAGATTTTGAGTGGATAAAGACAAATAATTGATCCAGACTGAAAAATTCAGGATTTTGGTTAATTGATCAGATGCCAAAAATGGCACTAATTATATACACCAACACTATCTTTTCATGAATATGGAAGAGTTCTGTAGCTGAGCTATGTGGCTTCTGAGCACTTGATGTGTGGATAGTGTGGCTATGGAATTAATTTTATTTTTATTTAATTTTTTATTTTCTCATGTTTATTTTTGAGACAGACAGAATGTGAGCAGGGGAGGGGCATAGAGAGTGGGAGACATAGAATCTGAAGCAGGCTCCAGGCTCCATGCTGTCAGCACAGAGCCCAAAGTGGGGTTTGAACTCATGAACTGTGAGATCATGACCTGAGCCAAAGTGCGACACTTTAACCAACTGAGCCACCCAGATGCCCCTGGAATTAATTTTATATTGTATTTAATTTCACAAAAAAAAAGAATATAAAATATACCTAAAACGTATAGAGAGGAGAAAGGAATGGGTTCAGACCCAAACAGACATTGCTTTAATACAGACTGCTATATGCAGAAGAGTTTATATGAAAACCTAATGGCAACCATATATCAAAAACCACTAATAAATATGCAAAGAATAAAAAGAACTCCAAATATATTACTAAAGAAAATCAGCAAAAGATGAAAGAACGACAAGAAAAGATCATAGAAAAACCTGAGAAACAACCAGAAAGCAAGTAATAAAATGGCAATAAATACATACCTTTCAATAATTACTCTGAATGTAAATGGACTAAACATTCCAATCAAAAGACATAGGGTGAAAGAATGGATAAGTAAAAACAAGACCTACATATATGCTGCCTACAGGAGACCCATTTTACACCTAAAAACATCTGTAGATTAAAATTTGAAGGGATGGAGAAACATTTAGCATGCAAATGGATGTCAAAAGAAAGCCAGAGTAGCAATGCTTACTAGATTAGACATAAAAACCAAGAAACTGGGTGACAGAATGGATTAAAAAAACAATACCCATCTATATGCTGATACTTCTATCTACTGAGTTCTTAGTTTAAATTATTATTAAATCTTCATTTTTCAGGATTCTAGTTGGATCTTTTTTAAATCTGCTTGTGTTCTCGTTCTTGCTAATATGCATATATAACATGTACATATATAGTATATGGATATATATGTCATTTTATTACATATTATATTATATATATTCCAGTATTTGCTTATATACCTGAGACTCTCTATTACAATTTAAATATGTTAAACATACATATTTATGCATATTAAATATATATTATACATATTAATCATTTAAACATATATATATATTGAATGCCTATATATAACACACGTGCATACATATCCTATTATTTACTACATGTTCTATTATTTGCTCGTATTACTAAGAATTACAATTTAAGTATTTTAAACATACATATTTTATATCATTCCAAAAAGTCCCCAAATCTTAATTTTGCAGGTCTGATTGTGATTCTACAATTTGTGGTTTCTGCTAGCACCTGCTCTTAAGAGCTTGTAGTTTTTCTCTTTTTTCTTTCTTTGTTCTTTTAATTTGATCTCAAGTGCTCTAGAAAATTTAACTATGGGAATACTTTGAAGTCTGGGAATTGTGTATACATTTGCCATTCACCTAGGGGCACACCCAACCAACTGAGATTATTAAAAATAAATTATCACGTTATTTTTTTTGGCTTACATAGATTCTATGACTTCAGGACACAAGCCAATATGAATACTTGCATGTGTTTACAAATTCCAAAGGAATATTGTTATTCCTCATTCCAGTGCCAGATTCAACCCTTACAAACTTTCTTTCTGTGTCTTACTGTGGTTTTAGTTTTGTTCACCCTTTTTTAAAGTTTATTTATTTGAGAGAGAGAAAGAGAAAGAATGGAGAGAGAGAGAGAGAGAGAGAGAGAGAGAGAGAGCAGGGGAAATGCAAAGACGGGGGGAGAGAGAATACTAAGCAGGCTCTGCACTGTCCATGCAGAGTGTGATGCAGTGCTCGAACTCAGGAACCATGAGATCATGACAGAGCCAAAATCAGGAGTCTGATGCTTAACGGACTATGACACCCAGTCGCCCCTTGTTTACCCTTATAGTGGGTAGCCCTTTGAACTTCCAATTTTAAATAGGAATATACTAAACCTTTGTTTTACCTTTGTTGTCTGTTTTTTATTCTGACCTCTCTGGTTCTCACTATACAGTGGAAAAGTAATGTCACCAGATGCTGTAAATAACCTCAAGTCAATTTATTTTCATTTTATTGTTGACCTCTGCTAATTCCGTATTTTCTTTTCAGTTCATTATTTTTGGTTTGTTCTGCTGAGCAAAAGTGGAAGTCACCTTTGACTTTCTTTTTTTTAATAGTTTATTGTCATGTTGGTTTCCATACAACACCCAGTGCTCATCTCCACAAGTGCCCTCTTCCATGCCCATCACCCTCCTTCCCCTCTCCCCCACCCCCATCAGCCCTCAGTTTGTTCTCAACATTCATGAATCTCTCATGGTTTGCCTCCCTCCTTCTCCTCCACTGTTTCCCCCCTTCTTCTCCCCCAAGGTCCTTTGACTTTCTAATTACCCAATCTACTGGCACCTGTTTCTGTTCCCATCCTACTCTGCATTACTCTTTGCAAAACATTCCTCCTAAAAATGTCTTCCAAAACTTTTCTAAGATAATAATTTACTCTTATTCTTACCCTGTAACAACTATTTCTCTCTAGTTCTTTAAATGACCATTTCATTTTAGATTAGGGCTCACAAACTCAAATGCTCTTGGTGAGTCTTCCTCACATCACAAAATATGGGTCCAAACCCTTGTCTTTGGACAAGTCTGCAAAAATACACAGATTCCGTTTCCATAATTTGGGTATTTCTTTGTGAGAATGAATACTAAGGTATATCTGTTAACAATTTTTTTTTTCATCTGCTATGCAGAAGCTTAAGTCTTATGTATATGAACTATTCAACCTCAAAGGAAGTTGCAGGCAATTCTTTTGTGACCAGTGAAGGGCTAAGGAATAAGGCAGGAGCTAGTGTTTGTGGAGCAAAAACAGAGAGGGAGGATGTGGGGGAAGTGTTGAGGTTGAAATGCACATTAGAGGGTGAATCAACAACTATTTTCAACAGTGACCATTTTAGTGAATATCTCCCCAAATTTCAAAATCAGAGAAGGAAAATGAGGAGATACAAATTCAAGAATAATAAAAGCAGGCCTGAAAGGAAGGAAAACTGGCTTAGGTAATTATATGTATGTCAGACGCATATAGAGATTTTCTTCCTGGAAAATCTTGTTAGGGTTACTCACGAACTTGTGCCTTTCCATTGAATTAGGGAAGGACACCCACACGATATAAAACCTCCTTGAACAAAACTGTCAGCCTCTCCCAAGAATTCAAGATTCCCCTCTGCTCTTCCCTCTCTTCACCTCACTATGAACTGCCCTAACGTCAAGGAAGAACATTTTTTAAAATAATAATGGCCTCATATAGTTGAGATAGAATTTATTCCAATTTTCTGAGGCCTGCCCTTCAAAAAGAAAGTTGATTTTTTGTGTGTTCTCTCTCCTGACAAATGAGTCTCAGGACAAATGCTCCTAAAATCTACCATATCTGTGGCAAAAACAGATTTTTTTGGTCATGTGATGAAGTTACTGGAGGTGGGGATAGAGATGAGGAATCTTGTCAAAGACCTGCAAGTCAAGTTCAGTCTTATCACTTCAGCATGAGGATCTCAGCTCTAGTAGTGCCCAGAATATCAGAGGCTCTCAAAAATAATTTTATGGACTTACATGAAGTACAGGATTTCCCCCAAACTGTGAAGTTAAATAGCTACTAATATCTTTAGTCCATTCCTATTTATTTATTTGTTTATTTATTTACTGCTACCTTCTGGGGAAAGAAAAGTTTTGTGAAGCCCCTTACTCTTACCGAATTGAAATGTGGCATCTATGAGGATACTGAAAATGCCTGAAAGGTAGTTGAATAGGATAAGTTTGATGTAGGCAGAAGTACTTCTATTAAACAGGAAGCTCAGCAAGTACATGAGGGGAATGACGGACCAGCTATAGAGCATGAAGATCAGCATTGTATCCAGAAAATGGTAATCTGTGATGTAAATATCCAATTGGCAGAATATGAATGCTCCCTGAAACACAGAGGACATAGAGATAAGGCAAGGTGAAGGGTAAGTGCAAAAATTATGCAAGCCAGAATGTTTAGAGAAGGAGATAGCAAGTCCCGTCACTATTTAGCAAGGAAGTATTCATTAATTAAATCAATTAGCCTCTAAAAAGGTCTTTAGCATAGGAAGATAGGTAAGATACTTCTACCTCTCTCTGCTTCACCAGAAGACAGTTCAATGAGAAGAACCAGTATAATTCCCTTTATTTTTTTTTCTAGTTGGAGTGATTTTTTAATTAACAATCGAAGTCGGTATACTTTCCCCCAATAATGCTAACTTTCACTTTTCCCAAAAATTAGATTATTTCTCTAGAGAGGCTATTTCTCTAAAGATTTTTATCTCTGGTTATATATATTACCTATCATACCTTTAAACCAGGTCACTAGATCCTATTCTATTCCCCCAATCCTATCACATCCACCCAAGCAACTCTTGTCCTCTTTCTTACATTTTTTCTAATTGAAATTTAAAAAAAGATACTGAAGCACAGAATTAGAGGTACCTAAACTGAATGGAAGATGGTGGTGGGAGAAACCTTTAGTTGTTAAAGCAAATAGATTTCTAGAAATCTATATCTCATTAGTTAGTAAATGCAGTTTCTACACAAGGATCAGCGTTGTCTCTTTAGGCAGTTACACAATTATACAGCAGGATAGCCAAGCAGCAAATAATACAGATAAGCTAAGAATAGTTATGCAATTGATGACTGATACTCGTGGTGGTTAGTAGCAACAGGAATAGAAAGGATTAGTAGGTCATAGTTCATTAAACCCAGTATCTGTAGCTATGGCTGGTTTGTTTCTGAATGAGCATTCTGTAAACTTCAACAGAATAATACAATGAGGTAGTCAAATTACAGTTGGAGTGATCTAGAAATCTCTGTTTGAAGGCTTAAAATCCTTTAAAGTCACAAATCATAGGTTATTTCAAGGAAAAGTTGAATTCCTACTTGGAGAAGTAATATATTCTGTTCTTGGACAAGAAGACTGCACACTGTGAATATGCAGATACTACGCAAATTGATCCATAGATAAACATGCACACAAAGTTTTCAAGTAAATATTTCAACTTCCTTATTATGTAATGTAACACATGCCCAGAATAGTACATAAAGCATAAATGAATTATCACATTGCCGGCAACCACCACTACACCAGTACCCAAAGAAATGAATCATGAACTCCTTCAACTCCTGTAAAAGTAACCACTATTCTTTTTTTCATAGTGTTGTGGTCAGAAAATATATACTTTGTTAAGGCCTGACTTGTATCCTAGTATGTGATCTATTCTGGAGAATGTTCCAGGTGTATTAGAAAAGACTATGTATTCTGCTGTTTTAGGATAGAATATTCTGATTATGTCTATTAAGTCTGGTCCAGTTTTATTCAAAGACATTGTTTCCTTGTTGATTTCTGCTGAGTTCACCTGTCCGTTGATGTCAATGGGATGTTAACATCTTATATTGTCTTATTATCAATGAATTTATTTTATGTTTGTTATTGTTTTATATATTTTGGTGCTTTCACATTGGATGCATAAATGTTTACAATTGTTAGTATTTCTTGTTGGATTGTCCCCTTTACTATGATAGAGCGACCTTCTTCATCTCTTGTTACAGTCTTTGGTTTAGTGTCTAGTTTGTTGGATATAAGTATTGCTACCCCAGCTATCTTTTGAGGTCCATTTGAATGATAAATGTTCCTTGATCCCCTTCATTTTCAATTTGGCGGTGTCTTTAGCTCTAAAATGAGTCTTTTGGGCACCTGGGTGGCTCATTCAAGCATCTGACTTGGGCTCAGGTCATGACCTCATGGTTCTTGAGACTTAGTCCCATATCAGGTGAGCACGAGTCCCAATTCTAGTGATCTCGAGTCCCGCTTTGGGTAAAAAAAAAAAAACACAAAAAACACGAGCCCCACTTCACAGGAGGCCCACTTCAGGGGAGCCGCACTTCTCTTTCTCTCTCTCTCCCTTTCTTTCTCCTTCTGCTCCTCCTGGGATTCTCTCTTTGCCACTCACTCACTTGTGCCTGCTCCCTCTCTCTCTCAAAAAATAAATAAAATAAAATTAAATTAAATTAAATTAAATAGTTTCTTGTAGGCAGCATATAGATGGGTCTTTTTCTTTAATCCATTATGAAACCTGGTATCTTTTGATTGGAGAATTTAGTCCACTTACATTCAGAATAATTATTGATATATATGTATTTAATGCTATTTTATTATTTATTCTATTGTTTTTTCTGGAGATTTTCTTTATTCCTTTCTTGCCTTTGTCATTTTTGGTCTCTCCTTTCCATTCCAAAGAGTCCCTCTTAATATTTCTTGCAGGACTGGTTTAGTGGTACAAACTCCTTTAGTTTTTGTTTGGAAAACTCTGTCTCTTTCTATTCTGAATGATTACCTTCCTGGATAAGTCTTTCTCTGTGCCTCCTGGATTTGGATGTTTCCTTCCTCAGATTAGGGAAATGATTAGCTATAATTTCCTCAAATTTTCTGTACCCTTTTTTCTCTCTCCTTCTTCTGGGACTCCTATAATACAAATGTTATAACATTTGATGGAGTCACTGAGTTTCTTAAGTCTATTCTTGTGTTCCATGATTCTTCTCTGTCTCTTTTGTTCAGTTTCATTATTTTCCATTATTTTGTCTTCTCTATCACTTATTCATTCCTCTGCTTCTTCCAGTCCACTGTTCACTGGATCAAGCCTATTTCCAATCTCAGTTATTGCATTCATTATTTCTGACAGATTCTTTTTTAACTTTTTCATCTCTGGGTTAAGAGTCTCTGTGATGTTTTCCATTCTTTTCACAAGCCCAGCAAGTATCCTTATGATTGTTGCTTTAAATTCTCCATCAGTCATGTTACTTATATCTATTTCACTTAGATCTCTGGCCATGGCCTTATCTTGTTCTTTCATTTGGGATGAATTCCTCCATCTTGGCATTTTTGTTCAAGTCTCTCCTACCTTCTCTGTGTAAGAAAAGCCTGTTATGTTTCTTGTTCTTGAGAGTAAATGGCTTTAGGAAGGAGAAGTCATATAGTGTCTAGAGTCTGGCGCTTTACTGTCTCTGGTGTGTGTTGCATGCACTCTGCATTGTGTTCTGGCTACTCTATCCTCAGGCCAGTTGTCTGCAAAGGCTCTCCTTGCCTAAAGTTGGCAGTGTTTGGTCCTTGGCCAGAATGTGGTAAGTTTTAACTAGGTGTGCTCTAGGCTGCTTATTAAATGAGACCTGATACTACTTCTACTAGAACTGAAGCCCTGCAGAACTCTCTAGTCAGGGGATATGGTGTGGTGAGGGGTTTCTGCTGGCCTCCTGGGGAAGGGACCCACTATGGTGGGACTGAGACATGCTTGACTGAGAAGGGCAGTCCCGCCAAAGCACAGGGACATGGGACTTGTAAGCAGGTTAGGCAGCCTATGTCAGTGCTGTGCTGCTTTCCTCAGGTGGTAGTGTGTTATGATGAAGGGCAGGTGAATGAAATGACACCAGCCAGCTCCTTTGTCCCCAGAGAGGTGTTTCTGTGAATGTTGTCTCTCAGAGAAACACTACTAGAAGAGCAATCATTCTCTCCACTGTGTATCCCAGGTGTTTTTCAGTTGGCTGTTTCCATGCTGTCTGCCTCTGGATTGTTCCTGCCTTCTTTCCAGGGAGCAGTGCAGTGTCCTCTGGGCTCTATTCCAGGCAGCCTGCTAACTTTTAAAACTCCAGGCTTTAGAGACATGGTGTGGGCAAGGGCTTGGCTGGTCTTCAAGGGGAGCAGCCCACCATGCTGGGCTGAGGCAAGCTTGACTGGGAAGAGCAGTCCAGCTAGAGAACAGGGGTGTGGGGCTTGGTATCAGCAAGTTAGTCAGCCATTGTCAGCACTGGACTTCTTCTTCCAGGTGGCTCTGTCTTTAAGCTAAGAGGTAGTGGAGGGAAATGGGGCCATCTCCATGAACACTGCCTCTCAGGGATGCCCTCAAGAAGAGAAATAATCTCATCCCTGTGTGCCCCAGGCATTCTTCAGATTGCTTTTTCCACATCATCCGCCCCTAGGTTGTTTGCCTGCCTTCTCTCCAGAAACAGTGACTCAGGGCTCTATCCCAGCTAAGCCCCCTGACCTTTAAAACTCCAGGATTTAAGCCCTGCTGGTAGCAAGAACTCACAAAAATCATCCCCTCTCATTTTCTCAGCCAATGGCTTTGAGGAAATGTTTTCCTTGTGCATTCCCCTGTGTTCTCTACTCTCTCTCACCCTTCTCTGTGACCATGGCTCTCTCCCATCCACAGCACCTTTTATCTCTTTCTCCCCTAAACCATCTCCATACTTCCTACTTTCTATGATGTGGCTTCTCTCCCTTTAGTTGTGGAGTTAGTTCTGTCAGTCTTTAAGTTGATTTCTGGAGTATTTAGAATGATTTGATAGTTATCTAGTTGTGTTTGTGGGAGGAGATGAGCCTAGCATCCTCCTACCATTTTGTAGGCAGAGCCTAGCATCTGCCACCATTTTGTCTTAGGGTTGGTATTTCTAAATCTTTCTCCTTGGCTTGCAAATAGCCACTTATTGGCTGTGTCCTCATATAGTCTTTACTATGTGCATGCACACTCCTTGTATCTCTTTGTATGTTCAAATATCCTCTTATAAAGGATACCAGTTAGATTGGATCAGGACCTAGCCTAACTACTTCATTTTAACTTAATCACCTCTTTGAAGGTCCTATCTCTAAATATAGTTACATTTTAAGTTACATAGAAAATAGGAGTTTTCCATGGGGCACAGAAGAAAAATGAGCCCTCAAGAAGCTGTATCTAATACTTACTAGTAGTAGGCAGCAGGTAATAAAGAAGATGATGAAATCCCACAGTAGAGCAGAAAGCCAGTACACAGGGACATAAACCCCAATCAAAAATTGGATATGCTTTGCCTTAGTGACTCGTTCAGTCACTGTCAAGAGACAAAAGCCACTGATTAAAAGAGCCATACCGAAATGTATATTTAAGGCCACCTGGAGTCCATTTGACAATCTGAAGAAGGAACAAAAATAGATATATCAGAAAATCAATACAGCAGAAACATAAATTTCTATCAATAGGTATTTTTAATTATCTAAATGTAATCATATAGGGTAGGAGAGATGCACTTAAAATATCAAATTTTAATAAAAAGAATAACATACGTTGCTTTTTGGTTTTTTTGTCTAGGGTATGGCTGAGGTTTATTGAAGACTGTTAAAGAAGCATTAGAGCCAGCAATGGTCCTGAGAAGAATGTCATCTAATATTGACAGGGTTAGAGATGGTGAATGATATGCTTGATTGTTGAAAAGACCAGTAAGTATTATTTTATTTGTCTTCACCTCAACGGAAAATGCAACAATGCATAAGTGAATACAACCTTCATTTTCCATTAAGTATTTCAGTAGGTCACCTAGGATGAGGAAACAATGTTGATCAGTGTATTCACAAAAGAGATGATCTGCAACATATGCTGGGGAAAGAAACAAGTAATTTCACTTGGTTCTCATCCCTTTCAATTTTCTAATAATAATTATTTCAAACATTTGCCATTCTCCTCAAGCACTCAAGTCCATCATTAAATTCATAGCCTATAACCTATATTCCTGCTTAAAGCAGAAAAAAACCTTTCACTGTGAAAATAAAAGTCTGGATTTAAAAACAAATCACCTCTTTGAAGGTGTAGATAATCTAAAAATACAATCAACATTTGGGGGCTAAGCCCCTAGAAGGAATGGAAATGCACTGAAGGAAGCCAAAAATTCTATACCCCTTTTTTCTTTAAGGCATTTTAGATTTATAAATGATGGAATGCATTGGTAAAACTTCAAACTTTCAGTGGGCCTCCTGAAGGGCTATACCATAAGAGTTAGTGTGAATATGATATAGATCAGTTCTTATAAAAATTTCCACCCAGTATCAAATTACTTAAATCACTGATTAGATTTAGATCTTCCCTTCACCTCACTATCTTTCAGAAGCTAAATTTAATCTCCTCTGGAGAAGACAATCTCAAGTAGAGTCATATCATTTTCATATCATTTTCATGTACAGTATTTGGCATTCAATTAAAAAATTACTATGTATACTAAAACACAGAACCAAGAAAAAGCACAGATAACAGAAATAGATCCACATATAAACCAGGTATTAGAGATAGAAAATTTATCAGATAACTGAAGTCCACAGAAAGAATCAAATGTTGATTTGAATAGAAAAAAATCAACTGGTAGAATTGAAAAAACACATCAATTACAATTAAGAATTCAATATATATGGGGCAGCTGGGTGGTTTAGTTGGTTAAGCGTCAGATTTTCGCTCAGGTCTTGATCTCGCGGTTTGTGAGTTTGAGCCCCATGGTGGATTCTGTGTTGACAGCTCAGAGCCTGGAGCCTCCTTGGGATTCTTTGTCTCCCTCTCTATCTGCCTCTCTCTCTCTCAAAAATAAATAAACATTTAAAAATTTAAAAAAAGAATTCAACATATAACTCATAGCAGTTTGGATACAAATAAATAGTTGACAGGAAACTGGAAGACAGTCCGATTAGAAAACACCCAACTAAAAGCACAGTGAGGAAGAGAATGGGAAACAGAAGACAAGACATAAATTACCGATATTAGAAATGACACAGGGGAAATCAATACAGATCCTACAGATATCAAAAGGGTAATAAAGAAATACTGTGAACAACTTTATATACATTATTTGACAATTTAGATGGTATAAAATACTTCCTCTACATGCATAAACTACAACAATTCTCCCAGTATGATATAGGTCATTCAAATAATTATAATCATTAAGGAAATTCAGCTCATTAATTAAACATTCCTCCCAAAAGAAATCTTTAGGTCTAGATGTTTTCACTGGAAATTTCTACAAAATGTTTAAGGATGAATCAACATGAATTATACACAATATCTTTCAGAAAATATAGGATGAGGGAGTATTTCTGAATTCTTTTTATCAAGTTAGTATTGCTCTGATAGAAAAATCATAAAAGACAGCACTAAAAAAAGGGGGGGGGGAATTACGGACCAATATCTGTCACAAATATAATGTAACACCCCTTAACAAAATACTAGCAATAAAATTCAGCGACACATAAAAATAATTACAACTCTGATCAAGTGGGGTATATTCCAGGGATTTAAGGCTGGTTCAACATTTAAAACTGAATCAATGTTATCCACTATATTTTAGGGTGAAGAAGAAAAATCATTAATACTCATATCAATCCATGCAGAGAAAACAGCTGACAAAACTCAGTAATCAGTCATGAAAAAAACTCTGAAAAAGAAAGTTATAGAACTGAACTTCTTCACTTTTATGTAGAACATCTAAAAAATCTCTATAGGTAGGATTACACTTTGGTTAAAAACTGCCTACTATCCCCTAAAACTGGAAGAAAGGAAAGAATGCCCACTCTCACCACTCTGATTCAACATTGTGGTAGAGGTTCTACCCAGTACAGTAAAGCATAAATAGGAAATAAAAGATACACAGATCATAAAAGAAGAAATAAACTGCTATGATCTGCAGGTGACATGATTGTCTACATAGAAAATCCAAAGGAATTCACACACAAAAAAATTTTAAACTAATACACAAATTAATCAAGGTTGCAAGATACTAAATAAACATACAAAAATCAATTGTTTTCTATACACTAGAATGAACACATAGATACCAAAATTTAAAATACAATAAAATTTATATTTGTTAAAAAATATGAAATAGTTAGGTGTAAATTTAAAAAAAATATGTACAGGACATGTATGATGAAAAGTATGCAACACTGATGAAAGAAAAAGAATTCTTCATGGAATTCTAAATAAATCAATTATGTTCATGGATTGGACTATCCAACACAGTAAGATGTCACTTCTCCCTAAAGTGATACATAGATTTAATAAAGTCTTATCAAAATTCCAAAAATTTACTTTTGTATTTATAGACAAGTTTATTCTAAAATTTAAATGGAGGGCACCAGGGTGGCTTGGTCGGTTAAGAGTCTGACTTCAGTTCAGGTCATGATCTCATGATTCACGAATTTGAGTCCCACATCAGGCTCTGTGCTGACAGCTCAGAGCCTGGACCCTGCTTCAGATTCTGTGTCCTCCTCTCTCTCTGCCCCTCCCCTGCTTGCACTTTGTCTCTCTGTCTCTTAAAAATAAACATTACGTTTTTTAAAATTTTGATGAAAACAAAGGAACTAATAATCTTCAGATAATAAGAAAAAATTGGGAGGAATCAGTCTACCAGATATCAAGCATGATATTGATGAAGGAACAGATATATAATGGAATAGGAAAGGGAATTCCAAAAGAGGCTCACATGCACCCAACTGATTTTTGATAAAGGTGTGAAAAAACTAAATGGATATCACAGTTTAACAAGTGCTACTGGTGCAATTGCACATGTACAAATACAAAATTTAACCTTGACTCACATCTCAGATGTATTAAGATTAATGTCAAATGAATCATGAATTAAGATTTAAAGTGTAAAACTAAAATTTTCACAAAACTATTTTTAAGATTTTTAAGATAAAACATTCAGGATCTAGGGCTAGGCAATGAGTTTTTAAAATTATTTTTTAAATATAATTTATGGTCAAATGGGCTAACATACAGTGTGTAAAGTGTGCTCTTGATTTTTGGGGTAGACTCCTGTGGTTCATCTCTTAATACAAGACCCAGTTCTCATTCCAACAAGTGCCCTCCTCAATAGGCAATGAGTTTTAGACTTGACACCAAATACACAATCCATGATAAAATGAATATATTGGACTTCATCCACATAAAACAATTTTTATCTTGCAGAACCCATTAAGATAATGAAAAGATAATAAACAGTACGAAAGAAAATACATAAAGAAGTCTCAAAACTCAACAGTAAAAAACAAAACAAAACACCATCCACTTAGAAAATGAGTAAAACACTTGAACACATATTTCACCGGACATGATATAAGCATAAGAAGGGATGTCAAAGGCAAATTAAAACAACGAGACTCTTACAGTTTGGCTCCCTCTCTGTTTTCATCTTATTTTTCCTTCCCTTGCCCTGTGTTCATCTGTTTGTTTCTGAAATTCCACATATGAGTGAAATATGATATTTGTCTTTCTCTAATCAACTTATTTCACTTAGCATAATACACTCTAGTTCCATCCATGTTGTTGCAAATGGTGTTAAATACAGAGAACAAATGGAGGGTTGGGGGAGGAGAGGTGGGAAGAGGGAGGGGTAAATGGGTGATGGAAATCGGGAGGGCACTTGTGATGAGCACTGGGTATTGTATGTAAGTGATGAATCACTAAATTCTACTTATGAAAACCAATACTACACTAAATGTTAACTAACCTGAATGTAAAAGAACACAATGAAATACAACTGCGTACCTATCAGAATGGCTAAAATAAACATAAAAATAGTGACAACACAAATGCTGGGGAAGATGAGAGAACTGGATCACTCGTTCATTTTTGGTGGGAATGTAAAAAGATATGGCCACTCTGAAAAACAGTTTTGTAGTTCCTTCAAAAAACAAACATGCAACCATAACATGATTCACCAATTAATATTAAAATCCTAGGCATTTATTCCACAGAACTGAAGATGTAGCATCACACAAAAACATGTACACAAAGTTTCATAACAGCTTTATTCCTAAAAGACAAAAACTGGGGCAGGGAGGGATGAGGTGTCCTTCAATGGGTGAATGATTAAACAAACTGTGGTACATCCCCATGATGGAACAGCTCATAGCATATGAAGGAATGAACTATGGAGAAACACAACACCAGAGAATTATGCTGAGTGAAATGCTAATCCCAGAAGTTTACTTTAAAAAAAATTTTTTTTTACATTTTATTTTTTTAATTTTTATTATTTTTTAATAGTTTATTGTCAAATTGGTTTCCATATAACACTCAGTGCTCATCCCTGCAAGTGCCTTCCTCCGTGCCCATTTCCCCCCTCCCTCCCCATCCATCAGTCCTCAGTTTGTTTCTCAACATTCAAGAGTCTCTCATGGTTTGCCTCTCTCCCTTTCCCCCACCATTTCCCTCCTTCTTCTCCCCCATCGTCCTCCGTTAAGTTCCTCCTAATCCTCCTATACGTGCAAACATGTGATATTTGTCCTTCTCTGCCTGACTTATTTCGCTCAGCATAACACCCTCAAGGTCCATCCATGTTGCTACACATGGACAGATTGCATTGTTTCTCATTGCCATGTAGTATTCGATGGTATAGATAAATCACATCCCCAGAAGTTTACATATTATATGATTCCATTTGTATGTCTTTCTTGAAACGATTAAACTGTACAAGTGGAGAACAGGTTAGTGATATCCAGGGTAGAGAGGGAATGAAGAGAGCAACAGGAATGATGCTTGTGTTGATGGAATGTTTAGTATCAATGTCAATATCCTGGTGGGGATACTGTACTATAGTTTTGCAAGATGTTACCCTTGGTACATAGAGTCTCTCAGTATTATTTTGCACAACACTAAATCAACAATTATCTCAAAATAAAAAGTATCAAATTCAGTGTTAATTCATTCTTATTTTCCTCCACTTCTAAAGAGAAAACAAAATCTACTTTAGTCCTCTTCAGAGATCTTTCAAATCTTTCTTTCCTTCTTTCACAGCCTTAACCTCTCTTGCCTGGATTATCACAATTATATCCTAGATGACTTCATTGATATTTGATCCCTCCCTTTTTGAATCATCCCCTCATATTTAATTCCGTTTGATAAGATTATATTTAATTATATATGCCAGGAATTGGGTTAGGTTCTAGAGATATAAAAGAAGTTCTGGTCTCTCCACAACTAGCTTGAGAGACACATGAAAAATGTGCTATTATAATTCAGTGAGATAAATTCCATAAAAGAGGCATTCATCTAAATTGCAGAAGAAGAGGAAACCTAAACTGCTGTTTGGGAGGGCAGATGGCATTTTTCAGTTATTATAAGCTCATACTCTTTCATATACTCACTTATTTTGTGGCTCTACTTAAAAAGTTAGCAGTGATTTTCCCAGTGTTAATGCATGTACTATTTGAGAAGAAAGAGTTGAGAAATTATCTAGAAATCGATATCCTTATTAGTAAACATTTTCTTGTAGTTTGGGGAAAAGAGACAGCAAGTGCTTGTTTTCTCTTTACCCTACAAAAATTCAGTTAAAAAAAGGCATGCAGTTTGGAATAGAGAGGAATCGTATAAAATTAGTAGAGTTCACTTATAAAAGGTTCTGTGTTTAAGTTAATGAGAGCACAACTTAGAAAAGTACACACAAGTTTCTTGAAAAACAAAGTGGGACTGGCTAAGCCTAAACATTATCTTTCTATGTCTAGATAATTTCTAGCTAATTAACTAAAACTTCATAAGTGGAGCTACTGTATTATTCTATTGTATTTTCAGTCTTATTATCAATATAATAAAGCATATTTAGGTAATCATTTTATTTTTTTTAATGTAAGCAGTATGCCATAATTTTTTTAAAATAATGATTTTATTCTTTATCCTCTCTCCTTATTGTGTGACCTTGGTTAACAAATGCTTATCTACTATTTGTAGTGGAGGAGAAATAGGAACAATTATTTATAGTCAGCCAATCTATTAATTGCGGGTTGTAGAATCAGTATCAGTTATTTATAAGGAACAATGAACACTTCTGAAATGCAGTTTTACAACAGAACCTCAATAAGAAAAAAAAGAACCACACAAGTTTGTCAAAACTGCAGGCTGTTTGCTAACTCAAGAACACTGTTCATCAGGGCTCAGGTAAAAAAAAAAAAAAAAAGTACAGTCTCAGGGAGTAAATGGTGACTTGAAAGTGAACAGACTTTATGGTCAGACAATTAATGAAGTGCAGTGAGTGGTTAAGTTTGCAGATATCAGGCAGAACAGATTAAAGTCTCTATTTATTACATGTCTGATATGGGGCAAATTACTGGGCTTTCTTTAATGTCAGTACTCCTCATTTAACTGATGTTATTAATAAAAATATCTACTATGGGGCGCCTGGGTGGCTCAGTTGGTTAGGCGTCTGACTTTAGCTCAGGTCATGATCTCACAGTTTGTGGGTTCAAGTCCTGCTTTGGACTCTGTGCTGACAGCTCAGTCTAAAGCCTGGAGCCTGCTTCAGATTTGGTGTCACCCTCCCTCTCTGCCTCTCCCCTAGTCACACTCTGTCTCTCTCTCTTTCAAAAATAAATAAACATTCAAAAAATAAATCAGGGTGATTGTTCAGATTATATGATATGCAGGTAAAGTGCTTGGCTGAGTTCTTGTCAAAACCAAGTGCTCAGTAAATGTAAACTATTATTACTAGTATCTTAAAAACAAATACATTCAGAGGAACTAGCCCATTCAGTCTTTAGTTATACTGTAGCCAAATACACAATTATGAACTTTGCAAATCATTCAACCAGATCTTCATCTAAGAACAGTCTTTTTTACTTAAAGGGTCTTACCTTGCACTTCCTTAAGTGTGTGTTTATTAGACTCTAGCATAGTCCTAAGATGTTTTAACAAAATCAGGGTCAAATTAGAATTCCCAGAAATAGATAAAGGCACTATTGTTTGACCATATTGATTCAAATCCATTTGTCTGGCCTTTTCATCTTTATTATGCGAAAATTTTTCAGCCTCAGAGAGAAAAGTAAAGGAACCTAGCAGTGCCAGCATCTGTAGCAAAATCAATTTCCAATTCCGCCAACTGAAAATTGCCCTCTTTATGAACATGGCCCAGAACTGCTGGTGGTAGAGGGAATACTAAAGGAGGAGGAAAAAAACACAGTATTACAATATTCATGGACCCAAACAGATCATTCATGATGACATTCATTAAGATGAATGGACACTCTGGAATTTTATGGTAGATAGAAGACACATAAAATTTACCTAAATAAATATTTAGAATAGAATCTAAGCATAGTATGATACTATGTGAGAGTATGATCATCTTTTCTTTATAAGGCAGGGGTCAACAAACTATGACCTGTTTTTGTAAACCAAATTTTCCTGGAACACAGATATACCCATTCATTTCTGTATTGTCTATGGTTTTTTTGCTACAAAGACAGGGTGGAGTGATTGCAAGAGAGACCGAGTGGGCATCCTGCCTTAAACATCTATTAACCCCTCCTGAAAATTTGCCGACCACTGTTGTAAGGTATTAAATATGGTGTTTAAGGTATGGCTTTTCATATAACACACTTAAAATCTCAACAGAATGATTTTCCCTAGACTCCTGACAGTCAAAAACAAAACAAAACAAAACAAGTTCTTTATAGGAGGAAGAGATAATTAGAGAAGGAAAGAAATACTGAGGATCACACTGATTAAGAAAAGATCCCTTAGGGGCGCCTGGGTGGCTTAGTCTGTTAAGCGTCCGACTTTCCCTCAGGTCATGATCTCGCGGTTTGTGGGTTCGAGCCCCGCGTCGGGCTCTGTGCTGACTTTCCAATTCTGTGTCTCCCTCTCTCTCTGACCCTCCCCTGCTCACTCTGTCTCTCTCTCTCTCTCCTAGAGAAAAAAAAAAAAAGATCCCTTATACAGTATCAATACCCATGGCAAAACTTAAAGTACTGAGCATGCTTGATCACTAAAAACCATGCTCTTTCCAGTTCACTTTAGCTTCAGTGAACTACCAAATTTCTGGGTTATCAATTTGAGGGGGAAAAAACAATTCTAAGACAGAAAAAAAAAACTTAGGAATAACAACGGTGGGAGTGATTTTTATCTAGATCTCATCACTTCTGCACTAGGAAATTAATTAGTTTGTGGTACAGACTGTTCCTTGTCTGTTGGGGTGCAGTGGTTAAGAACCCCATACCATCTTTGTTCAAGTAGTAAAAGAAGATGTACCTCTTGTGCCCCAATCAAATAAATCTACATCAGGTTTCTTAACAAAGGTGCTTACCCCAGTATTAAACACAATAGCAGGGCTTTCATTCATGGTGGAACACTCTGCTCTCTCATTGCTCGACATATTCCTACTCTGGTTCGTAACTGAGACTTCACTTATCACAGAGGGAGGTAGAGCTTGGGTAGCTGGGATATCTACTTGTGAATCTTCCATATCATTGACTCTACATGAAAACAGAACACAGCATTTAATTTCAATTCTATCCCATAATATCTTATTTGAAGAACGTGAGTCACAACGTTCAACTCAGAAGGCTCCTTGGTTTGCTTACTGACTGGGCAGGGGCCATTATATAGAGGCAACAAGGTAACTCTGATAGAGGAGTGGTTCCCAAACACCAGTCATAGGACTGCTGCCAGACATAGTAAAGCTAGGGAAACTAGGGCAAGGTATTGAATGCTTCATTAGGTTGAGCTGATACAAGTTAAAGATTAACATCTAATTCATACTCTGGGTATATCAAAATATCTGTTCCTATCTTGAAATGATGGCAGTGTTTTTTCAGTGTTGCTGTAAAGAAAATCATGTCAGTTTCCTCCTCTTCACACCAATGTGTGACTCTAAGCTTGGTGAGTTTACAAAAGGGACCGAGATGTGGTCCTGCCTCCACCCCCTGACCGTGGTTTTTATTTTCCCTATGTATCCTTGCTCACCTAAAAAGGACTTCTTCCATGGTAGTAACAGAGGCACCAAAGCTAGCAATGCCTAACTCATACCGTCTCTTTTTCAGATCAGTAAACAGAGCTTCAAATCTAGAATAAGAATTAGAATAAAAGTAAGAAGAGGGAGGGAATTGGGGAAGGGGAGGACTAAATGCTGGCATCAAATCAGAAGATTATCCTATTTATATATTTTTATTCTGAACTGATCTCCCCTCAGCATTGGGAAAAATGTAGCTCATTCTTCACTTCAATACTTATAATAGAAATGCATAAACTGCTGTAGCAAATTGTTTCTACTCTACTTAATTCTTTAAAACATTTAATTTTGGTCTTCTAATAAACTACAAAGAGACCCTGTATATGCTAATGACTCTAGCTAGTGCACATGAGTTAATTTATCATGCACATATGTAGGCTATGGTTCTTATTCATTAAGTTTTTTAAAAAAGGGGAGAACCTGGGTAGCTCAGTCAGTTGAACATCTGACTTGGTTTTGGCTCAGGTCATAATTCCAGGGTTGTGGGATTGAGCTCGGCACCAGGCCCCACTCTGACAATATGGAGACTGCTTGAAATTCTGCCTCTCCCCCTCTCTCTGTCCCTTCCTCACTCATGCACTCTCTCACTCGAAATAACTAAACTTAAAAAAAATTCAAATTGACAGGAAAAAACTCACTCAAAAATAGAAAATGTTGTAGGTACAGTAAAAATTGTATACAGAGAGAAACATGAGTCAGATGGAATGTAGAGACATTAAGAGTTTTAAAGAATAGTTTTCCTGGGAAGATTTTACAGTACTTCACATTTAAAAGATGATCTTTTCCATCATACAGATCTCTTGTATCCTTGGTTAGGTTTATTCCGAGGTATTTTATGGTTTTTTGTGCAATTGTGAATGGGATCAGTTTCTTGATTTCTTTTTCTGTTGCTTGATCATTGGTGTATAAAAATGCAACCGATTTCTGTACGTTGATTTTGTACCCTGCAACTTGGCTGAATTCTTGGATCAGTTCTAGTAGGCTTCTGGTGGAGTCTGTCGGGTTTCCTATGTAGAGTATCATGTCATCTGCGAAGAGTGAAAGTTTGACTTCCTCTTTGCCAATTCTGATGCCTTTGATTTCCTTTTGGTGTCTGATGGCTGATGCTAGGACTTCTATAGAAAACTTATGAAGGAAATTGAAGAAGACACAAAGAAATGGAAAAACATTCCATGCTCATGGATAGGAAGAATAAATATAGTTAAGATGTCATTACTACTTAAAGCACTCTACACATTCAATGAAATTCCAATCAAATTGCACCAGCATACTTCTCAAAACTTGAACAAACTATCCAAAAATTTGTATGGAACCACAAAAGACTCCGAATAGCCAAAGTAATCCTGAAAAATAAAACCAAAATGGGAGGGATCACCATCCCAGGCTTTAGCCTCTACTACAAAGCTGTCATCATCAAGACAGTATGGTATTGGCACAAAAACAGATACATAGACCAATGGAACAGAATTGAGAACTCAGAAGTGGACCCAAAAGTATACAGCCAACTAATCTTTGACAAAGCAGGAAAGAATATCCAATGGAAAAGACAGCCTTTTTAACAGATGGTGTTGGGAGAACTGGACAGCAACATGCAGAAGAATGAAACTAGATCATTTTCTCACACCATGCACAAAAATAAACTCAAAATGGATAAAGGACCTGAATGTGAGACAGGAAACTATCAACACCCTAGAAGAGAAAGCAGGAAACAACCTCTTTGACCTCCACTGCAGCAACTTCTTCCTTGACACATCCCCAAAAGCAAGGGAATCAAGAGCAAAAATAAACAGTTGGGACCTCCTCAAGATTAAAAGCTTCTGCACAGCCAAGGAAACAACCCAGAAAATTAATAGGCAACCAACGGAATGGGAAAAGATAGTTGCAAATGACATATCAGATAAAGGGTTGATATCCAGAATCTACAAGGAACTCACCAAACTACACGCCCGAAAAATAAACAACCCAGTGAAGAAATGGGCAGAAGATATGAACAGACACTTCTCCAAAGAGGACATCCAGATGGCCAACAGACACATGAAACGATGCTCAGCATCGCTCCTCATCAGGAAAATACAAATCAAAACCACACTGAGATACCACCTCACGCCAGTCAGAGTGGCTAAAATGAACCAATCAGAGAACTCTAGATGCTGGCGAGGATGTGGAGAAACGGGCACCCTCCTACACTGTTGGTGGGAATGTAAACTGGTACAGCCCCTCTGGAAAACAGTGTGAAGGTTCCTCAGGAAACTAACCATAGAACTCCCCTATGACCCAGCAATAGCACTGCTAGGAATTTACCCAGGGGATACAGAAATGCTGATGCATAGGAGCACATGTACCCCAATGTTCATGGCAGCACTCTCCACAATAGCTAAAACCTGGAAAGAGCCTAAGTGTCCATCAACAGATGAATGGATCAAGAAGATGTGGTTTATCTATACCATGGAATACTACATAGCAATGAGAAACAATGAAATCTGGCCATGTGTAGCAACATGGATGGACCTTGAGGGTGTTATGCTGAGCGAAATAAGTCAGGCAGAGAAGGACAAATATCATATGTGTGCACATATAGGAGGATTAGGAGGAACTTGACTGAGGACCAAGGGGGAGAAGAAGGGGGGAAATGGTGGGGGAAAGGGAGAGAGGCAAACCATGAGAGACTCTTGAATGCTGATAAAAACTGAGGACTGATGGATGTAGGGGGGAGGGGAGATGGGCATGGAGGAGGGCACTTGTGAGGATGAGCACTGAGTGTTATGTGGAAACTAATTTGACAATAAACTATTTGTAAAAAAAAATAAATAAATAAAGAATAATAACAAAAAAAAGATGATCTTTTCCAAACCCTCCCCCCCCACGTCGGTCTCAAAACCATTGAATATATTCCCAATGAGGAGCAAGTGAACTGTTTGCCCTCTCAGTGTTGGAGGAAATCAAAATTCGCTCATTTGGAAGATTGAAATTTCTTCCATATTCAAACTTAAATTGTTTTCCATTCAATACTATCTAGTTTTGTGCATTAGTTCTAAACTTATACCCTTAGTTATATAGAACAGGTATAATCTACCCAGATGACAGCCCTTCACATGTTTTAAGTCCATTCCTTCTGGATGCTTCTTCATTCCTAGTGTTTGATTTTTCAACTAGGATTCACACATTTTTTTTCTTTAATTTTAGTTAAGAAATTAATATGTGTGTGTCATATAAAATTTACAAATGAATGTATAAAAATATAAACATCATTACAATACCAGGCCCCATAGATACTGACTGTTAATACACAAATAATTTGTGTATTAATTGGTTTTCTTGCCCAGGGTTGTGGTGTTGAGCCTCATATCGGACTTTTCCTGCTTGGGATTCTCTCCCCTCTCTCTCTGCCCCTACCCTGCTTGTTCATGCTTTCTCTTTCTCTAAATATTTTAAAAAGATTTTATTTTTGGGGCTCCTGGGTGGCTTAGTCGGTTAAGCGTCCGACTTTCGCTTAGGTCATGATCTCTCGGTTTGTGGGTTCGAGCCCCGCGTCGGGCTCTGTGCTGACTGCCAGCTAGGAGCCTGGAGCCTGTTTCAGTCTGTGACTCCCTCTCTCTCTCTGACCCTCCCCTGCTCACGCTGTCTCTCTCTCTCCTAGAAATAAATAAAAAAAAAAAAAAGATTTTATTTTTAAGTCATCTCTACACCCAATGTGGGGCTCAAACTTACAACCCCAAAATCAAGAGTCATATGCTCCAGTGACTGAGCGAGCCAGGCACTTCTCTTATAGAGGTAATTTTAATCTTTGGAATTCCTTAACTAAAGATTTTTTTCTTTTCTTGAACTTCATACAAACGAAATCCTACAGCCTATATATATATATATATATTTTTTTTTGCCTAATGTTTCTATGTCTGTAATATTCATTCATATTGTATATCCCACTAGTTTTTTTCTTTTTATGGATATATTTTTCCATTTTCCTGCTGATGGACATTTTGGAGCTATTATGAGTAGTGTATACAAATATAAATACTCTTCTACATTTCTTCTTAGGGACAAGTGGGGTTTTTTTTTTAGGTATATATTAGGAATAATTGCCGAGTCACAGGATAAGCACACATTTTTTTTTATGTGGTAAAGCAGTTTTACCATTTTCTATTTCTATCAGCATGAGATCCATTTACCATGTTTATATGCTATAGTCTGTCTTTTTAGTTTTAGCCATTCTTGTGGGTATGAAGTGGTAATGTACTGGTTGGTCTCTTTATTTATGCAGTTTTCCTCATTGTTCTGGGAAGAATTCTTGACATAGTATTCTCTTCAGGAGTTCTCTTTTCTGCCATAATTATTGGTCAGTTTTTTATAGTCAATCAAGAATTTCACATCATTTGATCTCATTTTCTCTCCTCCAAAGTCTAGATTCAAGTGTTCTCTTTAATTTGATTGAGACTATAAAGCAGAGAGTTTTTAAAGTTCTTCATTTTTGGAAATTATTTTCAAAGTAGGCATTTCTTATTATTTCTTAGATTGGCGGTTTTATTTCAAAATGCAGTATCCTTTCTACAGCCATTCTTTCCTCTTTCATTCTTACGAAAGAGATTGATGTTTATCCAGGACTGACTTATAAACATATAAAACAGGTGGAGGAAATTCTGTCTAAAACTAAGATGAGTTTTTGCACGATTTAGTGATTTCTTAGTTCTCATTCTAGGTTTTGTTGTGTTGACTGTTTTCTTTTTAAATCAACTTTGGGATCATCAGTGTCAATTTTTTGAAGTTTAAAATTAGATCATGGTGGATAATTCTTTTTATGTGCTGTTGGATCCAATTTGCAAGTATCTTGTTGAGGATTTTTGCATCCATATTCATCAAGGGTATCCGCCTGTAGTTTTTTTTTTTTTTTTTTAATCTGGGTCTCTGTCTGGCTTGGGAATCAAAGTGATGCTGGCTTCATAAAATGAGTCTGGAAGTTTTCCTTCGATTTATATTTTTTGGAATAGCTTGAGAAGAATGGGTATTAATTGTTTTAAATGTCTGGTAGAATTCCCGAGGGAAGCCATTTGGCCAAGGGCTCTTATTTATTGGGAGATTTTTGATAACTGATTCCATTTCTTCACTAGTTATGGATCTGTTCAGATTTTCTATCTCTTCCTGTGTGAATTTTGGTAGTGAGTGTGTGTTTAGGAATTTGTCCGAAATGAACTACTTTTTAAACTACCTTTGATTGGGGTGATAAAATTCTGACGATATTCTGTAACAATTCTATTATTTTTTCTTGTTTATTGAATTTTAGCTGTCAGTCTAATTGCTTTATCTTTGGGATCTGTGGTAAAAATATCATTTTTGAAGCTTCCAAACAATCTTGAGATTATGTTATAGAAAATTGCTTATCTATGTATCTTCCAATATTGGCCTGTGTCTAAAAATACCAGATCCTTCCTTCTTTCCTACCATGAAATTCACATGATGCTGTACATTTTCTGTAAAATATCTGACTTTTTCTTCCTTCAACCAACATTTTCTTTATTATCAGAATTATATTTTCAGAGTGAGTTTGTTTTTTATTTCCTCCACCTTTCTAAGACATAATTGTCATAAACAAACTTCAGAGATCCATTAGGAAATCTGCTTTGAGGTAAATGAAATATTTGTTACATGACTATACTTACTCTCTTTACTATGTTGTCTTGCTTAATTAAACCTTGTCCAGGAATAACACACTTCCTCCTTTTAACTTGTAGGAGTTTCACAAAATGATATTTGTTTCTTTCCTTTCCTATTGTCACCCACTGGTTTTCCTTTATATTTACAGCCTCTTTCAAAAAAATTTTTTTTAAATGTGTATTTTTGAGAGACCAAGAGAGAGAGAGACAGAGTGTGAGCAGGACAGCCTCTAACTCATGAATTAAGCCTATAAATATTCCATGATATGTAGCACTATTCTGAAACTTCTTTTATGTCTCTGTGCCTTCAAAAGGCTGCGTATCGCTCCACTGCCACACTCTAAACTTAAGCTTCATTCCAACAAGTTTCAGCACTGTTTTACTGCAAATCACAATACTGCTCTAAAATTTGAAGAGTACTTTCCTTATGAGATACATTCAATTAATCAGAATACAAGTATATGCCATTAAAATTATTTTTCCCTTCCTTATTGTTTATTCACACTTGTGAATAAACTCATATCAGAACAATATCTTGAAAAAAGTTAGTGCTCTATTACTATTAGCTATGAAAATCTTAGCTGGAATGAAGGTCACTAAGAATTGCAACCATCATTTCATTTTTTTCATATTATATTTTGAAAGAAAAAGATCCATAGGTATTTTTTCTTAAAATTGTTTTTTCTATTTCTTAGTTTAAAATATCTCCCTGTTAGAAAAACACATTCGTCCCTAATTTCATGACTTTCAGTTTATTTTATAATGAGTCCATCACTCTTTTTATGAATTTATTGCCCAGCAATCTATTATTCACCTCTTGGATCTCCTTCCTTTTTCTGTTCTCAAAGCCCAAATGATTAGTAAGAATATATGATAAACATCTTCTGCTTCCAAATAAGAAAGTATGATAAAATATGAAGAGGATATTATAAATATGAAGATATGATGCAATAAATAAGAATACATTTTATAAACATGAAAATGATACACAAACTATATCATCTCCTTCAGAATATTTTCATTTCCTGTTTTGGACATATTTCGAGAATGTCATTTGTGTCCACATGAATAAAGACAGGCAGAAAGTGTGATAAGTTTAAGAAATTGCTTTACCTTTATGTCTCCTTCAAGAGAGACTGTGCAGTTCACATGGAATACAACTGCCACAATGGGCCAAAGCACCCATCTGGTTCCCAACTTTTATAAATGAGTCAACTGCCATGCATCTCTGAGAATACATATCTGGAATTTCATTTCTAATTCTCCATGATATTTAATTCTCTCATTCCAGCTCATGATTAGAATTTTAGTTCCATTCTGCTGCCTGATTACACTATTCCATGCTGCTTCTTCTCAAGAACTTTCAGATTTACTTGAAAAGCAGGCACTAAAGTCCTTCATATTCTTTTGGAATATGACAACTGGGTTGACTTTAAGAAATACTACATCAACTACTTACTTGTATATTACAAGAAGATAAAAATATCATACTCTGAAAGTTTCTGATGAGTATGCTTAGTTTCCATTTCCCTTTAACAGGATGGTCTCAGGTAGTTATTATTCCTTGTGATCCCCTTTGATGAGAAACTTGGCTACCTAATGTAGTCAAACTGCCCATTTACTCTGAGTTCTTGTCACCTTGACTTCAAGAGCCAACACTAAAGTAAATTTTATCTCATTATATTTATATTTCCATTCACTCCACTCACCAGACAAGTTTTACTCTACCAATATCATACATTATAACCAATTAAAACCAGGAATCTATAAGCCAAGTGCAGTATCCTTTTCACTGCAAATGACAGCAATGACTGGAGTTTTGGTTTGTTAAATAAACTCTATTTGCTATGCCTGAAAAAAAAAGGAAAAGCAGCAGTGACTTCCAGTTATCCAAACATCAGTCATTTTGCATTCTCTGGACTCATACCTGTGTGTATACTCTTTGGGTAGAAGAAAAGATATTTCATTATTAGCATTCTTCTCTACAGTGGCTGCTGGTATATGATACTGAATCAATTTTAAGATTTCTTCAACATTGCAGTGAGCTTCCTTCACCATGATTATGTGGTATCCCACACCTGAAAAAAATCCATTTAGAATAACAAATAAAACAATTTTCTATTTCCAATATTCTTTTGAGACCACATTTGGCTTTCCATGGTTTGGGCTGGCTAGAAGAAGATAAGCCATGCTAATCATATGATTACAAGTCTAAGAAATCTAATAAATACTTTTTAAAAAATTTTTTAGGGACCAATAGAACAAAGATAGGAAAAAAGCTCTGTTACATAGCTTCTTATTCAACTGACACTAAAACAAGGTTAATATTCATTAAGCAGATATACTTTGGTCCCTATTATATGTAAGGCATAAATTAATTAGATATAAGTCCTTTCTTTCAGAGATCTGAGAAATCTTTCCAAAGTACTCCTCCACTACCTGCACTGCCCTAACCTCTCAAAGCTGGGGGAAAGGGTAAGAAGTAAAAAAAAAAAAAGCCTCCACGGCACTCCAGAACTTTGTGAAAACATTGCAGTGGTACTCTGATAGCTCAGGGCAGGAAAAAAGAGCTAAGAAAAATACTTCGGAGGTACTTCAGTCCTTCATTGCAATCGTCCTTTAAAGACTAGGGAGAGGGTAGCAGCATAGAGAAAAAACTTTTAAGGTGAAGAAAATGATGCAGAAATGGAAAGCAAAGAACATTTGTCAGATCCAAAAGCCAGGAACTGGATTACAGCTTAAAGAGATCCCATGATCTCATTCATATACAGATCCCATCCTCTGATAAGAGCAAAATCCTGATCCTATTACTACAGCATTTGAAGACAATGATAAATAGAATCTAAATAAAGCTGTAATACATACCAATATTTGCTCAAATACAGGTTATATTGACTCAGTCTTCTATAATAGTGACCTAATAGACCAGGTCATACCATTTACTTAGGATAAATATCAACTACTTTAGTCTCCACTATTATTTTATTCACAATTTTAATTATAAAAATGAAAAGAACATGCAAGAAAACTAGAAAATACAACACTAAATGTGATGGGGAAAAAAACAAGAGAAGCAGACACAGAAATGCTTTCCAACAAAGAAAAAACATATACCCAGAATAGGCTGTATTAAATGGAGATCTATATAACTTACCTGACAGAGAATTTAAAATAACATAATAAAGATACTCACCAAGATGAGGATATCAATGCATGAAGAAAGTGAGAATTTAAACAAAGAAACAGAAAGCTTAAGAAGTACCAAAAAGTAGTTGCAGAGCTGAAGAATACAGTAACTAAACTGAAAAATTCACTAGGTAGGTTCAAAAATGGACTATATAAAGTGGACAAAAGGATGGGTGACCTCAAAGTAATGTCATGGAATTATTCACTCAGAGGAACAAAAGGAAACAAAAAAGAATGAAAAAGAGTAAATGAAGCCCAAGAGACTTATGGGATGTCACTAAGTAGAGCAATACATGCAATATAGGAGTCCCAAATGTGGGAGAAAGAGGAGGGGGGAATTAGAAAGTTTATGCAAAGAAATAATGGCTGAAAATTTCCAAACCAAGGAAAAGAAATGAATATTCAGGGTCACAAATGCAAGAGTTCTATACTAGATGAATCCAAAGATATCTACCATAAAACACATTATAGTCCAATAGAAAAAAGTCAAAGACAAAGAGAGGATTTTGAAAAGCTAATTGTCACAAACAAAGGAACACAAATTAGACTATTCGCTGATTTTTCAGCAGAAAACTGAAAAGAAGGCTAGAAAGGAATGATGAGATATATTCAAAGTACTGAAAGAAAAAATTACCAAGAGTACTATACAAGGCAAACTGTCCTTCAAACATTAAGAAGAAAAAACTTTACTAGACAAACAAAAGCTGAGAGAGTTAACTACCTGCATTATAAGAAATGCTAAAAGGAGTCCTTCAAATTGAAAAAAAAAAAGAATGGTTTTTAAAAAAAAGGAAAGATGGAAAATAGTAATACAAAATCATTTGAAAGTATAAATCTCACAAGTAATGGTAAATATACAGACAAATACAGAATAACGTATATTGTAATGGGTGGTGGGTAAATTACTTTAATTATATCATAAAAGTTAAAAGATGAAAGCATTAAAAACTATAACTAAAATGTGTTATATTACTAAAAAGTATAACTAAAAAATAAGATACACAATACTATAAATCTGATATCAATAGATATAAATCTGATATCAATAGCTAAGGTGTTTTGGAGGAAGTAAAGAGAACAGCTTTTTGTATGCAATGGAGGTTGTTATCAGCTTATAATATGCTGTTATATTTTATGTAAGTCCCGTGATAATAACAAAGAAAATATGCCTAGAGATTACAAAAAAGAAAAAGAAAGAAATCAAAGCATATCAATACAAAAATCAGTAAAAAGGAAATGAAAACAGCAAGAGAAAAGAAGGACATAAGAACTACAAGACAAACAACATGATTAACAAAAGTACTTCATTATCAAAATCTATGTTAAATATAAACTGATTAAACACTCCAATCAAAAGACAGAGTAACTGAATACATAAAAAAAAAAAAAGATCCACTCCTACAAGAGAGCACTGGGTTAAAAGCTTCTTGACCTTGCTCTTGGCAATGATGGGGTTTTTTTGAATATGAAATCAAAAGCACAGGAAACAAAATTAAAAATAGACAAGTAAAAAGATTCTGAACAGCAAAGGAAACAATGAACAAAATGGAAAGGTAACATACAGAATAAAAGAAAATGTTTGCAAACCAAAAATTTCTAGAAGAAAATACAGGCAGTAATCATTTTGACATTGACTGTAGAAACATTTTTCTAAACAGGTCTCCTCTGACAAGGAAAACAAAAGCAAAATTAAACTATTGAGACTATATTCAAACAAGCTTTTGCACAGTGAAGGAAACCATCAACAAAACAAAAACACAGCACACTGAGTGGGAGAAGATATTTGCAAATGATAACCAATAAGAGGTTAATATCCATGATACATACATGGATACATATATATATTATACAACTCAACTTCAAAAAACAAATAATCCAATTAAAAAACAGAGAGAAGATATGAACAGACATTTCTCCAAAAAACACATACAGATGACCAACGGGCACATGAAAAGATGTTCTACATCACTAATCATCAGGGAAATCCAAATCAAAACCACAGGGAGATATCACCACACACTTGTCAGAATGGGTAAAATGAGTAACACAAGAAACAGTGAGGATGTGGGAGAAAAAAGAATCCTCTTGCACTGTTAGTGGGAATGGAAACTGTTGAAGCCACTGTGGAAAACAGTATGGGTGTTCCTCAAAAACTTAAAAATAGAACTACTATATGATGCAGTAATTCCACTACTGGGTATTTACCCAAAGAACACAGAAATACTAATTTAAAAAGATATATGTACCCCTATGTTTACTGCAGCACTATTTATCATAGCCAAGATATGGAAGCAGCCCAAGTGTCCATCCATTGATGAGCAGAAAAAGAAGATGTGGTAAATACATACAATGGAATATTACTTAGCCATAAAAAATGAAATCTTGCCATTTATGACAACATGGATAGACCTAGAGGGTGTCATGCAAAGTGAAAAATCAAAGACAATACCAAATAATTTCACTTACACGTAGACTCTAAAAAACAAAACAAATAGACAAAACCAAACCAAAACAGACTCATAAACGTAAGAAACTGTCAGTTACCAGAGGCAGAAGGAGTTGGAGGTCCAGAAAATAGGTGGAGGGGATTAAGAGGAATAAACTTCTGGTTACAAAATAAATAGGTAATGAAGATATAATACACAGCATAGGGAATACAGTTAATATTGTAATAACTTTGTATGATTACAAATGGTAACTAGACTTATCATGGGGATAATTTTGTCATGTATAAAAACACTGAATCACTATGATGTAAACCTAAAAATAATAGGACACTGTATGTCAACTGTACTTTCATATTAAAAATAAATCAACTACGACCATTACTTCAAAGAGCTCACAGTGGAGTCCCAAATAAAAGGACAGAGGAAATCATAGAAGTTTTGGGGAGACAGACAAAAAAATAGAGAAATTATAATATTACTAAAACATCAGTATCTATGAAGATTATGTTTGAAGAACATTAACATATCAATATCCAAAGAATAATCAAAGGGAAAGAGACCATATATTTTTTTCAGGAAAACTGAAGAGCCACAGCACCGCAGGGATCCTTTAACCATGATGGCTATGCGGTCACCCAAGATGTCAGCTTCATCCATGTAGTGGGTGGTCAATAAGACGGTATGATCCTCTTTATAGTGCTGAAGGACATCCCAGGTGGCCCTCCTTGAGACTGGGTCCATTCCAGAGGTTGGCTCATCAAGTATCACAACCTAAAGACCAGAAGAACAATTACATAACCATCAAATATTATGTACTAGTGTCACTAGAGTCTTACCAGTTATAGGGGTTACTCTGGTTTTGCTTTTTCAGTCACTTGTCTAATTAAGCTAAGATAACAAGTTTAGACTAAAACTGAATTAGGAATTCCAGGATAATTCCAAATCTGAGACAGTTGTTATTATAACGAGGTAGATAATATGAATTCTATATGGGATTTCATATGTAAAGTTTCTTTAACAGTGTTAGATCTACATCAGCTCTCAGGTTTCTGTTGGATGATTTTTTTTTTTAATTTATTTCTAGGAGAGAGAGAGAGACAGTGTGAGCAGGGGAGGGTCAGAGAGAGAGGGAGACACAGACTCCGAAATAGGCTCCAGGCTCTTAGCTGGCAGTCAGCACAGAGCCCGACGCAGGGCTCGAACCCACGAACCAGGAGATCATGACCTAAGCAAAAGTCGGACGCCCAACCGACTAAGCCACCCAGGCGCCCCTGTTGGATGATTTTTTTTAGAGCAGCTTCAGTGGGGATCCATTTTTTAAATGTGTGTTTGTTTTTACCTGGGAGTTCCCTATAAGTGCCATGATCACTGAGAGTCTGCGCTTCATTCCTCCACTCAGTGAATATGAAAATGCATTACGCTTATCTAGCAGGTTAAAAGCAGACAACATACGATCAATTTCCACAAGACGTGTCTTTCGAGGTATTCCCTTTACCTAGAAAGAGAAGCCAGACTTTACATGGTGCTTCCAACTTTATCCTTAGAGACAACTTACACAAGCTATTCTCTTATATCATTTGTATAGTGGGTTTTTCCTTTTGTCTGAATTTATGTTTAAAGGAGAATTCATCAAAAATAAGTTTTTGAACTTTCTAAGAATAAGGATATGGATAGTTGGTAATCTGCCTGAAGTACACCAATAGAATGGGAAAAAGGAACATGTTTTTGGCTTACCAAACAATAAAAATAAAGGTGTTCTGATGCAGTCAAGTAATTAAACAACAAGTTCTGTTGGGGACACACACCCAAACTTTTCCTGATCTGGACCATCTGCTTTGAGATGTCATATCCATTAATATAGGCCTCTCCACTGGTAGCAGGATAGAGACCTAGGATCAAGTAGAAGACATAACAGAATCTTCGCTTTCATGAGGGATATAAGAGCAAAGCCTTCATTAAAACCTTAAATTTGAAATCTATGTATGGGTTATTCAATAGAATTAGCAAGATCTCTCAGAAGGAAATTCAAGAAAATATCAATTGCTGCATTTGAAGTGATGGATAACTTATTAATGAATTATTAATAAAAATAATAAATAATTTATTTTAAATTTTTTGTTTAACTGCATGTTCTAATATTCTATGAATCTGAATGAGTATAAATCAGTCAGGTATACAAAAACACTAAAGAGTTTGTTATATTAGAACTTAATATTATTAAGTCATCAGCCACATGACAACATTTATGAATTATATTGTATACTGTACACTTCCCTAGACTGTGGTAAACTATTTTTTTTCTTAGTTTATTGTCAAGCTGGTTTCCATATAACACCCAGTTTAACACTCCTGATTTGTTCATTTTAGCCACTCTGACTGGCATGAGGTGGTATCTCAGTGTGGTTTTGATTTGTATTTCCCTGATGAGGAGGGACACTGAGCATCATTTCATGTGTCTGTTGGCCATTTGGATGTTCTCTTTGGAGAAGTGTCTGTTCATGTCTTCTGTCCATTTCTTCACTGGATAATTTGTTTTTCAGGTGTGGAGTTTGGGGAGTTCCTTATAGATTTGGATACCAGCCCTTTATCTGATTTGTCATTTGCGACTATCTTTTCTCATTCCGTCAGTTGCCTATCAGTTTTATTTTTTCCTTTACTGTGCAGAAGCTTTTAATCTTCATGAGGTTCATGTTTGCTCTTGATTCCCTTGCCTTTGGGGATGTGTCAAGTAAGAAATTGCTGTGGTTGAGGTCAAGGAGGTTGTTTCCTGCTTTTTCCTCTAGGGTTTTGATGGATTCCTGTCTCACATTCGGGTCCTTTATCCATTTTGAGTTTATTTTTGTGCATGGTGTAAGAAAATGATCTAGTTTCATTCTTCTGCATGTTGCTGTCCAGTTCTCCCAGCACCCTCTGTTAAAGAGGCTGTCTTTTTTCCATTGGATATTCTTTCCTGCTTTGTCAAAGATTAGTTGGCCATACATTTGTGGGTCCAATTCTGAGTTCTCAATTCTATTCCATTGGTCTATGTGTCTGTTTTGTGCCAATGCCATATTGTCTTGATGATGACAGCTTTGTAGTAGAGGCTAAAGTCTGAGATGGTGATGCCTCCCATTTTGATTTTCTTCTTCTTCTTCTCCAATCTTTGGCTATTTGGAGTCTTTTGTGGTTCTATACAAATTTTAGGATAGTTGGTTCTAGCTTTGAGAAATTGCTGGTGCAATTTTGATTGGAATTGCATCGAATGTGTAGATTGCTTTCGGTAGTAATGACATTTTAACAATATTTATTCTTCTGATCCATGAGCATGGAATGTTTTCCATTTCTTTGTGTCTTCTTCAATTTCCTTTGTAAGTTTTCTATAGTTTTCATCACGCAGACCTCCTATATCCTTGGTTAGATTTATTCCTAGGTATTTTATGTTTTTTTGTGCAATTGTGAAAGGGATCAGTTTCTTGATTTCTCTTTCTGTTGCTTCATTGTTGGTGTATAAATATGAAACTGATTTCTGTATGTTAATTTTGTACCCTGCAACTTGGCTGAATTCTTGGATCAGTTCCAGTAGGCTTCTGGTGGAGTCTGTCGGTTTTTCTATGTATAGTATCATGTCGTCTGCTAAAAGTGAAAGTTTGGCTTCTTCTTTGCCAATTCTGATGCCTTTTATTTCCTTTTGTTGTCTGATAGCTGATGCTAGGACTTCCAGCACTATGTTAAACAACAGTGGTGACAGTGGACATCCCTGTTGTGTTCCTGATCTCAGGGGGAAAGCTCTCAGTTTTTCCCCGTTGAGGATGATGTTAGCTGAGGGCTTCTGATATTGTTCAAGCTTCTCAGGGCTTTTGTGATGTTTAAGTAAGTTCCTTCTATCCCGACTTTCTTGAGGGTCTTTATTGAGAAGGGATGCTGTACTTTGTCAAATCCTTGTTCTGCATCTATCAACAAGATCATATGGTTTTTGTCTTTTCTTTCGTTAATGTGATGTATCATATTGATTATTTGCGAATATTGAACCAGCCCTGGCCTATTGAAAGCCAGGAATGAATCCCACTTTATAATGGTGGATAATTCTTTTTATGTGCTGTTGAATTCGATTTGCAAGTATCTTCTTGAGGATTTTTGCATCCATATTCATCAAGGATATTGGCCTGTAGTTCTCTTTTTTGCTGGGTCTCTGTCTGGTTTGGGAATCAAAGTGATGTTGGCTTCGTAGAATGAGTCCAGAAGTTTTCCTTTGATATCTATTTTTTGAAATAGCTTCAGAAGAATGGGTATCATTTCTGTTTTAAACGTCTGGTAGAATTTCCCAGGGAAGGGGTGCCTGGGTGGCTTAGTCGGTTAAGCGTCCGACTTTCGCTTAGGTCATGATCTCGCGGTTCGTGGGTTTGAGCCCCGCGTCGGGCTCTGTGCTGACTGCCAGCTCAGAGCCTGGAGCCTATTTCGGAGTCTGTATCTCCCTCTGTCTCTGACCCGCCCCTGCTCACGCTGTCTCTCTCTCTCTCCTAGAAAAAAAAAAAAAAAAAAAAAAAGAATTCCCCAGGGAAGCCACCTGGCTCAGGGCTTTTATTTGTTGGGAGATTTTTTATAACTGATTCCATTTCTTCACTAGTTACGGGTCTGTTCAGATTTTCTATCTCTTCCCATGTTAATTTTGGTAGTGAGTGTGTGTTTAGGTAGTGAGTGTGTCCATTTCTTCTAAGTTGTCCAGTTTGTTGGCATATCGTTTTTCATAGTATTGCCTGATAATCGCTTCTATTTCTGAGGAGTTGGTTATAATAAGTCCATTTTCATTCATGATTTTGTCTATTTGGGTGCTCTCTCTTTTCTTTTTGAGAAGCCTGGCTAGAGGTTTGTCAATTTTGTTTATTTCTTTCAAAAAAACCAACTCTTGGTTTCATTGATCTGTTCAACTGTTTTTTTTGGGGGGGATTCTATACTGTTTATTTCTGCCCCAGTTTTTATTATTTTTCTTCTCCTGATGGGTTTGGGGTGCTCTTGTTGCTCTCCTTCTAGTTCCTTTAGGTGCGCTGTTTTTGTTTTGTACCTGACTTTTTCTAATTTCTTGAAATAAGCCTGGAGTGCAATATACTTTCCTCTTAGGACTGCCTTTGCCACATCCCATAGAGTTTGAATTGTTGTATTTTCATTTTTATTTGTTTCTATATATTTGTAAACTTTTAAAAGTAGAAATTCCAAACAATAAAAGTTTTGTCCTTGAAGAATTTAAATTCTAGTAATCAATAGTCACCTAAAATAGTTTCAAAATATTTATATAATTTTTATCCATACCTCTCATAATTATTGTTTACGTTTAAAGGAAAAAATATCACTTTGAATCCAATAACTCACTAATCCTACTTTATACTTACTGTAGTAAGCATTGAGTATTGTATAGAATTTTGACATCACTATGTTGTACACCTAAAACTAAAAGAACATTGGTATGTCAACTATATTTCAATAATACAAAAAAAGATGACTAAGAGGATAAATATGTTCAGAAATGTCCATTATGATATGAGGTCCCAAATTATCCCTGTTGCATTGCAGTCTCTCCATCATGTTTATTCCAGATGATTTCATTTTTAACAATGTAATCTAATTTTAGATGCACTGAAATGAAACTGTTTAGCTAATCATACCCTTTGATTTCTAATTTCTGTAGCAGACCTTCGTTTCTGATTTTAGTTATTTGAACTTTCTCTGTGTTTTTTCTTGGTCTGTATAGGTAAAGTTTTGTTAATTTTATTAATCTTTTCAAAGAATTAACTTTGGGTTTCATTAATTCTATGATTTCCTTCTTTCCTCTTGCTTAGGATTTAGCCAGCTATTCTTTTTTAAATGTTTTAAGGTGGAAGATTATTTCTTTGAGGTCCTTTTTCAAAAAATTGTTTTTATTTATTTTTGAGAGAGAGAGAAACAGAGTATGAGCAGGGAAGGAGTAGAGACAGACGGATATACAGAATCCAAAGAAGACTCCAGGCTCTGACCTGTCAGCACAGAGACCTTCATGGGGCTTGAACTCACAAACCACAAGTTCATGACCTGAGTTGAAGTCAGATGCTTAACCGACTGAGCCACCCAGGTGTCCCTGGGAACTTAATTTTTTTATTATTATTTTTGAAAGCAAGAGAGACAGAGCATGAACAGGGGAAGGGCAGAGAAAGAGGGAGACACAGAATTCAAAGTAGGCTCCAGGCTCTGAGCTGTCAGCATAGAGCCTGATGTGGGGCTCAAACTCACAGACCACGAGATCATGACCTGAGCCAAAGTTGGATGCTTAACTGAGCCATTCACACATTTACAGCTATAAATTTCCCTCGAAGCACGGTCTTAGACGCATTTCTTTAGTTTTACGTGTTATGTCATTTTCATTTATGTCAAAATATTTAATTTTTTGTGATTTCTTCTTTTACTTTTGGTACATAGGAGTATGTTAATTTCCACAAATTTTTCAAGTTTCCCCGTTTTACATTTATAATTTCACTCCAGGGTAAGCAGAAACAACACTTTGTGTGATTTCAATCTTTTAAATTCATTCAGGCTTATTCTGTGGCCTCATATATGGTCTATCCGAGAGAATATTCTACATGTAGTTGAGAATATACATTTTGATGTTATTAGATGAAATGTGTATAGATGTTTATGAGATCTATTTTGTGCGTAATATTTTTCAAGTCTTCTATTCACCTGTTGATATTCTGCCTAGTTGCTGTATCCTTCACTGAAAGTAGGATATTGAAATCTACAATTACTTTTCTATCTAGTTCTGCCTTAAATTCTGACAGTTTTTGCTACTCATATTTGGGAACTTTGCTGTTCCGTGCATATATGTTTATAATTGTTACAACTTCATGATAAATTGATCTCTTTATCATTATAAAATACCCTTCGGGTTGCCTGGGTGATTCGGTTAAGCTTCCGACTTTGGCTCCAGTTATGATCTCATGGTTACATGAGTTTGAGCCCCGTGTCAGGCTCTCCACTGGCAGTGCAGACCTGCTTGGGATTCTCTCTCTTTCCCTCTCTTCTCTGCCCTTCCCCTGCTCATGCATCTCTCTGTCTCAGAAAAAAAAAAAAAGAAAAGAAAAGAAAAGAAAAGAAACAGGAAAACAAAAAACCTTTAAAAGTTTTTTAAAAATATCTTTTTTCTAGCAATTCTGTTTTAAAGTTTACTTTGCCTGATATTTGCATAGCTACTGTAGCTTTACTTTGGGTGAATTTTGTGTATTTTTTCCTTCCTTTCCCTTTCAAACTATTTGCATCTTTGAATCAGAATGTTTCCTGTACACAGCATAGAGTTGGATCTTATTTTTTGTCACATCTGACTATCTGCCTTTTATATGGATTGTTTAATCCTCTAACAACATTATTATTGATATAGCTGGGTTTATGTCTGCCACTTTGCTTTCTTGTTTTTGATGCCTCATGTCATTTTTGTTCCTGTATTTCTTCATTGCTTTCTTCAGTATTGAATATTTTCTATTGTAACAGTTAAATTTCTTTAAAGATTTTTTTCATTAAAAATATTTATTTTTTAATATATATTAAATATATATATTTTTGAGTTCTTAGTGGTTGCTCTGAGGCTTACTATATACAATTTAATTTATCAGAATCAACTCAGATTTATACTAACTTAAGTCTAGAGAGCCATAGAGTCATTACTCTGATATAGTTCTGTTCCCTCTTCTCTATTTTTGGGCCACTATTGTTTTTTTCCCTTAAAGTTTATTTATTTTTGAAGAGAGAGAGAGCTAGAGAGCAGGGATGGGGCAGGGAGAGAGGAAAAGAGGGAACCCCATGTAGGCTCCATGGTGCCAGCACAGAGCCCAAAATGGGACTTCATCTCACCAACCATGAGATCATGACCTGGGATGAAATCAAGATTTCAATGCTGAACCAAGTGATCCACCCAGGCACCCATGTTCTACTACTGTTATACACATTTCATCTACATGTATTACCATTCCAAGAATATATTGTTATAACTAATACTTACAGAATTTTATGCCTATTGCAGAAGTGGAGAAAGGAGAGCAAGTATGTATTTGTAGTTTGTTAAATTTACTTCTTATTTAGCATTCTTCATTTATTCCTATGGATTAGAGTTGCCATCTAGCATTATTTCCCTATTCTATTACAATTTGGTCCTATTTGCTTCCTTTATGCGATTATTGTCAAATTTATTACTTTTCAATATTGGAGGCCCAACAGTACAATAAATATTTTCATACAATTCCTTTTGAAATTAGTTAAAAAGTAATATGCATTAATACTGTCTTATATAATTACATAATTAACTATACTGATGCTATATATGTTGTGTGTGTGTGTGTGTGCGCGCGCGCACGTTCAGATTTCCATCTGGTGTTACTTGCTTTCAGCCCAAAGGACTTTTTAAAGGCATGTCTGCTAGGAATTAATTGTTAGGTTTGTTCATCTGGGAATGTGTTATTTTATGTTAATTTTTGAAACCTAGAGATAAGACTCTAAGCTGACAGTTTTTTCTTTCAGCACTTTACTTTTTTTAAAAAAAAATTTTTTTAATGTTTTATTTATTTCTGAGAGAGACACAGCATGACCAGGGGAGGGTCAGAGAGAGAAGGAGACAAAGAATTGGAAGCAGGCTCCAGGCTCTGAGCTAGCTGTCAGCACAAAGCCTGACGCGGGGCCGAACCCACAGTGAGATCATGACCTGAGCCAAAGTCGGATGCTTAACCGACTGAGCCACTCAGGCGCCTCCCAAAATAATTTTTTTTTTAAACTGGAAGTTTGTACCTCTTAATCCCTGTCACTAATTTTTCCCATCCCGCCCCCCCCTTACCTTCTCTCTCTGGCAACTGCCACTTTTTTCTCTGTATTGAGAGTGTTTGTTTTTATCTCTTCAAGCCTACATATGAGTGAAATCATAAGGTATTTGCCTTTCTCTGACTTATTTCACTTAACACAATACTCTCATATCCATCCATGTTGTTACAAGTGATAAGATCTCATTCTTCTTTATAGTTGAGTAATATTTCATTATGTATATATGTATATATATATACACCCACACATACATATATATATATACACATACACACATACACATATATACATATATATGTGTGTATATATATATACACAAACACACATACCACATCTTCCTTATCCATTCCTGTATTGATGGACACTTGGGTTGCCTCCATTTCTTCGCTATTGTAAATAATGCTGCAATAAACATAGAGGTACACGTACCTTTTGAATTACTGTTTTTAATTTTCTTTTACTTAAAATTTAAATTTTAATACCCAGCAGTAAAATTACTGGATCACATGATATTTCTGTATTCAATTTTTAGAGAAAACTCCATACTGTTTTCTATAGTGGCTGCACCTATTTACATTCCCACCAACAGTGCATGAGGGGTCCCTTTCCTTTACATTCTCCCCAACACTTATTTCTTGTCTTTGTGATACTAACCATTCTTACTTGTGCAAAGTGATATCTCCTTGAGGTTTTGACTTGCATTTTCTTTTCCTTAAATGTTTTAAATATTTATTTATTTTTGAGAGAGAGAGAGAGAGAGAGCGAGTAGGGGAGCGGCACAGAATCCAAAGCAGGCTCCAGGCTCTGAATTGCCCACACACAGCCTTACCTGGGGCTCGAACTCACAAACCACAAGATCATGACCTGAGCCAAAGTTAGATGCTTAAAAGACTGAGCCACCTAGACACCCCTTGATTTGCATTTTCTTGATGATGAGTGATGTTGAGCATCTTTTCATATGTCTATTGGCCATCTATATGTCTTCTTTGGAAAAAAGCATATTCAGATCCTCTGTCCATTTTTTAAAGTTTATTTATTTTGAGAAGAGAGAGAGAGAGTCAGAGAGAGAAGGAGAGCGAGAATCCCAAGCAGGCTCCACACGATCAGTGCAGAGCCTGATGCAGGGCTCAAACTCACAAACTGCAAGTCAGGTTCTTGAAATCAGGAGTCAGACATTTAACCAATTGACCCACCACCTAGACACCTCTCTTCTATACATTTTAAATCAAATTGTTTCTTTTCTTTACATATTCTGAATATTAACCCTTAATGGATATATCATTTGCACATATCTTCTCCCATTCGGTACACTGTCTTTCTCTCTTTCATGTTTTGTTGATTTTCTTTAGTGATATATATGGATTTCTCTTTATTCTTTGTATATTTATTAGTGGTTTTTGATATATGGTTATCATTAAGGCTTGTATATAACCTCTTCTGCATATAGCAGTCCATATTAAGTTGATAACTGTTTAAATCTGAACCCCTTATTTTTATATATTGAGCCCTTTATCTTTGCTATGTTGTTCCTTGTTTCTGTGTTAAGGGTCTCACTTATGTCTTTCACTCTTGTCTGAAGTCCAGTGAGTATCCTTATGATTATTGCTTTAAATTCTCTATCAGGCATGTTATTTGTATCTGCTTCACTTAGATCTTTGGCTGCGGCCTTGTCCTGTTTTTACATTTGGGATAAATTTCTCTGTCTCCTTTTTTGTCTTCCTCTCTGTTTCTGTGTTTGGAAAGTCAGCTATGTCTTTTGCTCTTGTAAGTAGTGACTTTATAAAGAAGAGGTCCTGGAGTGCCATACAGTGCGTTACCCCCTGTTCATCAGAACTTGGCACTTTAGGAGAGTATCCTCTGTGTGTTGTTTATGCTCTGCTATTGTGTCTGAGTCACTTTTCCTTTCAGTGAAGTCATTGACGGTGATTCTCTGACTTTTGTCGGTGTGCTTGCTCTCTCTGGTGTTAGGGAGACTGAGGCAGGCCAGCTCTTAAGGGGTGTACCTGCCAGGGAACTTGGGAGTGAGGTGACAGCGTTAGAAAAATTTGTGCTGGGCCACTAGTCTTATGCGGGATTCCCCCAAATATTGCAGCAGCAGTGGGCTGGAGACAGGGCTCAGCACACAAGGATGGCTAGGCACACACAGCACAGTGGATGTTCAGGGCACTCAATGACAGCTTTGCACTCAGTGATTGGAAGAGGAGAACATGTGGCCTTAACAAAATTTGTCCTAAGCCCAGGACTTAGGCTAACAGGCTTAAAGTAAGCAAGTCCTCAGAATTCATGGGCATTGTGTGTAAACTCACATATTTATGTTGCCTCTCTGTGTAGGCTGCTGTCTCTTTAAGGGCAGTGGTTTAGCTATCACTAGCCCTCCCAGTTCACTCAGTGTTGAATCTGCTGACTTTTAAAGCTCCAGGTTCCATTGGCTATACAAACTCACAGAATTCAGCCCCTCTGGTTTTCAAAGCCAAAGATTATGGGGATTAGTCTTCCTTGTGTGAGCTCCCTGGTGCACGGAATCATTTCTCTGCCATTCCTGTGTACAGCTTCCTGCCTCCTGTAGGCACCCTTTCTCTGCCTTTCTAACCTTCCTAATCTTTCAGATGCAGCTTCTGGTTTATATTTAGTTGTCATTTGCTTTTCCAGTCTTTGGATCATTCTTGTTTATTTACTTGGATGTGGATGATATCTAGTTATAGATGAGGGATGGGGTGAGCTCAGGGTCCTTTTTACCATTAAGTGTGACATTAGCTGTGGGTTTGTCATATATGGCCTTAATTATATTGAAATATATTCCCTCTAAACACACTTTGTTGAGAGTTTTTAACCAAGAATGGGTGTTGTATTTTGCCAAATGCTTTTTATCCATCTTTTGAAGTGATTATATGGTTTTTATTCTTCCTTTTATAAATGCGACGTATCACATTGATTGATTTGCCAATATTGAACCACCCTTGTATTTTTGGCATAAGTCCAACATGATCATGATGAATCCTTTTAATGTATGGTTGAATTTGCTTTGCTAGCTTTTGTTGAAGAGATTTATATATATGTTCATCAGAATTACTGACTTGTAGTTTTCTTTTTTGTAGAGTCCTTGATTTCGTTTCAGTATAAAGCCGGCTTTGCAGAAAGAATTTAGAAGTTTTCCTTCCTCTTCTATTTTTTGGAAAGTTTTGAGAAGAATGAGCATTAGCTCTTCTTTAGTTTGATAAAATTCATCTGTGAAGTCATTTGTTCATTGGGAAATTTTTGATTATTGATTCCATTTCATTACTAATAACTGATCATTTCAAATTTTCAGCACTTGTTATATATCATCCCATTGCCTTCTGGCCTCAATTGTTTCTAAAATTTTTTATAGTTTATTTATTTATTTTGAGATAGAGACAGCATGAGCAGTGCAGGGGAAGAGAGAGAGGGAGAGAGAATCCCAAGCAGATTCTGCATTGCCAGCACAGAGCCCAAGGTGGGGCTCAAACCCAGGAAACTGTGAGATCATGACTTGAGCCAAAACCAAGAGTCAGACACTTAACTGAGTCACCCAGGCACTGTGGCCTCCATTATTTCTAAGGAGAACTCAGCTTCTAGTCTTACTGGGGCATCACTGAATGTGACAAATAACTTTTGACCTGTTGCTTTCAAGATATTCCCTTTCATAATTTTAGAATGATATTTCTGGGTGATGATCTCTTCACATTTATCCTTTTTGAAGTTTGTGGAGCTTCCTAGATGTGTAGATTAATGTTTTCAGAAAATTTGGCAAGTTTTCAGCCATTATTTTGTAGACTACTTTTTAGCTTTGTTCTCTTTCTCCTCTCCTACATCCTATTATATGTATGCTGGTATATTTAAAGATATCAAAACTTCCTATGAAACTTTTAATTTTCCTCAATTCTTTTTTCCTTTGTTTTATTCACATTTTATAATCTCCATCAATCTATCTTCAAGTTCACTGGTTCTCTCTTGGAACAATTGATGAAATCTACTGTTGATGAATTCTTTAATGAATTCTTCACTTTCGTTACTGTATTTTTCAACTCCAGAATTCCCATTTAACTCTTCTTTTTATAATTCCTATCTTGTAACTGATATTTTCTACATGATATTATTTTCACATGTTCCATTATTTCTTTAATCATGGTTTTCTTTAATTCTTCGAGCATTTTTTTTACAATGGTTACTTTGTAAAATATCTGTAAAACCTGATATCTGATATCATGCACATGAAATTACTTACAACTTAAAAAGAAAGTGAATTACTGAACAATTTTATGTATCATTGAACTGGCTAAATTGTAAACATCAAAAGGATACAAAAAAAGTCTTGTAAGCTTGATCTACAGTGTCTACAACACTCTGAAGAAATGTGTACACCTACCTGAAAGAATAGATAGTGCAGTGGATTTTCCTGCTCCATTGTATCCTAGAAGAACAGTAATCTGCCCCACATATAAATTCAAAGACAAGTCTTTTACAGCTATCTTGGTAGTATTCTGTACTTGGAATTCCTGTTGAGGAAAATCCACAAATATTGACTTTATCTATCACTATCTATTGACTTTATCTATTGACTATCACTATCACTATCACTTTGAAAGAACAAACACTCATATCAACTATTTATACAAGAAACCATACCACATAATCAACCTCATGAGGAAAAATAAATCAAAATTTAAGAAAGATGAAATTGTGATTGGAAAAAAATAATTGAAGGCATAACATGAGTTGTAAAATTTCACAGTAAATCTATAAACATCCCTCAGGAATATCCATTCATGTTTTGTTTCAATTAACATCTTAAAGCTGATGATGCCATAATCTTTTTCACTTCATGCATTTGTCCTGGTTTAGAGAAGTGCCAACAGAAAACCTGGATAGAACATCTTAAACAGATAGCTTGTAGGCATCTCAAATTTCTTCTTATGTGTAGTTTAGCAGTGCTCCTGCTTAAGATGCAAAAATATGTAAAGGGCATCACTCTCACTCTAGGAAGCAAGAAACTAAATAATCTAAAAAAATCATATATTTTCTTGAACTCATCAGAGAAGTCACATTTCCAGGCAACCAATTAACCTTAAATTTAAGAAAAGATAGATGCCCTCAAGGGGAGATGATATATAAACACTTGCTTATCTGGAGAAAACACAGGCACTATGAAACTAGTAAAAGGATTTTGGTTAAAATTTTAATGAAAATGAAGTGAAAACACTTGAAACAATATATAAATCAAAAAGTTGGGATTCAAACCCATCTCACTCAGACTTCAAACATATACTCCTTCCAATATAACAAACAGATGGTGAATAAAAAACATCTTGTGTAACAAAAAAAACAAAAAACAAACAAACAAAAAAAAAAAAACCCTGGTGTTTCTCTTTTACTCCAAATGGCAATAAAAGTTTTTTCCCTAGGTGTCCTCCTTAATACCCATCACCCATTTAGCCCACCCACCCCCATCCACCTCCCTCTATCAACTCTCAGTTTATTCTCTATCCTTAAGAGTCTCATATGGTTTGCTTCCCTCTCTTTTTTTTTTGCCTTCCCATATGTTCATCTGTTGTTTCCTAAACTCCATATATGAGTGAAATCATATGGTTTTTGTCTTTATCTGACTTATTTTTCTTAGCATAATACACTCTAGCTCCATCCACATTGTTGCAAATGTCAAGGTTTCATTCTTTTTGATGGTTGAATAATATTGCAGTGTATGTGTATGTATCTTTATCCATTCATCAGTCAATAGACATTTGGGCTCTTTCCATAGTTTGGTTATTACTGATAATGCACTATAAGCATCAGGGTGCATATACTCCTTCAAATCTGTATTTTTGTATCTTTTTCAAACTTGTACTTTAACTAACCAAGCACACCTCAGATTCTCCCCCAATGTCTTCAATATCCATAAATTGCTCCAACAACCACCCATTGTTCAAGGCAAAAAACCAACAACTACATTAGCGTCCTCCTTTTCCTTCAATTTCACAACCAACGAGAAAGAAAATATTTTCAGCTCTACTCCACATACAGTAAAACACTCGTTTGTGAGTAACTTCTTCTGTGAATGTTCTGCAAGATGAGCAAACATTTCCAATAATTTTTAATTTGATAAATGAGAAATGTCTTGTGATATGAGTAGTATGTGATGTCAAACATCACATGATCACAGCTGAGCCAAAGCTTCGTGTCTCTCTTTCTCTCTCTCTCAACGTGGGATTGTGGGTGATCATCTCCTATGCTTGGATGCTCGATCTCAGGACACGGTGTTTGGCAGAAATCAGTGATTTTTTCAGAATGTTGGAAGGGACTAGTGTATTTTTTGTAACTTCAAAGCATGTATAGACAGTCCTTTACTTTTTACAAGAGTAAGCTTAGGGATGCTTTGCTTCATTCTAGGTCAGGCTACCTGTAGATATAGACACTTTCTCCTGCTGCCTTACTCTCAGTTACATTAAATACAGTAAATGACAAGAGTTTATTAATACTGTACTGTAGTCAACATCCATGCAAGTGTATACAATGGCCCCCATGCAGAAAAAGGTTGAAAAGAAAGGCAGTAAGAAGAAGGAGATAATTATGGTGGAAGTTAAGAACAAAATCATCAAGAAGTACAAACAAGGTATGGGAGTGGCTGAAATGGCAAGATTTTATAAGAAGTCACGTCTGCATCCTGTCTGGAGAGAAGGAGGACAAAAAGGTGAAGAAATCCCTCACTCTAAATCAGATTAGGGAGATGTGTAAGATGTGGGAAACACTGCAAAATTTTGTGGAAAAGCATAACCTGAATAAGGGTGTAGCAGTGTGAACAATTAATCTGTTTAATGACAATGCAACATCACCTTTCCACGAAATCCTCAAAAGGAGGCAAAAGCGAGTGTCATTGGATAGGTTCCTTATTAAAGCTGCATAAAAAGCAGAAGATTCCATTGAGCCAATAGATAGCAGTGATCATTAGTGATAGTGAAAACTGTCCTACACAATAACCCTCCTCTCTTGTCTCCCTCACACCAGCATGAAGATTTTCAAAGGTAAGTGCTGGTTAATTTATTTTTCTGTATATTTTGTACTTTCTTTATTATTTTGTATTATATTACAGTATTGTAATCATTTTTATATTAATATTTTGGAGTTGTAGAATGAATCATCTGAGTTTCCATTATTTCTTAAGGGGAAATTCACTTTGATATATAAGTGCTTTGGATTACAAGCATGTTTCCATAATGAATTATGCTTGCAAGCCAAGGTTTTACTGTATGTTCTGAATCTCTACACTTCTATCTCCATACGATTTCACTCATACGTGGAATTTAAGGAACAAATGAATACGTGGGGGGAAAAAAGAGAGGCAAACCAAGAAACAGGAGGGGAGGTAGGTGGGCGATGGGTGATGGGTATTAAGGAGGGCACTTGTGATGAGCACTGGGCATTGTATATAAGTAATGAGTCACTAACTTCTACACTTGAAACTAATATTGTATGTTAACTAACTAACTGGAATTTAAATAAAAACTTGAAAAAAATAATAAAGGCCTATAATTATTGTCCAACATTTAAAAATTGGAATCCAAGCTTTATTGTGGCTTTCAAGGTCACCTACATGATTTGTATTATGACTATATTGCCAAATTCAGTTCATGTCATTTTTCCTCTTTGCTTTGTTCACTCCAACTTTAATCTCATCTGTGTTCCTCAACAAATGAAGATCCTTTCCATCTTAGGGCTTTGAATTTTCTGTCTGTTTGAATTATCTGTACCTAGGTTTTTTTTGTTTTTTTGTTTTTTTTTTTAACTATACTCTCCATGCTCATCATCCTGGTCTCAGCTTTAATGTCACTGTTACAAGCTGGGTTCCCAAGAAGCACTCTTGATTAAAAGATTAGAATGTAGGGAGTTTATTAAAGAGTGCTCTCAAGATCAAAACCTGTAGAAGAAAAGGCTGGAAAGACAACTGGGCAGAGGATGAAGACAAAATACAGTTCAGCAACTCGAAGGCCTCAGGTGACCCCATGAGGAGCTGTTAGGCTAGAATGGCTATTTAAAGTTATCCCAAGTTGAGAGATAGGGTCTTCATGCCCCCTCACTGAATAGTCATTGGATTTAGGTTTCTCCAAGGCAAGAAACAAGAGCTTGTTTGAGGTGGCTTTTCATTGCCAAAGATATTCCAAACAAGATGACAGTGAGAGCTGTCAGCTGAAGCTCTCAGTGACGCAGACACTTTTTTCCACAGCTGGGAAAAAAGTTTTTCATTCCAGAGGGTGGCATCTGGGCAGTGCAGTATACTATCTGGTTCATTCCTTGCATTGAATTCTCTTCCTTCACCAGGTCCTCAGAGCAGCTCCTTCAGGACTGTAGTGAAACTTTTTGAGGGGAACTTATGTGAAAAATGTAAGTGGGATCCCTGTCACTAGCCTTAACACTGCAACTGAGATTATCTTCATAATTTACTATCCATTCTATATTACTCTCATATTTGGCTAGCATTGCTGATAATCTTATGTGGGGTTGATCAAGACATTCTTCCTGAAATAACTATGCACTCCTCAGGCCATAACTGCTATATTTTTCCATTTACTATAAAATTGGATAGGAGACTATAAAGACATATAAGGGGATCATGTGAGTGCCAAATGTATCCCTCCCTATTCTCACAATGTAATAGCTATCAACTCTACTTCCTGGTGATTAGAATCAACCACCCTTTGCCAGAAATGTGATTCCTCTTCTTGTTTATTGGTCTCCTGGCATAAAAAGGTTCAAAGTGGCTTGGCAGTAACCAGTTTATAGTTCAAAGGATCTCTTGGTGCATCTTCCTTTTGGGGATCATGATCTCCCACAGGCCATGATTGGGATGACAGGAAGTACCAAGTGCCCATATGGATCACTAGGACTACTAGTAACTAGGACCACTTCTGCTTCTACCCTTTGGCTTCCAACCATGTCTCCTACCTGTTGGGGACAAGGCACCACATAGTGGCCTTTACTTTAGTGTGAATACTGCATCCTGAAAGAAGGCAACTCATTTGTGCAAGTTACCATCTTTACATGGTTGCCTCAAATATGTCTTCAGCAGGCTATTTCATCATTCCCCTCAGATGAGAGATTCTGGATATATGTATAGACCAGCGCATCCCAGTGTTGTGAGCTCACTATTGTACTTCTTTCGCTGAAAAGTAGGATTCTTTGATGTGACTGTATGTGGAATCCATACTGGTGGACCAAACAATAAGCTCTGGGATACTATCTTGCCTGAGGCTCTATAGGCAAAAATATGCCTAGAGTAAGTGTTGATTCCTATAAGATGAAATGAATGGCCTTTCAGTGTTAAACAGGTCCAATGTACTCATCTAGACACCAAGCAGGTATCTAATCTCCTTGTGGATTTGTCCTCAGAAGTGATTTTTGTTGAGGAAATGCTAGACATATGACAAAAAGAATAGCAAGATTAACTATGGTGAGAACCCATATTTTAGTTTTTATTATACTCCTGCCACTATATATGTCTATTTCTGTACCACTAGTATTATCACTGATGGCAGAGGCTACCTAATGTCACCTGAGTCAATTTGTCTCCATGGTTATTTAGTACTTTCTTCCATTATATGTAGTCTCTAGTGGGTTAACATGAATTATAAATGTCTTCCCACTTTGTTCTCATTCTTATATTTCCATCCATGTGCCTCTACCCTAGAATTTCTTGTCCCTAATCTTCCATTGTAAGCCCCTAATTTGCCAGATCACTAATCACTGCCCAGTTCAGTAGTCTTGGGCCAATTCAGCGACACAAAGGAGAGAATGAGGTGAGGAGCTTGAAGCACTGTCTATGGGAAGGATTTCCTCTCCTTTTGTCTTTCAAGGTTATTCCTATTAGGGCTCTAGTGCAGCTGCTAACCTCACCCATGTACCAAGCTGAGTTACCTGTGAAGCAAATTCAGAACTTTTTCCTCCTATGTGAATTGGTTAAAATGAGAACTCTGCATGGCCATATGGTTGAGGGAGAAGCACTGAACTGATAATCATGGATGACATGAAGATTTAGATTTCCTGCTCATGTTCAATCTTTGATATACCACTTCCATCTTATGACAGGTAGTTGCCTGTCCCTACTGATATGGTGGTTCCAGCTCATGATAGAACCCAGCTCATGATGGCCACTTCTGGAAACAGTTACTTGGTGTCCTGTGATCATCTACTTCATCTCTATCAAGACCTAACAGTGTGCCAGGAACTGTTTTTGAAAAACGTAATTTTCTGCTTCAATTGTTGATGGCATGGCTTTGATACAGAACTCTAGATGTCTGCACTATTATTCTCCCATTGAGGTTTACCATAAAATCAACATGATATACTTTCCCAGTACGACACCACTAATATCATAAAGTATGTTGGTTGGGATCACCAAGCAGCAGAAGAGCTTCTACTAGAGCAGTGTCCTTTCTTGCTCTAGACTCTACTTAAAGTTGGCAGATTTTTGTGTCACTTGGTATAGAGGTAAAAATAGTATTCTCAGGTATGGAATATGCCAGCAGGAATCATTTTGCTTTTTCGTGGTGGGAAGTATAAAATACACTAAATTATCCTCTACTTTGGAAAGGAATACTGGCAGATACCAGATAACGAACTCCTAAACATTTTACTGATGTAGTGAGTCCCTGAGTCTTTATAGGGTTTATCTGTCCCCTCCTCACAATACATGTGTTTCCAAGGCCTCCAATATACTTGCCATTTCTTGCTTATCTGGTCCAATCATCAATATAGTGGGCCAGAGTAATGCTCTGCAAAATGTAGAGCTAGTCCAGGTTCCTTCAGATTATATTAGGGCAGAGAGCTGAGGAGCTCTCCGGGACAAATAAAGATATATATTGTTGTCCATTTCAAATGAATAATCTCTGATCCCCATTTTTATGGTACTGGAAAAATGAATTTGCTAAATCAGTGGCCCTATATCATGTTCTTAGGCTGTGTTAATCTCCTACCACAAGTCAAAGTTACCAAAACTGACACAAAAGTAGCAAATAGGTGAACTATTTGTTTAAATCTGTGGTAGATTTACTGTCATTTTGCAGGTCTGTAAGGACCCGAGTGGAGAGTTAAATAGTGTTAAAGGAACTGCAACTCCTGCTGCTTTCCTCTCTGCCACTTTCCCAAAAATGTGATATTGCCTTTGACTTACCACCCTGGCCAGTGGAGGTAGGCAATTTCAAAGGATTCTATTTGGGTTTCCGAGTAGGATAGATCTGCCCCAGAAGCCTGGGTCAAGATAAGAGTTACACCCGCTACCAGGTATGCCATTTCTAATTATACGTTTGACAACCATAGAAATGCCCACTAGGTGATTCTGTGGTCCCTGTGTACCTACAGTAAGTCATCAAGAGCTAGGACTACATTTATTACCTAGCCTGCACATAGCCTTGTTCTAACAATAGGACCATTATGGTACTTCGGATCTCCAAGTATGGTTACCCAAGTAAATTGCTTTAAGTCCCTTTGCAGGACTTGGGCGATCATTATCATGTACATTTGCTGTTATTTTGCAGAGCATTTCTTTCTAGTCAATCCAGACCATCCTTCAGTCAATGAGTGTAAGCTCTGAACACTGGAAACTGTGGAGGAGACCATGAATTTATATCAGAGCCTGTTTTAGCTCTTGACAATCCAACTTTTATTTCTTTTGATAGCATAGGTTGTCAATTTCCTCATTGGCTGTCCTCCTATTTTGCCTCATGAGTTACATTCTGTTAACCATCATTTGTGGATCAGGTGTTCCAAGCTGCCACTCCATCCTTGCCACTTTATTAGAAAATTTTTTCCTCTCTGTGTCACCACCTATCCTCTATTACGTTGGAATCAAGTTACCTCCATTGCTACCAGTGTGTCCATTTCTGTTAAGGTGTCTCCTACTGCTAGGCATTATCAGTGATGCTCGTGTTCCTGTCACTAATATATTCCTTATTGTTTTCACTAGGCTCATTTGCAAAAACATAGTCATGTAGTAGATTAGTTGGGTGAGATTGGCTAAGGGTATTTCTGAGGCTACAATCAAGTGACAGCCTGGGAATCAGTGACCGTCACCTGAAGACTTGACCAAGAGCAGGGTATCCACTTCCAAGCAGGCCTACTCAAGTTAATACTGATTGATTTAGTTTCATTCTTCTGCATGTTGCTGTCCAGTTCTCCCAGCACCATCTGTTAAAAGAGGCTGTCTTTTTTCCATTGGATACTCTTTCTTGCTTTGTCAAAGATTAGTTGGCTGTATACTTTTGGGTCCAATTCTGAGTTGTCAAATCTATTCCATTGGTCTATGTGTCTGTTTTTGTGCCAATACCATACTGTCTTGATGATGACAGCTTTGTAGTAGAGGCTAAAGTCTGAGATGGTGATGCCTCCTGTTTTGGTTTTCTTCTTCAATATTACTTTGGCTATTCGGGGTCTTTTGTGGTTCTATACAAATTTTAGGATAGTTTGTTCTAGTTTTGAGAAGTATGCTGGTACAATTTTGATTGGAATTGCATTGAATGTGTAGATAGTTTTGGGTAGTAATGACATCTTAACTATATTTATTCTTCCTATCCATGAGCATGGAATGTTTTTCCATTTCTTTGTGTTTTCTCACACCATACACAAAAATAAACTCAAAATGGATAAAGGACCTGAATGTAAGACAGGAAACCATCAAAACCTTAGAGGAGAAAGCAGGAAACAACCTCCTTGAGCTCCACCGCAGCAACTTCTTACTTGACACATCCCCAAAAGCAAGGGAATCAAGAGCAAAAATAAACTGTTGGGACCTCATCAAGATTAAAATCTTCTGCATGGCAAAGGAAACAATCTATAAAACTAATAGGCAACCGACAAAATGGGAAAAGATACTTGCAAATGACCTATCAGATAAAGGGTTAATATCCAGAATCTATAAGGAACTCACCAAACTCCACACCCAAAAAACAAAGAACCCAGTGAAGAAATGGGCAGAAGACATGAACAGACATTTCTACAAAGAGGACATCTAGATAGCCAACAGACACATGAAACAATGCTCAGCATCCCTCCTCACCAGGGAAATACAAATCAAAACCACACTGAGATACCACCTCACGCCAGTCAGGGTGGCTGAAATGAGCAAATCAGAAGATTCTAGATGTTGGCGAGGATGTGGAGAAATGGTCACCCTCCTACATTGTTGGTGGGAATGCAAACTGGTGCAGCACCTCTGGAAAACAGTGTGGAGGTTCCTCAAAAAATTAACAACAGAACTCCCCTATGAACCAGCAATAGCACTGCTAGGAATTTACCCAAGGGATATAGGAGTGCTGATACATAGGAGCGCATGTACCCCAATGTTCAGAGCAGCACTCTCAACAACAGCCAAAACATGGGAAAAGCCTAAGTGTCCATCAAAGGACAAATGGATCAAGAAGATGTGGTTTATCTATACCATGGAATACTACATGGCAATGAGAAAGAATGAAATCTGGCCATGTGTAGCAACATGGATGGAACTCGAGGGTATTATGCTGAATGAAATAAGTCAGGCAGAGAAAGACAAATACCATATGTTTGCATGTATAGGAGGATTAGGAGGAACTTAACGGAGGACCATTGGGGAGAAGAAGGGGGAAATAGTGGGGGAGAGGGAGAGAGGCAAACCATGAGAGGCTCTTGAATGCTGAGAACAAACTGAGAACTGATGGGAGTGGGGTGGGGGTGAAGGGCATGGAGGAGGGCACTTGTGGGGATGAGCACTCGGTGTTATATGGAAACTAACTTGACAATAAACTTTGTAAACAAATTAATAATAAAAATAAAATTAAAGGGTTTGACATTTCAAAAAAAATACTGATTGATTTAGGAAGACTCAGTTCTTGTCCATATGAGCAACTTGGCTATCTTCAGAGCAAGCAATTTATGACCAAGGCAAAAGCCATGATGACTTCTATGATTCAGTCTTGAAGGTCCCATACTTCACTTGCACAGTATTATACAAGTCACAAGCTCAGCCTATTCACTGCAGGAGAGGACTGCACAAAAATGTGAATATTAGTGAAAATCCCTGGAGATTCTCATCCTATGATAAGGTTGCCAACAACCATGGTCCACCCTCTGACTCCAATGATTCATTTTGTTCTCACATAAAAACAGCTGCACCTGCTATCAGAGCTACAAAAGCCCCTTGTGATCTAATTTCTGGAGATTACCTCCTAGAGTACAACTATTCTAGATTCTATTCTAGAATCTATTCTAGATTCTATTCTAGATCTAGATTCTATTCTAGAATCTATTCTAGATTCTATTCTAGATCTAGATTCTATTCTAGATCTAGATTCTATTCTAGATCTGAAGACCTGTGGTCCAAAGAGACTTGGTATCTATCCTCTTACACTCTTCCGACAAACACAACTGGTGGGATATGTATAACTTAACTTACACATACTCCCAGTGATATAAGTGGAGGGCAGGAAGTATAAATCAGTCAAATGAAATTCTGAAATCTACTATTTGGGATTATTGGCAGTACTTTGATTAGGACTCAAGACCAGATAATGTTCCTCCAAGTCTCTTGGCTCCAGTTTCTATTCTCTTGACTCTAACTTTTCAATCACCCTCTTTAATCATGAAAAGCATCCCATGGCTGCAGCCAAGTTTTTCCAACCCGCTTTCTATTTGTAAAATTTGGCAGTACAAGACTTCTTCAGTTTTTGCTATTTTGGTTAAGTATTTCTTATAGTATAATTTTATTTAAATTTTTCTCACTTTAACCACAAAAGCCATTCCTACAAATATATTTGAGACAATCCTCTACCTTTGGCTTCTGTTGAGGTTGCTGACAAATAATGCCCTAAGTTGTTACTGTCCCTATGTTTCATTGAATGGCACCCCAAGGCACCATCTTAGATATTTCTCCATCTAAAAACAAGGGTTTTACTAAAATTTTTGGTTTTGATAATAGTTGACACACAACTTTACATTAGTTTCAGGTGTACAACTTAGTGGTTTGACAAATTTATACATTGTTATGTTCACCACATGTATAGTTACCATCTGTTCCATTATAACACTATTACAAAGTCAAAAGGACTGTATTTCTTATGCTATGCTTTTTATTTCCCTGACTTACTCATGCCATAACTGGATTCCTGTATTTTCCTCTCTCCTTCACCTATTTTCCCCAAGCCCCTACTTTCCTGCCCTCTAGAACCATCTAGATGGTTGCTCTCTGTATTTATAATTCTGGTCCTGCTTTTTGTTTATTCAGTTATTAGCTTCTATTTTATTACTGGAATCACATGATATTTGTCTTTCTCAGTATGAATTATTTCACATAGCATAATACCCTTCTAGGTTCATCCACATTGTGTCAAATGGCACAATCTTATTCTTTCTTACGATTGTGAAATATTCTATTGTGTATACATACATTTTTTATATCTATTCATTTATTGATGAAAACTTAGGTTGCATCCATGTTTTGGTTATGGTAAATAATGCTGCAGTAAACATGGGGATACATACAATTTTTTGAGTCAGTGTGTTCATTTTCCCTAGGTAATAAATGGATCATATGGTAATTCTATTTTTAATTTTTTGAGGAACCTCCATACTGTTTTCCACAGTACTTGCAACAATTTACATTTCCACCAATAGTACACAAGGGTTCCTTTTTATCCACATCCTTGCCACCACTTGTTGTTTCTTGTGTTTTTATTTTTGCCTTCTGACTGGTGTCTGGTGATATCTCATTGTGGCTTTGATTTACATTTCCCTGATGATGAGTGGTGGTGAGGTTCTCTTCATGTGTCTGTTGGTCATTTTCTTTGGGAAAAAAATGTCTATTCAGGTCCTTTGCCCACTTTTAAGTCAGATTGTTTCTTTTCTTGGTGTTGGGTTATATGAGTTCTTTAAATATTTTGGATAATAACCCCTTATCAGATATATCATTTGCAAATATTTTTCCTATTTACTAGGTTGTTTTTGTTGATGCTTTCCTTTGCTGTTCAAAAACTTTTTATTCCAGTGTAGCCCCAATAATTTATTTTTGCTTTTGTTTCTCTTACCTTAGAAGACATGTCTAGAGAAATGTTGCCATGGCTTATGTCAGAGAAGTCGCTATTTTTGTCCTCTTCTAGGATTTTTATGGTTTCAAGTCTCACGTTAATTTTTTAAATATTTATTTATTTTTGAGAGATAGAGCATGAGTGGGGGAGGGGCAGAGAGAAGGAGACATAGATTCTGAAGCAAGCTACAGGCCTATATTGCTATATACATCTCTTTTAGAACTGTTTTCACTGTGTCACAGAGACTTTAGACCACTGTGTTTTGTTTTCATTCGTCCATGTACTTTTTGGTTTCTTCTTTAAAGAAGTATCATGTATCATGATAGTATCATGTTATTTAGTTTCCACATGTTTGTGTTCTAGTTTTTTTCTTGTGAATTATTTCTAGTTTTAATACCACTCTGGATTGAAAAAGATGCATGGTATGGTTTCAATCTTCTTAAATTTATTGAGGTTTATTTTATGGCCTCAATAAATCTATTGTAATCTATTCTGGGAAATGTTCTATATTAACTTGAAATGAATGTGTATTCTGTTTCTGGATAGATTATTCTGTTTATATTTGTTATGTCTATCTGGTCCAATGTGTACTTCAAAGATATTGTTTCCTTATTGATCTTTCTGTCTGGATGATCTATACATTGATGTGAGGGTTAATGCCCCTAATATTATCATGCAACTATCAGTTTCTCTCTTTATGTCCATTAATATTTGCTTATGCACAGTGAAGGAAATAATCAGCAAAACTAAAAGGCAACCAACAGAATGGGAGAAGATATTTGCAAACAACATACCAAATAAAGGGTTAGTATCTAAAATCTATAAAGAACTTAGCAAACTCAACACTCAAAAAACAAATAACCCAGTGAAGAGATGGGCTAAAGGCATGAAAAGACACTTCTCCAAAGAAGACATCCAGATGGCTGAGAAACACATGAAAAAATGCTCAACATCACTCATCATCAGGGAAATACAAATTAAAACCATAATGAGATAGATACCACCTCACACCTGTTAGAATGGCTAACAATAACAACTCAGGCAACAACAGATGTTGGCGAGGATGCGGAGAATGAGGATCGCTTTTGCACTGCTGATGGGAATGCAAACTGATGCAGCCATTCTGGAGAACAGTATGGAGGTTCTCAAAAAATTAAAAATAGAACTACCCTATGACCCAGCAATTGCACTACTAGGTATTTATCCAAGGGATACAGGTATGCTGTTTCGAAGGGACACATGCACCCCAATGTTTATAGCAACACTATCAACAATAGCCAAAGTATGGAAAGAGCCCAAATCTCCACTGATGGATGAATGCATAAAGAAGATGTGGTACATATATACAATGGAGTATTACTCAGCAATCAAAAAGAATGAAATCTTGCCATTTGCAACTATGTGGATGGAACTAGAGGGTATTATGCTAAGTGAAATTAGTCAGTCAGAGAAAGACAAATATCATATGACTTCACTCATATGAGGACTTTAAGATATAAAACAGATAAACATGAAGGAAGGGAAGCAAAAATTATATAAAAACAAGGAAGGGGACAAAAACTTAAGAGGCTCTTAAATATGGAGAACAGAGGGATACTGAAGGGGTTGTGGGAGGGGGAGTGGGCTAAATGGGTAAGGGGCATTAAGGAATCTACTGCTGAAATCATTGTTGCACTCTATGCTAACCTGGATGTAAATTTTAAAAAATAAATTAAATTTAAAATATACTAGAAAATAAAATATACTAGAAATTATTAGTTATAATCTCTCAGGGTTGTCAACAGTATGCATGCCAATAAGTAATCACAGATTTCTTCTTCTCTCTTAAAAAAATAAGTAATTATTGATAGATATGTACTTATTGCCATTTAAAAATTTTGTTTTCTATTTTTTATTTTTAGTTCTGCTTTGTTCCTTTCTTTTTCTCTTGCTTTTTCTTTGATCAATGTATATCTATAGTGGGTTTTTTTTCCCTTCTTTATTTTTGTGTGTATCTATCACAGGTTTTGGGTTTGTGGTTACCATGAGATTCATATATATCATCATAATACCAGTTCATGTTAATTTAATGGTCATTTAAGTTCAAAAACATTTAAAAAAAAAAGAAAACAATTTTTTTCCTTCTCTTCCCTTTTTCTTCTCTTTTCCACATTCCATATTTTATGTATATATTGTCTTGTTTTACATCTTTTTATTCATATTTTTCATATGTATAACTATGGTCATTTCTTTTGGAATTAAAGAAGTCCCTTTAACATTTCTTGTGAAGTTAGTTTAGTGGTGATTAACTCTTTTATCTTTTGTTTGTCTGAGAAACTCTATTATCTTTCCTACAAATCTGAATCGTAATCATGTTGGGTCAAGTATTCTTGGTTGTACGCGTGCTTTTTTTTTTTCAGCACTTTGAATATATCATGCCTTTGATTTCTGGCTTACAACATTTCTGCTGAAAAATCAGCTAGTGGTCTTATACGTTTTCCTTTTTAGGTAATTTTGTTTCTTTTGCTGCTTTTATGATTCTTTATCTTTAACCTTTGAAATTTTAATTATGTTCCATGGTGTGGACCTCTTGTTCATCTTGTTTGAGACTCTCTGTACTTCTTGGACTTAGATGTCTATTTTCTTCCTTAGGTTATGAAAGTTTTCAGTTATTATTTCCTTGAATAAGTTTTCTATACCCTTTTCTCTCTTCTTCTTCTCCCCCAACAATGCGAGTGTTTGTGGGGAAATAGTTTCTATTTACATAAATGGGTTAGAAAAAAGCTTAGGGTGGAAAGCCTCCACCACAGGGCAAAAGTGCCTGAGGATAGCTCAGATAGCTAGATATTGTAACAGGATCATGAGTAACTTATTATATCACCCGCAGGAAATTACTTTCCATCTGACACCAATATACTATTGTACTTTGATCACAAACTACTTTTGCCCCCCAGATCCTGTGGTTCTTACATTACTTAATGACTACTGTCTGATTCTTTTCTCCAAATTTGCTTGTGTAAGATCTTGTTTTCTTCATGTTCACCATGTGAGTAATATCTTGTGAGCTCAATAAATACAGACATAAAACCCCTATTGGGGTTCTCGTCTCCTTCCAGACATTAGCCTCTCTTATTTTCATTTCTGTGTTCTGCGTTCTTGCTGGACAAGAGAGAACTCCAGTCTGTGACAAATGTTTGTTTGCTTTATATTGCCCAGGAGATCTCTTGATCTATCCCTATTTTTCAAAATTCTTTTAGAAAAATTTTACAAAAATTTTAGAAAAATACAAATCAAAACCCACTCTTCCTCTTGGGGAAGGAGGCAAGATGGCAGAGAAATAGGGAGCTTCATACATTTCACTCATCCACATCGCTCAAATGGATAAGGCCTGAAGCCATATGAACCCTTACAGAATCCAGACGTTTGAGAGGAAAAGGAGACAGAGTCCTGTGAGAAAAAAACCTTATTGGTGTGAGTGTAAATTGGGTAAGATAAAAAATGGGCCAGGACCCAGAGACATGGAGGGAGGGGAGGGAGCCCCCTTTGCGGGGAGCTGCGGGGAGTCGAAAGGAAAAGAAAGAGTAGCTGAAACTGCTCATGGAACTGTCCTATCCCTGGAGAAGAGAAAAACCCTTGGCTTGAAACACAGAGGGATCTGGTTTCCAGCTGTGCAGCTGACCTTGAGCTGGACGCCCTGGTCCCAGGCGACGCCAAGAGAAACTGCTCCTCTGCTCGCCAGCTTGACCTGGAGGGAAAGCAGCATGCCTGAAGCCGCTCCGCCCCTCTTCTAGCTCGGCTCTATCCCGAGTGGGGAGGCGACAGGCTTGAAGCTGCTCAGAGGGACTCGGCCTGCGGGTTTATTCCAGGTGGTATCAATGGGGCACGTGGACTAAGACTGGAAATGAGACGTGGCTTGGGACATAGAGCACAGCCCACCTTGGCCACACCCATGGTGTGGCACAGGGAGATCAGACCCAAAAGAGTGAGTTGCAATGCTTGGTTCAAGAAGGGACTAGGGTGTCACCGTTTTTCTCCCCACAACCACCAAGGCAGGACCTCAGGGAGCAGCCTGCAGGATGCAGTAGAGGCTAAGACCCTGGTTTGCTTAAATAGTCACATTTAATCCATTCCCTAGATGTATATTCTACACCTCCACTGCTACCTTTCTCTCCCTCTCTCTCTCCCTCTCTCTGGAGTAATCAGACTACATAGTTTCTCTGAGTAACATTATTTTGTTTCTTTCTCCTCCCCTCCTACCATATTCTCCTCTTTCTGTCTCTGAATTAAGCCTCTTAGTCTCTCTGCCTGGTCATTGTCCAATTTTGCTTTCTCCCCGCCCCTGACATTTCTCTCTTTGTATATGTTCTTCCATCAGCACTGCATACAGCCTGCTCTTTATTCATAGCTGGGAATTCTGGTTTTATTCTTTTAAACTGTCCTTTGTCTTTCGGGTTTTTTTCTTTTTTCTTTTACTTTTTCCCTTTTGGTTTGCTTGTTTGTTGGATTTGTCTGTGCATTTGAGTGCCTTTGTTCCCTGTGTGTTTGTCTGTTTTCCTTTCCAGGGATACCTCAATAAATCAATAAAACGAACAGGCAACTGACGGAATGGGAAAAGACACTTGCAAATGATATATCAGATAAAGGGCTAGTATCCAAAATCTATAAGGAACTCACCAAACTCCACACCCGAAAAACAAAGAATCCAGTGAAGAAATGGGCAGAAGACACGAACAGACATTTCTCCAAAGAGGACATCCAGAGGGCCAACAGATAAATGAAATGATGCTCAGCGTCCCTCCTCATCAGGGAAATACAAATCAAAACCACACTGAGATACCACCTCACGCCAGTCAGAGTGGCTAAAATGAACAAGTCAGGAGACTCTAGACGCTGGCGAGGATGTGGAGAAATGGGCACCCTCCTACACTGTTGGTGGGAATGTAAATGGTGCAGCCCCTCTGGAAAACAGTGTGGAGGTTCCTCAAAAAATTAACAACAGAACTCTCCTATGAACCAGCATTAGCATTGCTAGGAATTTTCCCAAGGGATACAGGAGTGCTGATGCATAGGGGCACATAGACTCCAAAGTTCATAGCAGCACTCTCAGCAATAGCTAAAACATGGAAAGAGCCTAAGTGTCCATCAATGGACGAATGGATCAAGAAGATGTGGTTTATCTATAAAATGGAATACTACATGGCAATGAGAAAGAATGAAATCTGGCCATTTGGAGCAACATGGATGGAACTCGAGGGTATTATGCTGAGCAAAATAAGTCAGGCAGAGAAGGACAGATACCGTATGTTTGCACGTATAGGAGGATTAGGAGGAACTTAACGGAGGACCATTGGGGAGAAGAAGGGGGAAAATAGTGGGGGAGAGGGAGGGAGGCAAACCATTTCATAGGTTCTTTCATTTCACTTACAGCAGTAATGTTAATAGTCTTCATGGTTTGAGAAGACTTCGCATCCAAACAAGAGGTAGCAATAGTAGAACTAACAACAACTAACCTTGAATGATTACATGGATGTCCTCCCTCATATCACACATTGGAAGAACCAACTTATGTGTCCTTAAAATAAGAAAGGAAGGAATTGAAACCTCTAAAACTGGTTTCAAGCCAATGCCATAACCACTATGTCTTTCTCAATGGGGAGGTACTAGTAAAAAATTACATAACTTTGTCAAAGTTAAATTATAGGTTTATAATTAATATAAACCTTGAATATAAACCTAATATAAACTCTTGAAGCTGAGAACAAACTGAGGGCTGATGGGGTCGGAGAGAGGGGAAGGGGGTGACAGGCATGGAGGTGGGCACTTGTTGGGATGAGCACTGGGTGTTATATGGAAACCAACTTGACAATAAACTATTTAAGAAAAAAAATTCTTTTCTCTTTCTTCTGTTCAGCTTTTGTGCTTTCCACTAGTCTGCCTTCCAGATTACTAGTATGTTTCTCTGAATCCTCTAATCTACTGGTGATTCCCTCTAGTGTTTTATTTTATTTATTGTATTCTTCAGCTTTGATTGGTTATTTTTAATATTTTCTTCTCTTTATTGAAAGTCTCACTGAGTTCTTCCAATTGTGTCTTCAGTCCAGTCAGTATTTTTATGGTCATTACTTTAATTTTTATCACATAGATTACTTACCTCTATTTCATTTAATTTTACTGATGTTTTGTCTTGTTCTTTCTTTTGGGCCATATTCCTCTGTCTCCCCATTTTGCTTGACTTTCTGTGTTTGCTTCTATGGATAAGATGAAATGGCTATTTCTCCTGAAGTTAAAGGAGTGTTCTTGTGTATGCTGACTCCTATGCAGACTGTGTGCTTGGTGACTTTTGATGGCTGGCTAGAGCTGTGGCTGTATATACTAGTTATTCTTTTGAACTGTGGCTTTTTACAAAGAATAAAGAAAAACTAAATAATAATTTTAAAAATAAAAGAGGTAAAAGATAAAGATTAAAAAAGAACAAAGGAACAAAATAAAAATATAACAGATTTTAGGATAATTTATTCTAGCTCTGTCAAAAATGCTAGGGTTATTTTGATAGCGATTATATTGAATGTATTGCTTTGGGTAGATGTTTTAACAATATTTGTTCTACTAATCCATGAGCATGGAATGTTTTTCCATTTCTTTGTGTCATCTTCAGATTCTTTCCTTAGTGTAAGGTAAAGGAATACAGATCTTTTACCTCTTTGGTTAGGTTTATTCCTAGGTATCTTATGTTTTTTGGTGGAATTGTAAATGGAATCAATTCCTTGATTGCTCTTTTTGCTGCTTCATATTTGGTGTATAGAAATGCAACAGATTTGTGTATGTTGATTTTGTATCCTGTGACTTTACTGAATCATCCTATGACTTTGTGTATCAGTTCCAGTAATTTTTTGGTAGAATATTTTGAGTTTCTATGTAGGGTATCATAGTATCTACAAATAGTGAAAGTTTGACTTCTTCCTTCATGATTTGGATGCCTTTTATTTCTTTGTCTGCTGAGGCAAGGACTTCCAGTACTATATTAAACAACAGTGGTGAGAGCGGACACCTCTGTCTTATTCCTTAGCTGTGGGTTTTTTCTATATGACCTTTATGATGAAATATGTTCCCTCTATTCCTACTTTGTTGAGGGTTTTTATCATGACTAGATATTGTGCTTTGTCAAATGCTTTTTTCTACACCCTTCGAGAGGATCATATGGTTCTTATCCATTCTTTTATTAATGTGGTATATCACATTTTATTGATTTGCAAATACTGAACCACCTTTGCAACCCAGGAATAAATCCCACTTGATTGTGGTGAATAATTCTTTAAAAGTTCTGTTGGACTCAATTTACTAATATTTTGTTGAGAATTTCTGCATCCATGTTTTTCAGGGATATTGGCCTATAGTTCTCTTTTTCAGTGGAGTCTTTGTGTGATTTTGGAATCAGGGTAAGATTGGACTACTTTCTTACACCATACACAAAAAAATGGATGAAAGATCTAACTATGAGACAGGAAACCATAAAAATCCTATAGAAGAACAGAGACACCTCTCTGACATGAGTCATAGCAGCTTCTTACTTGATATGTCTCATGAGGCAAAGGAAACAAAGCAAAAATAAACTTTTTAAAATTGAGACCTCATCAAGATAAAAAGCTTCTGAACAGTGAAAGAAACAATTAACAAAACTAAAAGGCAATCTTCAGAATGAGAGAAAATATCTACAAATGACATACTTGATAAAGGGTTAGTATCTAAAATCCATAAAGAATTTAACAAATTCAACACCCAGAGGACAAATGATCCAGATAAGAAATGAGAAGATAGGAATAGACATTTTTATAAAGAAGACATCCAGATAGCTAACAGACATATGAAAAGATGCTCAACGTCACTCACCACTGGGAAATGCAAATCAAAACTACAATGAGATATTACCTCACACATACCAGCCAGAATGGCTAAAACTAACAACTCATAAAAACACCAGATGTTGGAGAGAATGCAGAGAAAGGGGAACCCTTATGCACTGTTAGGAATGCAAACTGGTACAGGCATTCTGGAAAATAGTATTTAAAAAGTTGAAAATAGAACTACCCTATGATCCAGCAATTGCACTACTATGTATTTACTCAAAGGACAGACTTGAAGGGATATATGTACCCGATGTTACAGCAGCATTATCAATAATAATCAAATTATCGAAAGAGCCCAATATCTATCAACTGGTGAATGGATGAATAAAAGTGGTATATATATACATATATGTAGAAGTGGTATATACATATGTGTGTGTGTGTGTGTATATATATATATATATATATATATATATAAGAGAATATTACTCAGCCATCAAAAAGAATGAAATGTTGCCATTTGCATTGAAGTGGATGGAATTAGAGCACATTATGCTAAGTGAAGTAAGTCAAAGAAAGACAAATACCACATGATTTCACTCGTATATGTAAACTAAGAAACAAAACACATGAGGGTTGCCTGCATGGCTCAGTTGGTTAAACATCCAACTTCGGCTCAGGTCATGATCTCAGTTTGTGTGTTCAAGCCCTGTGTCAGCCTCTGCCAGCACAGAGCCTGGAGCCTGTTTCATATTCTGTGTCTCCCTCTCTCTCTGACCCTCCCCTGCTCACGCTCTCTCTCTCTCAAAAATAAAACATTTTTAAAAATTAAAAAAAAAAAAAGAAACAAAACACATGAACATAGGGGTGAGAAAAATGAGAGGCAAACCAAGAAACAGAGTTTTAACAATAGAAAACAAACTGAAGGTTCTGGAAGAGAGGTGGGTGGGAAGATGGGGTAAAAAGGTGATGGACATTAAGGAGGGCATTTGTGATGAGCACTGGCTGCTGTATATAAGTGATGAATCACTAATTCTATACCTGAAACTAATACTACACTCTATGTTAATGAGCTGGAATTTAAATAAAAACTTGAAAGAAAAAAGATAAAAAATGAAGAACAAGACAAATTTTAGTAAGTATAGAATTAAAATATTAAAAAGTAACAACAACAAAACACAGAACTGCAGCTTGTTTTCTGTGGCGCAGTGCCACAGAACACTAGCATGGGCTTGTGGACCCTGGGCTCACTAAGGGTGCAAGCTCACCATAAGCCAAACCCTGCTCTGGTCTGGAAGTGGAGGTGGGTGAGAATGTTCCCAGTTCCTCAGTCCTTTTAAACCAAGGGGTTTTTTGTTTCGTTTTTGTTTTTGTTTTGCTTTGTTTTTCCTATGCCCAGTGTGATTAGGCTGGTGTGAGAGCTTCAGGCTCTGATCAGAGGGACTGAGGAGTTTATGTTCCCACCCTACCTTGGAAGTCTGGTCCAGAGCAGAGTCTGGATATCATGGCAAGTGGGTTAATTAATTAATCAATTCCTAATTAAGTTCCCTGGGAAGTACACTCTAACACAGAAGTTAGTATCCAGGAAGTTTACATAAGATGGAAATTAGCATGGAGGAGTGTTTCTGAGATCAACATCTGAGTGAGGACAAGAAGGTTTGGGAGAGAGAATAACTGGGCCAACTCCTCAAGGAAATGCACCTGATTCTGTGTGAGGTGACTCTGGCTTTTTCACTGCTTATATCCCCAGTGTCAAGAATGAATAATTGAATGAATAATGAATGAAGTGGTACATAGAAGGTCCTTGGTTCTTCTGGGCATTTTCATGAAACTTGGTTGTAAGAGTCCTAGGGAGTCACATCAGAGTGGCTCTCAGGGCCAATCTGGTAGGAAAATTATGAAAAGACAAATAAGAGGGGCCAAGGTAACTATAGTTGGGAAAATGGTCATAGACCATGTGTTCCTTAGGCCAATTCCTGCCAGCCCTAATCTATATTACAGGATACTAATATTCACAAAAATGTTTGATATGACTAGATTTCCTGAGAAAATCAGGAAAAAGAGTGAGTTTTGCATCTGGGTTGATATAACCAAAACAGTGGCAGCATATAGCATACTGGAGGTAGAGAATACCACAAGAGTATACCCATCTCCAAAATTAGCTGAATTAGCATGGAGGGCATTGGGTTTCCATAAGCTGTGAGGTAAGGAGTTCAAACCAAGCTTGGGTAGGACTTTGAGAGGCAATAGAATGCTAGCCAATATATAGGTTACCTGAAGACTACATGCCTACAGTTAGTGCAGATAAATTAAGAGATTCAAATGTCCTCCCTTGACGAACTCCTAGACAGAGGAGAGATTGCATAATAGACAAATGAAAAGTATTTGTGAACAGAAATAAATGTTTACACACTCAAATCATTTATCTCCAATAGACTCTACTTTTTAAAATGAGAGCATTTGTGAAAGACACCATATAGTTTATAGAAAATCTGACTCCATTCTGGAGGAAGGAGAAAAACATTTTACTTTTTATTATATACTGAAAAAATTTAATTTTGATCTTTCTCAAAGACCTTTTTATCAGCATGTGACCTTTTTTTTCTTTTGTTTCTAGGAATAATCATTTACAGTGAACTGTAAACTAAATTTCAGTCCTATCAAGAAGAAAAAATTTGTGAAATAATACCTTGCACAAATGTTTGATTTGGATACCTGCCACCAAATTAGTAGGTTCTGCTTCAAAATACTTGCTTTGATTTGTCTCATAAAATTGCCTTTTTTCCTTTTTTCTCTTAGATGTTTCCTCAAACCAGTGAGAGTGCTAAAAAAAAAGGGGGGGGGGAATAAAAGTAAAAGCACTGCAATGGTATTGAAAAATGATGCATTATAAAATACTCTAGCCTGTTTGTTAGATGGATTGCTGAAATTTTTTTGTGATGAAGTTTTGGAGCTCATTGGCTATAATTTGAATCCCTGAGGCATAAAAACAGACTAATCTATTAAAATTATAAGTGTCTGAGAGGGACAAAAGAAAATTGTTCCAAAATGAGGTCGTGGCAAAAACGATTGTATCATTCCTTGTCATTATCTTCTCTTAGCAGTTAAGGACAGGAATAAGGAAAAAGAATGAGCCATCATGCTATGGAGATCTGTGCTAACCAAGGATAAAAAGCAGTCCCCAGATAGGTGACTTAACTAATTTTTTTTTTATACCACCAGAAGACCCATCCTATCTTACTTTCTTTATGTCCAAGTTCAATCTTTTATGAAATACTTGCCTGTAAATGTGATGGACTACTCACAATTTGTAAAGCTTGGGGTAATAGGCCATGATCTACAGATTATTTATATTTACATATACTGGGTGCTTTAAAGTGTATGGGGGGGGTGCTTGGGTAGCTCAGTTGGTTAAGCGTCCGACTTCGGCTCAGGTCATGATCTCATGGTTCATGGGTTCGAGCCCCACGTCGGGCTCTGTGCTGACAGCTAGCTCAGAGCCTGGAGCCTGCTTCAGATTCTGTGTTTCCCTCTCTCTATGACCCTCCCCTGCTCATACTGTCTCTCTCTCTCTCTCTCAGAAATAAAAAAACATTAAAAAAATTTTTAAGTGTATTAGGAAAATGCCAGTGAATGGCCAAAGTACGTAGAATGATTCTTTTACCTGATCTATTGGTTCAAGTATTGACAGTGCAAAATTAACTCACGGTGGCTTTTACAGAAATTACAATACACGTTCGTAGGGACTGTGGCCTTTCTCAGTAACAGAAGCATTAGAACTTACCAGCAAGAAAAAGTCCATGGCCTGGGCACACCATACTCCCCTGGAAAGACAGCTTCTATATACCAGGCCACAAGGCCATATAAGAAAGCATCAAATAAAAACATTCCCAGTATGTGGGCAAAGCCAAAGTTCTCCATTTTGGATGATGAGAAGATGTTACTCCATTTAATTCCAATTTCTAAGAGATAACAATTGACATTTAATTTAGGTGCCAACTGACACTAAAACAGTTATCCATCTGCATCATAATTAAAGAGTGAAGAAAAACAGTATTAATATTTTCTAGAGATTCCTACTATAGTCAGTTACTTTCGTAAACCATTAGAATTTAGGACATCTGAGCAAGTAATCATTTAAGATGCTTCCTAGTGTGCCAGAAACAATCAGTTATGAGTGAAACCAAAACAAAATACATATACTAAAAGTCAGGAATATAAGCTTTAAAAAAAATTAGCAAGCCTATGGGTTAAGACACTGACTCCTTTCTAACCCTCCTCATGCTAAATGTTCACTGGAAAATATAATTTTGGCAAAACATAATCACTGAAAACCAGAAATGCATGCTATCTACAGAAGAGAAGACTAGAAGAATTTTTGCATGGATACTGCACTGATGAAAAAAGGGAGACCGAAAGTTACTAAAAGCAGACCTGTGCTGCTTCCTCTCCTAGCATCAAAGAGCAGCCAGGAACTCCAAATGGAGTAGCAGATTTGAGTAAATTTATGCAGAGAATGTGGAGGCACTCATGTATTACAGGTGGTGGTACGAATTTATATAATTTTTTGAAGGACAGTTTAACAATATTAATCAACTTTAAAACTGACTATCTTATGAGAGGATGGCCAACTTTACAAGGTAAATACTCACTCTCCATTTCTGCCTTGACTAGGAATTTAGTCCCCAGCACCATTGCAATATTTGAGCTGAGACAGGAAGCCAGCTTCTGGGTGAATGTCATTTGTGCAAAGTTTACAGAGACAGTGACAACTGGAAAGTAGGTTGCAAAATAAATGAAACCTCCAACAGAAACAGCAAAATGTGCTAGAAATAAAAAGGAAATTATAAGGTCAATTTAAGCAATATGCAAAAACCTAAACTACAAATATTTTGTGTTACTAGACGTATGTAATAAAATAAGCACACTGAGAATAAAAATTTATTTTGCTCACCATTGCTTCTTCAGCATATTATACAATACTTGGTACTTCATAAGTGCTTAAAATATTTTTTGAAAGAATAAAAGGCTGAAATTAAACATTTTGGCAACTGATTTTTCTGGAATTTGTCATCCTGTACATGGAAACTATAAATATTATAGCTCTTAATGGAAATTTTACATATTTGTTATTACTCAGCATAAAAAATTACAAATGTAAATATCATTATTGACGTAATCAGAAAATATCTAGATTGTATTTCCAGACACTAGGAGATGCAGTCTATGTCATGATACTGGGAGGAAAGAAGGACACTTGAATAAAGAGAAATACAAAGTTGGTCTTAAAAAGCCAGATACGGTTTAGAATATAAAGAGTTCCAAAAATGTGACTCTGATAAAAGGCAAATAGAAAATCTCTGTTAAGAAACCAATTAACATCACTGGGAGTTAACATTTAGCATCCAAGTAAAAATTGGATATTATGAAGTATAACATTATCCCACTAATAGAAATGATTCTTGCTTTTCTTCTTTACCTCACTCCACATACCATATTCACCAACTAGAACAATTATGTTTTATTTACTCGTCAATGTCTGTTATTTTCTAAAATTAAAATAATAAAGAGAATGAGAGGGAACAAATAAGGGATAGCAAAGGCAATATATCAGATGCACCTGATAAAAAAGCATCAAAATACATAAGGCAAAAAATAACATAAGTTCTAGAATAAATATGCAAGTCTACAATCATAGTAGAAATGTTAACCATCTTTCTCTGGATTAACAAAGTTGGCCTAAATGAAAATACACGTCAACTACCCCAAACAACCTCATCATATATACTTTTTCAAACATATGTGGAATATTAATTTTAAAAACTAGACATTAACTAGGTTATAAAGTAAATCCTAACAAATTTTAAAGGAATTAAATTAAATTGGCAATCAATAACCAGAAGAGATCTAAAAAATCCAATTGTGTTAAGAAATTAAGGCATACATCTTTGAATAATCTTCAATTAAAGAATGAAATTATAAGGAAAACTATAAGACATTTTAAAGTAACAACTCAGGGGCGCCTGGGTGGCTAAGTTGGTTGTCTCCGACTTCAGCTCAGATCGTGATCTGACAGTTCATGAATTCAAGCCTCACATCAGGCTCTGTGCTGACAGCTCAGAGCCTGCTTTGAATTCTGTGTCTCCCTCTCTCTCTGCCCCTCCCCAACTCATTCATATTCTCTCTCTCTTTCTCTGTCTCAAAAAATAAACTTAAAAATTTTTAAAAAATAAAGTAACAACCAAAAAAAGCTTACTTACCAAAATTTGTGTCATACAAACCAGTACTAAGGGGGAAATGACTACCTTAAATTTATTTATGGAAATAAATAAGACAAATATTCACTACCAAAAGCTTAAAAATGGCAATAAACACAAAGTTTATGGAACCAAAGAATAAAGATAAAAGCAGAAGTTAGAACAAACTTATAGGTAAGAGGACCAACAAAGCCAAAAGCTAAATCTCCTTAGAGACTAATAATGCTAACACACCTGTTATGAATTTAATCAAGAAAAAAGAGAGAAGGCACAAATTACCAGTACAAAGAGTAAAAAAGGATATATCATGACATACTTACAGACATTAAAAACAGAAGAAACTCATATTAAATTAATGATATTGTGCCAATAAATTTCAAAAATAAAAATATAAAGAAAACTTACTAAAATTAAAAGAACTAGAAAACCTGAATGTCCTACAATCATTAAAGAAATTGAATCAATAATTAAAACCCTTCTCAGTGCTTTTTCAGCAACTTCTAGCAAATATTAAAAAATAAATGATTAGGACACTGCACTGAAATTTCGAGAGAGACAGAGATACAGAAAAAGAGGATATCCTTCCTAAGAACTTTTATAAAAGTACCATAAATTGATACCAAAACAAAGGCTTTACAAAAAAAGGACATTATAGAGCAATTTCACTCTTGAACACACAGGTAAAAATCTTAAGCCAAATATTAGCAAAATGAATCCAGCCTGTATACAAAGGAAAACATATCTTGACAAATTTAAGTTTATTCCAAGAATATGAGACTGGTATAGCATTTAAAAATCAGCTTATATAATGCACATTAAGAAGAAATGTATTTTTACCATCTAAATAAATATAAATAAAAATACTAAATAAAACTCAACATCCTTAGCTCAGATAAAATTCTTAAACAGTAAATGAACGGAATCCTTTTAACCTGATAAATAATATATCTATATACTATAAAAGCTTCCAGTGTCACCTTATACTCTTAAAAGTTGTCGGGGACCCCAATTTTAATTGTACAGATACAAAAAGCTACACAAACTCCAAGTGGAATAAAACCAAAGGAATCAGCACTAAGACACATTAAAACAAAAATGAGGAAAGTCAAAGACAAAAAGAGAATCTTGAAAGCAGCAAGGAGAACCATTCCAATAATGTACAAGATTAAAAGCCAATTTTCCAGAAACCTGCAGGCCAGAAGGGTATGGTGACATTTTTAAAGTATTAAAAGTAAAAATAAATAAAACTGTTAAGAAAGAATTCTGTATGCACCACAACTATCATTCAAGAATGAAGTTGAAATTAAGAAATTTGCAAATAAGGGCGCCTGAGTAGCTCAGTCAGTTAAGCCTCTGACTTCAGCTCAGGTTATGATTTCACGGTTTGTGAATTTGAGCCCCGTGTCAGGCTCTGTGCTGATACCTCAGACCATGGAGCCTGCTTTGGTTTCTGTGTCTCTCTCTCTTTCTCCCCGTCACCCACTCATGCTCCATCTCTCTCTCTCAAAAAAAAAAAATGAATGAACATTTTTAAAAAAAGGAAAAAAAAGAAGCTTCCAAATCAACAAAAAATGATGGGGTTTGTTGCTAGTACATGTGCCATACAAGGCTGATCCAGGAGAATGAAAAGACACTGGATAGTAACTCAAAGCCATATAAAGAAATAGAAAACTCCAGTGAAGGTAACTGCAGAGATAAATAGGAAAATCAGAATTAAGTTATTTTCTGATTTATAACACCTCTTTTTTTCTATATGACTTAAATGATAAATTCATGTAAATAACTATAAACATATGTTAATAGGCATGCAAATATAAAGATGTAGTTTGTGAAAATACCAACATAAAAGGCAGATGGAGATTGACAAGAGCAGAGCTTTTAATATTATTAAAGCTAAATTAGTATTAATTACAATTAAATTGTTTAAAGTATTGATTGTACTCTCCAAATTATCCCTTAAGAAAATACACACCAAAAAAATGAGAAAAGAATCAAAAGGGAGGATAAAAGGAAGAAAAAAGGTATGATATATAGAATACAAATACCAAAATGGCAGATGTAAGTCCTCCATTACCAGTAATTACTTTAAATATAAAAGGATTAAACTCCAATTAAAAAGTGAAGGTAATAGAAGAGATTTTTAAAAAATGATCTAGGGGTGCCTAGGTGGCTCAGCTGGTTAAGCATCCAACTTCTGACTCAGGTCATGATCTCACAGTTGCTGAGCTTGAGCCCCACCTTGGGCTCTGTGCTGACAACTCAGAGCCTAGAGCCTGCTTCAGATTCTGTGTCTTTTTGTCTCTCTGCCCCTACCCTGATCATGCTCTGTCTCTGTCTCTGTTTCTCTCTCTCAAATAAAACATTAAACATTTTTTAAATGATCCAAAGATACAATTTTGTTAAAGGGAAGGAATGGAATAAGATATCTTGTGCAAATAGCAACCAAAAGAGAGCTAGCGTAACTCTACTAATATAGGATAAAATAGGCTTTAAATAAAAAATTGTTACAAGACACAACAGGGATATCATATACTTATGGAAGTATCAATCAATCAAAAAGATGTAATAAATAAAAACATATTCATCTCAAAGCATATGAAACAAAAATCGACAACTGAAGGGAGAAACAGAAAGTTCTATAATAATACTTAACAACTTCAATACCCAGCTTTCAATGATGGAGAGAATTAGTCAGATGATAACAATAGAGGACTTGAACAATACAGTAAACTAACTTTACCAAAGACATACATAATATTCCATCCAAAAAGAGCAGATATATATTATTCATTTTTAAAGAATGTTTATTTATTTTGAGAGACAGAGCGAGGGGGGCAGGGGAAGGGAAAGAATCCCAAGCAGGCTCCATGCTCTCAGTGCAGAGTCTGACATGGGGCTTGATCTCATGAACTATGAGATCATGACCTGAGCCAAAATCAAGAGTCAGATGCTTAAGAGACTGAGTCACCTCAGCACCTCAGAATATATATTCTTCTTAGGTGCAAATGGAACATTCTCTAGGAAAGACTGTATGTTACACCACAAAACAAATCTTTAAAAAAAGGTTTAAATCATACAAATTCTATTTTATGACTACAATAAAATGAAGCAAGAAATCAGGTGGAAAATCACAAATGTGTACAAATTAAATAAAAAATATGTAAAAATTAAAGAAAAAATCTCTTAAACAATGTGTCAAAGAAGAAAGTCAAGGAAAATTAGAAAATATTTAAAGATAAATGAAACAAAAATACAACATACCCAAACTTAGGAGATCCAATGAAAGCACTGTTGTGGAAAATTTATAGCTGTAAATACCTACATTAAAAAGAAGAAATATCTGGGGCGCCTGGGTGGCTTAGTCGGTTGAGCGTCCGACTTTCGCTTAGGTCATGATCTCGCGGTTCGTGGGTTCGGCCCCGCGTCGGGCTCTGTGCTGACTGCCAGCTCAGAGCCTGGAGCCTGTTTCAGTCTGTGACTCCCTCTCTCTCTGACCCTCCCCTGTTCACGCTGTCTCTTTCTCTCTCTCCTAGAAATAAATAAAACATTAAAAAAAGAAGAAGAAGAAGAAGAAATATCTTAATAATAACTTTCCACCTTAAGGAAAAGGAGAAAGAACAAGCTAAACCTAAAGCTAGCAGAAAAAAAATAATAATAATGACTAAAATAGAGATAAATGAAATAGAGAATAAGAAAACAATGAGACAATCAAGAAAACTACAAGGTTTTTTTCTTTGGAAAGGTCAACAAAATAAATTTTTACATAGACCTTCTAAGTAAAAAGAGAATTACTAAAATCAGAAAGATGTATACTTTCATACCAGCTTGAAAGTAATACAAATGATAAGAAATATTAATAATAACTGCACACCAACAAATTACACAGCCTTGATGCAATTGACAAAATCTTTGAAATGCAGATCTAGCCAATACTGACTCAAGAAGATACAGAAATTCTGAACAGACCTATAACAAGCAAGATATTAAATTACTATCAAAAACATATTATAAAAAACAATGAAGTACTATATGGCTTCGCTTCACTGGTGAATTATATGAAAACTTAGAGAATAATTAACACAAATCCTGCTCAAACTTCCTAAAATACATAGAGAAAGGAATGCTTCATAACTCATTCTGTAAGGCAAAATAACCCAAGTAACAAAGTCAGAGAAAGACATCACAAGACAATAAAATATGAATAACACATACAAAAGTCACCAACAAAATCTAGTAAACTGAATACAGTAACATTTTTTAAGGTTTGTATTTTAACTCCAGTATAGTTAACATACAGGGTTACATTAATTTCAGGTTTACAATACATTGATTTAACAGTTTTATACATTACTCAGTGCACCATCTCCTCTGGTAAATCTATAGTTAGTTCTCTATAGTTAAGAGTCTGTTTCATGGTTTCAATCTTTCTGTCTCTCTCTCCCTCCCTTTGTTTTTAGTACTTTGTTTTGTTTCTTAAATTCCACACATGAGTGAAATCATATGGTATTTGTCCTTCTCTTATTTATTTTGCTTAGCAAAATACTCTCTAGCTCCATCCATGTTGTTGCAAATGGCCAAATTCTTTTTTATGGCGGAATAATATTCCATTGTATACATATGCCACATATTTATCTGTTCATCTACTGAAGGACATTTGGGCTGATTCCATAATTTGGCTATTATAAATAATGCTACAATGGACACAGGGGTACATGTATACCTGCAAATTCATGTTTTTGTACTTTTTGGGTAAAAACTCAGTAGTGCAATGACTTTATCATAATGGGAGTTCTATTTTTAATTTTTTGGGAAACCTACATACCATTTCCCACAGTGACTCCACCAGTTTTCATTCTCACCAACAGTACATGCGGATTCTTTTTTCTTCACATCCTTATCAACACTTGTTATTTTTCCTGTTTTTGGTTAAAGCCATTCTGAGGTATGAGAGAGCACCAAATCCTAACCACTAGACCACCAGGGACATTCTGAGGTATGAGATGACATCTCACTGTAGTTTTGATTTGTATTTCCCTGATGATCAATGATGATGAGCATATTTTCACGTGTCTATTGGTCATCTGAATGTCCTCTTTGGAAAAATGTCTATTCATGTCTTCTTCCCATTTTTAATTGAATTATTAGCTTTTTTGAGTGCTGAGTTTTATAAGTTCTTTATATATTTGAGATACTAACCCTTTAACAGATATGTCATATATAAATATCTTCTCCCATTCTAAAGGTTGTCTTTTAGTTTTGTTGGTTGTTTCCTTCAGTGTACAGCTTTTTATTTTGTTTGATGTAGTCTCAGTAGTTAAATATCTTTGCTTTTATTTCCCTTGCCTCAGGAGATATATCTAGAAAAATGTTGCTATGGTCAGTGTCAAAGAAATTATTGCTCATGCTCTCCTCTAGGATTCTTATGGCTCCAGGTCTCACATTTGTCTTTAATCTATTTTGAGTTTATTTTTGTGTAGTATAAGTAAGTGGCACAGTTTCATTCTTTTGCATGTAGCTGTCCAGTTTTCCCAGCACCATTTGTTGGAAGAGACTGTCTTTTTCCCACTGGATATTTTTTCCTCCTTTGTCAAAGATTAATTTACCATATAATGGTGGGTTTATTTCTGGGTTTCCTATTTGGCTCCATTGATCTATGTGTCTATTTTTGTGCTAATACCATACTGTTTTATTAAAGTTTTGTAATATACTTGAAGTCTGGAACTGTGATACCCCCAGTTTAGCTTTTCTTTTACAAAACTGCTTTGTGTATTCAGTCTTTTATGTTTCCATACAAATTTTAGGATTGTTTGTTCTAGCTTTGTGAAAAATGCTGTTTGTATATTGACAGGGATTGCATTAAATCTGTAGATTGCCTTGGGTAGTATAAACATTTTACCAGTATTTGCTCTTCCAATCCTTGAGCATGGAATGCTTTTCCATTTACTTGTGTCATGTCTAATTTTTTTCATCAATGTTTTATAGTTTTAAGAATACAGGTCCATCATGTCTGTGGTTAAGTTCATTCCTAGGTATTTTATTTTTGGTGCAATTGCAAATGGGGTTATTTTCTTAATTTCTTTTCTGCTGCTTTATTATTAGTGTATAGAAATGCAATAGATTTCTGGGGGGCCTGGGTGGCTCAGTTGGTTAAGCATCTGACTTCATCTCAGGTCATGATCTTGCGGTCTGTGGGTTTGAGACCCACTTTGGGCTCTGTGCTGACAGCTAGCTCAGGGCCTGAAACATGCTTCAGATTCTGTGTCTCCCTCTCTCTCTGACCCTTCCCTGCTCACACTGTCTCTCTCTCTCAGAAAAAAAAAAAAAACATTAAAAAAAAAGAAATGCAATAGATTTCTGTTTTACACTAATTTTATATCCTGAGACTTTACTGAGTTCATTTATCAGTTATAGCAGTCTGGTGGAGTCCTTATGGTTTTCTAAATATAGTAACATGTCATCTGTGAAGAGTGGCAGTTTTCTTTCTTCCTTACCAATATGGTTGCCTTCTATTTCTTCTTATCTGATTACTATGGCTAGGATTTCCAGTACAATGTTGAATAAAAGTGGTGAGACTGGACATCCTTGTCTTCTTCCTGATCTTAAAGGTAAATCTCTCAATTTTTCCCCATTGAGTATGATGTTTGCTGTGTGTTTTTCATATAAGGCCTTTGTTATGTTAAGGTATGTTCTCTCCAGACCTACTTTGTTGAGGGTTTTATTATGAATGGATGTTGTACTTTGCCAAATGTACAGCAGAAAATTAAAAGGGCTCTACACCATGACTAAGTGGGATTTGCCCCAGCTATGCAAAGATAGTTCAATAGAGAAAAATCAGTCCACAGAATATACCACATTAACAGAAAGAAGGAAAAAAAACCCACATGATTGTCTTGGTTTGTGCAGATAACACATTTGACAAAACTCAACATCATATCATGATAAAACAAAAATATAAAACTCAAAAAATTAGGAATAGAAGGAAACTTCTTCAACATGATAAAGGAGATTATGAAAAATCCTCAACTAAGATGATACTTAATATTAAAGAATGAAACTTTTCATTAGGAAGAAGATAAGAGTTTCTGTTTTCGCCACGTCTTTGTTTTTGTTTTTTCAATTTACATTTTAATTAGTTAATATACAGAATAATATTGGTTTCAGAAGTAGAATTCAGTGATTCATAACTTACATACAACACCCAGTGCTCATTAGAACAAATGTCCTCCTTAATACCCATCACTTATCTAGCGCATTTCCCACCACATGTCTCCTATCAACCTTCAGTTTGTTCTCTATCATAAAGAGTCTCTTGTGGTTTTTTTCCACTTTATTCTCTCCCCTGACTTCCTATATGTTCATCTGTTTTGTTTCTTAAATTCCACATATGAGTGTTCTCACCATTTCTATTCACATAACACTAGAAGCCCTAGCCAGAGCAATTAGGCAAAAAATTAAAAAATAAAAAACATCCAAATTGGAGGGGAAGAAGTAAGCTTATTTTTATTTTTTCTATTTGCAGATGACATTATCTTATATGCTGAAAGCCCTAAAGAATCTACAAAAAAAAATCTATTAAAACTAATGAACAGATTCAGCAACAAGGGAGGATACAAGATCAATACACAAAAAACAGCTGAATTAAAAAAAATCTTAATATTTTATATTTGAGAGATAGAGAGAGAGAGAGCAAGCAGGGGAGGGACAGAGAGACAGAGACAGAATCTGAAGCAGGCTCCAGGCTCTAAGCTGTCAGCACAGAGCCCAACATGGGGCTCAAACTCAGGAGCAGTAGATCATGACCTGAGCTGAAGTTGGATGTGTAACCGACTAAGCCACTGAGACACCCCTCAGCTGACCTTTTATAAACTATCAACGAACAATCTGAAAATAAAATTAAAAAGGAATTCCATTTGTAAGAGTATAAAAATAAAATAGTTAAGAATAAATTAAACCAAGGGGTTGCAGAAGTGTACTTTGAAAACAACAAAATATTCCTCAATGAGATTAAAGACTACCTAAATAAATGGAAAGGAAAGAAATCTGTCTTAATGAATTAGAAAACAATATTGTTAAGATGACAATACTCCCGAAAATGATTTAAAGATTCATGTGATCTTTTATAATAAATCTCAATTGCCATTTTTTTTTCAGAACAAGAAAAGCCAAACCTAAAATTCAGAGTTGCACAGAACTCTAAACAGCCAAAAACAAAGAACAAAATTGAAGGCTTGCATTTCCCACTTTCAACACTTACTAGAAAACCACAGTAATCTCAAAAGTGTGTTACTGATATAAGGATGGATATAAAAAGCCAATAGAATACATCTGAGAATCTGGAAATAAAGGACTTACGTCATATGTCACATATACACATGATCCTTGACAATGGTCAATATGCACTTGAGAGAAAAATCAATTCACCATATCATACCACATACAAAAGAATCAATTCCTATATAGAACACAGGAAGATAACTCTATAACCTTGGATAATTTTTTTCACTGAAATGTTTAGTATCACAAATTATGAAGGATGAGATTGGTAAAGGAAACAATTGGTTACATTAAAATTGCTATTAAAACACACCATTAAAAAAAAGCTAAAAGCTCCAAACTTGGACAAGTTTTGCAACACATTTGCAACTAACAAAAGGTAGGAGTACGAATATATAAATAACTCCTGCAAATCAATAATCATAATAGATAACAATGCACAGATTTTATAGGAAAGGAAACACATGAATCATATTAATAACAAACACTCAGCTTCATCAGTAAGTGGGAAAATGCAGGTGTGAACTGCCATAAGATAGCATTTCATATCTCTAGTATGGCACAATTAAAGTTTGACACAGTAAATTTTGGCAAGGTTATGGAGCAATAGGAATTCTCATCTTTCTCTAGTGGGGCTGTAAATGGACACAACCACTTTGGAAGTATTGGACATGGGTAGTCATGTTGGACACTTACAAAGCCTATGACCCAGCAATTCCTTTTCTAAATATATATATACCATAGTGAAAGTCTTATATATAGATACCAAAAGACATGTACAAAAAATGTTCTAAATATATAGTCTGCCATAATGCCAGAAACAGAAAACAACAGTATTTGTTTCCTAACTATCTCTTTTTTCTCTTTGGTATATCACATTGTGCCTTATGCTGACACACCACTTTTCTTTACCCTCCAGGTTGGTTGGTTTTGTTCGTTTGTTTGGCTGCTTATGGATGTTACAAAGGATCATATGGCTGTGAGGGTCCATTAACTAACAATACTCATATACTGTGAAAAATAAAAATAAAATGAAATAGGATTATTGGTCATGACTTCTATTGGCATATGAGCCCTCAAAAAGGAAGGAAACAATTTTCACTTGCCTTTATTCTGTGCTAGCACAAAGATATGAATGATTCTTGCATCCATTGACTTGACTTCCTATTCCAACCTTCTAGTCCTTCAAAAATGTTTAAAAACTAACCTCTACAGGAAGCATTCTTTGGTTTATCTCAATCTTAATATGATTTTGAAGTATTTTAATTCTTTTCTACTGTGCATGCTATGATTCATTAATTCTCATTGCTCTCTGCATGTCCCATCAAATCGTTTTTTTGTGCATATGATATGCATGTCTCCAAGGTCAATGTCAGCTCTCTGGGACACTGTATTTCAAATTCACATCAAACACACAATAAAAATCTATTAGTGAAGTACATAGACCCTTTATTTCAGGCAAGCAATGCTGTTGTTTTCTTCCTCTACACATACTGCAGGATCAATCATCAGATACTGACAGACTTTATTCCCTCCAATAGAATATACAGAAGCCATCTCAATCATTACCATTCCTGCTGGATGGTTTAACAGGTACCATACGTGAAACCACAGATAAAGGTTAAAAAGAATACTCAAATATGATCTTATTTTGGTTCTTATCCTTTTTCATGTGTATACTTATACTATATTTTCACTGCTCCTTTCATTCCTTTTGAAATCATTTCTTGTACATATAATACTTGACTTTTTAGCTAGAATATAAACAGGCTACAGATGAGATGGCAAATGAAAGTCACAGGAGCTTCCAAATATATTCCCCACTGAGTCACTGAGAATTTTTCCCAGGAGTTTTAGACTTACATTTGTTGAAGAATGTGCTAACCATAAAGCTGAAGAATATTGTGGCGATGGCAAAACATAGCAAAAAGGTGAAGAGAAGAGATGGATCACTGTATTGGATGACTGGCACAGGTTCTATCTAGCAAAACAATCAGGAAGCCAGTTGAGTCACACTAAATGGTGTCATAGCAAAACAAAAAAGAAGAAATTAAACATCTTTAAATATTTTAAAAGTGCTAGTGAAATAAATGACAAGCCTCAGGAAGATGAGTAAACAATTCATTAACTACAGAAGGTTCATACATCTAGACTTAGAGTTTAGTTTGCTGGAGGGGCACCTGGGTGGCTCAGTCAGCTGAGCATCCAACTTCGGCTCAGGTCATGCTCTCATAGCTCATGAGCTCAAGCCTTGCATTGGGCTCTGTGCTGACAGCTCAGAGCCTGGAGCCTGTTTTGGATTCTGTGTCTTCCTCTCTTTCTGCCCCTCCCCTGCTCATGCTCTGTCTCTTTGTCTTTGTCTCTGTTTCTCTCAAAAATAATAAACTTTTTTTAATCTTAAAAATAAGTTTAGTTTGCTGAGGGACTAAGCAGCACTTGAGTTTCCAGAGTGGAGTCACCAATAGGCACATGTTCACTCCCTGAATCCAGGAGGCCCACACCATATGTATCTGTTTTGCCTCTCAGAGTTTAGCTATAGCCTGCTACACTGAAATAGACACTTGCCTTGGCAAAGAAAATCAGGCACATCAAAAGGATGATAACTGAATACAAAGAGAGGAATGCGAAGAAATAGGCAGCCCAGAGCATCCAATTACTGAGTCCTATCATAAGCAGGTACTCCTGTGGGAGAATTAACACAAACCAAAATCATAGAAAACACTGTAATTATACAAAATGTTTTCACAAATATTATCTAATTTAATTTTCACCACAATCAAAATTGGTTAAATAAGAAATATTATCATGCCCAATTCATAGAAAAGGAGATCAGTGACTTGATTAAAATTATTCAGCGAGTGTGTGGGCAGTGCTGTAATGTTTATAATTTTGACCTCCCCAATAATTTACGTGATGTTGTTCAAGGCATAAAACACACTTAAATAAAACTGTAAATTGCTTAGATTAATATCCCTTTTATTATGATTTCTTCTAGTAGGGCATAATATATTTTAATTCAACGTAATATAAATATATTTTATGGATGTAAATATGTAATGTAAGTATATTTTAATTCAATTACAAAAGATAAAAGCAAACAGACAAATTTTTGGCCAGACTGACAAAAAAAAACAGGAGAGAAGACTCAAATTACTAAAATCCAAATGAAACTGGGGACATTACTTCTGGTTTTACAGAAATAAAAACAATCACTTAGGGGCACCTGGGTGGCTCAGTTGGTTGAGCGTTTGACTTCGGCTCAAGTCATGATCTCATGGTTCATGGATTTGAGCCCCACGTTGGGCTCTGTGCTGACAGCTAGCTCAGAGCCTGGAGCCTGCTTCAGATTCTGTATCTCCCTCTCTCTCTCTGACCCCCTCCCCTGCTCATGCTGTCTGTCTGTCTGTCTGTCTCTCTCTCTCAGAAAAAAAAATCACTTAAAGCATACTGTGAACAACTATATGCCAAAAAATTAAAACTATATAAAAGGCACACATTCCTAAAAACACACAATCTACCAAAGAACATCCCTGGGGCAGAAGGCTTTACTGGTGAAATCTATCAAATATTTCAAAAAGAATAAGCAATCACCCTTCTCAAACTCTTCTAAAAATTTGAAGAGGAGGGAACTCATACTCATACTCATGTATGTCCAGGGGTCATACAGATACACAAGAAAAGAAACTATAGACCAATATCCCTTGTGAATATTGACACGTTTTTCTTTTTTTTTTTTTCCAAATAGTTTATTGTCAAATTAGTTTCCACATAACACCCAGTGCTCATCCCCACAAGTGTCCTCCTCCATGCCCATCCCTCCTCCCCACCACATCCATCAGTCCTCAGTTTTGTCAGCATTCAAGAGTCTCTCATGGTTTGCCTCTCTCCCTTTCCCCCACCATTTCCGCCCTTCTTCTCCCCCTTGGTCCTCTGTTAAATTCATCCTAATTCTCCTATACGTGCAAACATATGATATTTGTCCTTCTCTGCCTGACTTATTTCGCTCAGCATAACACCCTCAAGGTCCATCCATGTTGCCACACATGGCCAGATTTCATTGTTTCTCATTGCCATGTAGTATTCCATGGTATAGATAAACCACATCTTCTTGATCCATTTTTTCAACAAAATAATACCAAACCAGATTTAGCAGCATGTTGAAAGGATTATATACACCATAACCAAGTAGGATTTATTCCTGGAATGCAAGAAGGGTTCAACATACAAAATCAACGATTATAATACACCACATTCAGAGAAAACACAGAATTATCTCAGTTGATGCAGAAATTCAAACTGATAAAACACTCAACGAACCAGGAATAGATGGGGACTTCCTCAATATAACAAAGACCATATAAAAAATAATAGCTAATATCATACTCTTGCACCTGAGATCAAGAGAAAAGCAATGATACTATCACTGCTTCTATTCAACACGGTATTAGAAGTTCTAGCCAGAGCAATATATATATACATTCTGTTTGCAGATGAGGTGATCTTACATGTAAATACCAAAGATTCCACACATAAAAAAGTCAGAATTAATAAATGACTCATCAAAGTAGAATACAAAGTCAACACACAAAAATCAATAGAACTTCTATATACTATCAATGAGCAATCTGAAATGGAAATTAGGAAAACAATTCCATTTACAATAGCATTAAAAAGAGTAAAATACATAAAAAACAAACTTAACCGAGGATGCAGAATACTTGTACAATTAAAACAATGGAAAGTGAAAGATCTCTACATTTTTGAAGCCAACACACTCCCATAAAATTGGAAAAACATAGAAAATTAGACAAAATTTGGGCACTGAGTGGCCTTAGTCCATTAAGTGCCTGACTCTTGATATTGGCTCAGGTCATGATCTCATGGTTTGTGAGATCAAGCCCCGAGAGAGAATTGGGATTCTCTCTCCTGCTCTCTCTACCCTTCCCTGAGTTATTCACTCTCTCAAATTAAACATTCAAAAAAATTTTTAGAGGAAAATTAAATAAAATTAGAAGAAAAATGTCGGTGAAACGCAGAACAAAAAGAATTTTCATACACTGTTAATGGAAGTGAAAATTGGTAAAACTTTATTGACAAACATTGGCGTTATGTACGAAAATTAGATATGCATAATCTAACATGCAGCAAAAAATGTATAAAATATTCATAGAATTACTTACTATACCCAAACTCCAAACACTGAAGGAAAATAGATAAATTTTGATAGTCATGCAATGGAATCTTAAAACTCATATAACTCAATGAATATAAATGAACTACAGCTATATATTTAGCTGAAAAGAATCACATGGACACAATATAATATAGTGCATGATTCCATTTATATCAAGTTCAAAACAGACAAAACTAACTCATATTAGTTTTAGAATATTAAAAATATTAGAAATCAGGTAACTGTATATTTTGGGGAAAAAGTTTTGAGGGGAACACAAGCAGACTTCTAAAGTGTTGGTAGTGTTTTTATTTCTTACAGGGTCATAATATGGGCATACTTTCTTTATGATAACCCATTCAACTCTACTACGATAGTTTGAATGTCAGTGTCTCCTCTAAATTCTTGAGTTGAGAACCTAGTCCCCATTGTAATAGCACTTTGAGGTGGGGCCACTGAGAGATAATGAGGTGATGAGGGACAAGCCCTCATGAATTAGATTAGTGCCCTTTAAAAGGAGACCCCAGAGGGCTCTCATTCCTTCTGTCACAGGAGGAGGCAGTGATGAGGTGCCATCTACGAACCATGGAGTGGTTTCTCATCAGACATTCTGAATCTGCTGGCACCTTGAACTTGGACTTTCTCAGCTCCAGAAATGAGAGAAGTAAATTTTTATTGCTTATAAGTTACATAGTTTGATATTTTTGTTACAGTAGCCTGAAGGGATTAAAACACATACACTAAGAATTTGTGCACATTTCTGTATGTATGTTATACACTTCAATGAAAATTAAAAAAAAAAGAAATATAAATAAGTCACAATATTGACATTTATATATCATGTTCTGGGGACTCAAAGAAAAAAGTCTTATATTATAATTGAGAATTAAAGAGAGATCATCAACAAGGAGGTGGGAGCACAAAATTTGACACAAGTAGGTTAACTGTGTGTTCAGCAACCAGAAAAGAAAGAGGAAAGCATTACAGTCAGAGGAAACATAAACATAAAGGAAGTTTCAAAAAAGCCATTCATTTGATGGATGGGTAAGATGTGTGACCAGAGCCCTGGGTGAGAAGAGCTGGATGTTGAGAAACAACATGAGACTGATCTGTGAAGTGGCATGGCCACTAAGAAAGGAAAGGGAGAAAACGACATAATTCAAGATCATACAAAGAGGTAAGTGACATGGAGATGGCTGATGTTAATGGTCACATCTGACAGCTACTGAGCATTCACTACGTGCTTGGGAATGTATCAAACACTCAACATGCATTTCCTCCTTTAAGCCTCAAAACAGCAGGTCCAGGTGACTGGATAGTGATGATTTTTCACATAATATCTAGTTTAATTATCATGACAGCCCTGCAAATTAGTTATATTAAATTTATATCTGAGAAAAAAGGCTAGAGAAGTTATGTCATAATTAATAAATAACAGAGACAGGATTTAAATCTACAATTTATCAGAGTTCCTAAAACAAATTAGGCAATAAATCAATCATATGTATATGTATTTGTGTGTGTGTGTATACATACATGTAAGTTGTATAAGTCATCTCCTCCTATTTATATTATATATTTATATATTATATAAAATTGTTTTATATACATGTATTTTATTTATATTATGTACATTATATACTTTACACATATGTGTGTATATATATACACTTTATAATATATATATAAATCATTGGCTTAAATGACTGAAGTTTGAACTGCAAAGCCTGTGGCCATAACACAACATGCTCTCTGACCAAGACACAGAAATTCTAAAGAGAACTATGCCATTTAGAAAAAAAAAAATTGAGGTATCAGAAAACAGAAAAACTAATCACAGAATCATTGAATCTTGCAATTTAATTGTATCCAAATTTATCAAGACAATTCTAAAAGCCCAGTTGATTACTTCTTCGTAACTCACCTTATTCCAAAGAGATTTAGAGCATTTGGCATTTAAATTCTATCTGTAATTATCTTGTGATGTAGTCTTATGGAACTAAAACTAAAGACCAGGGGCGCCTGGGTGGCTTAGTCGGTTGAGCGTCCGACTTTTGCTTAGGTCATGATCTCGCGGTTCGTGGGTCCAAGCCCCGCATCGGGCTCTGTGCTGACTACCAGCTCAGAGCCTGGAGCCTATTTCAGAGTCTGTATCTCCCTCTCTCTCCGACCCTCCCCTGCTCACGCACTCTCTCTCTCTCTCTCTCTCTCTCCTAGAAATAAATAAAAATACTAAAAAAAATAAATAAAGACCAAACCAAGAATTCCAATAAAAAAAATTCTAGAAAGCTGCCAAGAGAAGTAAGTGATCACTTTTTGGCTGCTACTGAAACAAAAGCATCCACTGTGCTGAGAAATATAGCAACCCTCCACAAAAATTTATGCTACAGACACAGCTTTTTCTACAGAAGCTCTATCTACCACAAGAAAAGGAGAGTTACCTTCAATCGGTTTTCCTTTTCCCACACAATAGCTTGAATGAGGGTAAGATGATTCATAGAGAAGATAAATAAGATTACTAAAGGGAGGAAAATACCCAAAAAGGTAAAGAAGTAATCATGAGAATATGCTGGATATGGAAATCTCTGAACAAATACAGTGACTTCTTGGAATAGATTTTGTGTAGCCTTGTGGTTATGATATTTCATGATGGCAATATCCACGGCATGCTGCATAACCAGGAACCCTTCAGTGATGTACCCTAAATGAGAAAACAAGGATTGCTAAGTACAAGAGAACAAGTAATAACCGACTGAACAAAATAAAAGGTAACTGAAGTATGTCACAGACGAACAACAAATTAATTATTGTAAAGAGGCCCTTGTTATAGTCTTAAACATCTATTATGGCTCCCCATACAAATACATAATACTTTTTATTATTTAAAAAAATATGAGTATGGTTGACATACAATGTTACATTAGTTTCTGGTCTACACCATAGTAATTTCACAAGTTTATACATTATGCTATGCTCACCATAAGTGCAGATACCATCTATCACCATAAAATGCTATTACACTACAATTTACTATATTCCTTACGTTGTGACTTATTATTCCCATGGAATATTTACTCCTTAAACGGAAGCCTGTATCTCCCATTCTCCTTCACCCATTTTTCCTATCCCTCCCTCCTCTGGCAACCCTCAGCTTCTTCTCTGTATTTAAAGAGCTGATTCTGCTTTTTGTTTATTCATTTGTGGGGCTTATAAAGATTCTTTTTAAAAGGATCCTGGGGTGCCTGGGTGGCTTAATCAGTTAAGCATTCAACTCCTGATTTAGGCTCAGATCATGATCTCATGGTTTGCGGGTTCAAGCCCTATGTTGGGCTCCATGATGACAGTGTGGAGCCTGTTTGGATTCTCTCTCTTTCTCCCTCTCTGCCTCTGTCCTGCTTGGTCACACACACACTCTCCAAGAAATATATATATACAAATATATATTAATTATAAATTTAACATATAATAATAAATTATAAATAATAATATATAATAATACATTATATATTTAATATGTATAATACATATATTAAAAATAATAAAAGGATACTAATTCCTAGTTTCTAGAAAGTAAAATATTGTGTGAAAATACAGAACTGCTTTCTGCAATTTCAATCAACTGAATGAGAATTACTGCATAGGTACAGACTTTAATTCAGTACACTTGACATTTGAAAAATTAAGTGAAGTTCACAATGAGTTATATGAGCTGACGTCCACTAAGGAAGTGACACTCAGTGTGGTCTTTGGATGTGTGGTAGTATGCAAATAGCTTCTTGCTGTCACATAACTTTAGTATGAAAATGAGCAAACACTTAAAGAACTTTTATTAAAATGTGGTATTGCTGTGACATCTAAAACTGATTTTTCTATTAATCTATGCAAATTCTTTATAAATTTTTAATGTAAACCTGTGTCACATTTTCTCCCTTCTGGATCTTTCCTTATTATACATTTTTCTGATGTTCTTTTTTTTTATTTTTAGAGAGAGAGGGAGGGAGGGAGAGAGAGTGCATGTAAGTGTTAGCAGGGGAGGGACAGAAAGAGGAAGACAGAATCTGAAGCAGGCTCTGCACAGTGAATGCAGAGCCCAATGAGGGGCTCGAACTCACAAACTGTGAGATCATGAATTGAGCAAAAATCAAGAGTTGGATACTTAGCCAACTGAGCCACTCAGGCACCCCTTGCCTTACTATTTTTAATAGTGTCTTTCACATAAGCAGAAGTATTTAATTTTAATGAAATCAATTTGTCCATTTTTTTCCTTTTATGGTAATACTTTTTCTGTCTTAATGAATCATTGCTAGCCCCAAATTCATGAAGATATTCTCATAAATTTTGTTGTGGAAGATTTATGATTTTAGCTTTTACATTTAGGTTTATGATCATCTCGTTAGTTAACTTTGTGTAGATATGAGTTAGTGTCAAGATTGATTCTTTCCATATAAATGCCATGTTATTCCATCACAATTTGTTCAAAAGATTTCATTTTCCCAGTGACTTATATTGGCATCTTTGTAGAAAATCGAATGTCTATTTCCAGACACCTCATTCCACTTATTAATGTAAATCTTCATCCTTACACCTATACAGTTATGTCTTAATTACACAGATTTGTAGTAAGTCCTATTCTTTTTTTTTTTTTTTTACAAATAGTTTATTGTCAAATTAGTTTCCACATAACACTCAGTGCTCATCCCCACAAGTGTCCTCCTCCTAGCCCATCCCCCTTTCCCCCCACATCCATCAGTCCTCAGTTTTTGTCAGCATTCAAGAGTCTCTCATGGTTTGCCTCTCTCCCTTTCCCCCACCATTTCCCCCCTTCTTCTCCCCCTTGTTCCTCTGTCAAGTTCCTCCTAATCCTCCTCTACGTGCAAACATATGATATTTGTCCTTCTCTGCCTGACTTATTTCGCTCAGCATAACGCCCTCAAGGTCCATCCATATTGCTACACATGGCCAGATTTCATTGTTTCTCATTGCCATGTAGTATTCCATGGTATAGATAAACCACATCTTCTTGATCCATTCATCTGTTGATGGACACTTAGGCTCTTTCCGTGTTTTAGCTATTGTGGAGAGTGCTGCTCTGAACATTGGGGTACATGTGCTCCTATGCATCAGCATTTCTGTATCCCTTGGGTAAATTCCTAGCAGTGCTATTGCTGGGTCATAGGGGAGTTCTATTGTTTGTCTCCTGAGGAACCTCCACACTGTTTTCCAGAGGGGCTGTACCAGTTTACATTCCCACCAACAGTGTAGGAGGGTGCCCGTTTCTCCACATCCTCGCCAGCATCTAGAGTTCTCTGATTAGCTCATTTTAGCCACCCTGACTGGCGTGGGATGGTATCTCAGTGTGGTTTTGTTTTCTATTTCCCTGATGAGGAGGGATGCTGAGCATCGTTTCATGTGTCTGTTGGCCATCTGGATGTCCTCTTTGGAGAAGTGTCTGTTCATATCTTCTGCCCATTTCTTCACTGGGTTGTTTGTTTTTTGGGCGTGTAGTTTGGTGAGTTCCTTGTAGATTCTGGATATCAACCCTTTATCTGATATGTCATTTGCAACTATCTTTTCCCATTCCGTTGGTTGCCTATTAATTTTCTGGGTTGTTTCCTTTGCTGTGCAGAAGCTTTTAATCTTGATGAGGTCCCAACAGTTTATTTTTGCTCTTGATTCCCTTGCTTTTGGGGATGTGTCAAGTAAGAAGTTGCTGCGGTGGAGCTCAAGGAGGTTGTTTCCTGCTTTCTCCTCTAGGGTTTTGATAGTTTCCTGTCTCACATTCAGGTCCTTTATCCATTTTGAGTTTATTTTTGTGCATGGTGTGAGAAAATGATCTAGTTTCATTCTTCTGCATGTTGCTGTCCAGTTCTCCCAACACCATCTGTTAAAAAGGCTGTCTTTTTTCCATCGGATATTCTTTCCTGCTTTGTCAAAGATTAGTTGGCTGTATACTTTTGGGTCCACTTCTGAGTTCTCAATTCTGTTCCATTGGTCTATGTGTCTGTTTTGTGCCAATACCATACTGTCTTGATGATGACAGCTTTGTAGTAGAGGCTAAAGTCTGGGATGGTGATCCCTCCCGTTTTGGTTTTATTTTTCAGGATTACTTTGGCTATTCGGGGTCTTTTGTGGTTCCATACAAATCTGAGGATAGTTTGTTCTAGTTTTGAGAAGTATGCTGGTGCAATTTTGATTGGAATTGCATTGAATGTGCAGAGTGCTTTAGGTAGTAATGACATCTTAACTATATTTATTCTTCCTATCCATGAGCATGGAATGTTTTTCCATTTCTTTGTGTCTTCTTCAATTTCCTTCATAAGTTTTCTATAGTTTTCATCATACAGATCTCTTGTATCCTTGGTTAGGTTTATTCCAAGGTATTTTATGGTTTTGTGTGCAATTGTGAATGGGAGCAGTTTCTTGATTTCTCTTTCTGTGGCTTCATTGTTGGTGTATAAAAATGCAACTGATTTCTGTACGTTGATTTTGTACCCTGCAACTTGGCTGAATTCTTGAATCAGTTCTAGTAGGCTTCTGGTGGAGTCTGTTGGGTTTTCGATGTAGAGTATCATGTCATCTGCGAAGAGTGAAAGTTTGACTTCCTCTTTGCCAATTCTGACGCCTTTGATTTCCTTTTGTTGTCTGATGGCTGATGCTAGGACTTCCAGCACTATGTTAAACAACAGTGGTGAGAGTGGACATCCCTGTCGTGTTCCAGATCTCAGGGGGAAAGCTCAGTTTTTCCCCGTTAAGGATGATGTTAGCTGAAGGCTTCTTATAGATGGCTTTGATGATGTTTAAGTAGGTTCCTTCTATCCCAACTTTCTCTAGAGTCTTTATTAAGAAGTGATGCTGTATTTTGTCAAATGCTTTTTCTGCATCTATTGACAGGATCATATGGTTTTTATATTTTCTTTTATTGATATGATGTATCAATAAGGCAGTTTTGCAAACTGCAAACAATTTGCAAACAACTGATTGTTTTGCGAATGTTGAACCAGCCCTGTAACCCAGGAATGAATCCCACCTGTTCTTGGTGGATGATTCTTTTTATATGCTGCTGGATTCGATTTGCAAGGATCTTGCTGAGAATTTTTGCATCCGTATTCATCAAGGATATTGGCCTGTAGTTCTCTTTTTTTGCTGGATCTCTGTCTGGCTTGGGAATCAGAGTGATGCTGGCTTCATAAAATGAGTCCGGGAGTTTTCCTTCGATTTCTATTTTTTGGAATAGCTTGAGAAGAATTGGGATTAATTCTGTTTTAAATGTCTGGTAGAATTCCCCAGGGAAGCCATCAGGTCCAGGGCTCGTTTTTGTTGGGAGATTTTTGATCACTGATTCAATTTCTTCACTCGTTATGGGTCTGTTGAGGTTTTCTATTTCTTCCCGTGTGAATTTTGGAAGTGAGTGTGTGTTTAGGAATTTGTCCATTTCTTCTAAGTTGTCCAATTTGTTGGCATATAATTTTTCATAGTATTCCCTGATAATTGCTTGTATTTCTTTTCTTTTCTTTTCTTTAATATTTTTATTTATTTCTAGGAGAGAGACAGCGTGAGCAGGGGTGGGTCAGAGAGAGAGGGAGTCACAGACTGAAACAGGCTCCAGGCTCTGAGCCGGCAGTCAGCACAGAGCCTGACGCGGGGCTCGAACCCATGAACCGCGAGATCATGTCCTAAGCGAAAGTCGGATGTTTAACCGACTAAGCCACCCGGGCGCCCCTAATTGCTTGTATTTCTGAGGGGTTGGTTGTGATAAGTCCATTTTCATTCATAGTTTTGTCTATTTGGGTGCTCTCTCTTTTCTTTTGGATAAGTGTGGCTAGAGGTTTGTCAATTTTGTTTACTTTTTCAAAAAACCAACTCTAGGTTGCATTGATCTGTTCAATTGTTTCTTTGGTCTCTATGTTGTTTATTTCTGCTCTAATTTTTACTATTTCTCCTCTTCTACTGGGTTTAGGGCGTTCTTGTTGCTCTGCCTCTAGTTCTTTTAGGTGAGCTGTTAGATTTTGCACTTGTGCTTTTTCTAATCTCTTGAAATAGGCCTGGAGAGCAATGTACTTTCCTCTTAGGACTGCCTTTGCCGCATCCCATAGATTTTGAATTGTTGTGTTTTCATTTTCATTTGTTCCCATATATTTTTTAATTTCATCTCTAATTGCCTGATTGGCCCATTTATTCTTTAGAAGGGTGTTCTTTAACCTCCATGTTTCTGGAGGTTTTCCAGACTTCTTCCTGTAACTGATTTCAAGTTTCAAAGCATTATGATCTGACAGTGTGCATGGTATGATCTCTATTCTTTTATATTTATTGAGGGCTGCTTTATGTCCCAGTATGTGATCTAACTTGGAGAAGGTGCCATGCACACTTGAGAAGAAAGTAAATTCCCTGGCCTCAGGATGTAAAGTTTTAAATATGTCCATCAGATCCATCTGGTCCAATGTGTCTTTCAAGTCCATTATTTCTTTAGTGATTTTCTGTCTAGCTGACCTATCCATTGCTGTAAGTGGAGTATTAAAGTCCCCTGCTATTAGCACATTCTTATCTATAAGTTTGTTTCTGTTTGTGATTGTTTTAGATATTTAGGTGCTCCCATATTCGGTGTGTAGTCATTTATGATTGTTAGTTCTTCCTGATGGATGGACCCTGTAATTATTATGTAGTGCCCTTCTTCATCTCTTGTGATTGTCTTTAATTTAAAGTCCAGTTTGTCTGATATAAGTATCGCTACTCCGGCTTTCTTTTGATTTCCTGTAGCATGATATATATTTCTCCATCCCCTTACTTTTAATCTGAAGGTATCTTCCAGTCTAAAATGAGTTTCTTGTAGACAGCATATAGATGGATTTTGTTTTTTAATCCATTGCGCTACCCTATGTCTTTTGATTGAAGCATTAAGCCCATTTACATTCAGTGTTATTATTGAAATATGTGGGTTTAGAGTCTTTGTATCTTTTGTAGGGTTCATGTTTGTGGTGGTGTCTCTGGAATCTTTGTTCCTTGCAACCTTTCCTTCAGAGCATCCCCCTCAGGATTTCTTGTAGGGCTGGCTTCGTGGTGACAAATTCTTTCAATTTCTGTTTATTTGGAAAGGTTTTTATCTCTCCTTCTATTTTGAATGACAGGCTTGCTGGATAGAGGATTCTTGGCTGCATATTTTTACTGTTCATCACATTGAAGATCTCCTGCCATTCCTTTCTGGCCTGCCACGTTTCAGTAGATAGGTTTGTCACCACTCTGATAGGTTTCCCTTTGTATGTGAGGGCCCTTTTCTCCCTAGCTGCTTTCAAAATTCTCTGTTGCTCCTTGTATTTTGCCATTTTTACTATGATATGTCGTGCAGAAGATTGATTCAAGTTACGTTTGAGGGGAGTCCTCTGAGCCTCTTGTATTTCCACATTTACTTCCTTCCCCAGGTCGGGGAAGTTCTCTGCTATAATTTGTTCCAGGACTCCTTCAGCACCTTTCCCTCTCTCTTCGTCTTCTGGGATTCCTATGATACGGATATTGTTGCGTTTGACCGTATTGCTGAGCTCTCGAATTCTTCTTTCCTGTTCCTGGATCAGTTTGTCTCTTTTTTTGTCAGCTTCTTGTTTTTCTAGAATGGTGTGTTCTAAATCACTTATTCTCCTTTCTGCCTCTACAATCCATGCATTGGAGGCCTCTAATTTATTATGGATCTCATTTATCTCATTTTTTAATTCTTCATGCCTATTTTTATTTTCCATTCTGTCTGTAGACATATTTTCTTTGATGTCCCCTATGTTTTTTTCAAGCCCAGCTATTAATTTTACCATTATTATTCTAAAATCTTGTTCAGTTATGCTGCTGATATCTGTTTTGAGCAGTTCATTAGCTGTCATTTCTTCTTGGAGTTTCTTTGGAGGAGAGGTCTTTCGTTTCGTCATTTTAGTTAGCTTTCCGGCTCTTGTTGGTTTTAAAGACCTGTTATGCTCTCTGTTTCTATGAGCGCTGCTATGTCCAAGAAGACTCTTTGACTTTCCAGGGCCTATCCTTTCAGAGAGTGTTTTTTGAATGGTATCCCTTGGTCTCTCTTGTTGGGACCCTGGTTATTTTATTTTCCTATTCGTAGTGATATTTGGGACTCTCCACCTTGTGTACTCTAGCCTGTTTCTTGAGGTAGCCCTGGAAAAGAAAACAGACAGACAAACACACAGGGAGCAGGAGCACACAAACGCACAGGCTAATTCAACTAACATGCAAAGCGAGAGGGAAAACGAAAAAGTTAAGAGAAAAGACGGAGGAGGGAGGGCGAATAATATGGAGTATAAAATACATAAAAGTGTCAAAAAGGGGAAAAGAAAAGGAAAAAAGAAAAAAACCGATGGACAAAGAACGGTTTATAGCATATACCTGGATTTCCCAGCTACAGTTAAATAGCCGTGTGTATGCAGTGCCGGTTGAAGAGCACAGAGAAAGAGAGAGAAGGCAGGGCAGGATGAGGCAATATTGGAAATAGAATGAACAGGCAGAAGGGATAAGAAGCTTTTTTCAAAGAGGTAAAGGGTAGAATATGGTTGGATAGGTGAGAGAAGGATGCTGGAATTATCCAGAGAAACTATATAGTCTAATTACTCCTGAGAGAAAGAGCTGAAAATGTCGGTAGGTGTAGAATTTACATTTACAGAATGGACTCTTTGTGATTGTTTAAGCAAGCTGGCGACCAGAGTTAATCAGGTCAGTGTTCTGGGGAAAAAAGAGAGAAAAGAGAAAGAAGAAGAAAAAAAGAAAGAGAAAAAAAGGGGGGGGAAGGAAAAAAAGAAAAAGGGAAAAAACAAAAAAAAGAAAAAAAAGGAAAAAAAAAAGGGAGGAGGGCACCTCTCAGGCAGGGATGGGCGTGGTGTGATCCAATGTGTCAGGCGGGAGCTCTGCCTTGGCAGTTGTGGGGAGGAGAGTGACGGTGCTCCAGTCCCTTCTTGAACCAAGCGCTGCACCTCGCTTTTTTGGGAGTGAAAACTCCCCGTACTGGGGGCGCAGCCGAAGTTGGTTGCACTCTTCAACCCAGGCCAGTTCCAATCTCCAAATCCCAGTCCGTGCGCCCCGCTGAAATTGCCTTAGACACAGCTTCCCAGGCAACCCCCTTGGGCAATTCCAGGCCCCCTGCGGAGCTCTGGGGGTGGAGTCAGAATCGCTGCTTCCTTCTCTGGGTCAGGCTGGCGCACATGAGCGGGGGCTTGCCTGCCAGGTGCTCTGAGCCCGAGCCCGCTGTAGTGAGGAAAACCGGGTCCCTCTATGGCTCGTCACCTGAAACACGAACTCACAGCTAATTTCCCAGTTTTTAGTTCTTTGCCTTCCCTCTTGAGTCCCAGCCAGCCAGGAGTGCAGACGCCCGGTGTCCGCGCGGCTCTTTCAGGGGCCCCAGCCGCCCGGGAGCTACAATGGCGGCAGGAGCGCCACCACTCTGAAGTCCAGCCTCCAGGAGCCAGCACAAAGAAGCAGTTTGTGTGCTCAGCCCCCCCAGGACCAGTTGGCACGAGGGGACCTGGTGTGCAGGTATTTGGCAAGTACGGTCTTTCTATGCACCGAGCAGAGGTTTTTCCCCCACGAGCATAGGTTTTTCTCTTTCGGACTTTTCCCCTCTCATTCCCCGTAGAGGGTAGAGGGGGATTGCCTCCCACCCTGGAGTCTCCGATCCCAGCCTGATTTTATCTTCCCCGGTTCGCACTCACATTAGAAGGCTCTCTCAGTGGATTCTGTGTCCTTTTTCTCCCAACCTCTCAGGTTTTGTAAGGTTTCCAATGGCTTCAGATCTTTTCTGTGTGATGTATGGGCGCAAGTGCAAGTATAGAGCGCCTTACTTCTCCGCCATCTTGCCCTCTCTCCTTAAATATTCTTTAACATTGGCATTCTTTTTCATGATTTTTTTTTTTTACTAAGCTAGAACCTTTGCATTTCCTTATAAATTTTAGAATAAGCTTGCCAATTTTTTCCAAAAAAGACTGCTGGGATTTTGACTGTCACTATATTGCTATCATAGTTAAATTTAGGGAGACTCTACATCCTAACAATTTTGAGTCACCCAACCAATGAATTTAGGTATCTTATCATTTGTTTAGGTATTTAAATTATCTCTCAGAAATGTTTTGTTGTTTTTGGTGTAGATTTGTAATTTATTTTTGTAGACTGGCTTTCTATCTTGGGTATTTGCTAAATTAATATAGTGTATGTAGTACTTTTTTTGTGGATTGATTTAGAATTTCCTTCATATGTGACTCTGTCAACTTCAGACAAAGATAATTTCACTCCTTCCTTTCCAGAATCTATTCCTTTTATTTCATTTCTTTTTTCTGATATAAGCTAGGACTTCCAGTAATAATGATGAATAGAACTGATGAAAGTAAACATCTTTATTTGATTCCTGATTATTAGGGGAGAAATGTTCAATATTTCAGTAGGAAGATAGTGAATTTCTCACACAAGTACTTGATCAGATTCAGAAACTTTTTTTTTTTCTGAGTAAGAGGGAGAAGACAGCATACCGGCATGCAAGTGCACAAGCAGGGAAGGGGCAGAGGGAGAGAGTAAGAGTCTGTGAAAGCAGGCTCCATGCCCAGTGTAGAGCCCGAAGCAGGGCTCGAAGCAGTGATGGATCTCACCACCATGAGATCATGACCTGAGCCAAAATCAAGAGCTAGATGCTTAACTGAGCTGCCCAGGTGCCCCCAGAAACTTCACTTGTATTGCTGCTTTGGTTTGGAGAGTTTTTTTAAAATAGACTTCTATGTTTGGGGGGAAAATGTAGTCTTACAGTAAAGTTGCAAAAATAATAGGGACAGTCCCATATACCATGCATTCTCAACAGAGGGTTATAAAACTTCAGTCAGGCTGTAGCACATAGAACAGATCTGTAGTGTATTTGTGGTATTAAAATTTCATGAGGAGAACACTTAGGGAGAAAATGTCCTAAACGATTCCTTCTAGAGGAAGGGCAATGATTAAAAAAAGATTGAGAAATATTGTATATACCCTGCATCCAGCTTCCCAAATATTATATCTTATATTATCATGGTAAATCTGTCATAACTAAGAAATTGACAATGGCACAATACAATTTCTAATTTATACAAACTCTGGATTCACTAGTTTCCCCTCAATGTCATTTTTTTTTCCTGTTCCAGGACCCCCATCCAGGATACTACATTGTATTTAGTTGTTATGTCTCCATAGTTTCCTCTGAAACTTTTATCATCTTTTCTTGTTTTTTAAAACCTTAAGAGTTTTCAAGAATACTGGGCATGTATTTTGGAGAATGATCTACAGTTTGGGTTTGTATGATTTTTTTTTTTTTTACTAATAGACTAGAATTAAAACTTTTAGAGAAAGAAACCACAGATGCAAAGTGCCCTTTTCATCAAATTATATCAGGGAGTAGTTGCTATCAACATGACATCAAAATACTCATAAAAATATTTTAAAATCCTTGTCTACTAATTCCAATATCTAGCTTCTCTGTCTGCTTTTTTTATTTTTTTATGTTTATTTATTTTTGAGAGACAGAGACAGACAGAGCATGAGTCGGGGAAAAGCAGAGGAGAGAGAGACAGAATCTGAAGCAAGCTCCAGGCTCTGAACTGTCAGCACAGAGCCTGATGCGGAGCTCACACCCATGAACCGTGAGATCATGACCTGAACTGAAGTTGGACGCTTAATGTACTGAGCCACCCAGGTGCCCCACTGTCCGCTTATTTATAATGACTCTTTTTTCTTTTCATTTAAGGTAACATTTTATTGCTTCTTTGCATATCCTATAATTTTGGATCTCATGCCAGAAATTGTGATTAAAGGAACAGTGGACATTAAAATGTATAATCGTTTGTTCTGTTTTCTTAAAGACACTAGCTCCTTCCTTTGTCATACAGCTAGAGGGAAGAGTTGATCATTTAAATTCCAAGAGTCTGGTTGAGTTGTGCCGGACCTGGGTCTCAACTTAACTTACAGATTGCCTACTATTCTTTGCCACTACAACCAGCAGTGCCAAGAACTCTCTATGGATCATTAGAAAGAGTTTCTTAGAGTTTCTACCCGGGAACATATCCTTAATTTGGCTACTACTATGGTCTGAGTGTTCATGTCTCCCCAAATCCATATGTTGAAATCCTAACCCCTACGGGTGATGGTATTAGTAAGTGGGAATCTGTGAGATGTGTTCTAATCATGAGAGTACAGCCCTCATAAGTGGGATTAGTGCCTTATAAAAGAGGCTCCAGAGACCTCCTTAGTCCCTTCCACCAACTGAGGACATGGTGAGAAGGTACAAGTGAGAAACTGGGAAGGGGGTTCCTCACCAGAACATGACCATGCTGAGCCTTGATCTTGAACTTCATAGCCTCCAGAACTGTGAACAAGAAACTTCTGTTGTTTATAAGCTGCCCAGTGTGTGGTATGTATTTTGTTATAGCAGCCTAATGAACTAATACAGCTGCCACTGTCAGACCGCTCCCCAGTTCGGATGTATCAGCCTCTGCAGCCTCCCTTCTGCAGTGTATTTGCATATCCCTGGCAACCCTCAGAATTCTCCAACTAACCTTTATAAAGTCATATCCTGGGCGAAGTTCATAATGCAGTATATATGGTGGAAAGGACATAAGATTCTTTGTTAAATTTTATGATGGGAAAAAGTTTAAAATATGTTTTAAAGAAAATAATAACATGCCACCACCTAACAGAGTAAATGTTTTCCTGTTTAGAAATTTGTCCCAGCTTTGTGCTGATTAATATGTAGTTCATACAGTGATCATTTCAAAGTTCAGTTCTGAACTCTACTTTTTCAGAAGATTTAATGATGGCTATTTTTAATGACTGTACAATGTTCAGCCAAATTAAATTTTATACCTTTGTTATTCATCTACCATATTTAAGATGCCAGTTATTTCAAATTTTTATGAATTATGCTAAATTGGTTATAGCTTGTTTTTCTTGTTGAATAATTTCCTCAAGGTAAATGTGCATTATTGTTAATGAAAACAAAGCCCCACATGAAAGATGTTTTAATGGTAGTTTGTATAATAGATTTTAAATTACTATAGCTATATTAGAAACTGTTTAGCAACCGAACAGAATAGCATACAGTTATAATGGATCAGACTGTGTCAGTACCCAGGACATGTACATTAAAGTCATTAAAATCAAAATTTCACAAGTAAACCTACATGAAAAAATAAGGATATACAATGACCAGGAAAAGATAAAAATACATTGTTTCAATGTATAGAAATTATATAGGTTTTGGGACACTTAAAATTTCAAATAAAGAAATCACCAGTAGAACTTAAGAAACACAACAGATGAACATGGGGGAAGGGAAGGAAAAATAAGATAAAAACAGAGAGGGAGGCAAACCATAAGAGACTCTGAAATAGAACAAACAGTGTTTCTGGAGGGACGTGGATGGGGGTGGGGATGGGGTAAATGGGTGATGGGCATTAAGGAGGGCACCTTTACGAATGAGCACTGGGTGCCATATATAAGAGATGAATCACTAGATTCTACTCCTGAAACCAAGACTCCACTGTATGTTAACTAACTTGAATTTAAATTAAAAAAAAAAAAAAGAAATCAACAGCACAATTAGTTAAAAATTAACAATTTTCATCTCAAGGTTGAAGAAATATAGGCACAAACGTGTGATACCTTAAGAGCCTATATGAAGAGGATATAAAAATAAGTATGATTAAAGATCTGCTTACCAGGACTCCCCCCATGTGAACTACGTTCACTTCTGGGTCCCAAAGAAGGAAAAGTTGAAAAGAGAACACCTGTTTCCCAGCCTTCTGTGCGGACAAAACCCACATACCTGTTCCTCTGAAAACTACTGAAACGCAGATAATATTTTACCTACAGGGAACAAAAAGAAACAATATTTGTAAACAAAAGATAATTAAGCAAGAATGAGAAACAGAAGGAAGTTGAAGAAAAACTGCATGTATGTGATTCTGAGGCAGACTGTTGAGCACTGAGTGGATTCTGAACGTTAGGCAGTGGAACAGACTTGTCGTATGGCTATTGTGGGTTTGCGGTAAACAAACACGGTGGCAACGTGCAAACCACTGCCAATGTCTTTTTCCTGAAATAGACAGCTGGCATGCAAACTGAAATGAAACACGCCAAAAAAGTGTTGCTAATTTCTCTTCCCTTTATGTCAGCCAAGTGTTTTGAGAGGAAAATCCCTTCCGCTATGAAAAGTGACTGTAACATAATAAAGAATCCCACGTGAGGACAGAGGAGAAATGTGATAAAACATAAATATGGAATACTGCATAATTTCATTATTAAATGAACAGATAATACTAATTCTAGATACTAAGTAAACTTCAAGGTGAAGCATGCTGGGTCTAAGTAGCTTAACAAGACAGCAAAATGGTCCAGCAGTTACCTAGAGTAAAGGGTCAGACCAGAGAAATCAGTAACACCAGGAGGGGCAGGCAGATGTCACAAATCTAGGTAAATATTAATATACTCAGTTATCAAGTCAAAAGCTTCAGACACTTATTGCATGTTCAAGGATTAAGACATAGCACCTATTACTCAAGAAGCTCAAATTATAGTTGAGACAATGTATATATTTACTTTATAGCAAATTCATTGATAGTAACATATAAGGAGCATTTATGGGAGTATGGAGGAAGAAAGAGGTGGGTGTGGTTAGGAGAGACACTGTACAGCAAGTCACAGTAGCAATATTAAGGGTAAGAGTGAGCCAAGTGGCAGGGACAGTGGGGAGATTGTGTAAAGCAGAATAGGCAAAGTTTGAAACTGTACCAAAACCATTTTGACCAGGCTCATATACACTGATGACAGTACATCAACACCAGCTTACACCATATCAGTAACTTGAATGAAAACATACCTCCAACTGTACTTACAACCAAGTGGTTTTCCTTACTTTTTCATTCCACTGAGAACCAGATGCAGAATTGTAGCTTCATGCATACATCTATACCATAGTTTGGTTATTTCCCTCAACACCATGACACCAAGTTCAAAGCACAGTCCTTGTCTCTCCTTCTTGGAGGTTGTTATCAGAATCTTCCTCAGAGTCTGCCTATGTCCTAATTCTGATTCCACTTGTCTAAACCTTAGCATTGTTTTCTAGATTTAGATTTTGAAGAAAAATTATGAGACTCAAACGAAAGAAAGAGGAACATTTTCATGCTGTGTTCCATGCTGGTGAAGATGCATCCGCTTTAACACCTTAGGTCTTTTGAGATGTGAAATCTGCATTCATTTCACCATCATGTACAGAGGTGGGGACAGCTGCCACATCAGACACAGTGGGAAATTGGTGGTCAATGTCTCCTATGATTCTGATTTATAAGAAGAAAATCTAGTATGTGATAAATTCAATTCTTTCCCCACCAACATAAAGCTCTGGCTAAATAAATGCACATATATAGAAATTAGTTAAATTTGGATTTAAATCTCCACTCAACTATGTATAAGCAGTATGCTCTTGGGTAAGTTGTGGTCTCCCCACTTAAATGAAATAATTATGCCTATACTTCATTAAACTTCAGAAACTTGAAGTATACTTCTGAAGTTTCTAAATAAAACCTTCTTACCTTAAGTGGTAGGGGATCATCACTATTTTGGAATTCATGGTCAAAAATAATAGCAGCCAACACTTTTTTAGAGTTATTCTCTTCTTTAACATACTCTTCAAAATCTCGTTCTGAAGAAAAGCCTTGAACTGTAGAAAGAAAAACAAATCTAATGTGTCAGTTGCCCACATAAAAGCAAATGTATCTGACTGCCTTTTCTATATAAGATGGAAAAATGCTTTACATGGATGAAAGACTATAAAAATACAAATTTTAAAACACTTTTGCTCAGGGGTGCTTGGGTGGCTCAGGCAGTTAGGAGTCCAATCTCAGCTCAGGTCATGATCTCATGGTTCGTAATTTCGAGCCTTGCATTGGGCTTTGTGCTGACAGCTCAGAGCCTGGAGCCTGCTTCAGATTCTGTGTCTCCCTCTCTTTCTCTCTCCCTCCTCGACTTGTGCTCTGTCTCTCTCCCTTTCAAAAATAAATATTTTTTGGGGCGCCTGGGTGGCTTAGTCGGTTGGTCGTCCGACTTTCGCTTAGGTCATGATCTCGCGTTTCGTGCGTTCAAGCCCCGCGTCGGGCTCTGTGCTGACTGCCGGCTCAGAGCCTGGAGCCTGTTTCAGAGTCTGTGACTCCCTCTCTCTCTGACTCTCCCCTGCTCACACTGTCTCTCTCTCTCTCTCCTAGAAATAAATAAAAATATTTAAAAAATAAATAAATATTTTTTAAAAAGTAAATTTAAAACATTTTTTTCGAACATAGGCATAGCAAACTAATGGATATTAGGAATGCATGAAAAGCTTTAGGAGTTTTAAAAATTTTACCAGAAGTTTAAAATATACTTAATCAGAGGGAGGGAGGCAAGATGGCGGAGAAGTAAGGAGCTCCGTACTTGCACTCGCGCCCATACATCACACAGAAAAGATCTGAAGCCATTGGAAACCATACAAAACCTGAGAGACTGGGAGAAAAAAAGGACGCAGAATCCACTGAGAAAGCCTTCTAACGTGAGTGCGAACCGGGGAAGGTAAAATCGGGCCGGGATCGGAGCCTCCAGGGTGGGAGGCGATCCCCCTCTACCCTCTACGGGGAGTGAGAGGGGAAAAGGAGAGAGTCCAAGACAGAAAAATCTCCGCTCGGTGCATAGAAAGACCGTACTTGCCAAATATCTGCACACCAGGTCCCCTCGCGACAACTGGTCCTGGGGGAGGCTGAGCACACAAACTGCTTCTTTGTGCCGCTCCTGGAGGTGGGGTTTTAAAGCGGAGCGGGTGCGCCTGCCGCCATTGTAGCTCCAGGGCGGCTGGGATCCCTGAAAGAGACGCGCAGACACAGGGCATCCGCGCTCCTGGCTGGCTGGAACTCGAGAGGGAAGGCAAAAAGCTAAAAACTGGAAATTTGCCTGTGAGTTCGTGTTTCGGGTGACGAGCCATAGAGAGACCCGGTTTTCCTCACTCCAGCGGCGGCGCGCCTGCCGCCATTGTAGCTCCAGGGCGGCTGGGACCCCTGAAGGAGACGCGCAGACACCAGGCGTCCGCGCTCCTGGCTGGCTGGAACTCGAGAGGGAAGGCAAAGAGCTAAAAACTGGGAAATTTGCCTGTGAGTTCGTGTTTCGGGTGACGAGCCATAGAGAGACCCGGTTTTCCTCACTCCAGCGGGCTCAGGCTGCGCGGACGCTGCAGGCAAGCCCCCGCGCATGCGCACCAGAGCCGACCAGAGAAGAAAGCAGCGATCCTGACTCCGCCCCCAGAGCTCAGCAGGGAGCCTGGAATAGCCCGAGGGGGTTGTCTGGGAAGCTGTGTCTAAGGCAACTTCAGCGGGGCGCGGGCTGGGATTTGGAGATTGGAACTGGCCTGGGTTGAAGAGTGCAACCAACTTCGGCTGCGTCCCCGGAACGGGGAGTTGACACGCCAAAAAAAAAAAAAAAACCGAGCTGCAGCGCGGGGTTCAAGAAGGGACTGGAGCACCGTCACTCTCCTTCCCACAATCGCCAAGGCAGAACCCCCGCCTGAGGCATCGGATCACGCCACGCCCATCCCTGCCTGAGAGGTGCCCTCCTCCCTTTTTTTTTTCTTTTTTTTCCCCTTTTTTTTGTTTTTTTTCCTTTTTTTTTCTTCTTTCTTTTTTTTCCCTTTCTTTTCTCTTTTTTTCTTCTTCTTTCTCTTTTCTCGCTTTTTTCCCCAAAACACTGACCTGATTAACTCTGGTCGCCAGCTTGCTTAAACAATCACAAGTCCATTCTGTAAATGTAAATTCTACACCTACCGACTTTTTCAGCTATTTCTCTCAGGAGTAATTAGACTATATAGTTTCTCTGGATAATTCCAGCATCCTTCTCTCACCTATCCAACCACATTCTACCCTTTACCTCTTTGAAAAAAGTTTCTTATCCCTTCTGCCTGTTCATTCTATTTCCAAATCTGCCTTGTCTCACCCTGCCTTCTCTCTTTTTCTCTATGCTCTTCAACCAGCACTGCATACACACGGCTATTTAACTGTAGCTGGGAAATCCAGGTATATGCTTTAAACCGTTCTTTGTCCATCGGTTTTCTTCTTTTTTCCTTTCCTTTTCCCCTTTTTGACCCTTTTATGTATTTTATGCTCCCTCTTCGCCCTCCCTCCTCCGTCTTTTCTATTAACATTTTCGTTTTCCCTCTCACTTTGCATGTTAGTTGAATCAGCCTGTGCGTTTGTGTGCTCCTGCTCCCTGTGTGTTTGTCTGTCTGTTTTCTTTTCCAGGGCTACCTCAAGAAACAAGCTAGAGTACACAAGGTGAAGAGTCCCAAATATCACTACGAATAGGAAAATAAAATAACTAAGGTCCCAACAAGAGTGACCGAGGGATACCATTCAAAAAACAATCTCTGAAAGGATAGGCCCTGGAAAGTCAAAGAGTCTTCTTGGATATAGCAGTGCTCATAGAAACAGAGAGCATAACAGGTCTTTAAAACCAACAAGAGCCGGAAAGCTAACTAAAATGACGAAACGAAAGAGCTCTCCTCCAAAGAAACTCCAAGAAGAAATGACAGCTAATGAACTGCTCAAAACAGATATCAGCAGCATAAGTGAACAAGATTTTAGAATAATAATGGTGAAATTAATAGCAGGGCTTGAAAAAACATAGGCGACATCAAAGAAACTATGGCTACAGACAGAATGGAAAATAAAAATAGGCATGAAGAATTAAAAATGCGATAAATGAGATACATAATAAATTAGAGGCCTCCAATGCACGGATTGAAGAGGCAGAAAGGAGAATAAGTGATTTAGAAGACACCATTATAGAAAAACAAGAAGCTGACAAAAAAAGAGACAAACTGATCCAGGAACAGGAAAGAAGAATTCGAGAGCTCAGCGACACAGTCAAACGCAACAATATCCGTATCATAGGAATCCCAGAAGAGGAAGAGAGAGGGAAAGGTCCTGAAGGAGTCCTGGAACAAATTATAGCAGAGAACTTCCCCGACCTGGGGAAGGAAGTCAATGTGGAAATACAAGAGGCTCAGAGGACTCCTCTCAGACGTAACTTGAATCGATCTTCTGCACGACATATCATCGTAAAAATGGCAAAATACAAGGACAAAGAGAGAATTTTGAAAGCAGCTAGGGAGAAAAGGGCCCTCACATACAAAGGGAAACCCATCAGAGTGGTGACAGACCTATCTACTGAAACGTGGCAGGCCAGAAAGGAATGGCAAGAGATCTTCAATGTGATGAACAGTAAAAATATGCAGCCAAGAATCCTCTATCCAGCAAGCCTGTCATTCAAAATAGAAGGAGAGATAAAAACCTTTCCAAATAAACAGAAATTGAAAGAATTTGTCACCACGAAGCCAGCCCTACAAGAAATCCTGAGGGGGATGCTCTGAAGGAAAGTTGCAAGGAACAAAGATTCCAGAGACACCACCACAAACATGAACCCTACAAAAGATACAAAGACTCTAAACCCACATATTTCAATAATAACACTGAATGTAAATGGGCTGAATGCTCCAATCAAAAGACATAGGGTAGCAGAATGGATTAAAAAACAAAATCCATCTATATGCTGTCTACAAGAAACTCATTTTAGACGGGAAGATACCTTCAGATTAAAAGTAAGGGGATGGAGAAATATATATCATGCTACAGGAAATCAAAAGAAAGCCGGAGTAGCGATACTTATATCAGACAAACTGGACTTTAAATTAAAGACAATCACAAGAGATGAAGAAGGGCACCACATAATAATTACAGGGTCCATCCATCAGGAAGAACTAACAATCATAAATGTCTACGCACCGAATATGGGAGCACCTAAATATCTAAAACAATTAATCACAAACAGAAACAAGCTTCTAGATAAGAATGTGCTAATAGCAGGGGACTTTAATACTCCGCTTACAGCAATGGATAGGTCAACCAGACAGAAAATCACTAAAGAAATAATGGACTTGAAAGACACATTGGACCAGATGGACCTGACGGATATATTTAGAACTTTACATCCTGAGGCCAGGGAATTTACTTTCTTCTCAAGTGCGCATGGCACATTCTCCAAGATAGATCACATACTGGGACATAAAGCAGCCCTCAAGAAATATAAAAGAATAGAGATCATACCATGCACACTGTCAGATCACAATGCTTTGAAACTTGAAATCAATTACAGGAAGAAGTCTGGAAAACTTCCAAAAACATGGAGGTTAAAGAACACCCTTCTAAAGAATGAATGGGCCAATCAGGCAATTAGAGATGAAATTAAAAAATATATGGAAACAAATGAAAATGAAAACACAACAATTCAAAATCTATGGGATGCGGCAAAGGCAGTCCTAAGAGGAAAGTACATTGCTCTCCAGGCCTATTTCAAGAGATTAGAAAAAGCGCAAGTCCAAAATCTAACAGCTCACCTAAAGGAACTAGAGGCAGAGCAACAAGAATGCCCTAAACCCAGTAGAAGAAGAGAAATAGTAAAAATTAGAGCAGAAATAAACAACATCGAGACCAAAGAAACAATTGAACAGATCAATGAAACCAAGAGTTGGTTTTTTGAAAAAGTAAACAAAATTGACAAACCTCTAGCCAGACTTATCCAAAAGAAAAGAGAGAGCACCCAAATAGACAAAATTATGAATGAAAATGGACTTATTACAACCAACCCCTCAGAAATACAAGCAATTATCAGGGAATACTATGAAAAATTATATGCCAATAAATTGGACAACTTAGAAGAAATGGACAAATTCCTAAACACACACTCACTACCAAAATTCACACGGGAAGAAATAGAAAACCTGAACAGACCCATAACGAGTGAAGAAATTGAATCAGTGATCAAAAATCTCCCAACAAATAAGAGCCCTGGACCTGATGGCTTCCCTGGGGAATTCTACCAGACATTTAAAACAGAATTAATCCCAATTCTTCTCAAGCTATTCCAAAAAATAGAAAGCGAAGGAAAACTCCCGGACTCATTTTATGAAGCCAGCATCACTCTGATTCCCAAGCCAGACAGAGATCCAGCAAAAAAAGAGAACTACAGGCCAATATCCTTGATGAATACGGATGCAAAAATTCTCAACAAGATCCTTGCAAATCGAATCCAGCAGCATATCAAAAGAATCATCCACCAAGATCAAGTGGGATTCATTCCTGGGTTACAGGGCTGGTTCAACATTCGCAAATCAATCAATGTGATACATCATATCAATAAAAGAAAAGATAAAAACCATATGATCCTGTCAATAGATGCAGAAAAAGCATTTGACAAAATACAGCATCCCTTCTTAATAAAGACTCTCGAGAAAGTTGGGATAGAAGGAACCTACTTAAACATCATCAAAGCCATCTATGAGAAGCCTTCAGCTAACATCATCCTCAACGGGGAAAAACTCAGAGCTTTCCCCTGAGATCAGGAACACGACAGGGATGCCCACTCTCACCACTGCTGTTTAACATAGTGCTGGAAGTCCTAGCATCAGCCATCAGACACCAAAAGGAAATCAAAGGCATCAGAATTGGCAAAGAGGAAGTCAAACTTTCACTCTTCGCAGATGACATGATACTCTACATAGAAAACCCGACAGACTCCACCAGAAGCCTACTAGAACTGATCCAAGAATTCAGCCAAGTTGCAGGGTACAAAATCAATGTACAGAAATCGGTTGCATTTTTATACACCAACAATGAAGCAACAGAAAGAGAAATCAAGAAACTGATCCCATTCACAATTGCACAAAAAAACCATAAAATACCTCGGAATAAACCAAGGATACAAGAGATCTGTATGATGAAAACTATAGAAAACTTATGAAGGAAATTGAAGAAGACACAAAGAAATGGAAAAACATTCCATGCTCATGGATAGGAAGAATAAATATAGTTAAGATGTCATTACTACCTAAGGCACTCTACACATTCAATGCAATTCCAATCAAAATTGCACCAGCATACTTCTCAAAACTAGAACAAACTATCCAAAAATTTGTATGGAACCACAAAAGACCCCGAATAGCCAAAGTAATCCTGAAAAATAAAACCAAAACGGGAGGGATCACCATCCCAGACTTTAGCCTCTACTACAAAGCTGTCATCATCAAGACAGTATGGTATTGGCACAAAAACAGACACATAGACCAATGGAACAGAATTGAGAACTCAGAAGTGGACCCAAAAGTATACAGCCAACTAATCTTTGACAAAGCAGGAAAGAATATCCGATGGAAAAAAGACAGCCTTTTTAACAGATGGTGTTGGGAGAACTGGACAGCAACATGCAGAAGAATGAAACTAGATCATTTTCTCACACCATGTACAAAAATAAACTCAAAATGGATCAAGGACCTGAACGTGAGACAGGAAACTATCAACACCCTAGAGGAGAAAACAGGAAACAACCTCCTTGACCTCCACCGCCGCAACTTCTTACATGACACATCCCCAAAAGCAAGGGAATCAAGAGCAAAAATAAATGATTGGGACCTCCTCAAGATTAAAAGCTTCTGCACAGCCAAGGAAACAACCAGAAAATTAATAGGCAACCAACGGAATGGGAAAAGATAGTTGCAAATGACATATCAGATAAAGGGTTAATATCAAGAATCTATAAGCAACTCACCAAACTACAGGCCCGAAAAACAAACAACCCAGTGAAGAAATGGGCAGAAGATATGAACAGACACTTCTCCAAAGAGGACATCCAGATGGCCAACAGACACATGAAACGATGCTCAGCATCGCTCCTCATCAGGGAAATACAAATCAAAACCACACTGAGATACCACCTCACGCCAGTCAGAGTGGCTAAAATGAGCCAATCAGAGAACTCTAGATGCTGGCGAGGATGTGGAGAAACGGGCACCCTCCTACACTGTTGGTGGGAATGTAAACTGGTACAGCCCCTCTGGAAAACAGTGTGGAGGTTCCTAAGGAAACTAACAATAGAACTCCCCTAGGACCCAGCAATAGCACTGCTAGGAATTTACCCAAGGGATACAGAAATGCTGATGCATAGGAGCACATGTACCCCAATGTTCATAGCAGCACTCTCCACAATAGCTCAAACCTGGAAAGAGCCTAAGTGTCCATCAACAGATGAATGGATCAAGAAGATGTGGTTTATCTATACCATGGAATACTACATGGCAATGAGAAACAATGAAATCTGGCCATGTGTAGCAACATGGATGGACCTTGAGGGTGTTATGCTGAGCGAAATAAGTCAGGCAGAGAAAGACAAATATCATATGTGTGCACGTATAGGAGGATTAGGAGGAGCTTAACAGAGGACCAAAGGGGAGAAGAAGGGCAGAAATGGTGGGGGAAAGGGGGAGAGGCAAACCATGAGAGACTCTTGAATGCTGACAAAAACTGAGGACTGGTGGATGTGGGGGGGAGGAGGGGGGCATGGAGGAGGGCACTTGTGGGGATGAGCACTGGGTGTTATGTGGAAACTAATTTGACAATAAACTATTTGTAAAAAATAAAAATTAAAAAAAAATATATAAAATATACTTAATCATTATAATAAATACATATTGAAATAAGGAAGAGGGATACTTCCAAAAGTGTTTTTGAAATTTTCATCTTAGAAGGAAGTAACAAAATTGATCCATGCAATCTATTCAAAGTCCTATAAGATGGGAATCTCTAATATCTGAATAAAAACTATTCAGAAATTGAAGAATGAAACAACTTCACAATTTTAATATTGGAGGAAATGCCATGTGTGCACACTTTTCTCAAGGTGGGCACAGCTGGGATATAAATTCCAAAGCTGGAAGCAGGATCTCAGGGACTGCATCAGGTATGCGCCCACACAAGGTGACCAGGAGCAGGATGAAACAAAGTCCTCAGAGACTTTAAATGATCAAAGCTGGGAAAACAAAGTCCACGAAGTTAAACAAAACAAAACAAAACAAAACCAAAACAGGAAGACAGCTAGAAACAGAATATGATCTTGAAAGTACATGTGAACAAAGTGAAGTGGCCAGGTACACTTTGGGGCATGTAGCCTCTGCCTCTGCTCCTGAAACTGTCATCCACCTCACCCATGCATTCTTTATGTCCCAGGGAACCTCCCCGTCTGACTTAACCACAGAATGGTTGTGGGAATAGCTACAATTCTTTGTAACTGCCTGGCAATGGTGGCCAGGGGTTGAGGAAGGATCCACCAGCCTCTCAGACTGTTGTCATTAATTTATCCGGGCTCAAGTAAGGTGCTAACCTGCTCAAACAGGAGTATGTAAAAGAGACTGAGAGAGATAAAGGAAGATAGTGAGAGATTATTTTAATGTTTATTTTTTAGAGAGAGAGACAGACAGACAGACAGAATCTGAAGCAGGTTTCATGCTCTGAGCTGTCAGCACAGAGCCCCACATTGGGCTTGAAATCACAAATTATTAGATCATGACCTGAGCTGAAGTCAGTGGTTAACCCACTGAGCCACACATGCACCCCAAAAGTGAGAGATTTTTTACTTTCTAATAAGGCTAAAACGTGTGTTTGCATAGATTTCTCAAAATAGAACTAGAGGGGAATTTATTTATCATTTATTTATTTATTTTCATTTATTTTCTGCAGTGGCTTTATCTTGTCCCCCAGCTTTACTGAAGTACATGACACATAAAAGTTGTGTGTATTTAAGCTCTAAACCATAATGATGTGATATATGTATACACTATGAAATGATTGCTACAATCAAGCTAATTAATACTTCTACCATTCCATTACCACACAGTTACTGCTTACTTTATTTTAAAAGTTTTCTGCCCAGAGTGATTGAAGTATAACTGACAAATATATATGTATACATGTAGGTCATATAATGTGATTTTAAGGTATAATATTATGCTTTAGTATATATATACATTGTGAAGAAAATTACAAAAATCAGGTAAATTAACACATCTATCATCTTATGTAGTTACCACCCTCTTTCATGAGAATACTACAAGATCTACTTTCTGAATAAATTTCATACACACTATATAGTGTTATTAACTATAGTCACCATGTACATCAGGTTGCCAAGACTTACTCATCTTTATAACTGAAAGTTCTTAAGCCCTGACCAACATCTCCCCATTTCCCCCATTCCTGCCCCCAGGTCCAGAAACCTTGATTCTACTCTCTGCTCTGTGAGCTCAGTATTTTTAGATAACACATATAAGTGAGATTATACAGTATTTGTCTTTCTGTGTCTGACTTATTTCACTTAGCATAATGTTCTCCTAGCATAATACATATTGTTACAAATGACAGGATCTCCTTCTTCTTCCTGGTGGAGTAACCACATTTTTCTTATGCATTGATCTGTTGATGGACACATTGGTTGCTTTTGTACCTTGGTTAATTGCAGTAAATAATGCTGCAATGAATAATTATGAACTTATAAACCTTGAAAAAGGTAAATGCATAGGGTGAGTGCCATATACACCCTGGTACTTTCCCTGAAAGCATTTGCAGAAAACTGTAGACTTACTGAGCTGAAGAAAAGAGATGAGAGGTCAGGCTGCCAAAATGGCTGGAACTTGACAGGTAAATTTGCAAAGAGAGGAGAACAGCATAGAAGTGAAAATAAGCTTGTAAATTCCCTTGAAGTCACCAGCCAACTCCTTAACTGAGAATGCACAGGCTAAGACTCTATGAAACCAAGACGGTAACAGCAGGTGACAGGCTAAAATGCTGAGCAGGAATTTAATCAGGTACACAGTGCTGATGACACAGAGAATATTAGAGTTCAACCCTCACAAAGGTAGAGGAGCCTTCATAAATACTCCAGTCTTCAAGCTGACACCCTAGAAGAGCCAGGCCCTAGGATACAGGATACGCTGCAAGAGTAAAGACAAAACTGAAACAGAGCAGCCCTTATGAAGCCCGAAACCAGACTTTTGATGGAAATAAGTTGCTCTATTAGTATTCTAACAACCATCCAGAAGAAAAGTTAACCCTCAGGAGCTTCGGATGTTTTTTATCCACAATAATTGTCATTTAATAAAAATATACAAAATATGCCTTATAAAAATATACAAAATATGCCAGAACTCAATGACTTAAAGAGAGAAAAATATATACAAGTAACCTAGATACCAGACCTTTCTGGTTGGGACTTTAGAGTAGCTATGGTTAATACAGTTTAAAAAGATAGAATACTCTTCTGGATACCTGCAATCTATTAAAAACAGGACAAGTGGAAATTCCAGAACAGAGAAATATTTTTAAAACAATTCAACAGAAAGATCACATGAGCAAATAGTTTCAAAACATATAAGCAAAAAGAAATTTTAACATTACACATAATGTTAAAGGAGATATTTTATATCTATATTTATATATAAAACACCTATTTCATACTAACAACACCTAGCTGGAAATGTAATATGTCAATAACTGATAGAATAAGCAAAGAAGAAACAGTAAGAATACATATTTGAAAAGCATTATGATTAACCAACTTGGCAACTTCAACTGGATAGCACTTAAAACACACGACAAGCAAAACCTACAAAACACACGGTCTTTCCAAATGTACATGGTGTATTTTTCTAAATACACCATAAAATGGGCATAAACAATTCTCAACATTTCAAAGAATTGAAATCATAAAATATTCTGATTCAAGGAAATTAAAATAGAAACGGGAAAAAACCAGAAAGAGAACAATTTCTAAATATTTGTAAGTAAAGTAATACATTTCTAAGAATCCCATGCATCAAAGATGAAATCAGAGTGGAAATTAAGAAATATTCTGGGTAACCCAAAGAAGCCTCTAAGAGACTATGTTTATTGGGATATTTGTACTATATACTTCAAAAATTATCAGAGGTTTTGCATTCTTCTGCTTCAATAATTTTTTAAATAAGATAAATTTTGAAATGGCATCTAGTCTCAAGTTCCCTCAAATCCCTTGAGAGCCAAAAAAACAGTTGAAAAAATATACAAGTGAATAAATGTACGTATGTAAAAGGAAGGGGCACTAGAGGGATGCTCACCAAACTTTTGACAGTGTTTCTTTCTGGGAGAAAAGGAAAGAAATTGAGGTGAGAAAGTGAAGGTAAGCTTACTGGGGGGCTTTTAAGATAATCCTGTGAAACTTAAGTCTTCTCTAAAGCATTTATATATGGCATGCACAACATTTTTATATGGACAATGTTTGAAATAACTGACCACAGGGCACACATCCAGAATGAGGGCTCATGCTTACGCTGTGCTTGTGTGTACTTTTGGTGCACATCATATACCTCCAAGGTTATACTTACCCAGGTTTAAGAAGCACAACCAGAAATCAGGAAGACTTAGTATCACAGAATTGGATAATGATCCAAAATAATATAAACTGATCATCTAATTTTTAAATATTACTATCTGTTTTGGGCTCTAGGAGAATATATTTTTTATGAATTTAACTCTCAAGTTTAACAAAGTCTGTAATATTATATCCAGGAGGGTACTCTCTGGTTATGAGGATATATCCTAAAATGCTTTACTTGGGAGAACAATGACTTGTTAAAAGGTTACATATGTGTCTCTACTGAAACCCAGTTTAATAATATATTTTTTCAAAATAGCTTTAATTTCTAACCTGTGAAATTATAGTGTAAATCCCTTTTCACACAGTCAACAATACTCTTTACCACAACACTTTTGGAAGGCACGAAAGCCAGTTCCCATGGACCAGGAAAAATGATGGGCATTCCAAGAAATTTAGGTAACTCATCAATAGGCTGAAGAGAGTAATTGAAAGGCCCATACATCTTTATAGTCAAAATCTTGCGTGTTAACAGAAGTGTACCAGCAAATAGTAACGTTAGGATGAATTCCACAGATAATGCCACCAATTGCCGCCTCTAGGAGATGGAAAAAAAAAAAAAAGATTATGTTAATTGTCCTGCAAGTCCATTAGCATTGCAAATGCCTAATTCTTTTTTATTAAAAGATACTTCTTCTTAAAAGAAAATATATAGATGGCAAAGAAGAACAGCTTCACTCTATAATAGCAGTAGTTTCCTGGACCATCTGTTCTCTCCTTTCTACATGTCATTCTGCTATTATTTCACTTTGTGAGGACTCTTCATATTTGGAAGATATGCCTCCAGCCCTAAGACTGAGAAAAATATAACAGTATAAATTTAAATACAGTGAACAGGCTGTAAGAATTTTCCCATCGTAGTTTCTTAGCTGTTGCAAAAATCCTATAGATGATAGATCAACGTACCTTTAAAATAAAATTCTTCCACAGAAGAGCCATAAATTGGTGAAACCATGAGAAATCCATTCTTCAACTCTAAAGGAGGGAGTAAAGATTTTTACTTAAATTTGAATTGTTTAATGTTCTACTCAAGCTTAAAGGATGATAACAAGAAACAACAAGCACTTGAAATATTAGAGAAGCTGTTTATCCCTACATCCCTATTCAGTACCTACCAAGTTTCTAATCTGTATAAAACCTCAAGCACAAAACAAAGATCAGTAAGTCATTGATGCAAGTTTTCAGGTAAATTTGACCAGTACCTTTTCCAATTATTATTAAGAAATAGTACAAAAGAAAATAAATCATCACCATCAGCAAAAATATAAAACGGTATGTAAAATCACATCACAACGATAAGCCCAAAATGCCACTCAACAATTAGCAAGATTGAAAGTACCTCCTCCATTAACAACATTGCTAATAGGAGCAGATTCATTCTTATATTTAATGACTATTTGCTGAACATCTATTAAGTGACATGTTATGTCACCTAGGTGTATAATGGAAAACATAACAAAGGTTTTTATTTGTTCTTTTTTTATTAATAGGTTATTAATAACCGGGATCTGAAATCAGACTAGGTCAGTTCCCAGCTCTACCACTTACTGTGTGATCTTGAACACTTGACTTAAATTCTTGCAGCTACCAGAGAGAGAGTGAGGGAGCTACAATTCAGGGCCAGGAATGGGAGACATTATTTTAGGACCTCACCTTATAAATAAGGATGAATGTGAAGGAGACTGGCCTTCCCAGGGACTGGGGTCCGATTTCAAATAATTTCAATCCTTGATACCAGATGAAGGTATCTCATATTGCAAATATGCAATATGAGATATGCATATGGTGTCTGGCAAAAAAAAAATAATAAATCCTCTCTGGAAAAAAATAATACTATCCTGGAGACTCAGTTATTTCTCCAAACAATCTTTCTGAATATAATATCTGGCACTCCTTATATCTGGGGTGGAATTACTGGGAGCAAAATTTAAAATAAGTATGCGTACCATTTTCAAGGCAAAAAACATAGAAGGTTTAGAAATTCCACAAAGGGGGATTAGGTTAGGATCTCAACGGATAGAGGAAGAAGTGGTTCTAGACCTATAAAGCTAACCTATAAAACTAGTAGAAAACAGATAGGAGAATATCTTTGTGACCTTGTATATACAGAGATTTCTTAAAGTAAATGAAAAAACTACAAGCCATAAAAAAGAACTTCATCAAAATCTAAAAATTTTTGCTCATCAAAGAATACCATCGTGAAAATAAGAAAGAAAGCCACAAAAGGGGAGAAAATATTTCTAATACATTTACCTAACAAAGGATATGTCCAGAATATATAAGCATTGCTATAAGCCAATAATAAAGATACAACAAATTTTTAAAGTGCCAAATACACTTAAAAGGACATTTAAGCTAGAACAACCAACCAAAAAATTTGTATGGAACCACAAAAGACCCTGGATAACCAAGGTAATGGTGAAAAAGCTGGAGGCATCACAATCCTGGACTTCAGCCTGTATTACAACACTGTGATTATCAAGGCAGTATGGTGTGGGCATAATAACAGGCACATAGACCAAAGGAACAGAATAGTGAATCCAAAAATGGACTCATAAACGTATGGCCAACTAATCTTCAATAAAGTAGGATAAAGTACCTGATGGAAAAAAGACAGTCTGTTTAGCAAATGGTGCTAGCAGAACTAGACAGCAACATGCAGAAGAATGAAACTGGACCACTTTCATACACCATACATAAAAATAAATTCAAAATGGTTTGAAAACCTAAACGTGACACAGGAAACCATCAAAATCCTACAGGAGAAAACAAGCAGCAATATCTTTGACCTCGACCACAGCCAACTTCTTACTTGACATATCTCTGGAGGCAAGGGAAAAAGAAGTAAAATTGAACTACTGGGACCTCATCAAGATAAAGAGCTGCACAGTGAAGGAAACAATCAACAAAATTAAAAGGCAACTTTCTTTTTTTTTTTTTACAAATAGTTTATTGTCAAATTAGTTTCCACATAACACCCAGTGCTCATCCCCACAAGTGTCCTCCTCCATGCCCATCCCCCCTCCTCCCCACATCCATCAGTCCTCAGTTTTTGTCAGCATTCAAGAGTCTCTCATGGTTTGCCTCTCTCCCTTTCCCCCACCATTTTCGCCCTTCTTCTCCCCCTTGGTCCTCTGTTAAGTTCCTCCTAATCCTCCTATACGTGCACACATATGATATTTGTCCTTCTCTGCGTGACTTATTTCTCTCAGCACAACACCCTCAAGGTCCATCCATGTTGCTACACATGGCCAGATTTCATTGTTTCTCATTGAAAAGGCAACTTTCAAAATGAGAGAAGATATTTGCAAAAGAAGATCTATCAAAGTATCAAAAATCTACAGACTTATCAAACTCAACATCCAAAAAAAAAAAAATGCAGTGAGGAAATGGGCAGAAGACATGTATAACACTTTTCCAAAGACATGTATAACACTTTTCCAAAGACATCCAGATGGCTAACAGACACATGAAAAGATGCTCAACATCACTCATCATTAGAGAAATACAAATGAGATACTACCTTATACTTGTTAGAATGGCTAAATTTAACAACTCAAGAAAACAACAGATGCTGGCAAGGATGTGGAGAAAAGGAACCCTCTTACACTGCTGGAGGGAATACAAACTGTGCAGGACTCTGGAAAACAGCATGGAGGTGCCTCAAAAACTTAAAACATAACTACTCTATGACCCAACAATTGCACTAGTAGGTATCTGCCAAAAGATAGAAAAATTCTGATTTGAAGGGCACATGTACCCCAAGGTTTATAGCAGCACTATGAACAACAGCTAAAATATGGAGGGAGACCAAATGAATGGATAAAGAAGATGTGGTATGTGTATACACAGAGGGACACACACACACACACACACAGGAATATTAGTTGGGAGTCAAAAAAATGAAATTTGCCATTTTCACTGTGGAGGGACCTAGAGTGTACTATGCTAAGCAAAATAAGTCAGTCAGAGAAAGACAAATTATTCAACTCACATGTGGAATTTAAGAAAAAAAGCATGTAAACATAGGGAAAGGGAGGAAAAATCAAATAAAACCAGAAAGGAAGGCAAACCATATTCTCTCTTAAATAGAATAAACTTACGGCTCCTCAAGAGGAAGTTGGTGGGGCAATGGCCTAAATGGGTGATGGGCATTAAGGAGGGCAATCACACAAGCACTAGGTGCCATACAAATGACGCATTACTAGGTTCTACCCCTGAACCTGTAAATCAACACTACACTGTATGCTAACTTGAAATAAATCTTTAAAAAAGAATAAGGCTACTATAAATATGTAATTAATTAATTAATTAAAAACCCAGAGGTTTCATTCCTTTAAAATCTTATGCCTACTTTGCATACAGTGAGGTGACCAAGAGGGGCTGACTGTTACTCTGAGGTGGACCAAACTTTAGAAAGGCTCTTCCTGGCTCGAGGTCCAGACCACCCTTTTCTCTGAGCATATGCTTTAGACAACTTGTAATTATACATCCTTCCTGTTTAAAATACAGGTAACCCTTTTTACAAGCCTCTTTCCTGCTTTACAACCCCAAACTGTCTTTCTGAACGACCTGGGAGTCATCCTTTGAAACCTAATCCTCAAGGAGGACAGCACCCCTACTCCCAGTCTCTGTGCAAGGGGAGGAGCTAGCTCCTAACACACACCAAACAGCAAACACAGATGGCCTCATCAGAGAACCACATGAGCAAACTCTGGAAGTTACTCAGCGTGTTCTACTGGTCAACCTTCTCTCCAACTTTCCCACCATCTCGCCCCAGTCCACAAACACCTTCCCACCCTTTGTTTCAGCAGAGTTGAGCTCAGACTGAGTTCTGGCCTCTCTTCCCTGTTCCAATAGCCTCACATAAAGTCTTCCTTGCCCGTTTCACTTCGTCCAGTACAGTTTTTGCTTTGATGGAAGAAAACTAAGACAACTTGAGCTTCCTGCATGCAGCACTTAACTTCCATACTCCTTTTCTCAGTTTATTGAATATTTACTGTGTTCTGTCAGTTGAAATAGTCTAATCACCCTCCGAGATGGGTACACGGAGTATCCAGGCTCTTTCAGACAAGGAAACCGAGGCTTCGGGAAATCAAAGTTTATGTTAGGTCACTGCTATAATCTGACTGTTTGGGTCCTCCCCTCCTCCCCAAATTCTTATGTTGAAATCCAAACCCCTCTGTGATGGTATCAGGATGAGGGACATTGGGATGGAACCCCCATGAACCGGATTAGTGCCCTTTTAACACAGGCTCCCCAGAGAGCTCCCCTGCTCCCTCTGCCATGTGAAGGACACTGACAAGATGCCTGTCTATGCAACAGAAATCAGGCTCTCAGCACACACTGCATCTCCAAGGACCTCTGATCTGAGACTTCCCAGTCTCCAGAGCTGTGAGAAATAAATGTGGGTCTTTAAGTCACCCAGCCCACAGCAGTCTGTTACAGCAGTCCCAGCTGACTGGGACAGTCACACAGCAAGTCCGTTCTGGACTCCCCGGCCCGAGACCTAAAACAGGTGCCTCCAGAGCCTTGGCTTTCAAATACTTGGTGCAACCAAAGTAAAATTTTGTTTAATGTGTTCCGGTTAGCTTCTCTGTGTGTCTTGGAATCCAAAGAGGTGTCTCTTATCATGGGCTTGTTTTGGTATATTTGAGCGGGAGGGCAACTTCTCCTCCTTGGGAAGTCTGGGATGCATTCCCCCAGAGTAGGGCCACTTGGAGAGGAAAAGGAAGGGAGTGAGGTCCAGTACCAGACATGCAAAATATAGGATGGAGGCGCAACACTGGGTGTGGCGGCCCATGACATGAGACAGTGAGGTACAAGGAATATTATTATATTACATATAAGTGGGCTTGGAGTGGGGCAGAGAGGGTTGTGGAGGGTTCCAGTGTATTCGGAGTTTTGGGTAGTGTCGGGGGGTTCACACTTTCTGGCTCTGCACTCAGAGTGCGGTCGGCCTCAGGGCAAGTCCAGGGCCCACCTTCCGCTTCCCCGGGGTAATCTCGGGAAAAGACTCCAGGGCAGGGAGGTCCCACACTCACCGCTCGGGCCTCGAAACCACCACTGCCACACCGGCGCCTCTGCTGCTGAGGGACGCGGGTCCCCGGGCGCAGCGCCTCCTCCCAACGCCTTCGCTAACCGCCCAGCTGCCTGCCCGCCGCGCGAGGTCAGTCGCCTCGGACCCTTCCTTGCGCATGCGCGCACGCGGCCGGACCGCAGCCTGCCGCTTCCTCCCAGCAGCCCCGGCGCGGTCCCATTTCGCCACCTAGCCCGCACGCACCTCCCTGCCCGGACTGAACCCTCCACCGGAGGTTCCCCAGACCCTGAGGGCCCTACCTCGGGGCCGTTCGCTTGCTCCCAAGCTCTTCACCTCTAGACCCCACTGGACGACCCCCCACGCTCCACGTCTCGCGGGCTCCCCTCTCCCTCAAGTGTCATGGTCACCCTCAGTGGGCCGGTAGCTGGTGGCAGGAAGTTGGAGGAGACTCAGTGGCCGCCCTCCAGGGTCTGTGGGCGTCAGCAGAGAACTTGCAGAGGTGCAGGCACGGGGCTCGCCGCCCACTGCTCCGCGAGTGGGCCCCGTCGTCCTCAAGTCACGCTCCCCAGCACTGGCCGCCTGCGCTTCCGCACATGGGCGCTCAGCGCGTTGAGACCCCCCAGTGCGTCCTCTCCGCGCGCTACCCGGACTCGCCAGCAACTCAGTGGAACCCACAGCCCGACCTCTCTTCTCCCCACATTCTTCAGTGGTTGCTTCTCTCTCTCAGCGGACTCCACCCTAGTACCCACCTCCAGTGTAGTTTAATGGTTGGAAGGCCAGGTTCTGAATTCTGCCAGAGGCAAATCTCTACCTACCCCACCAGGGACCAGGTTCTTGCCTCTAGGCAGCAAATGCAACTGGGTTCTTGAAGTGTCAGGTTAAGCTTGGTCAGGAGAGGGTGCTGGCGGGACGCTGCAGGACCAAAGGCTGCTGCTCCAGGTTCAGGTGTTTTCTATTGATTCTTGCTCTTGCCTTGCTGCCAGCAGCAGGCGTGGAGGACATTTCTAGGCATTCACCCTATACCTTCCCCGACCCCCATTAACCGTGGATTCTCAGTGACTCAGGCCGGTGCCCTTGCCTAGCACCAGCCTGCCAACAACCACAGAGAAGAGCTTCCTGCTTGCTACATCCGGCCACAGTTCTCTGTTGACCAGCCTAGACAGCCTATACCATATGGATATTGCCTGCTTGTTCAGCAGGTATGAAACGGCCTTGACCCAGGGCCAAGGAACTTCTTCACTATGAAGTGAACTCCAAGTTCACCTTCTCCAAGAAAATCTGAATCACAGCCTTGGGGAGGGGTCCTCTACCAAATTTGTTTCTTCTTGGGTATTTTCTTCAGCCATAGTCCATTCTTGACAATTCTCTGTGTACGTCCTTATATCTATACCTCTATTATAGTTAATAATTCTTTTTTTTTTTTTTAGTTAATAATTCTTTTAACATTCCTTGTTCAGATTGCTGTGTGGTTTCCTGGCTCCTAATGGGGACACTGAGGGTGTTCCTGCTTGTTTGCTGGGTGACCCTGGGTAAATCCCTTAACCCCTCTGAGGCTCCAGGTACAATGAGGATAATAGCAGCACTACCTAGTCCAGAGTTTTACAGTAGGATTAAATGATGCAATGCCTGCAAAGCGCTTAGTAGAGGAATTGACACAATTTTTTGTATGTTTATTGCTAGAAGATTAATAGTGGGTTGGGAAATAGGGAGGTACAGTGACAAAGACAACCTGACTAAAGGAATTTTTTAAAATGTTTATTTATTTCTGAGAGAGAGTCAGCGTGAGCAGGGGAGGGTCAGAGAGATAGGGAGACACAGAATCTGAAGCAGGCTCCAGGCTCTGAGCTAGCTGTCAGCACAGAGCTCGACACGAGGCTCGAACCCACGAACCGTGAGATCATGACCTGAGCTGAAGTCGCACACTTAACCGACTGAGCCACCCAGGTGCCCCAAGGAACTTTTTAAAAAAAGGATCATTAATGAAGCCAACTAGGAGATGAGATGCAACTAAGAGCTTAATAAAATGAGTTTCCTCTCCGTTTTTAAAGATGGCCAGCCTGGGGAAACAAATTTTTGCAATAACTGAAATTACATGTCAGAGATCTATGGGTGATATTGGGTGGAACCCACAGTTATTTTACAGCTAAAAACAGAATAGCTTCTGGATATCACTTTATTACTCACAATATCCAATTGATGATATAAAAACCTTTACCCCCAAAAGCCCCAAAATAGAGCAGCTTCATTAACTCTTTACATCTTTTTTTTTTACAAATAGTTTATTGTCAAATTAGTTTCCATATAACACTCAGTGCTCATCCCCACAAGTGTCCTCCTCCATGCCCACCCCTCCTCCCCCCCACATCCACCAGTCCTCAGTTTTTGTCAGCATTCAAGAGTCTCTCATGGTTTGCCTCTCTCCCTTTCCCCCACCATTTCTGCCCTTCTTCTCCCCCTTGTTCCTCCGTCAAGTTCCTCCTAATCCTCCTATACGTGCAAACATATATTTGTCCTTCTCTGCCTGACTTATTTCGCTCAGCATAACCCCCTCAAGGTCCATCCATGTTGCTACACATGGCCAGATTTCATTGTTTCTCATTGCCATGTAGTATTCCATGGTATAGATAAACCACATCTTCTTGATCCATTCATCTGTTGATGGACACTTAGGCTCTTTCCATGTTTTAGCTATTGTGGAGAGTGCTGCTCTGAACATTGGGGTACATGTGCTCCTACGCCTCAGCATTTCTGTATCCCTTGGGTAAATTCCTAGCAGTGCTATTGCTGGGCCATAGGGGAGTTCTATTGTTAGTTTCCTGAGGAACCTCCACACTGTTTTCCAGAGGGGCTGTACCAGATTACATTCCCACCAACAACTCTTTACATCTTTTAATTTCAAGAGAATCGTCCTTCCTTCCTGTCTGCTCATCTGCCCATGAATCTAGAGATTGATTAGATTTCTCTCTCTCTCTCTCTCTCTCTCTCTCTCTCTCGGACTCCATGTGCCCTAACAAAAATCAGAACTCTGTTTTCTTCTACACCTTATTTGTTCTTCATTCCTTTTTAATCAGAGAGTTGGGCAAGGGTAAGAAAATAAACGCACTATTTTTATAGATTTTTTGCTTCCTTTCTTGGACTCTAAATGTCCTTGATGCAAAGATTCTTTTACAAATGTAGACAAATGTAGAATCTTGGTTTGAATTTTGAAAACAACCCAACTTAGCACCATAAACTTTGATACTGATTTTAATTACTCTTTTTGTTATGTGTGTGTGTGTGTGTGTGTGTGTCTATGGGAAAGATGATTTTTTGACCTAGGCTTTATGATCCTCTTATGTATAATTAAACTGCTAAAACATGAAGCTTTTGCTTTACAGGCTGTCCCATCTGGCAGCTTCATCATTATTGGATGTTTCTGTTCAGACATTCAAAATAATCGGGAATAAGTCCTTGTTCCTACCCTGATAAATGCTGCTGTTTCATGTTTCTAGCAGAGAAAATAGGAGTTTTACTAAATGTCTTTAGATTTGCATAGGCCATGTAAAGCTACCCAAAAAAAGTGACAAATGGTCTCCTTTGGGGGAAACTTTATTACATAAATATATATGCACTAAGATATACACATACAGATATGACCTTCTATGTATCCAGGTTTACTAAAGAGTACTAAGGAAGCCATAACGAGTGTCATTAGTTAAAAGTAAATCTCACTGTGCCTTTTTTCCCCAGTCAACTCCAATGTTCTCTGAGTTAGCAAAGTTCGGGAAGACTTGTTCCAGCATTATCTGACTGATGGAGTAGTCTTCTAAACTGAATTTCACTTTAGCTTTCTCCAAAACACCAAACATCTTTATCAACAACCACAAAAAAGTACAGTTACCGTTGCAGCCATCTGGAAAATTCAGTGCACATTTTTTAAATATGTGGAAACTAAACAACATGCTCCAAAAATATCAATGGGTCATAGAAGAAATGAAAAGGGAAATTTTTAAAAATCTTGCAGCAAATGAAAATGGAAACACAACACACCAAAATTTATAGGATACAACAAAAGCAGTTCTAAGAGGGAAGTTTATAGCACTGAATACCTACATTGAGAGGAAAAAAAGGTAATGACATCAACAAGATGGCAAAGTAGGAGACCTCAGCCTCTCCATTCCTCCACAAACATCAGTAATTAGACAGCTATGGGGCACCTGGGTGGCTCAGTCAGTTGAGCGTCTGACTTTGGCTCAGGTTATGATCTCATGGTCTTGTGAGTTCGAGCCCTGCATCAGGCTCTGTGCTGACAGCTCAGAGCTTGGAGCCTGCTTTGGATTTTGTGTCTTCCCCTCTCTCTCTTCCCCTCCCCCACCTAAACTCTGTCTCTCTCTCTCAAAAATAAATAGACAGCTATCCATGAACAAAAATAGCTCTGGGAGAGCAGTGGAGTCCACTTAAGAAACTTCAGGAATGCAATGGAACAAAAAACTGGTGAATAATCACAGAAAAAGGAAGAACAGCTTCATTTTTGTCTCACCATCCCAATCCGCTCTGCTGGCACTGCTCAACAAATGGAAATGGAAAGCTATCCTGAGTTCATGGATTCAAATCGTTGTTAATATGGCCATGCTACCTAAAGCCCACCTATAGATTCTATGTAATCTCAAGGTTTCCAAGGGCTGAGAGGTGGTGAGAAGTAGGGAAGGATTGGTAAAACAGTACAAACTTTCAGTTTAACTTTCAGTTAAAAGATGAACAGATTTTGAGGGTCTAATGTATAATATGAGTAAAGTTGATAATATTGTATTGCATAATTTAAGTTTGCTAAGAGAATGTTCCCCACACATACAAGGGCAACTGTGTTAGGTAACTGATGTATTAATTAACTTGAATGAGGGAATTCTTTCACAGTGTATATGTATACCAAATCATCATGTTGTACACTTTAAATATACTACAATTTGGGGTGCCTAGGTGGCTTAGTTGGTTAAGTGTCCTCCTCTTCATCTCAGCTCAGGTCTTGACCTCAGGGCCGTGAGTTCAGATCCCACACTGGGCTCTGCACTGGGCATGAAGCCTATGTAAGGGGCAAAAAAACTACAATTTTATAACTTCACAATTTAAAACTGAGAAAAAGATGAAATTAGAGAGCATCTAAATAAATGAAAAGACATTCCATGTTTGTGGATTCAAAGTACTCCCCAAAGTGATGACAGTACTACCCATGCTGAGCTACAGAATCAATCAATCCTCAACCGTCTTTTTGCATAAATGAATATATTGATTCTAAAATTCATATGGAATGGCAAGGAACCCTGGATAGCCAAACAACCTTGAAAAAGGAGAACAGAGTTTGAGGTCTCACATCTAATTTCAATACTTTCTATAAAGTGACAATAGTCAAAATAGTATGGTACTGGCATAAGCTCAGATATATAAATCAAGAGAATAGAATTAGGAGTCTAGAAATAAACCCATGCATCTATGTTCAGTTGATTTTAGCAAGGGTGCCAAGTTCATTCAGGAGGAAATAACATTCTTTCGAACATATAGCACTTATGCAACATGCAAAAGAATAAAGTTGAACTCTTTCCTTGTACCACATACAAACATTAATTCAACATGGATCAAACAGCCAAATGTAAACAGCCAAACAATAAAACCATAGAAAAAAATGTTGGAGTAAATCTTCACAATCTATAAAAATACAGATAAATTTGGCTTTATCAAAATCAAAAACTATTGAGTACTGAAGGGCAATAAAAGAGAACTCACCAATGGAATAAAAATATTTTCAAATTATGTATCTGATAAGGGTTTCATATACTGAATATCTATAAAGCACTCTTACAACTCAACAACAAAATGACAAACCAATTAAATAATGAGCAAAAGGATCTAAATAGGTATTTCTCCAAAGAAATTACACAAATGGCCAAGAAGGACATAAAAGGATGCTCAATATCACAAGTCATTAAGGAAATACAAATTGGAACTACAATGAGATACCACTAGATTGGCTACTAAAAAACAAACACTTTTAACAAAAACAAAAACAAACAAACAAAAAACCCAAATGTTGGCAAGAATGTGAAAACTTGGAACCCACACAGCTGCTGGTGGGAATGTGAAATGGTACACCTGCTGTGAAAAAGTCTGGCAGTTCCTCAAAAAGTTAAACATTACAGGGGTACCTGGATGGTTCTATTGGCAGAGCATGCAACTCTTGATTTTAGAGTCACTTGATTTTGGAGTCAGGAGTTCAGGCCCCACACTGGATGTAGAGATTACTTAAATAAACTTTTAAAAAGTTAAGTTAAACATATAATTATCATATGACCCTGCAATTCCACTTCTAGGTATATACCCAAAGGAAAAGAAAACATGTCCATGCAAAAATATGTACACTAATGTTCATAATAGCATTACTGATAATAGTCAAAAAGTAGAAACCCCAAATCTCATCAACTAATGAAAGGATAAACAAACTGTGGTATATCCAAAAACCGACTGGGGTACTGATACATAACAACACCCAAGAACCTTGAAAACATCCTAAGCAAGAGAAGGCAAACACAAACGGCCACACATTATATGGTTCTATTCATGTGAAATGCCCAGAATCGGCAAATCCATATATAGAGAGAGATTAGTGGTTGCCAGCGACTGGAGATAAGGGGGAATAGCAATTGAGTATGGGGTTTATTTTAAGAACGATAAAAAAAAATGTTCTTAAAAAACAAAAACAAAAATGTAATGGAATTAGGTAGCAGTAATGCTGGCACAACACTGTGAATATAATAAAAGCCACAGAGTTCTAATACTTTAAAATGGTAGATATGAGGGGCACCTGGGTGACTCAAGTCAATCTGGCTCAATTCACGATCTCAGGGTTCATGGGATCCACCTACATGCTGAAAATGTGGGGCCTGCACGGGATTCTCTCTTTCTCTCTCTGCCCCTCCCCCGACTCATGGGCATCTCAAAATAAACGAATAAACTTAAAAAGAAAAACCCTATGAGATGGGTAAGATCATATTCCTACATTACGGCTGAGATTCACAAAGGTCAACTCACTTCCCTACAGTCTAATTAAAACCAAAGCTGGGGCAGTTCCCAAAACCTTTCTTCTGACCATTAAGCTACAACCAAAATAAAAAAGAACATAAAAACAGTTCAAATGCAACCCTAAGTCTCCAGCAGGTTTTCGTGTTTGTACTTGTTTTGGAGAGTGCGAGATACAGGTTTTCCAGGAGGAGTGCCAACAAGGGGGTCCAACTCCGGGAGAGTCCGGGGAGCACACTCCGCCACAGCCCGGGAACTTCGGGAGGACGACCCCCAAGCGGGGAAGACCGGACAGGGAGGATCGCAGGACAGAGAAGCGCGACCCTCACCAAAAAGGCAACCAAACCGCCACACCTGCGCGTCGGCCTCCACCTCCGCCACTCAGGTGCGCGCGCGCTAAGTCCACTCGCGTCGCCACGCTGGAACGCCCTCCCCAACTGCCCCGCCAAGGGTTTGCGGCCCCCGGGTCTCGGGGACTCTCAAAGGGGCGGCACCCGGCGGGCGGGAGGACTCAGAGCAGGCCACTCGGGCCCCATCACCGCCGGCCCGCCGAGTGCCTGCGTGGCGGCGTTCCCCAGCCTGTCCACCCACCCGGTGCCCACCAGCCCAGCCCAACTTCCGACTGCCCGAGTGGGTCTCTGCTTCCTTCTCCTGGCCCACCCCGAAGTTCTGGACCTCCCCAACTACGGAAACGAAGAGGGAAGGGAGATGCTCTCCTTGGCTGCAACGTTTAAGGGGAAGCTAGCTCAGTAATCAAGACACTATTTTTAATTAACTTTTAGTTTTCAAAATAAAATATAAAAGTGTCGCGAGGTGCTACATGGGAGGCTAAAGCAAAAGGGAAAATCAGTATTCCTGACCCTGATTTTATTTAAAACTTTGGTATTTTGTTCATCGTGGATTTTTTTTTTTGGTGTTGTAATTTTTTTCCATATTACATTTAAAACAATTTTTTTAATCTTTAAAAAGTACTGTGTATTTTGAGTTCTGAATATGTCTCAAATTTGGCGCTTGAAGTGACTACCTTAGACTGTTTGCCTCATCCTAGTGACAGCTCTGCCCTGCTATCACCATCAGCATGGTAGTGGCAGAAAATCTAGAGTAGTTGTAAAACTCCCTTGAGCCAAAAGGTGACGGGCTTGCAAAAGAGGCCATACCAACCATTGTTTGATCTCAAACTCTATTCGGGTGAAAGGTCAGGGGTTGAGCAACCTAGCTCCTCCTGGCTGCAGCAAGCCCCTGAGATGTAAGTCTTTAGTGAACATTGTGATTAGAACGGTCAAACATGTTCTTCAAGCGACTGTTAAGCAACTCCCCACCTCTAACCGCAAAATTCTCCCTTCTGTACACGGGCTTCGCCCCTCTCCCTATATAAACTCTTCCGAGGACTCTGTGTGCTCGGGAGGAGCCGTCCCGCCGGACTAAAATAAACCTGACTAACCAACTCCTTTTGTGTTTGTGTGCTTTGTCCTCGGTGATTCTCCCTTGGAAAAGGTGGTCTAACATAGTACAGGTGGTCACCTCCTGGGGTAGGGGAGGCAGAAGCTAGCAGAGAACTTCCAGAATTCCAGAAGCAGGCTTGCCTTGTCCCAGGACAAAGCCTCAGGAAAGGACAGAGAATGCATAGTTACACCAGTGACCTGTTTACCAGCCCCTACATTACTAATAAGTTTATTAATATTCTTTCTATTAAGTCCTTACGACTAAGAGTACTTTCATTATTTTAATAATAAAAAACATCAATAACAACTAATTATACTAACATAATACAGTCAAGCCTTGGATTGCGAGTAACTTGTTCTGCAAATGTTCCCCAAGACAAGCACACATTTCTAATAAAGTTTAACTGTACCTGATGCCGAACATCACCTGATCATAGCTGAGCCAATGGTTCTTCTCTTTCTCTCTATCTCTTTCTTCTTCTTCTTCTTCTTCTTCTTCTTCTTCTTCTTCTTCTTCTTCTTCTTCTTCTTCTTCTTTCTTCTTCTTCGTCGTTGTCGTCTTCTTCTTCTTCTTCTTCTTCTTCTTCTTCTTCTTCTCCTCCTCCTCCTCCTCCTCCTCCTCCTCCTTCTTTCTTCTGCAGTATTGTGGGTGATTGTCTCCCATGCTCTGATGCTTGGTCTCAGGCTCAGAGAGAAATTCTATAGCAGTGTTCAGCAGAAATCAGTGATTTTTCAGAATGTCGAAGGTGCCCACAACTGGCACTAGTCTTTTGCCCCTTCAAAGTGCCTATGGATGATCTGTTGCTTTTCTATACAAGAATAAGCTTAGGAATGCTTTGCATCATTCTAGGCTGCAGGCTGCCTGCAGATAGACCCTTTCCTCTGCAGCCTTATTGCCAGTTACATTAAATACAGTATATGACAAGAATTTATTAGTAGTGTACTGTAGTCAACATCCATTAGTGATAGTGAGAATCCTGCTGCACAACAACCCTCCTCTCTTGTCTCCCTCACACCAGCCACGAAGGTTTTAAAGGTGCGTTCAGATTAATTTATTTTTCTTTATATTTTGTATTTTCTTTATTATTTTGTATTATATTACAGTATCGTGGTCATCTTACATGAATATTTTTGGGTTGTGGAATGAACCATCCGAGATTCCATTATTTCTTATGGGGGAAATTCGCTTTGATATACAAGTACTTTGTATTACAAACATGTTTCTGGAATGAATTATCCTTGCAAACCAAAGTTTTACTGTGCTTGTTAATAATACTTATTAAACATAAACCTGCTAAACACAACAAAATGATTTCATTTACGCCTCATCATAATTCTGGGAGGTTGGTGCTGATATTACCTGATTTTACGGTTGAGGAAACAGCATCAAGGTGATAGTCTCTTGTACATCCAGCATGTACAAGTAGTAAAAACCAGGATCCAAATCCAAACTAGCTGACCTCAGAGCCTTTTCTTGGGAATCACTAATCAAGAGGCTCCTAATCCTCTACCTGAGAATGATTTAGTGGCAGTTTCAAAAAAAGGCATTAGAACACCAGTAAAAACCTTACAGACAAATTGGGATATTAGGACATCTGTTAACAATGCATCACATGGGTGAGTTAAACTAATATTTATATAGTTGACCCTTAAGCAATAGGGTTTTAAAGTACACAGGTTCACTTCAGATTTGGGTTTTTTGTTTTTTGTAAATACAGTCCAGCACTAGAAATATATTTTCTCTTCCTTATCATTTTCTTAATAACATGTTCTTTTTTCTAGCTTACTTTATTGTAAGAATACAGTATATAATATAACATAGAAATTATATGTTAATTGGTATGCTTCTGTTATGCTTCTGTTATCAATAAGGCTTCTGGTCAACAGTAGTTAAGTTTTGGGGAGTAAAAAGATATATGTGGATTTTTGACTACGTGTGAGGGGGTGTGTTGGTGCCCCTAACCCCCATGTTGTTCAGAGTTGATTGTAATCATTTTCATAAATCCCTAAATGTATATAAAACTCATAGCAACCATTCCAGATGGAAGCTCTTTGGAAACTAGGCATAAAAGGGTGTTTATTTCTATGTCACCCAAAAGCATGAAAGCATAAAAGGGAGGATATATCCTCCACTGTCTCAGCCAACTTCAGTGATCCCCCCCCCACCCCCGCAGGAACATTTGGGGCAGGGGAGTGTCTTTTGTACAGTGGCATGGTCTACTTTCAGTCCACACCTGCAAAACCAGCTTCTAATCTAGATTCTAGATCATGTTCTACAGTTGGACATCAGACTTGTGCTAATCACTTGGAATTCAGGACTAACCAGCTCCCTAAAACCACTACTCCTATCCACTCTGGGTAGGAGGAAGAAGGCTGCCCTACTCTTCTATGAGGACTTCTTCCAAAGGTAGTCATAGGCTCCTAAGCTCAAACAAGACCTTCTTGTTTGACAAGTAAAATTTTGCTAAGGACTTGGGTGATGTTACCGAAAGCCATAAAAGGAAGATGATTTTGGGTAATTCATAGATCCTGTCTTTTAAATAGTTATGCAAAGTTATTTTGATGCAAATTAAAAATGATTAAAATAGAACATTAATCTCCAATCATATGCTAATTTTGCTTCTGCTGAAGCTAAAGAAGGTAGTATAATTTTTAACAAAATATATTAAGTAAAAAATAAAAGAGCTGTCAGAAGGTATTAGAGCCTCCACAGAACCTGGCAGTTGGATTCCTGGCATATGCGATCACCTAAGAATTTGCTTCTACCTGCCAGGTTGTACACTCCTGACTGTAGTCAGAGATATTGCATAACTTCCATTTTGAAAATGTTCTGGAGTCTTGGAACCAATTAGTACCCTGTGTCACTAGCCCCAACAAAATTGATTCAATCAAGATCAGTTTTCCCAGTGTTACTTTACTGAGGACTTGGGTGATGATACAAAAGCTTTATAAGGAAGATGATTTGAGGTGACTTATAGACAGGATGGTCTGAAAGGAATACGGGAGCTTTCTATTTTAATCAGGGCTCAGTTATTTAATTAATGATGGAAGCAAAAAACAAAAAAAAAATCCAGCTACCCTAATTCATATTTCTCTTAGTATTCGGTTTTGCTTTTTTTATCCCCAAGAATAACAGACGAAACTCCTTATTCTCTTTATACATCTATATTTTTAACCCAATAAATATTATATAACAACACAAATTATGGCCCATAAACATTTCTGTAACCCAGCAGCCTTGGGCATCCATTTCTAGGAGTGGTAAACTGAACTCACAAAATTGTGTCATTGAAATCAGCTTTTCCCAATCACCACAGAATCTTCTCCCTTTTTTGATGATAGAAGATGTTCATTTATTACGTGGGTACTCTGTGCCAAGCCTATGTGCTAAGTACATAATATACAACTTATTTCATTGGTAAATATTTTGACATTTCCCCAAATACTGCCATTTGTTATGATATGACTATTTCCTAAGAAATGTCCTACACAGCTCTCAACCCAAATATCAGGGGAGTAACAACAGAAGCACTTGAGGCCCCTGACCTGTCTCTCAGACTACACATTTGCTCATCTGTTTCATCCTATACATTGGCACAAGAATCATCTTTTTAAATAGTCATTTTTTGGAGCATGTTATTTCTTTCCAAAGAATCACACTTCTTAGCCTCCTGATTCCAAGAGGCATTCCCAGTTTTATAATCTGGTGCTCCCAGACATCAGCCCCCAGCCCTCCACATGCACACCTCTGTTCCAACCCAACTCTGTCTAGCAAAACACTACTTCTAAGGACTAGACAATATTTTTTCCAGCCATGGGCTTCACCTGGCTGGAAATGCCCTCTTCCTCTCTTTCTGCCAATGTAGCTTAATTGTTAGGATTGGAGTTCTGGAGGGGCGCCTGGGTGGCTCAGTCAGTTAAGCATCTGACTTTGGCTCAGATTATGATCTCATGGTTCGTGGGTTTGAGCCCCACATCAGGTTCTGTGCTGACAGCTCAGAGCCTGGAGTCTGCTTCAGATTCTGTCTCCTGCTCCCTCTGCCCCTCCCCTGTTCATGCTCTGTGTGTCTCTCTCTCAAAAAATAAATAAACATTAAAAAAATAAAAAGGATTAGAGTTCTGGAGACAGACTTCAAGGGCAGATCCCAACTCGTCTGCTGATGTGCTGGGTGATTGTGGACAAAGCCCCTCACTCTTCAGAGCCTCAAATGGCTAAAACAGCTAAAAACACCTACCTATCACAGAGGTTGTATAATTCACTGAGGTGATGCACATAAAATGCATGGTGCATTACCTAGTACATAGCATAGGTCCATAAGCGTCCCTGTTAACACTGTTGTTGTTTTACCATTGTTAACTTTATTTTTTGGCTTGATTTATTCCGCCTCCTTCATAAAACCTTCTAAACAGTCTATATCAAAATGATCTCTTTTCTTTGAATTATCAGAAACATTTATTTTTCCTGTCACTGATTTGGCAGCTACAATTTACCACCCTGCATTTTGGTTACGTTCCTGTTGTACATATAGTCTTATTTCCTCCTCTCAATAATAAGCTCCTTGAAGAAAATACCTAAGTCGTCTTATGCATTCTTAGGCATTTTGGCTCTTTGTGTCACTCGCTGAGGCCATTACATCTTGTCCTGAGAACTTCCACCTTTTTAAAAGGCGAAGGTTAGTTGAGTTAGTTAACCTAGAAGAAAATTGTGCACTTAAAGCAATCGGTAGTCTGGGATCCGGACGTGGGAGTGAGAGTGGGAGGGAGGTTGGGATAAGAGACTCCATAAAGGGGCAGAATTGAAAAGAAAATGTTTTTTAAATAACTATATTCTTTCATCTTAGATCTCCTAGTAGCAGGTAACAATTTAAGAAAAAAGGGAATCCCACCACCGTTTGAGGCCCCCATGTCCCCTGTCTCTTTCCGGGAGAGGACGGCAGGTGGGGAAGACTGAGGGTGGGAGCGTCTAAGCGCTTTGCAATGACTACAGCTAATTATAGGAATTGTGGAAGTGGACCCAAGAATCCTTAACTCCCAGCTCGCCCACTGCCTCAGCTGCAAGCCTGGAGAATTCACAGCTGGAGGGGACCCACCTCCGCCACTGGGGGTGGGGAGGCGGGGGAGACAGGCGGTGGGAGGAGACCAGCGTTGCCCCGCCCCCTCAGCTAGGCGGTGACCAGTAGGCGGCACCGCAGCTCCGAGCGTTCATTTGCGGCGCAGCCTCCGGAACACGGTGAGCTGTGCCCTCCTGAAATTGGAAGGCCCGCGGCAAGATGAGCCCGGCGCCGGTGTTCCTGAGCGCCGCCGAGGTGCTGGAGCACCTCCGCAGCTCCAGCCTCCTTATCCCGCCTCTGGAGGCGGCTCTGGCCAACTTCTCCGGCGGCCCCGACGGAGGGGTCACGCAGCCGGTGCGCACCGTGGTACCGGTGGCCAAGCACAGGGGGTGAGTGAGAAAGGCGGGGGCCAGGTGCTGGAGAAACTGGAAACGGGGACGGGAAGGCATGCGGAGGGAGGCATCGGGAGAAAGGGAGAGAGGGCTCGTCTAAATCACGGCTAGTAACAGTTGCCACCTAACGTTGCGCCATCCACGGCGCCAGGTGGGCGCTTTACAGGAGTTATCTTGTTTAATTCAACACATTCTCCATATAGGTAGGTATTGATGCAAGCATTTTACTAATGGGGAAAACTGAGACTTAGGTTACCTTACCCAAGGTTACGCAGGTAGGTAGTAGCAGAACTAGGATAGTTTCTCTTACGCAGAGCCAGACTCCGCGTAAGAACATACTCCGCATACTGCTAAAGGAAGGGCAGAGGCATGGGGGGAAGGGAGGACAGTCGGGCAGTGACAGGAAAGAGAACGGAGCTTATATGGGGACTTAGGATACCCCAGCATTGGTTGGAAGGGGTTGAAGCTATGCCTCTCTCCTTGTAGCTTCCTGGGGGTCATGCCCGCCTACAGCGCTGCAGAAGACGCCCTGACTACCAAGTTGGTCACCTTCTACGAGGGCCACAGCACCACTTCCACGGTCCCCTCCCACCAGGCCACTGTGCTGCTCTTTGAGCCCAGCAATGGCTCCCTGCTGGCGGTGAGCAACTCCCTGCCCTGGGATGAAGTGGGGGGTCCTGGGCCCAGAGCTAGCCTCGGGAAGTTAGTTCTCTGAGAGAGCTGGGTGGAGTTTTGATGGTGACCACACATGTCCCTCTCTGAGTAATGATGTCTCTGGATACCAGCAACACTGAAGGTTATCTGTGATTCTGTATCTGTTTCTAGGACTGCTTGAGGATGCACAATGCAGCACCTGAGCACACTGCTACTTCAAGTGTATGGCAGTGTGGAAGGAATAATCTCATCATTCTTTTATATGCTCTTGCCCTGTGCCAGTTACTCCAATATACAGTTTGATCAAACTCAGTAGCGAAGGAAACATTTATTTAGTGACTTCTCTAGTGGAAGAAAAGGAGTGTCCTGTAATCCCTGAAAGGCTTTCTGAGAGATACACAGTAACCTGTTTTAACATTTAATGGTAGTATCAAAATGAAGCAGTAGCTCATTCACTGAGCACTTTGTATGTGTCAGGCATGGTTAGTCGACTTGTACTAACTCTCTTAATACTTAGAACCACTCTGTGAGGTATGTAATATCATCACCCCCGTTTTGCAGATGAGGAAGCTGAGCATAGAGCCAACTATGCCCATCTTACCCAGGTTTACCTCACTAATAAGTGGCATGGCTAGACTGCAGACCTACTCAGTGTAAGTCCAGGGTCTATACTCTCTGGAGATTGTGTCTACTGCCTTTCTAACTGCCACTTACTGAGCACTTACTATGTGCCAGGGAAGAGGATTTGATCTCATTCAATTATGACAACATTCCTCTGTGGGAGTTTTTATTTCACGCCCCACTCCCAATTTTTGTTAAAGACTCTGAACCTCAGAGTAGTGGAACCACTTTGCTTGAAGTCATACAGCTGGTTAGCGAAAGGCCCAGGAATCATTCTAGGTCTGCGTGATGATGGAGCTTGTATTTGTAACTCATGTGTCTCTGTGCCCTCAAAGCTGGCTCAGAGACCAGGCAGTTGAGTTATTAGCTGGGTCAGTCTCCTTCATTCCACCCATACTTCTGGATCTCTAAATCCTCCTTCCCCGAATTTCTGGCTCACCAAGGAACCTGGCTGTACATCACTCCTCCAGGAAGACTGTGTAGCTCTACCCAGCCTATACTCATTCTGAGGAGATGACATTCATACCACCTACCAATGGTGGTTCCCCCGGAAAGTGGGACCGACTCAGGCTTTTAAACGAAATGAAAAGACCTTAGATCCTTCCTGAATCTGCTCAGTTGTAACTGATTCACTTACTAAAGTGAGAATACTGATGCTACCTGGTGAGCAACTAAGATGAATAACTTAAAAACAGGAGAATAATGCAAAAAATGATGGTTATTTTTAGCCAGATGTAATTCAGAATCATCTGGGGAGCTTTTGAAAACAAGGGTGTCTGGGTCCCTCTCTTAGAGAGATTCCCTGGGCATCTGTATCTTCACAAAGCTCTCCACATGTGTGGTAGTAGTTAAGAGCCAATGAGGTAGAACTTCATGACCCTTGCACAGATGTCATATGACTTACTCTAATTCCTCAAGTTTCTCCTTCATCTGGTGTTTTGAGAGACCCAAGGCAAGAAAAGATAATGGGCAATTCTTGAAGGCTCATCGTATGCTAGATGTTTACATTTACATGAGTGTTTTTAATCCTCAAAATCTTCTGAATGATTGGCATTGCCTTTGTTTTTACAGGTGAGGCAAATGGTCCTTAGAGATTAAGATATTTCTTCAAAGTTGCATTTCTCACAGGCAGAAGAATTAGCTCCAGATCTGATAGCAAGCCTGTGCTCTTTGTAGGATACTGTGATACTTCCTGAGCCTGCTCTTTTTGAGCTGCTTCTTTCTGCTTAAGTAATGGCTTGGGGTGCCCCTTGCTCACTGCCTCTCCTTTACTCTAAGGTCATGGATGGAAATGTCATCACCGCAAAGAGAACAGCTGCAGTATCTGCCATTGCCACCAAGGTAAGATTAGTGCCAACCTGTGCTGTCGAGGTTTGCTGGAGAGTGGGGTTGTGTATCTCAAGCTTGAAAGCCTAAGGAAGAAGTGAGCAAGGGGGAGAAGAAGGGCGGAAATGGTGGGGGAAAGGGAGAGAAGCAAACCATGAGAGACTCTTGAATGCTGACAAAATTGAGGACTGATGGATGTGGGGGGAGGGGGGGATGGGCATGGAGGAGGACACTTGTGGGGATGAGCACTGGGTGTTATGTGGAAACTAATTTGACAATAAACTATTTGTAAAAAAAAAAAAAAAAGAAGTGAGGGACTTACCTCGGTATTCCTTTGGATGTAGCTGGAACTATAACAAGCCAAAACTGGGATTGACATCCCAGGAGTTATGGAGTTCCAGTCCAGTTGTGAGCACAGGGATTCACAAAACTACTAGCTACCATTTAATGAGCACCACTAGATACTGGGTATCCTACATACCTTATTCCTTATCTTTACATCAACCTTGCAAAGGAGATAGGATGATCTCCATTTGCCAGATTTAGGGAATGTGGCTCAGAGAGGTTATGTGAGTCACCCAAGATCACACAGCTACTAATAAGCAGAGCAAGAATTTAAAATTTAACTTCTGTGACCCCCAGGACTGGTTTGTTGCCCTCCCCCCCACCCCCCGTACCACACTGCTCCAGGTAAATCACGGTGGTTGCCAATAGGCCAAAGCCAATCCTGCACAAGAAGTAGAGGGGAAGCTGAAGAGATCTGAGCACACTCATGTATTCATTCAGCTAGTACCACCTGAGATCCCACTGTATGTTGGGCACTGTTCTAAATGTCAGGGATACGGCAGTGAACAAAACAGAGTGGCACACACTCGGGGGTTTAGACAACACACAAGGTGAAAAGTAAAACGCAGAGCCTGGTTTGCTAAGGAAATAATTAACCAACAACAAACCTCTTTTGAGTTAATAACATGCTAGGATTTGTAGGATTTGCCTTAAAAAAAAAACAAAAACAAAAACAAAACACCACCTACCGAAAACAGTGTGGTGCGTGAAAATAAAGCAGAATCTAGAATACTGGGGAGGGGTGACATTCTGAATTACCCACAGAAGATCTTACCCATGAAGAAGGTGACATTTGAGTAAAAATTGAAGGAAGTAAGTGGAGGGGGGGCACTCTTCCGGCAGAAGGGAAAGCAAGTGAAGGGGGTGATGATGTTCCCGAGCATGGTCATGGCATCCTATCAGAAAAACAGTATCTGTAGGGGTTAGGATTAAGGAGAAAAGGCTTGGACAACTGGGTGTCTTTCACATGAACTGGAAATGTGTAAATGGTCTGCTGAGCTGGTTTAGGAGTTTATGAGGACTGAGCATAAAGAGATGGGTCTGGGGAGTAGCAGACACCAGGTGTTCAGATAGTGAGTGTGTTAAGGTCTTCTAAACACTGGAGTGGAGAGAAGAATGTAAGGATTAACCTGGAAATTGTGTAGGAAGAGGGCAGACCGCACACCTGGATGAACTGGTTTTTTTGAAGTATATCCAGACCCAACTCAGACTGAAACAATCAAGGACTCCTTTAAATATATATATTCACTGGTACAAGACTGCCTTTCATTTATTGGTAAAGGACTCTGGTCTTTTTCAAAATAACTTCCAACCCATTGTCTTGACAGATCTTTCGGTTTCTGTTGGGGGAGGGGAACAAGTATTATTGGCCTCATTTTGTCCTAGAGGAGATGGAGACTAGGAATTCCCTAAAGTCATGTAACCCACATAGCTGTGGGATCTTCCGAGACTGCCTGGTCTTCTTGGCCCCAGTCTGTGGTTTCCAACTCAAGCTATGCAGCAGCCATCACCTGGGGAATGTTTTTAAAAAATTCAGATGTTGAAGATAAAAACTTCAATGTTTTATTTATTTCGGAGAAAGAGAGACAGCATGAGCAGGGGAGGGTCAGAGAGAGAGGGAGACACAGAATCTGAAGCAGGCTCCAGGCTCTGAGCTAGCTGTCGGCACAGAGCCCGACGCGAGGCTCGAACCCACAAACCGTGAGATCATGACCTGAGCCGAAGTCGGACGCTTAACCGACTGAGCCACCCAGGCTCCCTGTCTCTGGTTACTTCTAATGTCAACAAGTCAGATACTTTGAACTATATATTATGGCACAAAATGGTATCTCTCCTGCAGCTATAGGAAAAATGAATATCTGCTACTATTTCTCTGACTCCTTTTGGCTAGTAATTAATAATGAAAAAGACTTTCACTTTTAAGATTACATTCCAGAAGTGCAATAATTAATACTGAAGAAAGAACAGACTTAAATTTTACTGAAAGAAATACAGAAAAGGCAGAAGAGGTTCTTCCCCATCCCCCCCCCCCACACACTTTTTTTTTAAGTAGGCTTCATGCCTAGCGTGGAGTCCAGTGTGGAGCTTGAACTCACAACCCTGAGATCAAGAGTCAGATGCTCAACTGACTGAAACATGCAGGTGCCCCACAAGAGGCTCTTATTTTATATGGATGCTGTGCCTGAAGGATTTTGCCACCTGTCCCAGGGATGTTTAGCAATATATGGAGACATTTTTGGGTTTGTCACAACTAGGAGAAGTAAGGGATGCTATGAATATCAAATGGATAGAGGCCAGAGATACTGCTAACCATCCTGTAAAACACAGGACAACCCACCTGTTTCTGTTGACAAAGAATTATCCAGCCCAAATGTCAGTCATGCTGAGGTTCAGGAATTCTGCTTTATTTCTCACACGTAACAGTAGATTTGTGTCACATCTGTGCAAATGAGACTGTCTCTGTCCTCACGGGCTTACAGATCAGTAAAGAAGTAAGAATCTATAAAGAAATAAGTGCTGTGAAGGGATGACCTCTATCAGGGAGGTCAGAAAGAATCACCTGAGAGGTGACACTTGATAGGAGTTGATCATAGAACCCCACTCTCCAACACAGACACACATACATCCTTAGCAGGTGCCACAAATGCCAGCTCTACATTCCTCTTTAAAGAAAGATGCCGGCTGAGAAAAGATCAACAGTGGACTTCAAAAATATAATGGAGAACCTTGAGGTGCAAGGGCCCGTGGATTCCAGGTAGCTCTTAGAAATAACTCAGGGCTCTGAAAAGTGAGGGTGGCCTATCATGTCCCCGAGATGGGGTGGCACAGGAGAAAGAATGTGGGCTTTGAAGAATGAATGATGTGGTTTTGGAGTCCCACTGTGCCATTTAATAGTTGTAGGACCCTGAGCAAGTTACTTAACCTCTCTGGACCCCAATTTCTTCATCTAGAAGAGGATAAAAATAGGAGTGCCTTGCTCACAGGGTGATTATCTGGATGAAACGAGATCATGAGGGTAAAGCATTGGCATATGTTAGAGGCTCAGTGAAGGCTCCTTCCTCCACTCCACACTCAACAGAGGAGAGCTGAAACATGAAACACCATCTCCTTCATTGCCCAAAAGATAGTGAGGGAGCTGAAGATGGGGCCAAAGACACCTCATACTCAAACTGTTTGTTCTTCACCTGACTGATGTGTCTCCCTTGACCTTTGCCACCTGGTTTCTCTCAAACAGTTTTTGAAACCACCCAGCAGTGAAGTGCTATGCATCCTTGGGGCTGGGGTCCAGGCCTACAGCCACTATGAGGTCTTCACAGAGCAATTCTCCTTCAAGGAGGTAAGTCCAGGGAAGGTTAGGGGAGAAGAGGAGAGGGAGGAATAAGTGACCTTTATTTATACTCCTTCTCTGCAACATGGGCAATTCTGAAATAGTAAGGTCAAGAGTCTGATCTAGACTATTTTTTTTAAATGTTTGTTTGTTTGTTTGTTCATGAGAGAGAAAGAGAGAATGCCTGCATGTTTGTGTGCTAGTGGGAGGGGGCAGAGAGAGAGAGGGAGATGGAGAGAATCCCAAGCAAGCCCAACACTGTCAGCACAGAACCTGACATGGAGCTCGCGCCCACAAACTATGAGATCATGACCTGAGCTGAAATCAAGAGTTGGATGCTTAAGGAGCCACCCAGGCACACCCATAGGGGATGATTTAAATCCCCTTACCTTAGAGTGTCTCAGCTTTCCCCTGGCACCAGTGAAACATAATGAAACATAAACAGCCAAACAATCAAGGTACCAATGTCCCTCTTGTTGCCCCCAATGAAGGTGAGGATATGGAATCGCACCAAAGAAAATGCAGAGAAGTTTGCAGACACGGTTCAAGGAGAGGTACAGGTCTGTTCATCGGTCCAGGAGGCAGTGACAGGTGCAGATGTGATCATCACAGTCACCATGGCAACAGAGCCCATTTTGTTTGGCGAATGGGTGAAGCCAGGGGCTCACATCAATGGTAAGCAGAGTGGCTCCAAGAGCCATGGGTAAGTGGTGGCCAGAGTTGTCCCTGGGCTAAACCAGGTGGCTTCGCCTGCACAGCTATTTTATTCATGCAGAATGACCAAGCCTTTTAAGGTCCTCAGAGACGTGTGAGCCCTGAAAAACAATATTCATTCAAAACTTTGAAACAAAAATCACAAACCTGAAGCTTATAAATTTAAGTTCCCTAAAATGTACCATTATGGCAGGTGATCAGTCACAGCTAAGTTCTTAAATGTAATGAAATTTAAATTACAAAAGCCAAATAATTCCTTCTTTCTTAAAAATACTTAGAATTACCCCCCTAAAGTTTTTTTTTAATTACAGCACAAAATACATTTAATATGACATGTGGATGTCATAATATGTGTAATAGGATGGGTGGGACTCCAAAAATAAGAGTTCCTGGGGCTTCTGCAGACTCTCAGATGACTCTGAAGGTTGTAGCAAGAGCTGGTCTATATTGAATATTTACTATTGCAGGTGCTGTCCTAAATTCTTTTTTTTTTTAATGTTTTATTTATTTCTGAGAGAGAGAGAGAGACAGAGAGAGACAGCGTGAGCAGGGGAGGGTCAGAGAGAGAGGGAGACATAGAATCTGAAACAGGCTCCAGGCTCTGAGCTGTCAGCACAGAGCCTGACGTGGGGCTCAAACCCATGAACCGTGAGATCATGACCTGAGCCAAAGTTGGACGCTTAACTGACTGAGCCACCCAGGCGCCCCTAAATTCTTTATTTATATTACATCGTTCAATCCTTACAACAACTTTATGAGGTAGGGGCTATTCTTATCATTACCTTCACTTTATAGGTGGGTAAACCAAGACATGGAGAGATTAAATAACTTGCCCAAAGTCAGAGATTCTTAGTGGTAGAGCTGGTATTTGAACTGAGGCAATCTACCATCAGAGCACAAGTTCTTAAATTATACTCTCTATTATCTTCCAAAAAGAAGACTGGAATCTGGTGAGCAAGGAGGGCAAATACTAGGGATTTAAACAGGTCATCAGTGCCCTCTGTTCTGGTGACAACCACCTGACGTGAACTCAGAAGCTAAGAATTCTGTACACATTAGCAGAGAGCAGGCAGGAGCTCAGTGTCATGATTGCACACCCAATCACAAATGTGTCCTAAATCCCTGCCATGTGCCAGGCACTATGCTAGATGCTGGGGAGGTGAAAAGAAACCAGCACATGGGGGCATTTTCTTTCCTGATGCTTACATTCAGGTTAAGGGAAATTGACAACAAACAGGTAAGCAAATAGACTAGATGGTTCCAGCTACAGATAAATTCTGTGAAGGAAACCAGTATGTGGCTTGTCTGAGGAGTGGGCCAACGCGAAGTGAAGGTCTCAGCTTGTTTGGGACTGGTGTTATGATGTGGGTCCAGAGGGTAAGCAGGCAAGAGATGGGTCAGTTCTTGCTTTATGACAGTAAGACCATTTCTGGAAGGACTTGGAAAATCAAAAGAAACCAGTTTTTGGTAAAACGGACAAGAGCTGAATGTTCAGCAAGACTGACTTGATTTTTTTTTTTTTTTCAGCTTAAAGCAGCATATATGTATTATCTTGCAGTTTCTGTGGTTCTGGGCACGGTTTAGCTGGGGGCCTCTGCTCACACAAGGAGGAAGTCAAGGTGTTATCTGAGGTGCGGTCTCATCAAGAGCTCAGAGCCCTCTTCTAGGCTCAGGTGGTTGTGCAGATGCTTCACATTGTTAAGAGAGGAATAACGGGTTTCCTGGGGGCTACTCTCAGCTCCTGGAGGCCATCCACATTCCGTGCCGTGTGGCTGCTCCATCCTCAAAGCCAACAAATGAGAATCTCTCTCACACTGGAATCTCCAGGAAGCTCTGCCTCGATTTTGAGTCAAGGCATCGCTTCTACGTCCTTAGCCCAAAGACAAAATTGGTTTCTGTGTTTACAGAAGTATCAAATATATTTCAGAAAAGTATGTTACAAGTGTGGTTGACAGGCGAACACCAACAACAGATTTTACTTGCTTTACAGCTTCGCTAAGAGATAGGCCTGATTTTACTCACACCCTGCACCTTCCCCCTCCTGCCCCAGCTGGGGTCCCACCCTTACCCGGTCTTGCTCTACTGGAGCAAGGCCAGGGCCCTGACTGAGTGAGACCCCTCCCCTCCCTTTGCTGCCTGGCCCACCTCCATCTATCCAAGTGGCCTCACAGGACCCTTTGAGAACTCCTGCTCAGAGCTCAGGGGTGGGGGTGGGGGGGATGCAAGTGCAATGAGAAGAGGTGGCTTGAGAAGCTAGGGTTTTTCCCACCAGCTTATGATTTATTTACAAGCTTCATTTAGTTACTGCTTTTGTTCTACAGAACTCCCCACACAAATGACCTTCGAGAAGGACATTTTTACACCACTCTCTTTGAAAACTAGAGTGGGGGGGACAACAGCAGGAGAGGGAACAAGTAGAGAAAACTGGACACAATGTTGGAAAGCACATAAATGCTGCCTTATGTGAGTGCAAGGCTTTATAGTGGTTTCCAAAGACTAGCTGGCCATGGGCTGGATCCAGCCAGCAGATGTGTTTTGTTTGGACCATAGCGTGCTCTAAAAATCTAGAAATAACACATGCAAATAGATTTCCTGCTTTTCTTTAAAAAAAAAAAAAAAAAAGGAAGAAGGGAGAATATCTAACAGCAGCCCTGCATTCTCACATGGCCACAATTAGCTGGAGCTAAATGATGGCTGCCCTTTTTATAAGGGCCTGCTTTCTTCTCTGTACCTAGGGCTCCACCATTTCCAATCCAGCCCCTCTGACCATTTTTGCTCCTGTTCCTTACCTGCCTGGCCCTGCGGGCTTTTGGTGGGAGCCTCTACATTATGTGCCAGTGCCAGGAGGTGGGATTCCTTGGATTCATCATTATGCTGCTGGGCTCCCTGCAAAGGATGTGATATCTCAGTGCCAGGATGGAGCCAGTTTCCTCTCTACTGGGGCTTCTCTGTGAGCCTGGCACTGGGCTCCTTTATCATGAGTTAAGGGAAAAATGGTTGAGGGTAAGGAATGGGAAGGATTCAAGAACAAGTAGACTGACAGAAGATGGAGGAGTATAGGGTATGAATAAGCTGTAAGTGATGTCTTTGTTCTCAGATTTTTGTAAAGAGGTTACTGCCTGCAAAAAACAGAAGAGGCGTCAAAGGCATGGCACTTGCAGGGCCACAGGGACACGTCTTAGATAGGCAACCATGGCAAGCACTTTCACTTCTTTGAGCCTCCTTTGTGTACCTTGTAAATGGGAATCAGACATCAAGTGTACTTGTGAGGACTATAAATAAAATGTGCGAAACATCCCACGGATAGCAGGCAGCCAATAAATGAATGCTAAGTTGTCTCAAACTCTCTTAGAAAGATCTTGGTATGAAATGCAAAAAAAAAAAAAAAAAAAAAAAAAGACAGGCATTATTCTTAATGATGAGTGTTCAGTCTTGCTGAGTGGGGAGGTTGGCATTGGGAAATGAGGCATCCCAAACCTGTATGTTCCCACATGTCTTCTGTCACCTCCTTTTCCCCACCCCTCTTCCACTTTTTGGCACATGTACAGTGTCCCTCACCACTATTTCTGGGCTCAGGGTCTGTGTTGCTGTCTCTTAGCCATCGGAGCCAGCAGACCTGACTGGAGAGAGCTGGACGACGAGCTGATGAAACAGGCTGTGCTGTATGTGGATTCCCAAGAGGCTGCCCTGAAAGAGTCTGGAGACGTCCTCCTGTCAGGGGTGAGCCTTTCCTCCTGGTGGGCTGCTGCCCAGCCGGCCTCGCCTGGATACCAGGGTTTCATTAACCTTCCCTTCCATTTGGACTGCTCCAGACCTTGGTCACCCCCACCACTTTGTGGGGTAACAACTCCTAAACATCCTGTAACCCTTTCTAATCCCCTTCTGGAATAATGTGGCCATTATGGTAGTGACATGTGCTTTCCTGTCCCCTTTGTCTGGAGAGAGTAGCTTGATGGATTCTTCCCATCGGACTGAGCTGTCCTATGAAGCAGTGAGATTGGGAGATAAGTGGCTGGCAGCCTTCCCAATATGGCCAACATAGTAAGACTGGGGTTGGCCACTTTCTGGCCTTATTCTTTTGTAATCAGAGCAGAGGAGCAAGAAGAGGACTGCCAGAATGAGTGTTCAGATAAGAACATGCTTATTTCCTCACTGATACACTCTCTTGGCCAGACATTCCCCTGGCTACAAACTTGTATCTCTGCATTCATGGTATATCACAAAGGCAGATGCTATGCAATAAATGAATGAGTGAATGAATGAATGAATGAATGAATATTTTCTTCAATGGGGAAATCCAGTAACAAATGGTCTTTTGTCAAGGTTATCCCTCATCCAGTTCTGGGTGCTCTCCCTGCCCTGCTTCAGAAACTGAATAGAGGAGACATTGACTCCATGGCCCAGGTTAATGTGTGTTCATTTCACAGGCTGAAATCTTTGCTGAGCTGGGAGAAGTGGTGAGGGGAGTCAAGCCAGCGCTCTGCGACAAGACCACAGTGTTCAAGTCTTTAGGTAAGGACTGTTGCTCCCAGGGCACACTCCAACCAGAGCACAAGGGGAGGCTTGCCCATTGGTACAAAGAGGAATGAGTCACTGGACTCCGTAGCTGAGTCATGAAATCTGTCATTTGGGTCAATTATTTACATGTGTTAGCATAGTGGGTAGTAAGCCCACGAACTCTGGAACTGGGTGGTCCTGTGTGGGATTTCCTTTTCTTACCTCACTCTGTCTGAGCCAGTGTCTTCACCTGTTTCCTTCAGTGTTTGTGAGAATTAAGTGACGTGTGTATGTGTGTAAAATGATTTGTACACAGCAAGTGTCAGCAGGAAGTCATTTAGACTTAAATCTAAATGAAAGTCAGAAGAAGGTATCCTTTAGAGGTGGGGGTAGGAGATGTTTAAACACAGGGAGCTTGGGGCATCTGGGTGGCTCAGTCAGTTGAGTGTCGGACTTCGGCTCAGGTCATGATCTCACAGTTCATGGGTTCAAGCCCCACGTCAGCCTCTGTGCTGACGGCTCAGAGCCTAGAGGCTGCTTCAGATTCTGTGTCTCTCTCTCTGTCTCTGCCCCTTCCCCACTTGTGCTCTGTCTCTCTGTCTCTCAAAAATAAATAAATGTTAAAAAAAATGTGGGTTTTTTTTGTAAAGACAGGGAGCTTAAGGGAAATGGCAGGGAGACCCACTAGAAGAGACTCATGCAGGAAGTACAGCCTGAGACCCGTTTTTTTTCTTCTCTCCCTACCCTCCTACTTGCCGATTACCACCAAAGTTATGCAGGCAGAAGCCCAACAAAGGATGGGCTCCCAGTGTCCAGTCTGCCCCTCAACCCAGCAACTTCACCCCCCACCTGGAATTAAGGAAATGGACACACATGGTAATAGAGCTAATAGCCAGCTGATACACCTAAAATATTGAAATACTCCCAAACAGGTTCATTTAAATAGTTACTGCCCGGAGCCTCCAAGAATGTCCTCTGCTCTTCTTCCAAGATCTTCCCTATTTCCTGTGATCAAGCACCCAAGCTTTAACACTTGGCAGAACATTGATTACTCTGGCCCCCCAGCATCCATGCCAATGGGTCAGTATCTGTGCCTTGCTGGCTTTTAAATATATTTTCACAATCTCTCATGCACAGGAAGACAGAAAAAAGCAGTATGAACTTTACCCAGAGTCCAGTTCAAAGGCATCACACTGATCCAGTTGTGATGGAAAGTTTCAGAGTTCAGAAATCAGAGGTCAGCAACCCCTTCAGGAGACCATACTGCAGAAATTGGCTCTGCCTTTCTGAGCAATGTTTGTTTTCTTGCTTTGGGGATTGGTTTATAGACATTTCTTTTCATCTAGCAGGTGCATATTAAACACCTATTATGTATGAGACTCCATACTGGTTACAGTGGTGACTACAAAAATTAGTAAAAATCAGCTCCTGTCAGGGGCACCTGGGTGGCTCAGTCAGTTAAGTGTCTAACTTCAGCTCAGGTCATGATCTCGCGGTTCATGGGTTTGAGCCCCACATCAGCCTCTGTGCTGACAGCCAGTTCAGAGCCTGGAGCCTGTTTCAGATTCTGTGTCTCCTTCTCTCTCTGAACCTCCCCTGCTCTTGCTGTCTCTCTCTCTCAGAAATAAATAAAACAATAAAATTTTTTTTTAAAAAATCAGCTCCTGTCCTTTAAAAACATATACCCACTTGAGGTTAAGCTACGAAACAACAAGATTAATGGGGTTGCTGCTGAAAGATATAGGGTTTGGACAAGACCAAGGGTCTGCAAACTGTAGCCTGTGGGCCATACTCTGCCCACCTCTTGTTTCTGTCCTGCCTTCAAGCTGGGAGTAGTTTCTAATCAAATGACTGGGGAAAAAAAGAAGAATATTCTGTGACAGGTGAAAATCCTGTGAAATTCAAACTTGAGTGTCCATAAAGAAAGTTGTATTGGAACATGACCAGGCTTGTTTGCCTATCACTTTTGACTGCTTTTGCACCACAATGGCAGAGTTAAATGCAAGAGAAACCATAGGGCTTGCAAAGCCTAAATATTTACCATCTTGCCGTTCACAGAAAGTTTTCTGAACCCTAAATTAAACTTTGAAGGGCATTTAAAATGTGTTTGGTGGTCATTTCCCGCTTAGCATCTTTTCTCTGCTTCATCCTGTCCTTCGCAGACTTTCCAAGCCTAAACTCACCTCTGGGTATCAGTCCATGTTACCCCAATGAGCATTATTACCAGCACAGATGGTGTATCAGGAAACTGCCAGTCACAGGGCCTGGGCTATTCTAGGGAACAATGTTCTGACATAAAGTGAACCATATTTCTGCCCGTTCCAGGAATGGCGGTGGAAGACCTGGTTGCAGCGAAACTAGTGTATGATTCCTGGTCATCTGGTAAATGAAATGAAGGAACTTTGCATGGAGGAAGATGCAACAGTTTAAGGGATATTGTTGCCAGCTGCCTTGTGATTTCTAGATCAAATAAGGGAATCCAGTGTCCAGTGAACTATAGTTTTGAGCTTATCATGTCTTACCTTAAATAATGAGATCCCATTTGTGTGTGTAGTTGGAAAGCAAAACTAGGTGACCATTTCTTCTGTTACACCAGACTATAGTGATGCTCCGTTTCCCCTGTATTTCACTGCATTTTGTAATTCCTTGAAATAAAGCATTTTCCAAGTCTGCAGTTCTTATTGTGGTCGTTTCTATCCCCCATGGCAAAGGAAGTGAGGAGAGCATGTGCTTCCATTCACTCCTGGGGAGTTCCAATGACCATAATTGAATTTATTTCAATTTTTTAAATTACTATATGATTCCTGTAACATAAATTCACCAGTTTAAAGTGTACAATTCAATGGTTTTTAGCATGTACACAGGGTGCAACCATCACCACTGTCTGATTCCAGAGCATTTTATATAAATGGAATCATACTTTATGTAGACTTGTTTCTGGCTTCTAATAGTTAAATTTCAAAGAACAATGGAGCTTCTATATTGGTCAGGACTCTTTTGGTCACAAGTGATAGAGACCACAACTCAAACTACCTTGGGCAGAATGATTGAAAGAATGAATGAGTGAAGAATGGAATGTATTGGCTCTTGTAATTAAGAAGCACACAGGTAACTACTCACAGCTACAGCTGTATCCAGGGCTCCAAGTGTCCACAGGACCCAGTCTTGCTCTCTCCATCCCCGGGCTCTGTTTTCTTCAGTGTTGGCTCCATTACTAAGTAAGTTTTTCCCTGGCTATCCTCTTTAGCAACCCTAACAGAAATGGAGATTATCCCACAAGTGAGACTCACAGGACCATTTAGGTCCTGTGCCCATTTCTGTGCCTTACACTGGAGCTAAATGAGATGAAATACTCTGGTGCAGTCCAGTGCCACGTGTCTGTCCCTGAAACAAACACATCATCCCACTATTCTGATTCCCCTTTTATCTGGGCCTGGTTCACATGCCCCTCTTGAAGTTAGGAATGGAATCAGCTTACCTGACCACATGAGCTGACAGAAGGGAAAGAGAGGGAGGAATGGGTATTGGGTAGGCAAATCTACAGGTGTCCACTTAAGTATCAGTGTTGAGAAATTCTTTAGGAATCATCTAGTTCAACCTCCTCACCTGTAAGAGGTGTGTTTTCCATAGCTCCCCTGAATCACTAGCAGAGTTACGTTGCTCTTGTCCTGCCAAAGACCCCTCCCCCATCCAGATCTACCCCTATTCCTAAGCTGGCTATGAGGTAAGTCGATAGCAAGGAAAAGTATTTTCTATTGCTTTGTTTTCCTATGCAAACTCCTCCTAACAGGTCTTCTTAATGCTGTAGGTAGCTTAGCCACAAGTTTATCATGTTTGCCAGGCTGTCTGGACAGGGGCCTTTGCACTGGAATAAAATATCCACGTGATCTGTCTCTGTACATCTCAAGTGACCATGAGGTCTTTCCTGGGAACTTAATGGTCACAACCCTAAGGGATGTGTACAGAAGGGTGTGTGATAATGGGATTATTTAAAGTGCCTTAATTACAGTAATTTCTCTGACATTGGCCATAGCAACTTCTTTCTAGATATGTCTCCTGAGGCAAGGGAAACAAAATCAAGAACAAACTATTGAGAGTTTATAAAACTATAAAGCTTCTGGGGCACCTGGGTGGCTCAGTCAATTAGGTATCCAACTTCTGTTCAGGTCATGATCTCGCAGTTCATACGTTCAAGCCCCACATTGGGCTCTGTGCTGACAGCTCAGAACCTGGAGCCTGTTTCTGATTCTATGTCTTCCTCTCACTCTCTCTCTATGCCTCTCCTACTTGCACTCTGTCTCTCTGTCTCTCTCTCTCAAAAATAAATAAACAATAAAAAATTTTAATAAAAAAAATAAAAAGCTTCTGCACAGCAGTGGAAACAACCAACAAAATTAAAAGACAACCTACTGAATGGGAGAAGATATTTGTAAATGACATATCTAATAAAGGGTTATTATCCAAAATATAGAAAGAATTTATACAACTCAACACCAAAAGCAATATGATTAAAAAATGGACAGAAGAGGGGCGCCTGGGTGGCTTAGTCGGTTAAGCCTCCAACTTTCGCTTAGGTCATGATCTCGCGGTTCGTGGGTTCGAGCCCTGCGTCGGGCTCTGTGCTGACTGCCAGCTCAGAGCCTGGAGCCTGTTTCAGTCTGTGTCTCCCTCTCTCTCTGACCCTCCCCTGCTCACGCTGTCTCTCTCTCTCCTAGAAATAAAAAAAAAAAAAAAAAAAAAGGACAGAAGACATGAACAGACACTTCTCCAAAGATGACATACAGACAACAGACACATGAAAAGATGCTCAACATCACCAATCAGAGAAATACAAATCAAAACCACAATGAGATACCACCTCCCTCCTGTCAGAATGGCTAAAATAAAAAACGTAAGAAACAGTAAGTGTTGGCAGCTATGTGGAGAAAATGGAACTATCATGTACTGTTGGTGGGAGTGCAAACTGGTGCAGCCACTGTGGAAAAGAATATGGACGCTCCTCAAAAAAATGTAAAAATAAAACGACTACATGATCCAGCAATTTCACTACTGGGTATTGACCCAAAGAAAACAAAAACACTAATTCAAAAAGATATTTGCAACCCTATGTTTATTGTAGCATTATTTAGAATAGCCAAATTATGGAAGCAGCTCAAGTGTCAATTGAGAGATGAATGGAAACTATATGTTTTGAGGCCTATATATATGTTTTGAGACATATATATAACTATATATACATATAGTTATAGTTAGCTATAACATATATGTTAACTATATTGGAATTTAAAATAATTTTTAAGTGCCTAAAATAATTCATAGATTTCTTCTTTTGATCTTTCCATAAGAGCCCCTATGTCACCATGGCACAATAGAAAAGAAACAGCTATCATGAGGAGAATTAAGAGACACAAACTTTGAGATATAAAATAAGTTATGGGGATGAAAATTACAGCATAGGGAATATAGTGAATAATATTGCAGTAATGTTGTATGGTGACAGATGGTAACTACACTTATGACTGAGCATTTCATAAGTATATAATTATTGAACCACTATGTTGTACACCTGAAACTAATATAATATTGTGTGTCCACTATACTTCAATTAAAAAAAAAACAGTCAAGGGGCACTTGGGTGGCTTAGTCAGTTAAGCATCAGACTTTGGTTCAGGGCATGATCTCACAGTTCATGAGTTCGAGCCCTGTGTCAGGCTCTGTGCTGGCAGCTCAAGAGCCTGGAACCTGCTTTGGATTCTGTGTCTCCCTCTCTCTCTCTGTCCCTCCCCCATTTGCACTCTTTCTTTCTCTCTTTCTCTCTCTCTCAAAAAATAAAGAAACATTAGAAAAAAATTTTTTTAAACAGGCTTTGCCCCATAAAGCACACAGTCTGGAAAACAGAGATGTAACAAGATGATTACAGTACCTTGCTTCAGTGTTACAGGAACATATAGTCAGGGTCCCAGCAGGAAATTGATGCTGTACTCAAAAGGGGTGACTGAAGTGGATTCAATGAAGGGACTTTGCAAAAGAAGAAGGGAGAGTTACAGGAAGCAGAGGGGATGGTGAAACATGCCACAGTAGGAAGCTGCTACTCCCCCACCCCCTTGCTAAGTTGGCATGAGCAGTTAGGGAACCCAGCAAGCACTGGAGCTAGGGCAGAGGGCTGCCAAACAGGGGCTGTGGGCTTAGATGAAGGGAGGCAGCTGTGGCCCCACAAGGAAAAGTGAGGTGGAGTAAATGTTTCAATCTTTCCTCCTACTCTCTGGTCTCTTGATGGTTCCTCCCACTGGCCAAACCCAATCCGAAGTCCAGGGACAGTCCACAGAGGTCGTCAATGGACACAGAGGAGGGTGGAAAATAGTAGAGAGAGGTAGGGTCTGGAGGTTAAACAGAAGATGACCTGCACAGCTATGAAGACTGTCCAACCCAGACTAGCAGCAGGCAGAGAGGGTGAGTCTCCCAAGAGAGTTGGCTACATGGAGAAAGGGTTTCCCAGGAAGAGAGATGATGGTGTGTAGGGGCACAGGCATAGAAGAAGCATGCTATATTCAGGAAGCTACAAGAAACCTGATGTGGCTGTAATTAGGAGACAGAGATAGGAATGGCCAGAGATGAGATTAGAGGCTTGTTAAGTTAAACATGCCATTCATCAAAAGAGGAAGAATAGATAGAGCCCTGGGTTTCTTGGTGTCTGCTTTATCAACATTTGGGTTCAGATTATTCTTTGTTGTGGGGAGCTGTCCTATGCACCATAGGATGTTTAGCATCCCTTGTTTCTAGCCACTAGATACCTGTAGCAACCTCCTGCCTTCCAACTCATGATAATGAAAGATGTCTGTAAACATTACGAGAGGTCCCTGGGGGCAAAATTATCCCAGTTAAGAACCACTGACTTGGGAGAAGATGGGTTTAGTTCTGGGCATACTGAGTTTGAGGTACCTGTGAGACATTCAAGAGGAGATGTCAGATATGCACTCAGGCTTATGGATTTGGAGCTCAAAACAATGGTCTGGGTTGGTTATTCAGATTTAGGAATTGCAAGCATACAACTGATGTGTTTAACCTGACGGCTTGAAATATAAGCATGGTATGTGTTTGCCACACCAAACTCCTTCAATGAAATGTTATTTTTTAAATTTCTGATAGACTTTTATGTTAGATCACATAAAGAGAGGAGACAGAAAGAGAAAGAACCAAGGTCAATGGGGAGTTTGATAGCACTGGATAAGCATCCAGTTTAAGGGATGGAGGTCTGAGTACAGTGAATATTTAAACTCATCCCAGTTTATAATCCTCCAGTATGTCTCTAGACAAGGCATTTATATTGCTCTCACTTCCTGCCTTAGGCCTCTTTCGTTTCATTTAGTTTGAAACATCTACAATTCTTATAAGAGTTATAACCTTTTATAATATGGTATAAGACTTTTTTATAGCAATGTGTCATGATGGAGAGGCTATATCCTTCACGATAAGTTGGGAGAACACTCACATACTGATTCTGTAAATAAGTCATAAGAGGCCAAGAGCCTACAACAAGTGCATAAAAGTGCCTGGTGAGATGCCCAATAGCAAACGTCTCCCAAAAAGAGGTGGGACCTACATGTTCAGATTCATTTCTCCAACCTGACTGATGACTCCCTACAACTATTTTACAGTTGAGGCAGAAAATGGATTGAGAGTGGTTTGTGCAATGGGAAGAAAGTTTTTCCTTTCAAAGTTACTCCTTTTACTGTCGCATAACACACCCCCACCCTCAGATGCCATGTGAGACACTACATTCAATGAAACTCCTAGGAATCAACAGCCCCGCATAATTTGCATCTTGCCTCCAGTCTAGGCATCACATCCAGTTATGCAACAATATATATTGACCATCTGCTATATGACAGACCAGCACTTGGTGCGAGGGATATATCAGTGAACATAAGACAGAGAAAACTCCCTGTCTCCAAGGAGCTTTCCTTGTAGTAAGGAAGAACCTGGCTTCTAAGAATAGGGAAGTGGGCGTAGGAAAGTTCTCAGTATTGGAAACCTTTTACTTCACCTTCTTTGTGTCCTGACATATAAGACCCAAGGTAATTCTCACTGTTCCATTCATATATTTTGAGCCAATTTTTGTGATAATTGCAGACCTGGTATTTACCCTTTAAAGGGAACAACAGGAAATGTTCAGGGAATTGTAGATGAGCCAATGGAGTCTACAAGCTGGGTTATCTTAATAAAAATAAAATTCAGCTGTTGAAAAAAATACAACTCTGACACCCATTCTGGCCTCCCAGAGGTTTATGATTATTCACTGTGATGACATAACGGGATTACGTTTGGTCCCTTGTTTTTAATCCAGCAATTTTTGATGGCATTTTCATGTGACATTGTATAATCCACATGTCTTTCAAATTCATATCCCCTTCTCTCATCACAAGATTGACATTAAGGCCAGGAGGGTAGTCTTGGTGAGAGCTTCCAGTTCTATTGGACAAACAAACATTCCCCTTCCAGTATTTTCTGAGTCAAATGCTATGCCTCCAGTAGGAGAATTTTCCAGCATGGAAATGAGGAACTCCCACAAAGCACTTAGAAGGAGATCCTTTAAGGCTGACTTCCAGTAATATTTCCACTGGATTTTCTCATTCTCCCAAAGAAGTATCTTCCCATTTCCATAACATGATATTCTATTCCAGCTCACAATTCTTCGTATCACCTCTCATTTGCTAGAATGTATTGCCAAAAGCTTTCTATATTACTTTTACCTCTGACAGTAATGTACAAAGTACTACTAGAACTCATCCTTTTTGTTAACAGCAGTACTTCCTCCCTCCCCCACCCCAGTGGCTTCTGCTTCTCGTACATCCTAGGAACCAGTGTCTCACTGGGCAGATTCTGGGGAACATGTGGAGAGAGGATGTTGGCATCTACAATAATGAAGTAGTTATATAGGCAGGCTCAGACACAACAAACTTTATCTGGTTGTCTTCTATGTGCCAACTGCTTGTGTGCACATTTTTTTGAAAGCAAATACAGCTTCAGTCTACTCCAGACCGACAAAATGCAGTATTTGTAAACATGATCATCCCCTAGTGCAACATATTTATTCCATGACCGACAATCTTTCTGAATCTATCCATTGAGGAAGAATGAGCCATTTGTTCATCAGATTTACACATCTGTATCCTCCTTAAGCTTATCTTCTCCATAGGTGCTCTTGAAATAACCCAAACAGATGTGCATGAGGAACCATGCTGAAGATGAACAGCTGTTTCTGTGTTGTACGCACAGTCAATGGTAAATTCCACTTGATGTAAGCCTGGCTATAAAAATCCAGGGAAACTTAGCTATTCAGTAGGGTTTCAATCTGAATTTGGGATTGCTATTCAAAAATGTCAGCAGCAATGCTGTCAATTTATATTGTAGAACTTACACATATTCAGACATGTGGCCATGGTGGCAGACAACAGTAAAAAAGATATGTACATAATAGGGGTGCCTCAGTGGTTTAGTTGGTTAAGCATCTGACTTGGGCTCATGTCATGATCTCACAGTTCATGGGTTCAAGCCCCACGTCAGGTTCTGTGCTGACAGCTCAGAGCCTGGAGCCTGCTTCAAATTCTGTGTCTCCCTCTTTCTCTGCCCCTCCCCTGCTTGCACTCTATCTCTCTCTGTCTCTCAAAAAATAAACATAATAAAAAATTTTTAACCACATAAAAAAAGGTATGCACATAATGAGCGTAAAACTATAAAATTTCCTTTTACAATCAACTTTTCCCTACAAATGACCTAGATTGTTTCCCCATTCTTTTACATTTCAGAAGTCACTTAGCTTTTTAAAATATCATCAAATAGGGCTTTTAAAAAAATCATCAAATAGAGCATCATCTCGGTATCCTTCTTTTCTCTCCATGCCTTAGTCTTAGTCTGCTAAGACTGCCTTAAAAAAATACCACAGACTGGGTGGCTTAAACAACAGAAATTTATTTTCTTACAGCTGAGAAGACTGGAAGTGCAAGATCAAGGTACTGGAAAGCTTGGTTTTTCCTGAAGCATCTGCCTTTGGTTTGCAGATGGCTGCTTTCTTGCTGTGTCCCTACATCGCCTCTTCTCTGTGTGTGTGCATCCCTGAGTGTCTCTTCTTCTTATAAGGACACCATCCATTTGTGACTCTTATGACATCATTTAACTTTAATCACCTCTCTAAAGGTCCTATCTCCAAATACAGTTATATTGAGGCATAAAGCTTCAACATACAAATTTTAGGGTGATGCAATTCATATTACATAATAGGTACCCTGTATTATATTTCTTTCTTCACTCTCCCTACCTGCCACTCTGCCTCTGTTCCCAGGCAGGAGTATCCATTACTTGTAAACATGTAAACATATGTTGAGGGCTTAAACATATTTAAGTTGGACATGAAGCCTCAGCCCAGTGGAAGAACTCAAGTCTCTTCCAACAGACAAAGTTATAGAGCTAAGAACAGAATTGGAATTGGAGTCCCCAGTCTCTGAGGATGAGAAAGTAAGCAGCACACTTGTGTGACAAGAGATTATAATTTTAAAGTCCAGAGTTGGAAAAGCAAAGAGTTTTTCCCTTGACTGTCATTCATTTAACCCTTTCTATATTCAAAAATATCAAAAAGATAATTGAAGAGAAAATTCCATTTTCTTATTCCCAGATCTCCTTGAGTGGCTCACTGGTGGTTTATTTGGACAGGGGCAGAGTATTTCTCAAAGTACAGTGTGGGCATCTTTCTTAGGAGTGCATTTAGAAAACCCTAGGGACCATTCCCAGTGGCCTGGCATTGGGCATACAGGGAATGTTGCCTGGAGTGTTTCCAGTGGGCCACAGCACTGCCCCATTGCTGCAGGTTCACCCTGTGGACCCAATACTCCATCAGAGGCTGGTGTCAACCAGTTGCCCAGGCTGTTGTAGCACCTGCTTCCTTCCGTTTATGGCATTAAGAATTTTCTTCCTGGGACCAAGCTGCATTTGTATACTCTGAAGGTCCTCATCAGAGCAAAGCAACAGAGCTTCTAGATCAATCTGCTCTCTCATGAAAATGGGAAGGAATTCTTCCAGGTGGTGGGACTGCAAAAATACTTCCAGAGGAGTAGCATCAACCACATCTTCCTCCCACTCCACTTCATCCTCATCCCAAGGCAGACCATCTTCATGGCTGTTTTCTGTTCCCTCTTTATTAGCCTCAGCTTCATCAGCCTCTGCTGCTTCTGGTCTCTGAAACAATTCACTGCACATTTTAAATCCTAACTCCCTCCTGCTGTCTGAGATCTCTTCAGGACTTAATATTCTGTTCCTTCTAAAAACGATATTTCCTAGACCCGGACGGTTAAGAATGGACTCGTGCTGCACACGTCTGTCCTCCTCTTCTAAGAACTGGAGCTTCCCTTTGAAGTCCTCTGAGAATGTGTCTTCTTCCTCTTCTCTGAACACTTCCATCACATTCTTCTGCCCATTTCTGCTCTCCTTCCCTACCTGCTCTCCTGTATCTTTGTTCTTCTTGAACTTTATCTTGAAGGTGTCTTTAATGCCTTTAGATACTGACCCAAATGTACCAGATGAAGAAGCATTTGAAAGGGATGACCTGGAGAAAGTATCCTTGGAAGAAGAAAGAGTCCCAGATTCCTCCTTGCTATAGGTGCGAGCCATCTTATTTTGGTGCTTCTCCTGGAGCCTCTCACACTCTTTGATCTGTCTCCTGGCATTCTTCTGAGCCTGCTCCTTCAGCCTGGTAACTTTCTTGGGGTTCATGATGTTCTGGGCAGTGGCAGCCTTATCCAGGAGAGCAACACATTCATTCTGCTCTCTGCTAGCAGCAGCATCCAGTGGAGACTGTAAGTTGTTGTCCAGGGCAAAGATGTTGGCACCAAAGTTGACCAGGAATGATACACAGTGGGTATGACCATTGGAGGCTGCATAATGCAGGGGAGTATTTCCCCAGATGTCACATCTGTTAGGGTCCCCTCTAGAAAAAATATCAAAAATACATATAATTTTTTTCTTAGAACATGAGATCCAAGAAAGTAAAAATAAAAACAAGATAAACAAAATACATGTTAATCCTGCCTTGGCATTGGTTATAACTTGTGAAAATCTAAACACATATTGAAATCAACATGGCCAGAAACAGAAAGAGCCCCTCTCTACCCTTTGTCTCCTTTTTAGAAGAAAAGCCTTCCAAGAAACTCTCCCCCAAAAGAGCCACTTTCATCTTTCATTGTTCCCAATTGGGTCACACATCTATAGGAAGAGAAACAGAGCTACTATTTTGAACTTAGGCCAATTAAAATTTTCCCCTGAAGCTAGGGATAAGGTTACCCAGTGGTGTGCTTGTAAATGTTTAATAACTGGCTTACCCAAGAAAAAGATCAAAGCTCTGATTTATAGCATGTGCCAATTTTTGTGTTGTACATACACCCATCATGGCAAAATTCAAGCTACTAATGTGATATTACTGGACATAGAGTTTGGAAGAGATGTACAGTAACACACTGTTAGAAATTATTCCCACCATATATACAGATCTTATAGATGTGCAAAATCGTAGGAGCATAGTTAATAGTAAAATGCACTAAATGATTAGGAAGTGATAAGTTTTGAGTATTTAAAAATATAATTCATTAACTGATAAGTTTAAATAACTTTATTTTTAATAATCACTGTGTTTAATGGACTCTGAAACTTCCTGAAAATTTAGCAATCATCTCTCATGAACTGATAAGAGCTCATTCCCACTCTAACAGTGTTACCCCAGTGGAGTCACATGTAGGAAAATAAAGAACTGAACAGAACTGGGTTCCCACCAGCAAGAAAGGAGAATGGATATTGTGTAGGTACCAAATAGTGTCTACTACAACCATTATTCATACAAAGAATAGAACATATCCATTGATTCTCCAACTTATTTCCATGTAATTACAGTGTCATCTATGTGATCAGTCTGCAATAGCTTGTGGTGCAATTGAGGACACTATTAGATGGGATTAAGGCCAGAGACCCCATGCCAGCATAGAAACAGGTATGTGGCAGGTGCTCAGTAAAGATTTGTGGATGAATGAATGCCTACTGGAATCTTGCCCCAGGCCACAACCCCACCCCTCCGATGAGATTGTGAGTTATTGATAGGCATGTTGTTTAATAGGGCTCTGGCCCCAAGCCCAAGTCACTGCTGAGAACTTTGATAATACAGATACTAAAAGGCATCTTCCCTCACCCTAGTCTAGACCTCCAAACCAGGATCTCTCTTAAACTTCCCCCAGTATGGCCCCATGGAAGGACAGGAGACAGGTTCTGAGAAGACCTCTTGACATTCTTTGTGAGTAGAATGTGGAAGCAGGAGAGATGATCCATGCCCTTGCGACTGTCACATCAACACCTTGTGACCCTTTTGCTATTCCTTGCTACTCAGAGTTTGGTCCCTGAAGCAGCAGTTAAAGCTGCAGCTGCTAGCTTGCTAGAAATGCAGAATCTTGGGCCCCAGTCCAGACTTCCTGAATCAGAATCTGAATTTTAACAAGATACAAAGGTAATATATAAGTTCTCTACAGATTGAAAGGAGCTGTACTAGTTCATATAGCCTAACCAGTGTCCATTAATTTGATGAATTAGATTTGTAACTTCTCTGTGGGAACCCTTGGTTTCCTCATGCTGTTCAGTTATGAAGGTTTATACTTTCAACATCATCACCACCACCTACCATCACCATCTCCTTCTTAAATAAAGACCAGGATAATTATTGGAGGGGTAAAATAAGGCTCAGAATGCTTAACTGATTTAAGCCTATTTCACAGGCAGCATACTTTGGATCAAGCCTGCCTCCAGGCCTAATTGTCTCCAACACAATACAGTTTTATGTTAACACACCTTCAAGTTTTTCTACTTTACCAGCTATGAGGCCTTAAGCCTAACTTTTATAGGACTCAGTGTCCTCGTCTGTTTAAGGATAGGATAATTTTCATGGAGTTGCTACATGAACAAGTTAACATAAACTATTAGAAAAGTGCTTGGTCCATAGTGAATATTGAATAAACATTACCTATTATCATTTCCCTTTTCTCTAAACTCATAATCCCTAATTTCATATATTTATTTTTTCCCACAGCCATTTAATAAATTCCCATAGAACTATAATACCTCTTATGACTTTTGTTAATTGTTTATTTATTTTGAGAGAGAGTACAGGGGAAAGAGACAGAGGGAGAGAGAGAATTCTAAGCAGAGTGGAGCTGGACATGGGGCTCCATCTCATGACTATGAGATCATGACCTGAGCCAAAATCAAGAGACAGATGCTTAACTGACTAAGCCACCCAGGTGTCCTAGCTCTTGTGACTTTTTAACACTTAAAGTCATATCATTTGCCCAATATTTATGCCTTAACTCCCTAATGAGATAATATGTCTTAGAGAGTCAAGCCTGTGTCTTTTTGTCCTTTATATCACATGTCCTAGCAGAAGTCTCAGATCTGACCTAAAGAAACCAAGCAAGTTATATAAGTAACTGAATGGACCCAAGTTTGTTCTTTCAACAAAGTCATAGTTGAGCGGGAGTTCCAATGAGAAAGGATAGCTGTCGTTCAGCAGCAGCTGACTGCAACCTTGAATAAAAGCTGTCATAGTCTAGCCAGAACTTCCATTTTCCAAACAAGGCCAGACATTCAGAATTTCATGTGGAATTTTTTGATTTCAAACGTTGGCTCAAATTTAAAAGAAAAATACAGTGAAGTCCAAATAAAACATAATTTTGGACTGTATCCAGCCCATACGCTAGCAGTTGGCAACTTCCTTCTGAGCAGAGAACAGCATGAACAGATACACATATGGGTGATGTTAAACATGGCATATCTGAGGAACCACGGGTATATTTCAGCTGACCAAAGTGCATGGAGATGGGGGCAAGGCAAATCAGTACAAAGAGGAAAGTAAGAAAATGAAATTTAATCTAAGGAAAGCAAATATTAAATAAGACCATTCTATTGGGCAGCCACTTCCAAGAGGTCTGGTCAGTATGTCTGATTTAATTGTTTTGGATCAAAGGAAACCTCCTTCAGCCTTAGCACAGTTGTGTATCTTTGGGGGGCACAGTGCCTTACCTCCAAAGATGTAGTTTTACATTTTATTTATTTTAACCAAGCACCATATTCAAAAGACTCTGTAAGTAATCTAGACATCAAAGAGGGATTGTAAAAATACCCATGATGGTGCTATAAACATAAAAAAATATATACTGGTTAAATTTGCCTGAAACTGTTGTTGGGTTGTGTAAGTTAAAAAAGAAATTATTGAGAGGAGAGAGCTATGGTGGGGATATTGAGGGTCTTAAGAAGTTTAGGTTAAATCTACATGCTTTGGAACTTAAAGGGACTTAAATAATCCTTTCAAGATGGAAGGAAGAACATCAAGAAAACCTTGAGATGACCGCAAAGATGTGTCTTAAGAAAATTTCAAATGCAAAATTCTAAATTTATAGATGAAACTGTCAGTAAGATGATTTAAAAATTTTCCTAGTGTATTTAAACTATTTCCACTTATAAAAATCCTATTCAAAGGCAACTTTCCTGGGTTCCTGGGTGGCTCAGTTGGTTAAGCATCTGACTCTTGATTTCAGCTCAGGTCATGATCTCGCAGTTCATGAGTTCAAGCCCTGCACTGGGCTCTGTGCTGACAGCTCAGAGCATGGAGTCTACTTCAAATTCTATGTCTCCCTCTCTCTCTGCCCTTTCCCCAGCTTCTGTTCTATTTCTCTCCAAAACAAAATAATATAAAATAAACATTAAAAAATTTAAAACAGGCAACTTCCCAAATTTGTGTATAACTTAAATCAAAATATTTTCTAATGACAAATTTGATGGAGTCCTTCTAAATTGAATCTTTATCTTTTAGTCCTTGGTGTCTTTCATACTTCTTTATAGAACCATTATGCATACCTGCCCAGGTTTTCACAAACTGGACCCCCTTGTTTGATGATCATCTGAATCCAATATTGATGCTATAGTGTTTGCCTGGGCTAAATTCAATCTAGTGTTGATTTCTTTTCCTATTTCTTTTTTTCCAAAAGGGAAACTCACTGAAGAGATTTTAAAATAATCCCTATTTTGCTCTTGCTTTTTGGTAGGTCAGCGCATTTGGGCAATAATTTTTAAAACTGGATTGGTATTACTGTCACTAAATGGGCAATTTGCTCATATTAACTTACTCTGAGCATGGTTCTCTTCATATTTTTTTCTTTTGAAGTTAATTTGATTGTTTTTTGTGAGGCTGTTCTCAAAAAAAAAAATCAGTCTTTCAGAAATGTTTTTCTACATATGAAAACAATGCACTACCATCAGATAGGCAAGAATTAAAAAGAATAGTAATACTCAGTTTTGGCAGGAGTATGGGAAAATGAACAATGCTGGAGGAATCATAAAGTGGTTCAAATTTCCTGGCACAATATGTGCCAAAAGCTTTTAAAACATAGCACCCTCTTGAATCAACAATTCTGCCTTTAAGAATTTGTCCTAAGGAAACATTAGACCCTTGTGCAAAGATAAATAAGCAAGGATGTTCATTCCAACTTGTTTATAACAATTAAAAGACTGGATTCAAATTTAAGTGTCATGACAAGCAACTGATTAAATAAATTATGATGAAACCATAAAAACAGAATACCATGTAGTCATGAAAATACAGTGGCATAGGGTGCCTGGGTGGCTCAATCAGCTGAGTGTCTGACTCTTGATTTCAGTTTGGGTCATGATCCCAGAGTCATGGGATCGAGCCCCACATTAGGCTCTAGGCTGAGCATAGAGTCTGCTTAAGGTTTTCTCTCCTTTATCTCTCTCTCTTTCTCTCCATCTGCCCCTTTCCCCCACTCTTCTAAATTCAAACTTTGTCTTTCAGTCCTTGATGTCTTTCTTTCTTTCTTTATTTTTTTTTTTACAAATAGTTTATTGTCAAATTAGTTTCCACATAACACTCGGTGCTCATCCCCACAAGTGTCCTCCTCCATGCCCACCCCTCCTCCCCCCCACATCCACCGGTCCTCAGTTTTTGTCAGCATTCAAGAGTCTCTCATGGTTTGCCTCTCTCCCTTTCCCCCACCATTTCCGCCCTTCTTCTCCCCCTTGGTCCTCTGTTAAGTTCCTCCTAATCCTCCTATACATGCACACATATGATATTTGTCCTTCTCTGCCTGACTAATTTCGCTCAGCATAACCCCCCCTTGATGTCTTTCATACTTGTTGATAGAACCATTACACATACATGCCCAGGTATTTGCAAACTGGTCCCCCTCATTTGATTATCTAAATCCAGTATTGAGGCTATAGTGTTTGCCTGGGCTAAATTCAGGTAAATACATTCTCTCTCTGTCTCTGTCTCTCTCTCGCTCACTCTCACTCAAATTAAAAAAACAAATAAAAAAAAAACAGTGGCATAGATTTCTATTTTAAAGTGCAAATGAAAAAAAAATGAAAGTGCAAATGGTCCACATCTATTGTTAAATAATTAGAAGCAGGTTTCAGAACAGTTTGTATACTGTGACTGCCTTTTTTCAGGGGGAAAAATGTACATGTGTCTGTACATTTTTCTAAGAAAAATTCTGGAAGGATATATGCCCAAATGTTAATGACTGTGCAAATAGGTTTGATTTTTACTTTATTAAGTTTATCTTTCTCATATGATGTAAACTTTTACAGTAAGTACCCTTTAAGGATCATGGAGGAAGAAAACTTCCATTAGAAAATGAAACAAAACTGGTGGGAATGTAAACTGGTACAGCCCCTCTGGAAAACAGTGTGGAGGTTCCTCAGGAAAATAACAACAGAACTCCCCTAGGACCCAGCAATAGCACTGCTAGGAATTTACCCAAGGGATACAGAAATGCTGAGGCGTAGGAGCACATGTACCCCAATGTTCATAGCAGCACTCTCCACAATAGCTAAAACATGGAAAGAGCCTAAGTGTCCATCAACAGATGAATGGATCAAGAAGATGTGGTTTATCTATACCATGGAATACTACATGGCAATGAGAAACAATGAAATCTGGCCATGTGTAGCAACATGGATGGACCTTGAGGGTGTTAAGCTGAGCGAAATAAGTCAGGCAGAGAAGGACAAATATCATATGTGGGCACGTATAGGAGGATTAGGAGGAACTTAACAGAGGACCAAGGGGGAGAAGAAGGGCGGAAATGGTGGGGGAAAGGGGGAGAGGCAAACCACGAGAGACTCTTGAATGCTGACAAAAACTGAGGACTGGTGGATGTGGGGGGGAGGAGGGGTGGGCATGGAGGAGGACACTTGTGGGGATGAGCACTGGGTGTTATGTGGAAACTAATTTGACAATAAACTTTTGGAAAAAAAAAAGAAAATGAAACAAAACTAAGAAAATTCACATACACTTTGTAGGCAAAATGAAATTTTGTATAATTGGGGCCATCTTCCAAGTGTAAGAGAACACATGTAATTATTGCTTTTCATCTTTAGATTTTGAAAAGAAAGAAACACAATTTTAAACAAAGCCAGAGTTTGGATATTAATGGTTACCACATGATCTACTGTCAATGATCAATGACTAATTAACTTCTAAATTCAAATTTTAATTTATTTCCCTTTTTAACTCCCTTAAATCTAACTGGCAATTGATCTCACACAGTTCCTAAAAATTGGCTATGGCTAACATGGGAACCTAAGGAAACCTGTACAACATTTTTTCAGCCTATGCACTCCATGGCAATTTAACACAACAGTAGAATGTGGGGCCTTACCTTTCTCTTCCTCCACCCACCAAAACATCCAGTCAACTGTAATTGATTCTACACCCAAACTGCCACTCCAATCCATTCCTGTCTCCCCATTTCCACTGCCACTTCCCTAGTCCAGTTCATCTCTCACCTCAACCCTTAAAAGAGCCCCTGAACATTTTCTGTGACTGATACACAGCTGCCTGAACAAATTCTGTAAACACAAATCTACCAGATGACTACCCTGCATAAACCTGAAAAGAGCTTCCCATGCCATTAGGATAAAGTTCAACTCCCTAACAGAGTTTACAAGGCTTTTGTGATCTGGTCTTGTTTCTTATAACTTGGCCTCTCCCCATTAAAGCCATATCCAGCCATATTCAACTTCAGTGCATAGAATGTACAGTGCTCTTGCTTGGGGGAAACATTCTTCCTTCCATCTTCTTCTCACTATTTATTTACTTACTTACTTAATGTTTATTTTTGATAAAGAGACAGAGTGCAAGTGGGGAGGGGGAGAGAGAGACAGAGACACAGAATTCCAAGCAGGCTCCAGGCTCTGAGCTGTCAGCATAGAGCCCAATGTGGGTCACAAACCCATGGATTGCTAGATGATGATCTGAGTCAAAGTCTGACGCCTAACCGTCTGAGCCACCAAGGTGCTCCTCTTCTCAGCTTTCAAGTCCCAGGTTCAATGCTCCAGAAAGCCTATCCTCACTCATGGATTGGGATAGATGCCTCTGTTATTTATGTAGTGCCCTTTCTTTACCCGCTTTGTAACAAATATCACATATGACTTAACTTATTTAATTTCTATCTTCCTCTCTCAAATCTGATCACCATGAGAAGAGGAATTGAGTCTCTCTTGTTGATCAGAACATCCCCAGTGGCCAATAAAATGGCTGGCACATTGCAGATATATATAAGAAATATTTACTGAATTGAAATTAATTTACTTAACTCCTTTATTAATGTTTTCCTTTTTCCTTTCTTTACTGCCGTTGGGTTATAGTTGCCAAACTACCTAGTCCCTCTGGTAATAAGCAGAAGAAAAGAGGTAAGTAATTCCTGAATTAGAATTTGTGGGAGTGTGTATGCATGTGTATATATCTGACAGCTAGAGAGATAATACAGGCTGAAGTTCCCTTATAGTTTTAAAGCCAACTACTTCATCTAAGAATCATGGACTTGCATTAGGGTTGTGTATTAATAAAAGGCTGTGGGATTTTAATGGAATATATAAAAAAATGAAACAAAAATGCATCATTTGTTCCAATCAAGGTTGATATTTTAAAGTCAAGGAGAACAGTGATTCCTTTTTAGAGAGCCAACCATTTACATTTCATGGAAAAGCTTTGTGTTTTTTTAAAGTAGGCTTCAGACCTAGTGTGGAGCCCAATATGGGGCTTGAATTCATGATCCTGAGATCAAGAGTCAAATGCTTAACTGACTGAGCCACCCAGCCGCCCCTATGTAAAAGATTTTTAAAGGCATAGAATTAAAATGTCCTCCCTCCAAGGCAAATAACAAAGTCTTAGAGTTCAGGATCTTTCTATGTATGGCTCTTAAGGGATGAGCCATCCCCATGGCACCATTTCTTAATGCGAAAAGAGCATCTCTAGGCAGCTTTCTCTTTTTTCCTAAAAAGACAATTATTTAGACAATCTATAAAGAACAAAGTATTTTCACTGACTTCCCTTTCTCTTGCGGCTGTCTGTAAAATCCTACCATAAACAGTGTCCAGTAGAACCTATCAGATTGAACTTACCCTCTGCTGCAGATTATTTCTAGGGCTTCCAAATTCCCATGGTAAGCTGCCAGGAGTGTGGGAGTCATGCCATCTTCATCAGAAAGATTCAGATCTCTCTTGGTAGCCTCTTTCAAAAGTTCCAAGTAGCTATCACTAGCAGCTTGGTGGTAGCGAGTGGACATTTTTTCCTGCTCACCTAAGCCCAGCTAGATACTGCTCTCCAGGCAGAGCAGGTTGTTGGTGAAGCAGCCTTCCTACAAAGCTGGTTAAACAGTAACAAGGAAGAGTGTCACCTCAGGACAAAGCTCATTCCAGCCTCCCTCCATGGAAGGCAGCCAGAAAAGTTCACAGCACTGAACTTGGACCTTTCGTTTCTGGCATAGCCATGACATTGAATATTAAGGACTGCTGTGTTCTATTGAGTGTTTTAAGGCACATTTAATTTTTTTATGTCCATTAGCAGGTATTGAATGTAATATTGGTCATCTAGGCACAGAATGTACAAAATAATTTCCAAACAATTCAGAACTAGTCTAGTTCACTGAGGAGTTCTATTTTAGAAATTATTTTATTGAGGTGTAATTTATATCCTGGGAAATTCACCCCTATTAAGTGTGTAATTCAGTGATATTAAATTTACGCAGTGGTTCAAGCATCATCATAATCCAATTCTAGAACATATCTATCACCCTCAAAATATCCCTCATGCTCATCTGTAGTTAATCCCTACTCCCCAACCCCATGAAACCACTAATCTGTTTTCTGTCTCTATATATTTGCTTTTTAAGGGCATTTCATATAAATAGAATCATAAAATACATAGTCTTTGTGTTTAGGATTTTTTTTAAGCTTCACATAATTTTCTGAGGTATATTCATTTTTCAGTATGTAACAGTACTTCCTTTTTATTGCTGAATAATATTCTACAATACAAATATACCAAATTTTCATGATTCATCCAATAGCTGATGGACATTTAGATTGTTTCCCCTTTTTGTTTTTATGAATAATGCTGCTATGAACATTCGCACACAAGTCTGTGTGGATATATATCTTTATGTCTCTTGGGTTTATAGCAAAGAGTGAAATGGCTGGGTTATATGAGGATTTATATTTAACTTCTTCATAAATTGCCAAACTGTTTTCCAAAGTCACTATACTGTTTTACATTTTTACCAGCAATGTATGGTGATAATTTCTCCATATCCTTGCAGCTTTTGTTGTCTTTTTGCTTATAGCCATCCTTAGTGGATGTGAAGTGGTATCATTTTGGTTCTAATTTACACTTCCTAATGATTAATGATGTTGGGCACATTTTCATGTGCTTAATAGACATTTTTATATCTTATCTTTAAATTGTTTGCCTATTTTTCTCATTGGGTTATTGTTTTATTATTGAGTTATAAGAGTTTTTTATATATATTGAACAAAAATCCTTTGTGAGATCTATTTTGACCTCAGTGAAACTGAAGACACAACATCTCAAAATTTTAAAACAGAGCTTGGCCCAATGTCCATCAACTGATGAATGGATTAAGAAGATGTGGTATCTATATCTATATCTATATCTATATAGATGTATATATAATGGAATGGATTAAGAAGATATGATATATATGATGATATATATATCATATATGATGTGATATATATATAATGGAATACTACTCAGTGATGAAAAAGAATGATACCTTGCCATTTGCAACAGTGTGGATGGAACTGAAGGGTATTATACTAAGTGAAGTAAGTCAGTCGGAGAAAGACAGATATCACAATGATTTCACTCATGTAGAATTTGAGAAACTTAACAGATTATCATAGGAGAAAGGAAGGAAAAATAAGATAAAAGCAGAGAGGAGGCAAACCGTAAGAGATTCTTAAATATGGAGAATAAACTGAAGGTTGGATGGGGGTCAGGAGTGGGAAAAATGGGTTATGAGCATTAAGGAGAGTACTAGTTGGGATGAGCACTGGGTGTTATATGTAAGTGATGAATTATTGGATTCTATTCCAAGACTACACTGTATGTTAACCAACTTGAGAATATATAAAATAAAAATAAAAAATTTAAAAAATAAATAAAACAGAGCTTTGGTGAGAAGTTAGTTTTTAATGCCGATATTAAAAAAAGGGAAATATCTCAAATCAATAACTTAAACTCCCATCTTAAGGAAAGGAGGAAGACATGGAAAAATTAGTGTAAATAAAGAACTCAATGTAAGACCGAAAACATGATCCAAATCTCTCTGTAATAAAAATAAGTGTAAATGGACAAAATTCACCAGTTGGAAGACTCAGCCATACCTTATTTACAATAGACACAGCTAAAGTATAAAATTTCAGAAAGCCTGAAAGCAAAAAAATGGAAAAGTTTTATCAAGAAAATGCTGACAAAAATGATATATCTATATTTACATCAGACAAAATATAGTTTAAGCCAAAAAAAATTACTAGGGATAAAGAAAGATGATGAAAGGAACAATTCATCAACAAAATAAGAGTCTTAAGCATGTATGTACCTAATAACATAGCCCCCAAATAGAAAAAACAGAAATTAATAGAACTGGCAGAGAAAGGACAAATCCACAATCACAGTGGGAGATTTTAATTCACCCTCTTAATGTTGTGTGTGTGTATATATATACATATATATACTGTGTGTATATATATATGTATATATATACACATATATTGATACACATATATATGTATCAGACTAAAGATTAGTAAAAATATAAAAGATGTGAACACAATTAAAAGCTTGATTTAACAATCCTATGTATAACTCTATACTCAAAAGAAAATGCATGTTCTTTTCCAGTGCATAGAAATATTTATAAAAATTGCCCACATAATAGAACCAGTGCAGGCCTCAATAAGTATCAAATGATAGATTTCATGCAGATCATGTCCTGTGAAGGACATGGCAATAAAATTAGAACCCATCATCCTATACAACTGATAAACTGTATAGATATTCTCTTGAAGTATATATTTAACATAGTTTTTACCATCAAATACATACCATTTTGCATTATCTTTTCCTCTATTTAATTCACCATAACTATTTCCCATATTGTTAAAAAATGTTTAATATGTTTGGATAATAGTCCATGGAATCGAGGTGAGGAAGATCTATTTTCAAAGTCTTTAACTGTTTATTCTTCTTATCTCTTTCTGTCTAAGCCTTTATTCCAAGAAAAATTATCTGTCAACTTTGAGAAAGTACAAAGCTTTCATCTGCAAATGTCTCACAATAATTAGCTGCAAGGGTCAATACTTGTTCCTTTTTCTGGTTTCTATGAGAATAGTAGAAGCTATAGAACCAATCTGGAGGTCAGCATTATTTATCTGTAAGGGGAGGGGGGATAATTTTTTAAGCCTGCAGAGATAGAAATATTCAAACATGATTATGGATACTTTGAGAACTGATTTTTGCATGAGCCATTTTAATTTAGATACAATTATATTAATTAATATACTCTAAAATAGAAAATCATATACAACCTGAGAGAGGGCTTCTCAAAGATAGATTAATTATAGTGCATATAATCATAAGCTATCTTATTAGCTTATAGAAAGCTAAGTGCAAATCAAATAAGGAGTCTGCTCCAAGATGAAGATGATGATAATGATAATGTGATAACAATGATGAGGAGGAGAATGATGAAGATAAGGATGGAAGCAAAGATAAAGGAGGACAGAGCAATCATTCATGATAGGAAGAAGGATTAGATATGGAGAAGGAGGAAGAGTTTCTCAACTCCAGTAGTTCAGAATGGACTTAAACTCTCCTATGAAATGATAAGACACCTGAGCTTCTTGTTTGTTTTAATATTTTTAATGATATTTAAATATCCTGGCACCCTTTGGGATTTCCTTGGGAAAATCCATTCCTCAAAAGAGGAGTGTGTTGGGAAGGGGAGGTAAAGCAGAAACAAATCCTGAACTTGAAGATCCTCCTTACTCCATTTCCTCAAGAGGAGGTTGACCAAGATGGTTGAATCTGGACCTAGAAGACCTGAAGTCCATATGACCTGGAAGAACTTACTGAATCTATTTGAGTTTTCATTTCTTTGTGAATAAAACTGGGGTATATTGCTCATGATCATATCATCATCTAACCTTGTAGTAGGAAAGGTGAAATGATATAAAATTCCTTACAGACTGTGAAGTATGGTTTTACAAACCGGAAGAAGCCAAGAAACCACGTGATTGTGGCTAAGAGTGCAGAGAGAGCTCTAAAACTTAGTAGTTGGTCTCTTTTCTTATTTTCTACTGTACTTCTCAAAGTACAAAGGAAGCACAATTGGTAGGAGATGCTGAGGGTAGAGATTAATGAAAATAACTAAGACAGATTCACATATAATTTAGATACTAACTGGTCATGAGAAGTCTAGACAATTGTGGGGCAATTATCTGTTTTGACAGTATTGGCCTTGTAAAATAAGTATTTGAATCTTTTCCAACAGTATGCTATTGGACTCTTTGTAGGTCAGAAAAGAGTATCTTCCCTACACACTGGTGGATAGGCTTTAAGGGTCAGATTTAAATGTCCATGACCTCACCAGAGCAAGTCAGGTACTCATCAACTTCCTGTTGTAACCAACCCTATCCTGCCCCCACCTCCCTATAATCTTGCAATATCAAAATAACTTTAGAAATTCTTGCTGGTGACTTTTATGTCCCTCTGGTTGCCACTTAGGTTCAGAGAGAGAGGCTTTTTTTCCTCCTTTGTTTTCTCAAAAACTCATTTATTACCTGGCACTCCAAGCATTTAACCATTTCATTTTGAGAGGCCCTTAGACCCAAACACCACTTCTTTTTGCCAATGACCCAGAGAAAAGAGGGTTAATTGGCACCCACAGGGGCAACACTTGAGATTCTCCCCCTAAAGGGTCTCCTCCTTCTCACAAAGCAATGGCATTGTCCACTCTTCACTGCTGTGTTAATAATTTTGTACTCTCTCCTACCACAGTGACAGCCCGATGTTGTAAACAATTGTCCCATCTACCATGGAGTCCAATCCTGGCTGTGAGGAAGTAGCCCTTGGATGGAGAATTTACCTAAAACTCTGACCTATCTGTAAAACAGAATCCTGTGTGTTCCTTTGCCCAGGGAGAGAGACGGAAGGAACAAAGATTAGTGGTAGTTGATACCTCCAGTTTACCCCCAAGAAAAACCAATGCAAGCAAAGTGGAAACCCAATTTCCTTGTTCTGAAAAACCATTCACTGCTAATTGGGAAAGAAATTCAATGTGCAGCCCAGAAACACATATTTTTATTAATGAGATTGCCCCCTAAACCCAAGAGATCTGGTTTTCAAAAGCAGCCTGTATTTGTTCTCCAAAGCTATTCATGCCTAATTACAGAGGAAATTCACTTGTATGGTAGAGAAGCACATTTTTACCTAATAAGGAAAAAGAAAAGATCCAAGCAGAACATTTGCTTTTAACAAGATTGCTTCATCTAATGAGCATCTTATTATGAATTTTAATGAAAATAAAAGGATTAACAGAAAGTGAAAAAAATTAAAAGGGATTACAGAAGTCCTGTTGTTCCACAGAAAACTTAAAGGAAGTAAGCAAGGACAGAACAAGCAACATTAACACACTACTGTATGTGCTGGACTTAGGTTTGTGAGAAACATACCTTTTGAGGTAAAACTATTTTTAAGTCCATTACTCAGAAAATGTCACTTTGTTATTTATGTACTTTTTCCTCTTGAGCACAGCCACAAACCTCTTCAACCTATTTGATGTGGAGTTTTCCTCTTCAAAGGAGATTCAAACAACCCTGCTTCTCATTTAAACACATATATCACTCAGAATACAGAGAAACTTTCTTTCCCACATTGAAGGTCACTGGTGTTGTTTTTCTTAGAAACATTGTTAAATACAAACATGAGGCAATGAAAGGAACCACTGTCTGCCCTTTTGTTTTTTTCCTCTCTAAATGAAAACATTTATGAAAATATTTAGGTGGGTAAGTTGACTATTGAAATTATAATATCCCTGAAGTATTGATGGGGCTTAATTTATTCACATAAGTTTCAAGCCATTCAAAGCCCTATTTTTCTGCCAGAAACATAGACAGAGCTGTTATTGTACCATCTGGTTTGCATGAAGAATCTCTTGGCATCTCTTAACTGCACATTTTATAAATGCTAAATCCCAGATGGCATTACATTGTAACAGTGGAGAGTTTTATAAAGGTTTCCAAAGACAAATTCTTTAAAATGTGAATACTGGATAGTCTAAGCAGGGGCTATGAATTTAAATTCTACACTTGAATCAACTGGCTTTGTTAGCTAGACACATTTCCTTTTTCTTTTGCCCTTTCTCCTTCCTAATTATTATTGGCTCTGTGAATTGAAGATTTCAGTCAATAAAATCATATGACCAAGTCCTCACTCAAAGCTTAAATTCTTATAAAAGTTGTAAGAACGATGATCCTAGAAAACCTGTATTAACTGCCATTTTGTTTCAAGATGGCAGAATTTGCCATAAGGGAAGGAATGTTATAGTACCTTTTGGCAGATCATCAAATACCATCAAAACCATTCAACACTCTTAAAGCTGATAGTTGGACTGGAAACCATGCAACTGTGAACACCATGTGTTGTGTTGAAACAAAGCCCTAGTATAGAAATAGTTAAGAACACAGATTCTTAACTATTAGATACTAACCCAGAAATTAGATCCTGCCATTAATTTGGGCAGATTACGTCTGAGCTTCATTTCCTCACCAGTAAAATGAAGAGAAAACAGAGTTATTGCAAGTAATATTATTCACAGCATTGTTACAAGTAATTAGTTACTTCACACAATGTGTGGTGTGTAGTCAGTACTCAATGAATGTAAATTAGTAGTAGTCCCACTGGAAGTAGAAGCAGAAGTTGAGTGGACATAGTAGTACTACTAGTAGAAAGGAAGGAACTCTCTCCCTTCTTTAGGTCAATCATAAATGTATAATTACTGCATTTTCTTAAACCTTCTCTTTCCTTTGCATTTTTCTTCTCAGTAACAACAAGGACCTGGCTTTTTGTTTATTTCGTTTTGGGGATGTGTTTGTTTGTTTGGTCCTACCCATAATCATGGTACAGCAAAAAGAGTATATATTTTATAGTCACACAGAGTTGTATTTCCATCTGAGAATGTGTATTTGTCTTCTAGAGCTGCCACAACAAACTACCCCTGACTGGGTGGCTTAATCAGCAGAATTTTTTTCTTACAGTTCTGGAAGTTACAAGTCCAGGATCAAAGTGTCAGTGAGGTTGGTTCCTTATGAGGGCTATGAGGGAAGGATCTGTTCTGGGGCCTCTCTCCTTGGCTTATAGACAGTCATCTTCTGTGTTTTCATATGGTCTTCCCTCTCTATACATCTCTGTCCAAATTTCTTCTTCTCTTAAGGACACCAATCATATTGCCTTAGGACCCACCCTAATGATCTCATTTTAAGTTAATTTAAAGGGTCTATCTCTAAATACAAGGTCTCTCAAGAGCTGGGCTCAGAACTGGCATAGTGCCACTTCTACCACATTGTGTTGGCCAAACCATCCAGATTCAAGGGGGAAGTGAAGACACAGGAACAAGCTGACCTCGAGGCACACTGCAAGGGATGGGAATACAGGGAGGGGTAAAAGATTGTGACTTTTACAACAAATCTTAACATCAGCTTCAGAACTTTAATATTTAACATCTATCAACTGAAAGTAATATACTGCATTGCCAAGGAAACCTTTTCTCTATTTCTGTGGTAACCACTGCCCTAGCTAGGAAGTTGTTGTTACTAGCTAGGGAGAAATCTGTATTAATACTTGTATGTAAATGGGTTTTTACTTAGAACTTGTGAGTCTTCTCTGTCATCCATTTATCTAAGCTGCTCTACCTTAATGTTTACAGGTCAATGAAGCTTTGTGTGCCTTTGTTCTAGTTCTTTCTGAGCCCATGACTATTAGGAGGCTTATTCAACTTGGATCTAAAGATCCAAAGGGGAAAATGATATTAACATTGTATAGTTACACTGTTAAAGGAATTACCATATGATGTTAAAGAACATTCTCACTGACATAATCTATCTTATTTTCCCAAGTTAAATTCATATTTGACATTTGAAAGCTATTTTAGCATAGCTGGTAGAAGTTTCTATATTTCTTATTTATTTATACTGTTAAATTCTAATTAATGTCATCTTGTACTTCTAAAGCTAACTGACTGCAAGAGAAGCATGGAATTTTAAAACACCTCCTCATACAGAGAGAGAGGGAGTGTGAGAGAGAGAGAAAATTATAATGAATTAGAAAGAGCTTGGGAATGGACATCAGGACCTAATTCCTCACTGGGGCTCTGCTATTAACTGTCTGTAAGATCTTGAGCAAGTTACTAAACACCTCAGGTGTAATTTCTTCATTTTACAATAGGGAGATGGACTTTGGAAGCCTCATGCACCAAATCCACTCACTTGTGTGTTAAACCTTTATACAATGAAGTTTGAACTCATGGGCCTTTGATTCTATAGCTTCTACTGATCACTTAAATACCACTCAGATTTACTTTTACCTCTGTTAGCAGTTTAAAATTATTTTAATTGGTTAGCTAAAACCTGGAAAGAGCCTAAGTGTCCATCAACAGATGAATGGATCAAGAAGATGTGGTTTATCTATACCATGGAATACTACATGGCAATGAGAAACAATGAAATCTGGCCATGTGTAGCAACATGGATGGACCTTGAGGGTGTTATGCTGAGCGAAATAAGTCAGGCAGAGAAAGACAAATATCATATGTGTGCACGTATAGGAGGATTAGGAGGAACTTAACAGAGGACCAAGGGGGAGAAGAAGGGCGGAAATGGTGGGGGAAAGGGAGAGAGGCAAACCATGAGAGACTCTTGAATGCTGACAAAAACTGAGGACTGGTGGATGTGGGGGGGAGGGGGGTGGGCATGGAGGAGGACACTTGTGGGGATGAGCACTGGGTGTTATGTGGAAACTAATTTGACAATAAACTATTTGTAAAAAAAAAATAAAAAATAAAAAATAAAATTATTTTAATTGGTTACTTTGTCACCAAGACAATTCAATGTATACAGAAAAAAATAAAGTCAGTAAAACAGGAGTTCTCTGCCTCCATATTCCTATGGATGATGTCATACACATATTTATAACCAGTAGGACAACAAGAGCATGAACAGACCATTTACAACTGTTGTGAATGACCAGCATAGCTGGACTGGGCTAGACTGCGTGCATACCTGCATGGTGTCCTCCCCTGGATAACATGGTTAGCTCTCTGGAAATACCTTCCTGGACTTTTTTTTCCGTATGAAAGAGAGCGCACAGGGGAGAAGAGCAGAGGGAGGTAGAGAGAATCTTAAGCAGATTCCATGCTCAGCAAGGAGTCTGATGCACGGCTTGAGCCTACAACCCAGGGATCATGATCTGAGCTGAAATCAAGAGTCAGATACTCAACCAACTGAGCCATCCAGGAATCCCATACTTCCTGTACTTTTAATACAAATACACATTTATATACCCTTGCACAGACACAAAAATGTATAGACACACACAGGGTTGTGGGGTTTTTTTGCTTTTTTAAATTAAAATATAAAAATATTAATTATATAACTCCAAAACTCCAGTTTTATTGTGGTCATCTTTAACATCAGCATCCATAGATCCACCTGAACCCAGATTCAATTTAGGATCTGAAAATATTCATAGTTACCTAACCATCTCCTGATGATGACATTTAGATTGTCTTTTAATATGTTTATATTATAGAAAATAAGACAGCAAGCAAGCTTAGAATGTAAGAATTGTAAACTGTTGGGGTGTCTACGTGGCTCAGTGAGCATCTGACTCTTGATTTTGGCTCAGGTCATGGTCTCATGGTTCTTGAGATCAAGCCCCACATCAGGGCCCATGCTGGCAGTGCAGAGCCTTCTTGGGATTCTTTCTCTGCCCTTTATCCCCTCCTCTCAAAATGAATAAGTAAACATTTAAAAAAAAAAAAAAGAACTGTAAACTGTTGTTTATAAGAGCTGCATTTCATAAGGAGGACACCTGCCCAAATGAGGCAACAACACTGCCTTGTTATGCATAACAACCTAAAACTCCCTTCAAGAAATGCCTGGTGATGAGCAACTGAGAAATGACTTCAGGACCCACAGGTAGAGACTCACTCAGAGAGGAGAGGAATACCTTACAGTCATTAACACAAAGAGTACTAATGAAATTAGTCTCTGGTGTTCTCACCACCTTCACCAGCTCCCACAGTGGTCCTCCTTCTCTCCATGTCTCCTGCTCAGGGCTTTTATGCTGCCCCCTAGTCTCCCAGAACCCCCAATTTGGGGCTGGGATCAGAGCTGTCCTTTCCAAGGCAAGACCTCCTACTTTGGAGAAAAGGCACAGTATTGGTAGGGAAGCAAGCCAGGGGGTGGGGCCTGGGGAAGTGGATCGACACACCAATCTCTGAATCTTGTTTCGCACTGCATCCTCTACAGCCTTTCCACCATAGTCTTAACAATCATGGTAGGAAAATACCTTTACATTTGCAGAAAAGTTGTCACTTTCTGGAAAATATGCTTCCAAGGAAAGAGTAACTATTGCTACCATGCCTCTGCTCAGAATCTAAATCTTCTCACTGTTTCTACTCCCAGAAACCTGCCTATCCTGGCTTTTGCTCCCTCTCCCCAATTCCATATAACATAATGGGTTAATTCCCATTGAAGAAGTTGACCACTAATAATCACTGATTTTCTTGCCTCTCTCCCTCTAAGAAAGTGCCAAATTTTCACCATCATAAGATTCACCCGTGGTGCTTGTTAAATAGTACTTTAACTCAGGACCCTCCCCTGGAGAGCCCAATTCAGCAGCTTTTGGGTGGAGCCAGGAATGTGTGCTGTTAATGAGAGCCCCAGGTAATCCTTTGATCAAGGAAGTTGGGGAAATACATTGCTCTAACCTGCAATGGTATTTCAGACACCTGTAACAGGGAGTGGTGATTATCCCTTAAGTTACACCACAAAGAAAACACCATAAACCAATAATTGCAAGTGCCGACCCACTACTTGCATAGAATTTTAGCATGGCTGCAGAATCCAGATGTCTCAAATGGCAATAAGAGACTCTGAAAATATATGTTGATTGGGCCTTAGAAAATCTGAGTCCTCAACCTGGCTCTGACACTCAGTTGTCAATAGGTTGGGCAAGTTGCTTTGCCTCAATTTCCCCATGTATAAACTCCCAATTGGTATACAATACGACATTATTATTTAGAACACTTCTCTCTTTGACCCAGAATTTCATTTCCCAAGGGCTAGCCAAGGGGAATATACAAGAATGTCCATCCTATTATGGTTTATGATGATGAAAAAATAGAAGCCTTTGTAATGTCTATCATTAGGAACAGTTAAACACTGATTTATCTAGACATTGAATTCTATGCAATCTTAAAAATGGTAATGGAGATCTTTATGTTTGATATTTATATTGCCCATCCCATGTAAAGTAGTAAGAGCAGGTTACAAAACATTAAACTTTGATCCCAGGTTGTTGGTTTTTGTGTGTAGTGTTTGTACAAAAAGCCCATAAAATTATATGTCTAAATATTAGAAGTGGCAAGACAACAGGTGACTTTTTCCTTTTCTCTATATCCTTCTGTAATTGCATTTTTGCAGTAAATTTAAATTTTTGTTCTTGTGGGGAAATAACGTATCATTTTTTGTAAAGGTACTTCATGCACATTGCCAGAGTAATATCTATTCAGCCAGGAAACTAGGGGTTACTTAAAGGAAAGGTTTGTTACTTAAAGATGGTATGAACAAGAGATGTTCTTTCTCCAATAAAACCCACCACTCTCTTTCACTCTACACTGGAGTTGGATTTTTCCCAAAAGATACTAACTTTGCTCAGTGTTATGGAGAAAAACACCAATTCATTCACCTGGAACCTCTGGTTTCATGGCTGGCCCACAGAGAAGCTGATAGAATAACCCAAAGGCAAGCGTCAGGAAGGGCAGAATTATACTTCCTTCAGGCCTTCCAGAAGGTCTCTCCTATCCCAAATCCCTCCTCTCAGGTGAGAAAGCTGGAGAAGACTCAGGTGTCTCCAATGGGGAGAGGGCGGAGTCATGTTCTATTTTCTGCTATAAAAAAAGCACGGAGCAACCCATCCCTCTATCTGGTTGATTTGGTGATACGTTTGGCCATGGCTTATAGACAGAAAGGAGATAGTGGGAGTACATCAAGCTGGTTTAATGCAGATTGGAGGTGAGTAATTCTGGCAGCAGAGTGGGGAGGGACACAATGGCCTTGTCTGCTGAAGTTCATTCCTCCTTATCTCTCTCCCTAATGCTCTTCTAGTACCTACAGGTCACTTTTTCTGTTTTTCATCCTTGTGACTTCAGTGAACTCCATCGGTGTTATTCAGTTGGTGAATCCTGTCTTCCCAGGTATGCCTATTTGGTAAGGGGAAATGCCTGTAGCATCTTTCAAACAGGTTGCAACTAGATGGACAGGAAACATTAACATGGGCCACACAATTTCCACTCATCCCCTTTCTTGATCAAGTTAATAGATTTTCCCGTTGTTTACCCATGACTTGGTATACTAGGTAAACAAAAGATCTTGCAAAATACCTACACTAGCTTTTATTCCCTGTCTAAAGTCTTATGGCACCCAAAAAATGGCAGAACACAACACTAAGCCCCCATCGTGAAGGGCAGTCCTTTTCAAACAAATTCCTGCTTAAGGAAAGCCTCGACATGATGGACAAAATTGGAGCTGCTGCTCTGAGTTTTTTAAACTTTCACCAGAGCAAGAGGATGTAGAATACCATATTATAGGGAGAGTTTGCCTTTAAAAAGTATTGTTGGGCTTATGTAGGGTGAGGTTTTTTTTTTTTTTTTTTTTTTAAGTAATCTCTAGCTTAACACAGGGTTCAAACTTAGGACCCTAAGTCAAGAGTCTCCCATGATCTTCTGACTGAGCCAGCCAGGCACCCGGTGTTGGGCATTTTTTAAACTTCAAGTTGAAAAGTCTTTAGACAGAACATTTGTTCTCCATTTCTTCACAAATCTACTATCCCCACCTCTATCAGCATCACTATGAAGCTTCTAGCCTAGTTCCTGTTCTCGGACCTATTCTGGGCTTTAAGAAAGCCCCAGGTATTTAGTTGATAACTTCCTTACAGTTGGTATCTTGCATTGTAGTTACATCTTTGCCACTAGTCTGTGAGCTCCCTGAGAGTAGCGGTTAAAATTTGCCTCTCTCAACGGGTGTTCTTCCCTGATGCCTGTTGGAGAGGTGACTCCGTAAGCCTTAGTAATCCTGCCTCCTACAGCTCAAAGAGGCCCCAAATTTTTCCTTTTCTTTTTAGGTACTGTCACTTGCTATGAAGATAGAATGACAGTGGACTTTCCAAGTGATCTTGGCACCAAAAAATGGCACGCATCTGTAGTGGGTAGGTAATTAGTATATTCTTATCTTGGTCGTAGTAGAAAGCCCTTGGCTCAAGGCTAGCCCCATTTTTCAGGTTAGCAAAGTACATAAACTCTGAAGAAACTGGCATCCAGTTCCCATGAGGTCACAGGGGTCCCTAATTTGCATGATGTCAATAAAGAGTGAAAGACCTCGTCTTTCCTGAGAAACTTGTCACTCAGCTGGCACAATAAAAAGGAAAATGATCTGAAGTACTTTAGAAATGGATTGGCATTCTTGGCTACGTAGCTTTGGTTTACTTTGTTACTGAAATGTACTTTTTGGCCATTTACTCTGGCTTCTATAGATCCCTTTAATTTTGAATTGTTGAACTGCACTTATATCCTGGATCCAGAAAAGCTCACCCTAAAGGCCCCATATGAGACCTGTACCAGAAGAATGGTGAGTAATTGCTTTGAGGAGTAATTGCAGAAAGTAGTAACCTAGTTACTAATATTAACCCTACTAGTTAAGGATATAGGCTTTAGAGTAGGACAGTTATTCTCAACCAAGGGTGGTTAGTGTTTGTGGTGGTGGTGGTGGTGGTGGTTGTGGTGGTGGTGGTTAGTTGGTTTTTTGTTACTGCTTTCTGGGGGTGGGAGGGGGAGGAGTTGTTAAGTCTTCCAAGAGGATATTGTTCAATGTTTGGAGACCTTTTGAAGACCTTATTGGCTGTCACAACTGGAGTAAGTGGCTTTCTGCCACTGACATCTAGTAGGTACAAGCCAAAGTTGCTGCTAAATACCCTACATTGCACAGGGTGGCTCCCTTTAACATAGAATTGTCAGTCCTGAAATGTCAATGCTCAAGATGAAAACCCTGAAGTTGGGGCCTTCGTGTGAGTTCTGGTTTTGCCACCATATAGTTGTGATCTTGAGCAAGTACGCTAACCTTTCTAAGCCTTTGCCTACCCCCTGGAAAAAGAGGATTATGGTAACTTTCCTACAGGGTATCTAAAAATTAATAAGCTACAGATGAAGAACTTGGCACAGCAACAACCCAAAACAAATGTTCAAAATGAGGTATTTTGCTCCATAACCTCCAGGGGAAACTGATGGCTATTTTGGTGCTAGCAAATAGAGAACTGCGACACTATGAAAACAGGTGTTGAAAGGCAAGCAGCAGCTGAGCAGTAAGGTTTTCTCTATAGCCAAGCAACACTACTGCCCAATCTGGGATGTTGGGAGCAATAAAAGAAACCTGTCAAGTAGTTACCAAGCTTTTAGTGTGCAAAGAATCTCTTGGGGAATTTTGTAAAGTATAGACTTAGTTCATTGACCTAAGTTGATGACTTAGGTCTGAGGTACCTCTTAGAAATTTGCATATTTAACTGGCTACTTCATCTAAGTCTACAGTGACCATCTTCAGTAATCAACTTTACGTTTCTGAGATAGCCCTTGACAACTTTTAGAGCCTAGAGTTTGTTTCCTTTAGACCAAAGGTCTGACAACTACAACCTGTAGATGGCCACATTGAGCCTAGGCTGTACATATATGCATGTGTGTGATGGTCCATATGTGGCCCTAAAAGCCTAAAATATTTACCAAATGTAATTGAAAAAGGATGGCTGTCCTTTGCTTAAGATGGAGTTCGTAAACAAGTGAAAATACCAAAGATGGCTCTGTCCAGCACTCAAACCATGGCTCCTACATAGATGCTCAATACGTGTTTGAATGACTTGGGTAGAGGTGCCAACCATGATACTCAGAGGTAAATGCCAAATCCAAAACTGAACTCTAATCCCTGAAGTTCAATCAACTATTTTCTGCCAAGACAGGAGTCATACCTAGGATATCTAAAAGGACTAGCTATAGAGTCTTTGTATAAAAAATAGCTACCTTCCAGAACCTGTGGTACTAGAGCTTTGCCATTCAGCTGGATCCAATGGTATTAAGTTACCAGCACACAGTTACCAGCATGTTACCACCACTTACTATACTTACTATGCTTTTGCACACAGCTTGGCCAGCACCGGATGACCATCAGACTCCAGGACCAAAATGCTGCTTCAAGACATGATGGCTTGTTGTATCAGATAAGCTGTCCAGTTATGCAAGCAGAAGAAACCCAAGAGCATGCAGGATCTACTATCTGCTCAAAGGATTCCATGTCTGTGAGTGAAACAGACTGATGGCTTCTCATGGCTACTGCAGGGGAAATGTGGTGGTCTACACAGAGCTGGGGTTAGGAACAGGATCAGGATTACAATCCTGTATTCACCACTAATTCATAGTGTGACTCTGGATTCATTTCCTAACCATACGGAGTCTTTGCTTCCAAGTCTTAAGCAGGGGAAAATAGTACTGACCTCCTAGAATGGTCCTGAGAATTAACTGAGAGGGTATATACAGTGCTCGGCACATCATACCTGGCAGTAGAAAGGATTCCACTGATAGCCACAACCACATTAAAAAACATGTGACAAACTGCCCATCATGTGCCAGGTTCTATGCCAGATGCTAAGATACAGTGAAAAAGCAAAAACAGCCGAATCTCCTACTCAAGGATTTCATAGCCTAACAAAACTAACAATGGACAAATAAATTCATCCTTGATTATAACAATGATTATAATCATTGCATGGTTTGACTGAATGCCCAGTTTCTATGGACAAAGTGAAAAAATGTGCATCTAAGAAGGTAGTGTCTCAACTTAAAACTGGAAGGGAGCTCTGATCTCCCAGTTGCTTTTTGGTATCAGAAGCTTAAAAATGATGTTTAAGGGCACAGCTAGTTTTCATAACTGGGCTTGTGCTTCTTCTTACCCTACAACCAGGCCTCTTGGTAGAGGAACTACACAGTGGTTGCTCGGGGGTGCTTGGCACATATTGTCAGGTAGCATGGTAACAGAAACCTCTGCCAAATCAAAGTCTCACATCATTTTCTTTTTTTTTTTTCTTTCCAGTTTACATTTAATGTCGTTGCAGGCATGGCTGATGAAAATACGGTATGAAAGTCACTTGTTCAATTAGACCTAAGTAACCTTAGGTTCTACAGTAAAGGTGACCTAACTTCAATCCTGATCAAAACATTAAATAGACAAATAGTTAAGGTGAGCACCAGCCCTCTAAATTAAATTTCTGTCTTTAGGATACCAAGACTCCTATGGGATGGATCATTGAGGTTGGTGATGGTACAAAAGCCAAAACTCTGACTCTTGAGGAGGTCTTGAGACAAGGATATAATCTCCTGTTTGATAGCAACAAGATGATCCTTCAAGTGTCATTCAATGCCACTGGAGTGACACACTACATGGTAGGAATGAATCTTTTTACAGCATCACCAAAGTATAGACCAATATTTCTAAGTCCAATCATGATCTGAGCCAGGTCTTCAAAATAACAGAATACAATTATGTGACAGGTATCTTAATGCCTCCTGTGTGCTAGGCACTGCACTGAGTACTAAAAATAAAAGGGCGAACAAAAGAGATGTGTTCTTACCATAGATCTATCTAGATCTACTGTATAATGTGATCTAAGGTACTGCAGAAGTCCTAGATGAATTAAGATGATCTGTTATAACCCATCATAGGACAATGATAGATGGTAGGAATTGTTATTTTGAGGGCCAACAGTCAAGACCTTAAATGAGTTAATGTACAAAAGTACTATGAAGAGGTCCTAGCAGATAAGTGCTTAAATGTCAGCCATTTTAACAAGAACAGTCCTGTTTACACATGGATTATAAACTGATCACTGAGTCTTGTAAACATATCCTCAGAAAGCTGTTAAAATCAGCTTTTGCTTACATCTGCCTAGAAATCCTATAGGTCCTATCGGTAGACAAAACTAACTTGCCAGATGTGAGGAAACAAGATTTAAAATTGAAGCATTTTGTCCAGTGACCATTCATAAATTCTAGTTGGGTGAAAACAGTGCCCAATACTAGAATATATGTTTGCCCTGGTGACTCTTCTAGCATTGGTTAAAAATTCAAGTAGACCTATATTGTCAAAAATGCTTCTTCCCCAACCCACTTGCAGCAAGGTAACAGTCACCTTTACACAGTGCCTCTGAAGTTTACACATGAATCTCTTGGGCAGAAGATCATCTTAACAACACGAGTACTTTGTATGTCAGGTAAGGCCCCAGGAAGAGGGAAACTCTAGTTGTGGGGAAACATTGCTCTGGGGTTTAAAGCTTATGATGGGCATTGTGTTGGCCATTCTTTCTAGATGCTGTGACCTGTAACGCCACACATGTGACTCTCAGCATACCTGAGTTTCCTGGGAAGCTAAAATCTATAAGTCTTGAAAATAGGACCTTTGCTGTAAGCCAGCTGCACAACAATGGGATTGATAAAGAAGAATCACATGGCTTGAGACTGCACTTCAGCAAAACTCTTCTCAAAATGAAAGTACGCTCCTATCATGAACCACTAAGCTTTATGAAAGCTTGACTTGAAGCACGGTCTTGAAGTAACCCTGATACTAGTTCATGGCTTGTCTATAAACTCTGGTAGAATGGATGCAAACTTGGGAAGGCCTCACTTGATGACTTTGCCTAAATGAATTGTCCAGTAACTGAAATTCACTCTGAAACACCAAGCCTCTTGAATCACTCCACTGGAAGTATTCCTGTGTGGACTTTTTTTGCTTGTTTCGTTTTTTTTTTTAATTTATCTCGATTCCCTGAACTGCTTTTAAGTTGCTAATGATGATCCTCTTATGCCCTATTAAAATCGGAACAGTCAGATCCAAACAAAAGTGTCCTAAGCTGTTTCGGAGGCCAGTCTTGACTGATGTAATTGCCAGGGACACCAGAGAGTGATCTTATGTCAGGGTAGTGTGTTTTGCAATAACATCTGACACTGTTTGTAGAATCCTTTTACTACTCAGACCTACCTTGGCAGAGCACTCGGCACTTTGGAATTGGATCTGTTAATTCAGGCTTCAGTGTCCAGTACAAAGAGCATGCAGAGCTGGGTATTTCAGGGCATGAGTTTAAAGCAATAAATTTCCTGCCTAGGAAAGCATCCTCATCTGGAGAAGTGATAGGATCTCTACGGTTTGAAGGGAAACCAGATTAATTCTAGAGTGTACCCTACAGATATTCAGTGTATTTCCTTCCTGTTTCACTGGGACTGTTTAGGCCCCCAAGGCTGTGGCTGCTAATTGACATTCCTCTCTCATTGCAGTTCTCTGAAAAATGCCTACCCTATCAGATCTACTTAGCTTCACTCAAGCTGACCTTTGCCTTTCAACGAGAGACTGTATCCACGGTGCTTTACCCTGAATGTGTTTGTGAATCACCAGTTTCTATAGGTAAAAACCTTTTTAAGAAAAATAGTTCTGTACATTCTTCCTCCCTTCCCTCTTGGGTAGGTCAGAATGGGTATAGAAGTTGAGACTCTATATTGCTTCTACTGAGGAAACTGATCAGATCAGAAATGTCCCTATAACTGTTAAAATAGGACCCTAAATAGATAGCATCTTCAAAATACAGTGAGATGTAGCTGTATGTAGCCTGGATATATTCCATGTTGGAAGTCCGAGCCTACCATCTAAAGATGATTGATTCAAACCTGTAACTATAAGGGCTGCAAAAGTTGAAAGATTTCCCCCAAATACCTATAAATGACTCAAGAATATGAAGTATATGTATTTCTGGTTCAGTATTGCCTCTGATCCTGTGCTGCTCATATTTACTGATCTGTATGTGATCCAGCCAATAGGATAAACTAGCTCCTGGATCCACAGCCCTTCCCCCCCCACCCCCCCACTTTGCCTTCCCCAAACCACTCAGTATCTGTGAATCTTGAAAAGAAGGGACATGATGACACAAGATGACCCTTCAAGCCATAATCTGATCCATAAATCATTTCAGCCCCTCAAGGGTTTCTCCTGGGTCTCCTCATCCATACTACAATGTTGGTAGATAACTGTTCACTTGGCAGACAAATTTCTTTAAACTAGCACCACCATCTAGTTACAGGTGACCTGTGTACCCAGGATGGGTTTATGGATGTCCAGGTCTACAGCCACCAGACAAAACCAACTCTCAACTTGGAAACTCTCAGAGTGGGAGACTCTTCCTGCCAACCTACCTTCAAGGCTCCATCTCAAGGGCTGATAGTATTTCACATACCCCTGAATGGATGTGGAACAAGACATAAGGTTAGTGCTGGCAGACTAGGAGATGCTAAGGCTTGACTTTGAGATGACTTGCTATTCCCTTCTAACCTTTATCTGACTTGAAGTTCAAGGAAGACCAAGTCATCTATGAAAATGAAATCCATGCTGTCTGGGAAGATCTTCCTCCAAGCACAATTTCTAGAGATAGCGAATTCAGGTGTGATACAACTGCTACTTTATAAGCTCCAGATTAAATTCAAGCAGGATCCTAACCTAAATTCTTGATACCCCCTTGCCCCTCCCCCTGATGCCTTACAGAATGACTGTGAAGTGCCATTACACCAAAGATGACCTGCTAATAAATACCCAAGTCCAAAGTCTGCCTCCTCCGGTGGCCTCAATGAGGCCAGGTCCACTTGTCTTAATCCTGCAAACCTACCCAGGTGAGACATAACCTAAGAAATCTGCTTAGGGATGCCTGGGTGGCTCATAAGCATCCAACTTTGGCTCAGGTCATGATCTCAGTGAGTGAGTTCCAGCCCTGCTATGCTTAGAGTACAGAGTCTGCTTTGGATCCTCTGTCTCCCTTTCTCTACCCCTCCCTTGGTCCCATTCTCTCTCAAAAATAAAAATTAAAAAATTAACTTAAATCTGCTTAAATACTTTGAGGGAAATCTTCCCTAAACAGAACTTTGTGATGCTGCCAGACAAATTGAGCATTAGTGATGCTTTAGCTCCTATTGCGACCATCAACCACTTGAGTACTGAAGAGGTTTCCATTCCATTTCAGATAAATCCTACCTCCAACCTTACGGGGACGAGGATTACCCTGTGGTGAGATATCTCCGCCAACCAATATACCTGGAAGTGAGAATCCTAAATAGGGTTGACCCCAACATCAAGCTGGTCTTAGATGATTGCTGGGCAACAGCCACCATGGACCCAACCTCCTTCCCCCAGTGGAACATTATCATGGATGGGTAGGTATTCTTTACACATGAGGCAGCTCAGCTAATCAAAACTGCCAGTGAAGGGGCTCCTGGCTGGCTCAGTACAGCATATGACTTTTGATCTCGGGGTTGAGTGTGAGCCCCATGTTGGGTGTAGATTACTTAAATAAAATATTGAAAAATAAATTCCAGTGAGAAGATAGAACCCTCCAGGGTTTCAGAAGAGCACTAGGTCACAAAGGTTCTGATTTTTGTGTTCATTAGTAACCAGTCATTGGTCTAATAAGATGACCTACTTTGCTCTTACCCTTGAATCTAAAAGAATGGACCCTCCCCAAGGATGTCAGGCTCTAATACTCTTGATCAGGAGAGAAGAGACCACCAGTTCTTATTCTACCATGTTACAAGTAAGGTGCTATGTACTCAACATATATTACTTGAAACTCCTCACTCTATGAAAAGACAATTGCCATCTCACTTCTGATTAGACCCAAGCTTGCTGCTTAAATAACTAGCCAAAGTAAGATTTAGTAAGTGGTGGGATTTGAATGCCTATCTGACTCCAGCCATTAGGCTCTGAAGCTGTGATGAAACACATATGTGAATTCATGGTTGTCCTCCCAGCTCTGCCCTCAGGGGTCTTGATCTGTATAGAAACTGTACATTATCTTCCTTGAAGCCCTTGTAATCTGTTGCTAAGCTCTTAAACTCCAGGTACATTCCTGCTCCAGGACTACATGTTGCCCACCTAACATAAGATTTTCTCTATAGTTATCAACTCTGCTATCATCAGATATAAAATAGCAGTAGTTCTCTATTTGTTGTGTTCTCATTTTCGAGAGAAGAGAGAGAAGGTGAGTGTGGGAGGGGCAGAGAGAGGGATATAGAGAATCTGAAGCAGTGTCTAGGCTCTGAGCTGCCAGCACAGAGTCCAAAATGGGGTTCAAACTCCAGGACCGTGAAATCATGACATGAGCCAAAGTTGGACACTAAACCAAGTGAGCCACTCAGGTGCCCCAGTTCTCTACTTTGTCCCTGGCCTATATTAACTGCCTGGGATACAACAGGTACTCAAGGGGCACCTGGGTGGCTCAATCGGTTAAGTGTCCGACTTTGGCTCAGGTCATGATCTCCCGGTTGGTGGGTTTGAGCCCCGCATAGGGTTCTGTGCTAACAGCTAGCTCAGAGCCTAGAGCCTATTTCAGATTCTGTGTCTCCCCCTCTTTCTGACCCTCCCCTGCTCATACTGTCTCTGTCTCATAAAGAAAACATTTAAAAAAAAACAAAACAGGTACTCAAATCAGTGGGAAGAATTAAGCCAGTGTCCTATGAAAAGCTAAGTATAAAATGTGAGGTTCTTGATAAGTTTAGCTGGCAAACAAATAAGTACTTAAATTGTACTAATTTATGTTGGAAAAATAGTAGGATGTACAACTCCGGACTTTATTGATGGATAGGCCATGTCAGAAAGTAGAGTAAATAAAATGTACAGGTAGAAGGTATAACTCCGAAGGTGTTTGAATACACATGGCTGAAAATGGGCAGATGTTGAGTTAAACTCCAGGAAAAATTAAGCTGATACTCTTGACTGTGTGCCTCTTAGCTGTGAAAACAACCTGGACAACCACAAAACCACCTTCCATACAGTTGACCCCTCCATAACCTATCCTACTCACTATCAGCGGTTTGACGTGAAGACCTTTGCCTTTGTATCAGAGGCCCAAGTGCTTTCTAGCCTGGTAAGTGATGAAGTCGCCTGGGATGGGTCAAAAGTGAGTGCATCAGTTCCACTTAACTCTTCTCCTATCCCCAGGTCTACTTCCACTGCAGTGCCTTAATCTGCAATCAACTCTTTCCTGACTCCCCTCTGTGTTCTGTGACTTGCTCTGAGTCATCCAGACACAAGAGAGGTAAAAATTTGAAGTCCTTGTTACCGTGAGTCATCAAAGCAAGATTGGCCTTCACAGAATTACAAACTTTAATAGTTTTGGAGTGCCTGGATCGTTCAGTTGATAGAACATGCAATTCTTGATCTTGGGGATGTGAATTTGAGCCCCAAGTGTGGTAAAGAGTTGACATTAAAAAAAATGTTAAAAAAAATAAAGGGCGGGGGGGTGTCTTCATGAGACTCTTCACCCAGTTCTAAGAAACCTTAGCCTGGCCTGTCCTGGCCATAGGATAGGGCTGAGATGACAGGTTCTTAATCAGACTATGGACAAGTTTGGTTTTGCACATGGACTGGAGCCTGATGTTTTGCAGATAGGACTCCCAAAAGTTAGTATTCAGGAGTCTAGGTTGACTTGGAACTTAATCTTAGAATTCATCCTAGTTTACATTAAGGTGTATGTCTTGTCCTGCAAAGGTGAGGAAAACCCACATAGAGCAGGGGACTCCATGGAGATGTGCTCAAAGAAGCCTATCAACCCTCTCTCTACCACTCTGTATTCCAGAGGTCAGATACAAACTTCATTTTCTGTCTCCAGCCACAGGCAACACTAAAGAAGAGAAAATGATCGTAAGTCTTCCAGGACCCATCCTCCTGCTATCAGATAGCTCTTCACTCAGAGGTATGGATTTAAAGCTTAGGGTACTTCCTGAACTCAAGTTCACAGCTTTATGGTGAATTTAGCCATGCATAAGTAATAGATGATATAGTAAGCAGTGAAAGAATGAGTGTCACTTCCTAGCTATACTTCATTAAGTCTCTAGTGTATTCTTCCAAAAATCCCCTTTAAAAAACCTCACATTAAGTGGAATCATATTTTCTACCTAATTTCTATGATTTTTTTATACATACTTAAAATGTATAAAGTCAAATAGCAGCTACTTGACTGCTAACAGCTATATAGTATTCTATGCATATGGCTTTACCTTAACCATGGTCCTCATTCAATAACCTGTAGGTCACTTTGAGCTTGGTCATTAATGTCACAGTAGAATCCTCTTAAATCTTTGCCAACTACCCAAATTTGGGATATCTTAAAGTGAAACTATTAAGTCACAGGGCATGGGCCTTAATATTGCCAAACTTAAGTCTGTACTAGACTGTGTTTCTGTTCATATCCCATATCCTCATCCCACATGGTCTTCATTTTAGGCTTCCAATTTGAAGTTAAACTGTCTTAAATCCATGACTAAACCTGCAAGAAATCAATGCACTTGGGATCATCTCTATTAATGCCAGAATGCTGGTTAAATAGACTGGAACAGTAATGTTCTTTCCAGGTGTCAGCCCATCTGATCTTAGATTAATTAAAGCAAGTAGGAAGTGCGAACAGCAGTGGGAGCAGAGAGAGGAGGTTGGCTCAAAGAGTAAGACTATATACCCTATTGCAAGCTTCCCAAAAGGTACATTAGAGGTTTAATTGCACTTCTCTGGGGAGCCTATGGTTTTGACTTAGGCCTTTTGATTGAAATGATCTTAAGCCTTGAATGTCCGTCTGCTTCCTTCCCAGATGTTGTGGACTCAAAAGGGTACGGGGCTGCCGGATACATTGCTTTTAAGACTGTGGTGGCTGTGGCTGCCTTAGCAGGCCTTGTGGCAACCCTAGGCTTCATCAACTACCTGCGCAAGAACAGAACCATGATGTTAAATCACTAAGGATTTTCAAATAAAGTGATTGAAGTAAGCTGTTGGCTTTTTACCTCATTGACCTCAGATGGAGTGTTCTCTTGCAGTCATTCTTTCATAGTGACTGGAGGACCTTACCACAATCCTGATGTGCTTTGGTCCGTGTGGATGTGAATAAGGAAATGTAGGACTTCAATGCTTCCTGTCACTCAGCTTTGTTTGACCTCAACTCCCAAAACTGGCAGTGCCAGAATTCAACCAACAGTGGTTCTTAGCTATGGCCCAGCTCTAGGAGTGGTTTTAGGAGACTAGTCTTTTATTCCTCCATTCATATATGCAAGAGGAAAAGATCTCACCCCTTGTTACCAGCATGATTTCCTTTCCCTAAAAAGGCAGGGAAACCAGGTGTTATCAAGGAATTAATGTGGTGTTGTACTTCATTACCTCATTCAAATTACTCCTTGAAACTTTACCTGAGAACCTGAGGTATTGTCGTGTGTTCCCTGTGCTCCTGATGCAATTTAAGACCAACAATCTCCATCAGAGGGAAAAGAATATAAGGTTCTAGTTTGACTAAGTGCAATTGAAACATTTCTGGTCTCATTAAGATTCCATAGTTGAATACCAGCCCCTTAGTTGAGCTGGAGAGCTGCTTTCTCCACTACCAACACTTGATTATTCCCTCCTCCTGAGCCTTTTTCCCTGAGGGTCCCCTACCTTATGCTATGCTGCAATTAAGTATGACTAGTTTTTGCTTCACACTGCAGCTCTAACAGATTACTTATATAAAAATGAACTCATTGGATCCTACCACTAGAAAAAGTCTAGGTTTAAACCAGAACTTCAGTTAGGAAAAAAATCCTAAAGCCTTTAAATATCTGAACAGAGACAGTGCCTGAGTAACTCAGTCAGTTGGATATCTGGCTCTTCATTTCAGCTCAGGTCATGATCTCACAGTGGTGGGACTGAGCCCTGAGTTGGGATATGCATTGGGCATGTAGTCTGTTAATCTCTCCCTCTCCCTCTGCTCAGCCCCTGCTTGCATGCACACTGTTGTGAATAAAGAAGAAATTAAATACCTATACATTGCAGGGAGGTAAAAACTGTGGACTTCTTCAACCCTCAATTGGCAACTGTCATAATCTGGTGTTTTAATAGCCTTCTTGAGGAAAGAATACTATGTATACTGTAGGTCTGTAATACTGGATTCTTCCTTCCAATATACATTGCCATTCATTAGATTTATATGGTAGAACTCAGCCCTGCTCTGGGGAAGGAAACCCTACACCATCATGTGAAACTTCTGGTTGGTCTAGAGTAATAGAGGTCAAAAATTCAAGTTATCTTATCAAAACCATTCTTTAGATACTGCTTGATAAGAATATGGCCTTAATCTGCTAATCACAAATGGTGTTACAGTCCAACTTTTCTGTGCCTATCAGGTTACAGTGTTATGTATTAGAACCAGAAACCCTGCATGTGCTGTACTTCTTAAAATGGCATTTAAGAGTTGGCCACTTAGGTGGCTTCCTGATCTCCTGTGGTAGGCTGAATAATAACCACGCCAAGTCTATATGGACTTTGCAGATGAGGGTAAGAGTCTTGACATGGGCATGCTATCCAATAGGGACCAATCACATGGGTCCCTATAAAAAGGGCAGATGGAGCAGCGGTCAGGGTGACACGGGCTACAAATCATGGATTGCAGGCAGCCTATATTAGCTGGGGGTGGCAAGGAAATGGAGTCTCTCCTAGAGCCTCAAGAAAGAACACAGCCCTGCTGCCCCATTTTGGACTTCTGAATTCAAGGTGTAAAATAACCTGTGTTTTGTATTTATTTTTAATTTTTTAATGTTTTATTTATCTCAGAGAGGGAGAGCGAGATAGCGTGAACAGGGGAGGGTCAGAGAGAGATGAAGATACAGAATCTGAAACAGGCTCCGGGCTCTGAGCTAGCTGTCAGCACAGAGCCCGACATGGGGCTCAAACCCATGAACCGTGAGATCATGACCTGAGCCGAAGTCGGACACCTAATCAACTGAGCCACCCAGGCGCCCCAAATAACCTGTCAGTTTGTATTACTTTCTTACCACTGCAATAGGAAACAAATATAACCTTGCATGACTCCCTACAGACAACACTTGGCTAGAAATGCACACGTTTTACAGAAGAGCAACTTGAGCCCTAGCGTAGCTTGTCCAAGATGCTACTGTATCTTGATCATGGAGGTGGAGCATCACATCCCCAGACTGCTCTGTTTGTGTAGTCAGGATCAAGGTGCCCTGGGCTCCAGAGTGCCCCCACAGATTTGGTTCTGATGTTTGCCACAAATGCTAGGTCAGAACTCAGAAAAGCTAAGTGGCTGTGGAGCAGCTGCTGGGATGAACATTTGTTGCCATGGTAGCCTGGAACAAGAACAATGAGTGAGTGACTAAAGTCATATTCTCAACTTCTGATGGTATGGGAGGCAGCCTAGCTGTTTGGGGAGTGAGCTCAAATTCCAAGAGGCTACTCCTTCACCAAACTAGTGTCTGCAACCTACCTTATCCAGTAAGGATGAACTGTAATTGCGACACAGGTGTCCGGAGGTAGATGACGGGCATGTGGGATTCTAACACTCTGCCCAACAGTTCGATCGGTGGAGGTCAACAGGGACTGATAATGGACCCATGTGCCTTGGGAAGTCCCTTCCCACATTGAACTTTTCTTCCTTGCTATTCTGCTGACTCGAATGGTTTTATGAGATTTGTAGGGTTCTAGAATAAGAGCTCCATTTGTGATCTAGACCTTTCTCTCTCTTGCTGCATGGCCTTTGGCAGATGGAGCACAATCTCTGAGCCTACTTCCACATCTGTAAAATGAGGGCATCTGGCTGGCAGCCAGTGGAGCATGTGACTCTTGATCTCAGCATTGTAGGTCACAATGGGCATAGAGATTACTAAAAATCCTAAACAAAACCTACTTTGAAAGCATGTAAGTGTTCAATAAGACAGTCAATCATCAGTCTTGGTGTATGTGCTGCCCAGTCAGCATTGGAGCCATCTAAATAAAACCTCGGAGATAAAATTATGAACAACTGAAGGCTGGATAAAACTAAGTACTACATAACAGGTACTTAATCCAGGCACATATTTTGAAAAAAAAAAAAAGTCCTTACCCCACCTACTAAACTAGAATCATTAAGGAGGGGGATGAAAGCAAGTTTAGGCTCTGTGGGAGGCCAAAGAATGGCCCCCAAATATCTATATCCTAATTTCAGAAACCTGTGAATGTTACCTTCCATGGGGAAAGGGACTTTGAGTACATGATTAATTTAGGGGTCCTGGATAGGGAAATTATCTAGATTATCCATGTGGGCCCTGACTTCAATAACAAGGATCTCCGTAAGAGATAGACCGTGTGAGATCTGACCACAGAAAGGGCAAGACAATGTGACTTTGGCAGCAAAGACTGAAATGATGCACAGTGAGCACAAGGAAGGAACTACCAGTCAAGGAAAACAAGTGGCCACCAGAAGCTAAAGGAGTCTAGGAAAAGGCCTCTCCCCTAGAGTCTCCAGAAGGAAAGAGCCTCACTGGCATCTTGACTTTAGCCTAGTGAAACTGTTTTCAAACTTCTGACCTCTGAAATAAATCAGTTATTTTTAAGCCACTGAGCTCGTGGTACTTTGTTACAGCAGCAAGAGGAAACTAAAGTAAGCTCCTCCTGTGAGTCTGACATACACCCCTGGGTAAGAATTGCTATGTTAGACAAAGCGATTGGTGGCAATCTCCATCACAGACAACATATTACAAACACACATAGTTGGTCCTACATAAATTCTAAGAACATGGGAGCGGTTTATCATTTCAAGAACTTGGCAAATTCAAGTTGCAACCAGCCTCATTTCTAAACCATAGTATATATCCTGGTGGAATAGAAGAATTGCTGAGAACACAAGTCCATGGGAATTTAAGTTGTAACCCGCTGAGGTACCATAATGCGAATTTCCTGCTATGGTGGTAACTACTGCTCCAATAAGCAGAAAACCCATAGAATTACATTACTTCTGGCTTGAAAGTGGTGGTGCATGGAGAGGCAAGCCACTTTACTGTGGGCAGGACAGGGGGGTCAGCAGAAGGTAGAACATGCAGTGTCTGGCATGTCTGTGGTCTTGGTCATAGCAGCTTCCACCTGATAAGTCAATGGGCTCCAGTGTGCACAGGGTGGGCTATTGGGGTAGCAGGAGTAGCAACTTCTCTTCAGAGTAGATTTCCCTGCCAGAGGCTAGCATTCTGGCTAACCTCTTCTTGGCCGTGACCTTTGATGACAGAGCACCTGAAGAGCTTTGCTTTGTGAATAAACACAACAAAAACAGTCATGAGTGCACTGGTACAGATAGTGCAACGTTGGCTGCTTAATCATAAAGGGTTTTCTTCCCACTTTCTTTTCTTGTGATATTATGATTTATAATAAATACATATTTGGTCTTTGTCCAGGTCTAGGACAGAGCTCCTGAAACCCTTGGAATCTCCTAAGTGAAGAGGGCATTCAAGGAGTCTTTTGTAATGTTAATAGATGACACAAGGAAAGACCCTAGGTAACCCTGGGAAGGGTGATTGTTGCCAGGGCAACCAACTTCAACTAGAGTGAAGAGACTTTCAGCCCCACCCCCCTTGATTTCTGGATGGGAAGAGGGGATAGAGGTTGAATCAGTCACCAGTGGTCAGGGACTTAACCAATCATGACTATATAAGGAAACTACCATTAAAACCTAAACAGATGGAGATTTGAGGAGAATGGTGCTTTCCGAGAGAATATGGAAGTCCTCATCCTTTCTCTATGCCTCTGCATCTCTTCCATCTGGTTATTCCTGAATTACATCCTTTAATAATAAACCAGTAATCCAGTAAGTACACTGTTTCTCTGAGTTCTATGAGACACTCAGGCAAATTCATTAAACCCAAGGAGGGTTTCATTAAAACCTCTCATCTGTAGCCAGTCCTTAGGAGCACAGGTGACAATCTGGACTTGTGACTGACACCTGAAGCAGGGTGGGCTGGGGTTGAATCAGTCTTGTAGGACCAAGACCTTAACCTGTGGGATCTGATGCCACAGTGACATCATATAGTGACAGAATTGAGTTAAAATGTAGGACACCCAGATGGTGTCTGAGAATTGCTTGGTGGTATGGGGAACCTACCCCACCCCACCATACATATTGGAATTGGGTCCCAGAATCCTCTTTCTTCTCTCCCCACCCCCTTCTTCCCTAATAAGAGAACTCAGACCCTGTTCTGGAATGGGGTAGTATATCCCCAGGGGATATACCTTGATTGGGCTAAATAATGAGGATACAGTCTCATTCCCCTTGCAGATTAGCTACCAGCAAACATATAATGCTGTTCAATCAGATTTATTGAGGGATATTAGAAGGGGACTTCTGTCTTTTGCTTCCTTGTTTAAAAAAAAAAAGGGTATGTAAGGCTAGCCCCTTTTCTTTCTGCCTATGGATGTGGTTGTGTGACATTGTGATTCCTTGAGCTGTGGCAGCCATCTTGTGATCATGAGGAATTAAGTCTAAAGATGCTATCTGAGAATGATGGAGAAAAAACAGAAAATCTAGATTCCTGACTACTTCATTGTGTTTCCTGAATCAACCTTGGAATCACTTGCATCTTGTATTCCTATTTCATTGTGTTTCCTGAATCAACCCTGGAACCATGTGCCTTTTGTTAAAAAGAAAACCACAGGCCCCCAAATGGAATAACTTATGCTAGGCCAAGTTACCAAAACAGAGCTTAATACCTAATCTAATTGCAGTTTCAATCTCTCTCACAAATGCAGTCTTAACTGGTAAATCAGGAATTTTCTAATCAGCACCAATGAGGTAATCTGTCACATGGGCTCTCTATTCCCCAAAAGAAGATGAGGTCATTTTTATCTGTGTAAGACCTCCTACCCTTCCCTTAAGGGAGAGTGACCTTGCCTAAAACAATTTCTTTCTTTTGCTAATAACTTCTTTGCCCTACCCTCTTTCCTATAAAAACCTTCCATTTTATACAACTCCTCAAAGATTCCCTCTATTTGCTAGATGAAATTCATGAATTGCTTCATAAAACCAATGTGAAAAGTGAGATGATTCATTTTCAAACATACCAAATAAAAGCCGTGCTGCCTAGTTAACAATAGGTCTACAACCTATTGGAAATATGTAGACCCCCCCAAATTTGTCCCTCCCCCCTCAACAACAGAGTCCCAAACCATAGACACTTCACTTCCTGGTTCTTTTTCCTCCCTCCATTTCCCTGGGATTATTTTTTGAGGGCTTTGCAATGAGCATGCACCAAAGAAATGAAGTCTCTGCATCACTTCAAGGAGCGTACATTTTTTCCAGTCAGACTACATGAGCATAGGTGACTTCCAGGTAAGACTGTAACCTCTGTTGTACTCAGTCAATGAAGAACCAGGGGAGGAACTTGCAATCTAGGAAATAAATTGCCTGCTATAACTGCCCCGAATATGCCCGTCCATCAGATACCTGCCTTGCTTTACTGTGCTCCTCATCCCTCCTTTGACTGGGTCAATGGGTGTATTTCTCACAACCAATTAGATCTTCAAATTTACTCAGCACAAATTTTAACAATCTTTGATGTTGAATGAGATTCTAAGAATTCCTGTTTTTAAAGGGAGGCAGTTTATTTCTTGTAGGTAAAAAGCATTCAAAATGATTCAGGGTTAAAGAACCTTTATTTTTAGAACAACTATGGCTATAATTTGCATCTATTTAAGACCGCACCAAGTTATATGTAAGCTTTCCTTTGGATTAATAGCCAAATTTGTATAAATCACAAAGAAGAACACCTTCTGTTACATTTATTTTGTTTTGGCTCCCACAAGGCCCAAGAGGACCAGAGTCTTGTTCTGTTTATCTTTGAATTCCCATTGGTACTTACATGGGGGAGTGGTTGACCAAAAATATAGTACAAGGAGGTTTAATTCTGTAAAAATTAGTTAACTCAGAAACATCATTAAAATGGAGTCAGGAAGTTTTGGCATGGGAAGTTCCCCTGTCCTACCCCTCCAAATCAATTGTGGACACAACAGAAGAGATGAACTTGACTGTGACTATGGATGCCACTCTATACTCTTCTAGTTGGAAGAAGAGATGCTTTCTGCACTCCCTGCCTCACCCCACCAGGCAACAGCTTAGCCAATGAGAAGCCAGTACACTTCAAACTCCCAGTTTCTTCCAGTGGACTTTTAGTTCATAACAGCCTTTCCAACTTACCCCTTCTCTCCTTAAAAAAAAGCACGCCTCACTCAGGGCACCCATGTGGCTCAGTGCACTGAGCTGTCCCACTCTCAATTTTGACACAGGTCACAATCTCATGGTTGTGGGATCAACCCCACTCTGCACTGGGCATGGAGCCTGCTTGGGATTCTTTCTCCCTCTGCCCCTACCCTGACTGCATGCTAGCACAAATGTGCTCTCTCTCAAAAAAAAAAAAAAAAAAAAAAAGCATGCCTCTCTCCCTTGTTACCCAGACTTGCCTACAGTTTTGCTGCAGCTTGTTTGTCCCCGATTGCAATTCTACTTTATTGAAAAATAAAACCATCTTTTGCTGGTAAAATAACTGGCAGTATCTATGAGGTCACCAATTCATAGCAGACAGTATGGTCTCTTCTCTTCCATGCTTAAGAATGGTTCCTCCTCCCTTAATTCTGTTAGGGTCACAGGGGCAGGGAAGATGCCATGAAGCATGGATGCAGGAAACATGGATTCTAGTCCTGGTACTGCAGACTTACAGTGTCTGGCCTTAGGTGCGCATCTTCAGGAGAGGATTGAAGAGGCAATCTATTACCTTGTTACCCAAGATGCAGTCTGTGCAAGCTGGTAAGCAATGCAGAAACTCAGGTCCTGCTCTAGACTATGGACTCAGAATCTGCCTTTTTTAGCAGAACTCCTTTAGCAGGACTTATGAACGCACATTAACAATGCACATTAACGGATGCAAGTTAACGTTTGATGTCTAAGTCAAAAGCTTTTTCCAGTTCTCAGTGCTGCTCCCTGCTGAGCCAGCTTCATATTGCCTGGATACGGGCTCCCTCTTCTGGCTCAGAAATTAAATACTTTCTTTAGGAAATACTTCTGATCCATTTCTGCTATTTTTTTTTAAGGGTTTCAAATGGGGCTTGAAATTCCAGCACCTAAATAGAGGCATAAGGGCTCCTATAGCATGTGTATGGGACCTTGAGTCTCCTCCTACTTTTAAAATTGAACAACACCTATTGTCCGGGGCAGGGGGGCCCATGCCCTCTCCAACCTAGATGGCTCTCTGATTCCTCCTGCCAAGGAGTCCACTTTCCCCATTGCTCAGCCTTGTCATTTCTGTGGGGTTTTTTTTTTAATTTTTAATTTATTTTTGAGAGAGCGAGCGAGCGAGCAAGCATGAGTGGGGTAGGGGCAGACAGGCAGAAGGAGACCAAGAATCCAAAGTAGGCTCCAGGCTCCCAGCTATCAGCAAAGAGCTCAATGTGGGGCTTGAACCCACGAACTGTGAAATCATGACCTGAGCTGAAGTCAGAGCTTAACCCACTGAACCCCCCAGGTGCCCCATGTCATTTCTGCTTTAACAAAGCAAGGAGAGATGAACAAACAGTGCCTGAGCTGGCAGGCTAATGATGGGGTAGTCACCAGCCAGCTCAGACACCTGATGTCTTTAGTGTAACTGGCTGTCTAGCACAGAGCTGGCCAATTCCAGCCTCATCCCTGACAAGCTGTGCCTAATGCTCCTAATTCTCATTATTTTTCTACATCAAGACTTCTCAACATTGGCACCAACATTTGGGTCCAGATAATCTTTTTGTAAGGAGATGTCATGTGCACTGTAGGATGGTTAGCAGCATCCCTGGCCTCAACCCACCAGATGCCAGCATCACCCCCTCTTCCAAACACACACACGGTCATGACCATAAATATGCCTCCAGATGCTGCCAAATGTCCCCGGGAACAGGCTCTAGATTCAGACTTCTTGGTCTTTCTAATCAATGGAAAATGTTCAGGGGCTTCTATGTATAAGGTTCTAGGTTACCTGAAGTGCAGAGTCAGACACTGTTTCCCTCCACAGAGCACTGGTGGAGAGGGAGCAGGTAAGCAGGGTGGGAGGAAAGCCAAATACAAGAGAATAGCAGCAAACAAGAGAGGATTAGTTGAGCAAAGGTATAATTGTTCCACTGTGTTGTAGCACTTTTAAACTCTAGAGATCACTTGCCTCAGTCTCCCAAAGACTCTGGTTGGACTGCATTCTCACTACAGGCTGAGGAAGTTGACACACAGAGAGGTTGTCACTTGCTCACCATGCGTGATCCACAAGGGTTGTATGTATAAAGATGGTGTACACAGTAAGACATGACTTCGATTTAAGCTGGACTGTGGAAGGTGGAAACGTTTCAAAATGGGAGGTTTGGAAAGGGGATGCTCAACGTCACTGATTTTCAACTTTTCTGCTACACACATGGATAATATCCACCCTAACAACATACCAAAGAGGCACACCAGGTTTGTATGTAATCCCTACTCCCCACCCCCTCCCTTTCCCTCAGGGAGGCAAAGAAAGCACTTTAAGAATTCATAATTGTCACAGTTCTTACCACTCAGGGTGTGTGTGTGTATACTCTCTCTCTCTCTCTCTCTCTCTCTCTCTCTCTCTCTCTCTCTCACACACACACACACACACACACACACACACACACTTGCCTATTTAATCACTCAGGATATTCATGTGCATGAATGCACATGGGTTCTGGGGGTGCCATGGCATAGGCAAGGTTACTCTCAAATTCTACCCTCCCCCCCAATCTAGCTCCACCTTTTCTCTCCTGCTCAAGGAAGCACAGCAGAACCTCGTGAAAGTACTGTTAGTCATCCTCAATCTTCTTGGGACCACTCACACCTGATCTGCCTTTGTCAGACTGTCACGACTTCTGGGCTGAATCTCCCTTTTTTCTTTCTTTTCCAATTTTTATTTACATTCTAGTTACTTAACATTCAGTGCAATAATGGTTGCAGGAGAATTCAGGGATTCATCACTTACCTACAACACGCAGTTCTATGTGGAGCAGAAAGCAGAAGCTGCACACAAGTGGTAGTTGAAATGGTTACTTTTATGGAGACAATTTTAGGAGAAGCCAACTGATCACATTTCATTTTATGAAGCTGGTGATCTCTGGAGTTCAGTGACATGGTAGCAAAGGTTGTGGGTACTGTCGCAGATAGCATCTATTAGGGCATGTATCCAAATCTCAGAAGGCCTCAAAGGCAGGTGGAGGAGTGGACACTGAACAGCACACTGATTACACAGGTGGCTTTTGCAGTCAGGCAGACTGCACTTGAATCCCACTTGTTTCTGTGTTCCCTTAAAACAGCTTAACCACTCAGTCTTTTGCCTTCATCTCTAAAATGGCTGGTAGTGAAGATGGACTGAAAATGCGTATTGATTTGTAGAGGGTTCAAGATAGCACCCGTATATGGCAAAAACAAACACAAAGACATACTGATAAAGTAACATTCTGGCTGTATAAAGTCACAGGTTTCATGCTCTGAGGATCAAATGAGCCTTTCCAAAAGAGCCACACGTTGAACTATATCTAAAAAGCAGACACTTTTGAATAATCAGTGAGTCCTAACATTCCTGCAAGCTTGGTTAACAATAAGGCTTCTTACATGTTCCTGTTGCACGGTTTTATAGAATGGTGCACTGTGCATTTTGACAACCGTGCTTTATGGGCCTGTTCTATGGCAGGCACTGCGCTGGGTTCTGTACATTATTTTACTTTGTTTGATCAGCAAAGGTTCTGGGCTCCAGGCAATATGATGGAGAGCCTGAATTGCAAAGCTATGATTTAGATGCCACGTTTCTTGGTAGAATTAGAGTCAGTTCTGCACTAAACCTTAGTTTCATTTCTAAACTCCAGAGGCTGATGGGTACAAAAAATGAGAAGCCAGTAGGGGCAGCTTGGGATGGGTCTCACACAAATGCAATGGGAAAGCACCTTGTACTTGCAGAGTTTGAAGCAAGGATGTTTATATAATCAGAAATGTGTTTTAAAATGATATCTTGGCTACTCCTAGGAGACCATTTCATAAGACGTCAGTGTAAAGCTCTCAGCACTGAAAATTCTCCCAAACCTTCTTTCGTCAGCCCAGACCTACACTCTAAACCAACAGTCTACCTGATACATCCTATTGGTGTTAAAAAGGTGTATCTGACTTAGTATGAGCAAAGCAGATTCTGAATATTCCTCCAGCCTCCACCTCAGAAAAATAATGTCTCTATCCACTGGCTTAAGTTAAAAAATTTAAGTGCCAGTCCTATGCTCCCCTTTACTTCATCACCCACATGCAATCCACCACCAGGTGCTGCCAGCTCTCCAAGTGAGGGAGGTCTCCGTTATCTTCATTCCAGTGTGCTGCCACAACCATCCTCTGCTCTGGGCCTCTGCAGACCTGGCTTTCAGCTCCCAATCCACTGGCCACAGACAGATCTTTTAACATCCAAGTCTATGTTCCTCTAAACTTCCTGGTCTTCCCTTTGTTCATTGGTGTCAATTTCTTACTCTATGGGCTCTTGCATGATGGGCTCCTCTTTCATCTACCCTTTGCTCACCAGGCCCAGCTGCACGGACATTTGTTTTCCAGTCTCTGGGTCTTTGTGTCCCTGTGCCCTCTGTTGGGAACACCCACCCCCAGCTCATGGCATGGCAGTAACTTCTCATTGTTTGGTTCAAAGAAATTCCTGCTTGTTGTGACTCAAGTGGCTTCCCACAGTTATTTATCAGCCTTTACTTTCTTTGATATGCTTGTCACAATCTAATTCTTTGTCTACCTGTTGTAGCAGATAGACCCTAAGGTGGAGCCCATGATCCTGACCTGTGGTACACATGCCTTTGTGTGATACCATCCTCTCAAGTGTGGGATTGCAACCATGGGTTAGAAGCAACCCGTGATTTCTTCTAAGCCACAGAATATGGTGCAAGGGATTATGCTACATAAGAATGTAATGTCTGCCTTGCTAAGAGAATCTCTCTCCTGGTGGCTTTGAAGAAGCAAGCTGCCAGGGGTGAGGTTCCATATAGGCTGCAGGGAACTGGATGCTACCAGTGACCGTATGGGTTTGGATGTGGATCCTTGCCCAAGTGAGCCTCAAATGAGAACCCAGCCCTGGTAACACTGTGCTTGTCTTGCAAAGGACCCAGCTGAGCCAGGACTCTAAGACACTGAAAATGTTCTTTTAAGTCTATAGTTTGTGGTAAACTGTTACACAGCAACAGTTAATATACTTGTAAATGACTCCTGTGTTAGAAAGTGAACTTCAGGACCAGGGACCTTTTCATTTTTCATTACTGAAGCCTCAGAACCCAGCTGGGTAGATAGCATAGACAGATAATAGCAGACACTTGCATGAAGAAAAGAAACATTTAATAAACACCAACTGTTAATATTGGCAAGAATGGGTAGCTGTTATTCTCGAGGAGAGGTAAAACCACCTTTGGGGACAGGCATGGTGGTCATGGGATTCAGAAGTTTCCAGATTAAGGCCTTTATGCTCTATCACAAGAAGCAGGCTTATTATTTTGTCTGCCCAGGAAATATTTCCTCTCCTCACATTCCTTTGGGAATATGCACCCCACCCTATGTGAAACCAGTGGACCTAACCTAAACTGTCCCTGGTTAGCATCAACCAGCTCTGCCCTATCAGCATAGCCTAGCCTCCTGGCCACTGTGATTAGCTCAGGGTTGCTCACATGACCCAAGTCTGTCCAATGAGAGCCAAGCCCAAAACACTGGCTTGTCCTGTGGTAAAAGAGCAGCTTCCTTGCCAGTGCAGAGTGGTGACTGTAAGGTTGATGTAAAACCAGAGCTGCTGGGACCTTCACATAAAGAGGGCCTGACTGGAAAAGCAGCTCACACGGAGGAAAGTAGTGCTGAGGGATGAAGGGAGAGAGATGCCTCAAGGTGCCACCTGAGCGCCTGAATCCAGCAGTGGCTTTTTAGTTAAGTGAAATGAACTTCCCCCTTCCGCCCCCTACTTTTTAAAGCCACCTTGGGTGAAGTGTCTATCATAAAGGCTGTTACCTGGGATCTGCTATGAAAATCAAGAGAAAGAATAAGCAGTTCTGATGTCTAGAGGGTGAAAAAAAGAGTTAAGAGGCTCACCTAAATAAATATTTAATAAAATGTCAAAGTAGGCCACTGAAGTAGAAATCCCATGGGATTTTAAAAGCTGGTGTAATCTTTTAACATTTTCATAGGACCTTTTGCAGATGTGGCTTAACAAAATAAGTTCTTTAAAACAATACAAAAGTGTCAAGTGCAAATATTTTAAAAAGTAATAGCACTTAACAGGACTCAACATGAAAACTATGCCTTTAGGCTTTTTCAAAAAGGCCCCTGGCCATAAAGTTAACTTTGGGCTATTTTCCAGCTTTGTCTGAGAGGATATAATTACCAATTTGCTAGTTTTTCTGATAAAAAGCTAATAAGGCAGAAGAGCTTGTTCTGTTTTGGATCACTTTCTCCCACCTTGTTTCAATAAAGTAATGAAATAAACAGCTTCCAAATTTCAGAAAGAAAGAAAGGAAGGAAGAGGGAGGGAGGGAAGGAAGGAAGGAAAAAAGTAGGGAGGGAAGGAAGGAAATTAGAAGGAAAAAAAAGAAAAGAATGGAAAAGAAAGGAAAGGAAAGAAAAAAGAAAAAAAATCCACAGTTGCCTCAAGTTGGGCCCTTGGACACAAGATCTGAGTTTTTGGGGTCAAGCTGCCAGCTGTAAGGGCTCAGAACTAGGGCCAAAGTCAAGACCGCACATTGAGGAGAAGGAGTGAAAGGGAGGAGGAGCTGCCAAGCCACTGCAGAGGGTGGGTCAGCCAGCAGAACCACAGGGAGTCAAGAGCAACAATCCCCAAGTTGGCCCCTGTGGGACCCTACAAAAAAGTGAACAGGCTAGAGGACACATCCAGGGAGTGCCTGACCACCCAGCCGCCTTCTGAATATAATCCCAAGGGCTGAGTATGATCCACAGCCTTCAAGAAGTGCTTGGAAAAAGCTCTGGCTCCGCTCAAGCTGGTCATTCCTGGTAGAGCCCCTCTAAGTTTTCAGACTTCAGAGTCAGCTGACAGTCGCCACCGGAGTTTTGTTGTGTTAATAGTCTGTTTGGTAACAAGAGGAAATGGTTAGCCCTAGGGTCTCTTTATTATTTTTTATTTAAAAATTTTTAAATGTTTGTTTACTTTTGAGAGAGAGACAGAGCACGAGTAGGACATGGGCAGAGAAAGAGGGAGACAGAATCTGAAGCAGGCTCTAGGCTCTGGGCTGTCAACACAGAGCCTGATGTGGGGTTCAAATTCACAAATAGTGAGATCATGACCTGAGCCGAAGTTGGAGGTTTAACCAACTAAACCACCCAGGCACCCCATTTATTTATTTTTGAGAGAGAAAGAGAGAGAGAGAGAGAGAGCAAGTGGGGGAGAGGCAGAGAGAGGGAGGGAGACACAGAATCCAAAGCAAGGTCCAGGCTCTGAGCTGTCAGCACTGAGCTGACGTGGGGCTCGAACCCACAAACCGTGAGATCATGACCTGAGCCAAAGTTGAAGGCTTACCCAGGGATAGGGCCCCTTTAAAGAGCTTGAGTTTGGTGGACCAACACACATTCCCAAGGTCCTGCTTGCAGATTTATACCACAAGAGCTGAGAAAACAGAGCACTCCATCTTCCAGCCTCCCTGCCAGCTTAGAGCAGCCAACTGACACAATTCTAACCAAGGGGAGAGAGCCTAGGAAAAATTGCACTTACTTGATTAAAAGGGTCAGACTCAAGTGGTGAGGGAGGTCTCATTTTTTTCTCCCTTCATCCTGCCTTGAATGTTCTTGGGTGTAGCCAGAGCCACAACAGCTTTCTTGTGGCCATGAGGTGACAAACCAATGCGCTGAGGATAGCAACACCAAAAGACAGAAGGTGGCCAGCCGGTATGTAGATGACACCATGCAATTAGTCCATTTTCATAAGTAAGGACATCTTATAGTTTTATTTCTTTTTCTCTTTTTCAAAAGTCTTAGTCATGTGTTACCTTTCATTTTAAGGTCAAGATCCCATTTGCATCATGGAATAAAGTGGACAGTTCCTCTTTCTTCCTCCTATGCTTTGAATCATTTAACAAGAGGTTTCTTGAGTTTAAGAATTCACTAGTGCAAGGGTTTTCAGGGGACAACTATTTTTATAATAATATAACATGCTCAATACCTTTTTGGCTCTCATTCTCCACAAAGGAACAGTGGAGGGTTTTTTTTTAAAGTTTATTTTTGAGAGAGAGACAGCACAAGTGGGGAAGAGGTAGAAAGAAAGGGAGACAGAGGATCTAAAGGATCTCTGCTGTCACCACAGAACTCAATGCGGGGCTTGAACTCATGAACCGTGAGATCATGACCTGAGCTGAAGTCTGAAGCTTGACCTACTAAGCCACCCAAGTGCCCCAACAGTGGAGTTATCACAGTATATATGGAACATCTGCATGACTCCATGAATCAATATTCTCCAAATGAGCAATGCATGAAGTTACAAAAACATGCACCAAGGAAGATCTAATAAAAATGCAAGACATAACAGATTTTAATATAATGAAGTACAAAAAGGTCACATTTCAGTTAACCTTTGAGAAACTACCATGTATTGAGTTTTGGTATACTATCAAAGAACATCCACAGTCATCTGAAAAAGCTTTTCCTCTCTTTGTCAGCCACACATTTGTGAGGCAAGGTCTGCAAAACCCAGCTGACCTCTATTAAGGCAGACATTAAAGATATTTGTGAAATGTAAACCAAGGTCACTCACTTATTTTGCATTGGGAAAATGTTATTTATAAAGATGTTATTTGTATCAACTGATAAAACTGTTCTTTTTAAAGGAATAAATATTTTTAAAATATGTTGTTAGTTTCTACTACAGTAACTGCTGACACATTTAAACCACATGAACAAAAACTTGGGGAGACTCAGTAGTTTCAAGAAGGTAAAATGGGTCCAGAAAACAAAAAAGCTTGAGAACCACTGCCCTAATGAAAACAATGGGTTCAAGTGTCTTGCTTGGGAGAAGGGGGTTATAAGGAGATCAAGGAGAAATCTTGGGTACCTTTTCTTTTATGTTTGTTTATCTTTGAGAGCGAGAGCATGCGCATGAGAGAGAGCATGTGAGAGCAAGCAGGGGAGGAGAGAGAGGGAGGGAGACACAGAATCAGGGGAGTAGAAGAAAGAGCAAGGGAGACACAGAATCCAAAGCAGGCTCCAGGCTCTGAGCTGTCAGTACAGAACCCGATGTGGGGCCTGAACCCACAACGGTGAGATCGTGACCTGAGCCAAAGTTGAGCACTCAACCGACTGAGCCACCCAAGCACCCTTCTTGGATATCATTTTAATCTCTTCGCTGATAAATAGGTGGTATTTAGATTTTGCTACTTCCTGTGGTATAGCAGAGCAGGTTCAGAAGCAGGGAAAAATTTTGGCTCAGAAACATGGTTCAATAAGCCAAATTTTGGCTAATATTTTTCCTTTTATCTCCTTTGAAACAGATAGTGATCAAAACAATTTATGAGAAGCTGAATGTAACTCCAGGGACACCAACCAAACAATCCTATGACAACCACCCCTGAGCCATTTTTTTTTTATTTATTATTTTTTTCCAGGAACTTATTTTATTTTATTTTACAAATAGTTTATTGTCAAGTTGGTTTCCATATAACACCCGGTGCTCATCCCCACAAATGCCCTGCTCCATGCCCATCTCCCCCCTCACCCCCCCACACCCATGAGTCCTCAGTTTGTTCTCAGCATTCAAGAGTCTCTCATGGTTTGCCTCTCTCCCTTTCCCCCACCATTTCTCCCCTTCTTCTCCCCCATGGTCCTCTGTTAAGTGCCTCCCAATCCTCCTATACATGCAAACATATGATATTAGTCCTTTTCTGCCTGACTTATTTCACTCAGCGTAACACCCTCAAGGTCCATCCATGTTGCTACACATGGCCAGATTTCATTCTTTCTCACTGCCATGTAGTATTCCATCGTATAGATAAACCACATCTTCTTGATCCATTCGTCCGTTGATGGACACTTAGGCTCTTTCCATGTTTTAGCTATTGTGGAGAGTGCTGCTATGAACAATGAGGTACATGTGCTCCTATGCATCAGCATTTCTGTATCCCTTGGGTAAATTCCTAGCAGTGCTATTGCTGGGTCATAGGGGAGTTCTATTGTTAGTTTCCTGAGGAACCTCCACACTGTTTTCCAGAGGGGCTGTACCAGTTTACATTCCCACTAACAGTGTAGGAGGGTGCCCGTTTCTTCACATCCTCGCCAGCATCTGGAGTTCTCTGATTTGCTCATTTTAGCCACTCTGACTGGCGTGAGGTGGTATCTCAGTATGGTTTTGATGTGTATTTCCCTGATGAGGAGGGATGCTGAGCATCGTTTCATGTGTCTGCTGGCCATCTGGGTGTCTTCTTTGGAGAAGTGTCTGTTCATATCTTCTGCCCATTTCTTCACTGGGTTGTTTGTTTTTCGGGTGTGGAGTTTGGTGAGTTCCTTATAGATTTTGGATATTAACCCTTTATCTGATATGTCATTTGCAACTATCTTTTCCCATTCCGTTGGTTGCCTATTAGTTTTGTGGGTTGTTTCCCTTGCCGTGCAGAAGCTTTTAATCTTGATGAGGTCCCAGTATTTATTTTTGCTCTTGATTCCCTTGCTTTTGGGGATGTGTCAAGTAATAGGTTGCTGCGGTGGAGGTCAAGGAGGTTGTTTCCTGCTTTCTCCTCTAGGGTGTTGATAGTTTCCTGTCTCACGTTCAGGTCCTTTATCCATTTTGAGTTTATTTTTGTGCATGGTGTGAGAAAATGATCTAGTTTCATTCTTCTGCATGTTGCTGTCCAGTTCTCCCAACACCATCTGTTAAAAAGGCTGTCTTTTTTCCATTGGATATTCTTTCCTGCTTTGTCAAAGATCAGTTGGCTGTATACCTTTGGGTCCAGCTCTGAGTTTTCAATTCTATTCCATTGGTCTATGTGTCTGTTTTTGTGCCAATACCATACTGTCTTGATGATGACAGCTTTGTAGTAGAGGCTAAAGTCTGGGATGGTGATACCTCCCGTTTTGGTTTTACTTTTCAGTATTACTTTGGCTATTCGGGGTCTTTTGTGGTTCCATACAAATCTGAGGATAGTTTGTTCTAGTTTTGAGAAGTATGCTGGTGCAATTTTGATTGGAATTGCATTGAATGTGTAGAGTGCTTTAGGTAGTAATGACATCTTAACTATATTTATTCTTCCTATCCATGAGCATGGAATGTTTTTCCATTTCTTTGTGTCTTCTTCAATTTCCTTCATAAGTTTTCTATAGTTTTCCTCATACAGATCTCTTGTATCCTTGGTTAGGTTTATTCCGAGGTATTTTATGGTGTTTTGTGCAATTGTGAATGGGATCAGTTTCTTGATTTCTCTTTCTGTTGCTTCATTGTTGGTGTATAAAAATGCAACCGATTTCTGTATGTTGATTTTGTACCCTGTAACTTGGCTGAATTCTTGGATAAGTTCTAGTAGGCTTCTGGTTGAGTCTGTCGGGTTTTCTATGTAGAGTATCATGTCATCTGTGACGAATGAAAGTTTGACTTCCTCTTTGCCAATTCTGATGCCTTTTATTTCCTTTTGTTGTCTGATGGCTGATGCTAGGACTTCCAGCACTATGTTTAACAACAGTGGTGAGAGGGGACATCCCTGCCATGTTCCTGATACCTCTGAGCTATTTAAATTATACCCATTTCACATTTTATTTTCCAACATGAGTAACAACACGATAACACTTTGGTAAGAAGTTTAAGAGCTAGTCTACAGAAAAACAAAATTCAGGATATAGGTTCTTTTAGACCAAGGAGTGGCAAATCCCTTGGGCCAAATCCAGCTTGCTGCCTGTTTCTGTAAATAAAGTTTTACTGGAATACAGCCACGCTTGTTTTCTTATTGCCTACATTGCTTTTTGGCTACAGGCGCACAGGTGAAGAGTTACAACAGAAATCACATGGCCTGCAAAGCCTAAAATATTATCATCTGGGCCCTTACAGAAATTGTTTGCTGACTCCTGTTTTGGAGTCACTTTGGAATCTTGGTTAAGAGGCTTTAAAGTTAACTGACCTGCATTTAAGTCCCTTCTCTGCCACGCTTTGCTTTGGGACTTGGCTTCATTTCGTTGTCATAGATTGGAGCTAGTACCTACCTCACAAGGTCGTTGTGAGGATTACACGAACTTGGGCCTGGAAAGCACACAACAGAGTTCCAGGCACAGAGCAAGGGCTTGATGGGTGTTAGCTACTGTCATCAATTAAGCAAGAACTTAAAGGAAGCACAATGGAGTCACATCCCATTTGGGACTTAGATTCTAAATTCAATGAGGAGAACGGATAAAAATCAAGCATTAAAAAAAAATCATCTCTAGGGGCACCTGGGTGGCTCAGTCAGTTAAGCATCCGACTCTTGATTTTGTCTCAGGTCATGATCTCATGGTTGTGGGATGGAGCCGTGCACAGTGCAGAGCCCACTTGAGATTCTCTCTCTCCCTCTCTGCCCCTTTCCCACTCATGCTCACACACACTCTCTCTTTCAAAATAATTTAAAAACACATTTTTAAAAATCATCTCTGAAAATCCCTTATGAGGACAGTCCATTATAGACAAACATTGTCTCACAGTAATTTCAACATGGCTGGTTTTTTCCCCAGCATTTAAATACATCACTGTTCCTTCAGTGAAGGCCCCAGATGCAGTATAGCTGGCATTTAGGAACCACAATGTAAGAACACAATCCACACAATCAAACACAAGATTCACACTCAGTATGGTGAAAAACACACACACACACACACACACACACACACACACACACACACACACACTCTGAAGAGCAAAGGCAATGAAGACAGATGGGAACAGCAGATTCATGTCTCCCTGTATCATCCAGAGGTACATGCATGCTGAGTGTTTCTAGTTGCCCCCCAAAAAAAACCTGTTTGAATTTTTGTAAATTTAATGGCATCTTTTAAAAGGAATCAGTAATAATTACTTCAGAGGGTTGCCATGACAACAAAATGAGTAATTATGTGTGGTGGTTGTTTGAAACTCCATTGTAAATTCCCATTTGATATCTGCTATAGATGGTAAACTATAAGGAACACCTGCCTCTCACAATTTTATTAACCAACCAATAATGGTTAGGGCATTATTTGTGAAAATCCCCCAAATGGTAAAGATCAAATTAGTGCAGTGACATGTATTTACCTGGGAGAAAACCAGTAGTTGACAAGGCTGGAGACCATCACATAGGACACCATGATTGTCCCCGACATGATGAGTGACACAAAGCTCAAGCCGCAGAGGACACAAAGCAGTGAGAGGCCACCCACAGAGATGACCAGTCCTAGAGGAAACCATAATTAGGAGAAGCATTCAGCTAAAACAGGTTGAAAGCTGCCAGACCCAAGGCCACTGTGCTTATGAGAGTTAACTCAGATTTTTTTAAGTGAGTAGATTTCCCATAAAGATACAGATTTCCACCATCATTTAAAAAGGTGGTAACCTAGCCACCCAACTGGGCATCACTGCAAGGCAAATACCCTTTTCCTTGCCTTGGGAGTGGTGAAATAACTCAGAACTCCATCCTCATGGCTACAGTGATATAATTTCAGGGATGGACCTTGCAAAGGAAGGAAATCAGACAATATAAACGGATGTGCTACTGTTTTACAAAGACTTGCAAAATCCCGGATCAGTGTTTTTCCAAGTGTGGCCAACAACCACTATATCAGAATCAGATACAACAGGAAGTCTTGAGAAAAATTCTGATTTTTGGACCCCACTCTAGAACTACTAAGAACAATCTCTGGATGGGGCCTGGAAGTCTCTATCTTCAAAAACACAAGTAAGATTTATATACACTCAAGTTCCAGACTACTGTTCTAAAGGCTTTATACATGCTGTTCATCCTGTTTAGAAAGTCTTTCCTTCCCCAAAGGAAACAAGAGTTGTTACATATCTTTAAATCCTGTCTTCTGTAAAACTTTGCATGGTACCACCAAAATGCAGGGGCTCCCTTCCCCTCCCTCAATTTACTTTTGCTACAGTACTCATTCATTCCTCCACTCATTCATTCATCTCTCTATCCATCAACATTATTGAACAGCTACTCTGTCAGGCTGTATTCTGCTCATCTGCCTATGATGCTTACTTTCTCCTTCAAGTATAAATTGCCTTATCTACAGTTCCCTGGGCAGGGAAACAATTCTGGGTGGTCTTAGCTCTGGAAAGTTGTAGGATAAATCAGAGGCAATTGCCTGACCCAATGGCAACCACCTCTTTGGCTAGTATTTTATGGTTTGTGATCTGAGACAAAGAGGCAAACTGAGCTCATCAGATCTGCCTTCTCAGCAATTTTATCTTAGCAACAAAAGGAGAAGTTGACATTTGGCAGTGTGACTTCAGGAGGAAAGGTGAAGAAGGGGGAACATTAATACCTAGCAAGGCACCTGGCATGCAACAGGTGTTCAATAACTAGTTGTGGAATAAACAGACTGTTACCATTTATGTAGAAGCTACTAGGTGCCATGGGCTGTGCTAAATACTTTATGGAACTATGAGTTTCAATCCTTAAACAATGCTTTGACACAATTATATCATCCCCATTCTACATATGAGGAGTTTGAGGTTCAGAAACGGTAGATAACTTGTCCAAAATTGTGCTGGTGAAGGCAGGATTCTAATGTAGACTTTAGAGTCCATCTTTTAACTACTCTGATAATCTGCCTTGGTCACTGTAATTTTTCAAGAACAGGAATCTTTCATACAAGTAGTAGCTGCCAAATAAATACTATGCTCCCAACGGAATCATTTTCCAAGGGGGTGAATAGACGAGCAGGATACCTTCCAGTAAAATGACTCCCACAAGAGCAGCCAGGGAGGTAAGCACCACAAGCAGCAGGAAGAATCCAACAGGAATGGCCGACACAGCAACAAACACCAGCATAGTGAGGGCCAAAAAAGGATGCCTGTCCAGGTACTGACCCACTGGAGACTTCAGAAAGGCAACCACCTGTTGGCAAAGGAGAAAGAGCCAGATTGAACACCATGTCTGAACCCTAGGTTGATGGACTCATCTGAGCTGCAGGAAGTATACAACCAAAGGCCATAAAGTTGGATAGCTCATAAGTAATGTAACAAGTCAACAACACTAAAAATTCTCTCAAGACATGAGCCACCCTGGCAATAGCTTAAGGCAGCTGTAGACAGATGGCAGGTTTGAGGGTCCCACCTCAACTTTAAGTCTTGTGAAAGTAGCAAAGACCTGGTCATGGCTCTACTGTTTAACACATACCCCCTCAGAAGAGGCTCTCAGCATATGCACACATGGATGTAAGGTACACACAATTTATCTCCTATTTCACAGCTGAAGTTTCATAGTTGAGGCCACTAAAGCACAAAGAGGTTAAGTCCGAGCTACTTGGCATTACCTGGGGGCTTGTTAGAAATGCAACATCTCAAGCCCTCCCCTACACCTGCTAAATCAGATGCTGATTGTTTCTCATGTTAATCTATTTTTGAGAGAGAGTGCAAGCAGTGAGGGCAGAGAGAAAGGGAGATAGAGGATCCAAAGCTGGCTCTGCACTGATAGCAGAGAGCCTGATGTGGGGCTTAAACTCACTAACCATGAGATCATGACCTGAGGCGAAGCCGGATACTTAACCTACTGAGCCACCCAGGTGCCCCCAGATGCTGATTTTTAATGAGATCCCCAGGCGACTTGTATACACATTAATGTCTGAGAAGCAAAGGGACTAGCCTAGAGTCAGTTTCCAAGTGACAAAATCTAGGCATCCAAAGCTGAATCTCTTCATTGTTAATGTCTAATGTGTGCAATGGCTTCACCTTGTTAGGAAAAAATGCTTTTATTTTGTCAACTTGGATACCACAGTCAGGACATAGCCTCATGACTCCTGCAAACTTATGCTGTGTTAATATAACAAGCTAACTTCCTTCACCAGGCAAAAGAGTTTCTGGATCTGGCTCAACGGGAGAGGCCTGCTTTAATAAAGAACTGGTCCTAGACAAGGCTTCCCCCCTTTTCTTAAGCCCCATGCTGTCTCTCTCCTCACTACTGACATGTTGGTTTCAGTTCCCTTAAAATGTTCTATCAATAACTTTTCCCCATTGAAACTGGTCCTTCCCAGGTCTCATTCCTCGGGACCTTGTAGGCCAGCAGCTGAAATGAAGAGGAAATTCAAGCTACAGTGATCATGGATGCCACTATCCCAAACACCCAAAATACACGTGTCTCTTAATGACCCCAATGGTGGGAATCTGGAGGCAAGCTGGAAGGCAGGAGGGTTTTGTAGTTCAAGTTGATGGTGATCAAAATACAGAGCTCATGCTGCATAACTAGAAAAGGCTGTTGTTCCAAGAAGCCACTGCCCTTGGTCTTGAGACTTCAGCACTGCCTCCTTAGAAGTCTCCAGGCATGACCAACTTCACATCCTGTCAGGTCACAAAAATAGCATAATGCCCACTGGCTATACTGCCTCTAGCTCCTCCTATCTGAGAAAAGCTACCAGATTTAGCTATTCAACTTCTCTAGCCAGAGGTGACTGCACTAGGAATGCCCAGCTCACATAATCAGAACCCAATGAGATTCTCCAGTTAAGGCAGCTGACAGGAGGGGCCAAGGGAGTGGGGCTGGTCCCTGGATCTGTCTTCAGTCTTGACTGCTTTCCAGCTCTGGTCCTCATACTTTCCTCCCTTCCTCCCTTCCTTTCTTTTCTTTCTTTCTTTCTTTCTTTCTTTCTTTCTTTCTTTCTTTCTTTCTTTCTTTCTTTCTTTTATTTTTCTGAGAGAGAGACAGCGTGAGCAGGGGAGGGTCAGAGAGAGAGGGAGACACAAAATCTGAAGCAGGCTCCAGGCTCTGAGCTAGCTGTCAGCATAGAGCCTGACGTGGGGCTTGAACCCAAGAACCATGAGATCATGCCCTGAGCTGAAGTCAGATGCTTAACCAACTGAGCCACCCAGGCACCCCTCTAGTCCACATATATTCTTATTAACTCTCTCCAACCACCCAAGGCATCATCTGACTGAACTGTTTTCTATGATCCTTATAATCAAGAGACCCAGTAATCACAATGGGGAGCAGATGACGAGGGAACACCTGAATGCCAGGCTTATGAGTTTACACCCAGACCATCCAGCACAGTAGCCACATATGGCCATTGTGGACTTGAAATATGGCTGATAAACTAGATTTTTAACTTAGTTTTAAATTTTAAAATGGATATATGCTTCAATCACAGGAACATTTTTAATTACATTTCAAATCAGATATGTTTCAAATAAACTTTCAATTTTATGAAATTTTTGTAAATCTCAATAGAGATGATGTATTTTCAATGGATAGTTAGTATCTGAATTGAGATGTGCAATAAGTTTATTGAAAAATGTAGACTGGGGCAGCTGGGTATCTCAGTCGGTTGAATGTCCAACTCTTGGTTTCGGCTCAGGTCAGGTCATGATCTCATGGTTGTGGGATCCAGCCCTGAGTCAGCTCCAGGCATGAAGCCTGCTTGAGACTGATCTCTCTCCTTCTGCCCCTTCCACTGCTTGTGCTGGCGCACGCTCTCTCTCTCGCTCTCTCTCAAATAAAAAAAATAGGGGTGCCAGGGTGGCTCAGTTGGTTGAGTGTCCGACTTTGGCTCGTGATCTCATGTCTCATGGGTTCGAGCCCCATACTGGGATCTGTGCTGACAGCTCAGAGCCTGGAGCCTGCTTCATATTCTGTGTCACCCTCTCTTTCTCTCTACCCTCCCCCACTCGTACGGTCTCTCTCTCTCTCAAAAGTAAACATTAAAAAGTTTTAAAAATAAAGTAAAAAAAAAATTTTTTTTAAATGTTTTATTTATTTTTAGGAGAGAGAGAGAGACAGCGTGAGCAGGGGAGGGTCAGAGAGAGAGGGAGTCACAGACTGAAACAGGCTCCAGGCTCTGAACTGGCAGTCAGCACAGAGCCCGACGCGGGGCTCGAACCCACGAACCGCGAGATCATGACCTAAGCGAAAGTAGGACGCTTAACCGACTAAGCCACCCAGGCGCCCCAAAATAAAGTAAAAATTTTTTAAAAACCTTGAAAAATGTAGACTATCTCATCACTAATTTTTTATATTATTACATAGTAAAATTATACTGTTTTGGATGTTTGGGGTTATAAAAATATATTATTAAAATTAATTTTACATTTCTTTTCATGCTTTTTAATAGGACTACTAGCAAATTTAAAACTCTATATACACGTTGCACAATACTTCCATTGTAAAGCACTTGTTTAAACTTTATCTAGAAAAAAAATCAAGAGACAAACTGCTGGCATTTGAGCAGGACTATGATATAATCAAAGCATTAATTTAAGGTATATGAACCTAGCAGTCATGTGCAAAAGGCAGTTATGAGGATTTGTCTGAAATCAGGCAAGAGACACTGATGGGCAAATCTAGGCTGATGGCAATATGAAAGTGGGATGACAAGAGAAAAATCAATAGGACTTGGGGACACTTTGGCTTGGGGATCCAAAAGAAGAAAAGCAGGTGTTCTTCAAGACCCTAAAGGAATCTATTTTTTATTAGCCTCTTCTGAGTGAGGGTCCTACAACCAAGAAACAGTCATTCAGATATGCAGAGAGACCATTTTAAGATGCAATTAAGCCCAGAAATTGTCTTCCCCTAGGAAGTATGGCCCTACTCATGCCAGTCTGCCATAGTAGGGGAGGATATAACTCAGTTACACCTAATAATAATACAGGAGCACCTGAGTGGCTCAGTCGGTTGAGTATTCAACTCTCAATTTCAGCTCAGGTCATGATCTAAGGGTTGCAGGATCAAGTCCCACATTGGGCTCCATGCTGAGCTTGCTTAGAATTCTCTCTCTCTCCCTCTGCCGTTCTCCTCCACTCTCTTGCTAATATAAAAAAAGAAATTAAAAAATAATAGAGAATCTTCATTACACTCAGGCACCAAGCACTGTTTTAAGTATTTTCAATGTATTTCCTCATTTATTTCTCCCTACAATGCTCATAGGCAGGTAAGGAGGAACTTTATTTAGACAAGGGAATTAGAACATAGCAATTAACTTCTCATTCATGTCAATAGAAGGGGATACAATGGGAGGATAGAAAGTGGGACATCTTACTATTCAGTAACATGAACTGCAATTTTCTATCTCCATCCTGGAAGCAGGCACAGGTCATCCACCTTGGATTTTACAAGCCAGGTGCAGTGCTGAATAACTCAGGAATTCCAGCCTGGGACAGAGTAGCACCATTATGTGCCAGGCTCTGTGCTACAGCTTTCCTAAACAGCTCCTGACATCATCCTCACAACAAATGAGCCTGGCATTGCTTATTTCAGAGTGAGGTGATGGAGATTCAATGAGCCTAAGCAACTTGCCCAAGGTCAGACAAAGACAATTTATTTTAAACTGCACACATGAGTACAGCAGGTTCCAAAGTAGGGATAATGTGGCCAGTACTGAAGGACACGAAGGCTCCATATGGAACTATTCAGGAGACAGGCTAATTCCCTGCTGTCAGAATGCAAAAGACAATCAGTGTCCATTGACCCTTGTTACCAGAGGGGAGGAGGACAAAGGTGTCAGGATTATTTAAAACCACTGGTAAAGACCACTACAAGGTTCTGAGTAAGAGTTTATCTCAGACCTTGGTCCCTGGGTGCCCACTGGTATGTGATTCAGAGGTTAATTCAAAAATATCCTTTGCGGAAGGAATGGGCCAGCATGGGAGCAAACCTAGTGATAGGTAATCCACAAATGAAGATGCCCTCAGGGGGCATCTGCCCAGTTCACGTTCCTTCTCTCTTCCCACCTCTCTGAACACTGCCCCCTCCCACAGTAGGCGTAGGTCCCTGAAATTATGTTTCTCTCCATGAAGAATGATGAAAAGTCCCTGCCCAGCTGCCACCAACCTGGCCACTGGTGACTTGGTCAAGCCTGATCCTAGGAATCAGAGATTCCCAGAGAAGGCCCCTTTGAAGGTTTCAGGGAGGGAGGCACAGGGAGTTGAAGGTGCCAGTCAAGGGAGTCACAATGGCCCATGTGAAGAGTTAAGAAAGCCAGGCTGTAAAGAATGAAGGTGATGCACAAGGAAAAGCTACAACTGGAAGCAACATGGCCCAGGAGATGTTGAGAGTTACCTCTGACACCAGTGACCTGCCAGACCCTGATTCACTTCCTGCCCTCAGCTTCTCAGATAGCCTCCCATTTCCCCCAAAGTCCCAGCAAGTCTATTTGTTTGCTTAAGTTATTCTGAGCAGGTTTCTGACTCTCTCAGCCTAAAAGCAAGACAATTAAGACTTGACATTCCAGAGACTTCCTAGAAGAAATGGTGGAGTTGTTTCACAAATACTCTGTGTGGAAGCAAATCTATCTGTTCTGTTCTGGAATTTAAAGGGCTAATTAACTCTGAGTAAAGGCTAAAATTGATTTGGGAGAAATAAATCATCTAAATACGCCCAAAACAAGGGTATGTTTATGTAAATTATATTATGTCAATCTGATGGAAGTTTCTATAACACATTTTCTTACATTTTTGTTTTTTGTTGATAATTTCACCATTCAAAATGGCAGAAGTACTGTCTAGTGTTAAGTTTAAGAGGGCTGTGATGCGTCTTAAGAGAAAATACTTTATGGGGAGCCTGGGTGGCTTAGTCGGTTGAGCGTCCGACTTTCACTTAGGTCATGATCTCGCGGTTCGCGGGTTCAAGACCCGCGTCGGACTCTGTGCTGACTGCCAGCTCAGAGCCTGGAGCCTGTTTTAGAGTCTGTGTCTCCCTCTCTCTCTGACCCTCCCCTGCTCACGCTGTCTTTCTCTCTCTCTCTCTCTCTCTCTCCTAGAAATAAATAAAAATTAAAAAAATTAAAAAAAAAAAAAAGAGAAAATACTTTCTTCAGGCAAGATTTATAGTGCTTCTGGCCATGAGTTTAATGTTAACGAATCAACAAAATATACCAAGTAGTCTTCAAACAGAAATACACATACAACAGGTTATATATTTATCAATTGATGAAAATGTTGTTACCATAAATTTGCCAGAACCTAATCCTGTAGTTTCCCTGGATAAATTGTGAATTCGTTCTTTGAGGTGACCTCATAGAACATAACACATATAATGAGAATCAAATGCACATGTAGATGAGCACAAGGACCTGTCCTACCAAAGCTAACTTTTAGTACAAGAGTCTCAGACTGCTGACTAGAAAGCTGCTTGGCCAATTTAAAAATAGCTTGCTAAATCCACCAAGAGGGCCAGAGGCATTTTGGGATGAGTCCAGGAAAGATCTCTATAGAGTATATTGCTGTCGACTGCAAAGTGCTATCTCTTCAAATAGACCTTAGGGGAATTGTGCTAATACAAAAACCAGATCACATACCAGTTCATTTTGTTACATATATGTACGTACTTTATGGATATACTGCATGGGAAAAAAATGTTTCCAGGGAAACGCAACACAATGTTAATATTACCTCTGAGAGCTGTTGTTTTTTCAGACAAAATGCTAAGTGACATATAGGAAAAGACAAGAAAGATAAAAATTCAAGAAAGCAGAATATACCATCTCAAGTCCCATGGCCACTGAATTGGTACTGAACACCTGAAAAGTGGCTAATTCAAATGGAGATGTGCCATTAAGTGTAAAATATACACTAAAGTTTGAAGACTTACTACAAAAAAGAACGTAGAATATCTCAATGACTTTTTTCATTAGTAATTTTTTATAATGATTACATATTGAAATATTTAGATATGTTAGACTAAAAATACATTAAAATTAATTTCATATGCTTTTTACTTTTTAAATGTGGCTACTAGAAAATCTTAAATTACATTCATGGCTCCTATCATATTTCTAATGGACAGTGGGTTTCTAGTGGAAAACTAGACTCAAATCTTGAAGTATGTTTTAGTTCCTCAGTCTTAGGGTAACAGGGCAAAATTAACAAAACAAAACAAGATGGTATCTGTGGCACAGACTGAGAGCCACCCTCTATATCCAGCTAAACAACTGCATTTACCCTGAGGGGAGACTTGTAATTAACTTTTGGTCTATGAGATGTAATTGGAAGTGTTGCATGTGTGCGTGCGTGCGTGTGTGTGTGTGTGTGTGTGTGTGTGTGTGTGTGTGTGATTTCCAGGAAGTCCCCTTTAGTTAGAAGTGACTTGCAAGTCTTTCTCTCCTTCCTGCCTCCATCCTATTACCTGGAATGTGAATACAATGGCTGATGCTTTAGCAGCCATCTTGGACAATGAGTTTGAAGATCACACTTTAGCCATGGCAAGGTGGTGAATTAGAAAAATTCCCAATCTACCTCAAATTTCTTCTACCTCAGAGAGAAATAACCTTCTATGCTGTTTAAGCTGGTGTTATTTTGGGATTTTCCATTACACATCCTGATTGGAAACTGACCTTTGAGTTATTCTGAATAGACGCTATCAGCAAAGACAGCTTCCTCTGCAGCTCCTGCAAGTCCTTTGAGGTACTCGGGGGCTCTTCTTTTGCCATTCTGAAACCCACTTCAGTCTCTTTAGGGGTTAATTCTTCTATCTGTAAGCTGTCCAGGGCAGGGCACAGTCAAATCTCTCATGTCACCTGTCTCTTCTTCCTGTAACTGGAGAAACAAAAAGTAACTTAAACGTTAGTAGTATTCACCCAACCAGTTCAACAAAAGCTTCTACTATCTTCATGCATTGATGGTAGGTGTGCTGGTGGAGGGTAGCTTGGCAATATCTATCAAAATTTCTAAGTGCACACACCTTCCTCCAGCAATTCATTCTCCAGGAATCTGAAGATAATCAAATAGGTGTATCAAAACATACAAAAGTGATATGCAGTGCAATCATACTTATAATATGTAATAAGCAGCAAAACACTGGAAAGAAGCTAACTGTAGGAAATTGGTTAAATAAAGACAAATTCATAAAACAGTGTTGGTTAGTTGTAAAAATGATAATGTGGAGTGTGCCTTGGTGGCTTAGTCAGTTGAGTGTCTGACTCTTGTTTTTGGCTCAGGTCACAATCTCATGATTAGTGAGATTCAGCCCCACATCTGGCTCTATGCTGTCAGCACAAATAGTGCTTGGGATTCTCTCTCCCTTTCTGCTTCCCCCTCCCCACCTCGTCTTCAGAATAAACAAGTAAACATTTTAAATAATGTAATATGGACATTCAGTTAGTGATATGAAAATACATCCCTGGTAATAAGTAAAAAAACGTATTTTATGTCTAAATTCCATAGTAAAATAAAAGACTTAGAAGGATATGTATCATATAATACCAAAATGTTAATGGTATTATCTCTGGGGGCTTACCTGAAAAACTGCTGCAAAGAATATTGAAGAAAACAAGAAAAGTGAATACACTATTTCAAGTACCATAGCCTTTATCTCCCCCAGAAAGCTTTTTGTAAGCAGTTGTGGTGGTCATTTTCTTTATTCACTACCCACACTAACAGGTTGTCTTCCAGTTACACAGCATTATAAATCATTCTCTATTTACTAAATCTCCTCTTAACAAGAGAGGTGCCTCAAGAGTAGACCTAGCCACAATTCTACTCCCTGACTCAACAGCCTTTAATTTCCAGGACTGTCCTAATGGCATATAACTTATAAAGCCAAGTTGTTCAATTAGATAATCTGTTTTTTAACCCCTATTGGATTTTCATATAAAAACATATATTGTTCTTATTTTATATTTTCCCGAATTGTAGGGCTGGACACAATTTCTCCCTTACAAATGACCTCCTGACTACTGATAGTAAACAAGCCTCAAAGATCCTGTCACAGTGGCCAAAATTAACTGAGTGATGTTGACATTTGTTTACCATATTGACTATACCACATGGTAATTATGTGAGTTAAGGGGAAGGGGTTATTAATACCAATAGGGCCTAGAATGCAAATTAAAGTACATTTTAATTACTCCAGCTAGAGTGCTTCTGCTATAACCCCGTTTGTGAGACAGAAATCCTTTGCATAGGAAAGGACTAACTCCTCTACAGCTATATTCTGTCTTTGAAGTTACTACTGGCACAGATCCTGGATTTGGGATGTTTCCAAGACTCATGTCCCCTAATTTCGTCTCTGTAGCAGGTAGAAACAAGCCCAGCTCCCCTTACTAGTCTCCAGATGCCTAGGAACCCACCCAGACCGGTTTGGGGAGTCCCATGGGAACCAGCGTGGGTAGAACGCTATGTCAAATACAGCCACCTGGCTCCCAATCCCTAGACCTCCTAGTCACTCACTCTACGGAGGGGGTCTCCCCAGGTACTTAGAAGCCTCCAAATCCCAGGCAGCAACCGTTTAACACTGCGCAGCCCACAAGTTACCTGCCTTCTCCGACTTCCCCACTGACCAAAGAGATCACTAGCCAACCTCCCCGCCCCGCCCCCCGCCCCCAAGGTTCTTCCACTCCTGCTCCCCCGTCCCCCGCGGCTAACGGCTGCCCGGAGTGTTCCAGCTAGAAGGGAAAGAAGGCGCGGCGGGGGGGAGGGAGATCTCCTGTAGGGAAAAGGAATGCTGGGCGCCTCGGGCCTACCCAGGCCGCCCCCTCCCCATCAGCTTCCAAGTCTCTCAGCCTTCGAAGCCGCGAGGGGGAGGAGGGGTCCTGCTTCTAGGGATCCATGGGCATTGGGGGAAGCGGAAGGGATGCAGGTGGAGAGGGCGGTCGGTGCATGAGAGAGCACGGAGGCTGAGAAAGGGAAGTTCACGGGCGAGTGGAGAACTGTCATTAATTTGGGAAGAAGAATCCACCTTTATTACTTGAAGCTCCCCTCTCTGTAGTGACAAGGGAGAGGGTCCCTCGGTAGAGAGGAGGGGCCTTGTGAGAAGAAGGACACCCGTTTTCATTAATCCCGGAGAAGGGGTTTGGAGACTCCCCAGCCAGGCTTTCCCAAGGGGCAGGGTCTCGGGGGTGGGATGGGGCTGACAACGCCGTTACCAAATCTAGCGGTGGATGTGAGGGGGTGTGGGTGCGTGTGTGCACTCCGAGCCCGTCTTAGGGCTTCGGAGGGGTAAGACTTCCCTTTTCACTGAACAGCGGACAGAGGACCATACCGCAGGGCACCCACTTCTCTCTCAACTGACGCCCCCACGCCTTCTCATTTGCCTCTCCCCGCGAGGGGTCTAGCCAGCCCAGGAATGCTGTACCCTAGCACCCAAACTGCGAGCTCTCACCAATCCCGGCGGCTGCGCTTACCCGCGTCTGCTGCCGGAGCGGAGGGAGTAGGGAGGAGGAGCGGAAGGTAAGAAAGAAGGAGGAGAGAAGGCTATTGGGCGCTGGCGGGAGCCGGAGCCGGCTTCCTGCCCAGCCCCGCGGGCCACCTCCCTGCGCCCTCGCCCCGCCCCTTCCTCCGCCCCTCGGCTGCCGGCGTCAACCTCAGCTTCGCTCCGCTCGGCTCTTCCCGCCAGCTGCCGGAGGAAGCCGGAGCCGGCAAAGGCGCACCCAGGCCTCGCGCGCCACGCTCTGCCAAGCGCGCTCTCTCACTCAGCGTTTTGGGCCCATCCCAACGGGCCCTGAGAGGTTTACAGATGAGGAAACTGAGGCCCAAAAGGAGTTGCCCGTCCCACACCCTTGGCCTGAGGTGAGAGCGCCCGTGCAACCGCCGACACAGGTGGACTGGCCTCTGGGCACGGGTTTGCTTAGCGGCTTAGGGCGTCCCCTGCCTAAATACCTGCACCTGAACCAACTCTTCTGGAAGCATTCCTGCAGTTCAGGAACCCCAACAATGAGGTATGGCCTTGACTGGAAGGTTTTAGGCATTTCTTCTCATGCAGTGTCATGAACCAGCGAGATCCTTAAAAGATGGGTTCAGCTGGGGCGCCTGGGTGGCTCAGTTTAAGCGTCTGACTTTGGCTCAGGTCATAATCTCACCGTTCGTGGGTTCGAGCCCCGCATCGGGTGCTGTGCTCACAGCCAGCTCAGAGCCTGGAGCCTGCTTCATATTCTGTGTCTCTCTGACTCTCCCCTGCTCACCCTCGCTCGCTCGCTCTCTCACTCTCTCTCAGAAATAAAAAACATTAAAAAATAAAAAAGATGGATTTGGCGATTTCCTCCGTTTTTTATGGATGAAAAAGTCTAAGCCCAAATCCCTCAGTTCTGTGTCAGAGCCAGACACGTTCCCTGGCCCCAAATCCAGCACATAGAGCAGGGCTTCTCAATGGCAGCAATATTAACATAGTAGGTGGCAAAATTCAGTATTAAGGGACTGTGAATTATAGAATGTTTAGCAGCATCCCTGGCCTTGACCCACTAGATGCCAGTAGTAATCCCTTTCCTCCCTGTTGTGACAACCAAAAAATGTCCCCAAGCATTACCACATGTTCTGTGAAGGGGCACAATCGTCCCCAGCTGAGATCCACTGCTCCACCATGGCTGGGGAAGGGGGATCCGAACAGTCCTGGGCTCTGATCTCAGGGCTTACTCTTACTGCATGACCTTGGGTGAGTTACCTCTCTGAACCTGGGCTTCATCTGTAAAATGATCGGCTTGAGCATTGGCCTGCTACTGCATAGTTCTCAGGCACTTTCCATCAAGGGACCTACGTTGACCTACCTTTCCTCTGACCTGGAAGATAGTCACAGGGTTTTAGTGAGGACATGCTATAATAATAGCTGTAAAGAAGTTAGTACCTATCTGGAGTATCAAAAAGATTGGATGGTACAGTCTTCTAACCAACTAATATTTCTAGAAATAAACAGGCTGGTGGATAAAGAAGTAAACTTGGGGGACGGGGCACCTGGGTGGTCCAGTTAGTTGAATGTCCAACTTCGGCTCAGGTCATGATCTCATGGTTCATGGGTTCAAGCCCCATGTCGGGCTCTGTGCTGAAAGCTAGCTCAGAGCCTGGAGCCTGCTTTGGATTCTGTATCTTCCCCCCCTCACCCCCGAAATAAATAAAACACATTAAAAATTAAAAAAAAAAAAAGAAATAAGCTTGGGGTTAGTAATAATAAAAAGACGCTGAAGGGGGCACCTTAGTGGGTCAGTTGGTTAAGCAGATCATCTCATAGTTTGGGAGTCTAAGCCCCTCATCAGGCTCTGTACTGACAGCGCTGGGCCTGCTTGGATTCTCTTCTCCTTTTCTCTCTGCCCCTCCTCTGCTCACACATACTATCTCTCTCTCAAAATAAATAAACTTAAAAAAAAAAAAAAAAGCTAAGGGATTCTACTCTAACTCCACAACAGCCAAGAAAAGAGGAGCTAATGGAGGGGATAGGACATGGATAGATAAGTGTCCCTAAATTCTTAAGTTTCAGGCAATCCTGTGTTGCTTCATGCACTTTATTGTGCTGCAGTATGATGGGTGCCCCATCTAGGAAAACGTTGCATTTTTGGTTTTTTTTCCTTTAGAATGTTACAACCATCATTTCCCCCTTCCTTTGGAAAGTTGAATTGGGGCCTCCTTGAATTGTTGTTCTAGAGTGCCATCTAGGGGCATCTTTGTAAATCCTCTAATTCTCTCCCTCTACTTCTGTCATTGTCGGGACAGCCGGGTTTTGCTTTATCCTAGTGCATTGGCTGCCTTCTGCACCATATTATGTATACCCTGATGGCTAGGATCTTAGTTCTCTCCATTGCCTCAGGACTTGGCTCATGACGACCATTGATTGGTCAATAAGATACATCCATATGCAGCCTCTTCTACATTTTTCAAACATCACTTACTCTGGCTAAGTAATCATTTCAGGTCTTAGATCTGCCAGGAGTCCTGGGCTCTGAATAAGAAATGTGTGAAAATTTCCCCACAACACATTGAGATCCTATGCTGTTTATATCACAGAGATGGGAACAAACCTGACTCTAGCTGACCGTTCTCCCCATATTGCCAGATTTAGCAAATAAAAATCCAGGACACCCAGTTCAGAGTGAATTTCATGTGAACAACAGATAACTTTTTAATATAAGTATGCCCCAAATACTGAATGGGATATACTTATGCTAAAAAATTTATTTGTCATTTATCGGAAATTTTAATTTTACCGGATATCTTGTGTTTTATCTGGCAACCCTATGTACTTGGAGTTGCGGATGGAGGGACTTGAAGCCTGCATCCCTCTTGGGAATTATCAAACAGAAGATTAAGTCAGACAATTCTGGTGCACATAAGGTGGCTGAGGCGTGTGTTGCAGGGAGATGACATTTTCATTCTCCTTAGTAGATATTTTCTTTTCCTTTTTAAAAAACTTTTTTTAAATGTTTATTTTTGGGAGAAAGAGAAACAGAGCGTGAGCAGGGGAGGGACAGAGAAAGAGGGAGACACACAATCCGAAGCAGGCACTAGGCTCTGAGCAGGCAGCACACTGTCTTTGCAGAGCTCAAACTAAGGAACCAAACCATGAGATCATGACCAGAGCTGAAGTCAGATGCTTAACTGACTGAGCTACCCAAGTCCCCTGTTTATTTTCTATGTAACAGACCACATGTAGGTTTTTGGTTAAAGCTAGGGAACAGATAGCATAGTCAGGTTCAAGTCCTAACTTTGCTACCGACCTTGCTTAGTGACTGACTTAACCTGCCTATGTCTGCTTCCTCAGCCATAAAACTTGAGATGATAATTTTATTTATTTCCTAGGTTGTTTGTGAGAAGATTTGGAGAGACAATGTTTATTAAGTACTTAGCACAGTGCCAGCAGATAGTATAACTCAATACATGAAAGTCATAATCATTGTTTTGATATTTTTAAACACAGGTAGACTTATTTTTTTTTTTTTACAAATAGTTTATTGTCAAATTAGTTTCCACATAACACCCAGTGCTCATCCCCACAAGTGTCCTCCTCCATGCCCATCCCCCTTCCCCCCCACATCCATCAGTCCTCAGTTTTTGTCAGCATTCAAGAGTCTCTCATGGTTTGCCTCTCTCCCTTTCCCCCACCATTTCCCCCTTCTTCTCCCCCTTGGTTCCTCCGTCAAGTTCCTCCTAATCCTCCTATACGTGCAAACATATGATGTTTGTCCTTCTCTGCCTGACTTATTTCGCTCAGTGTAACACCCTCAAGGGCCATCCATGTTGCTATAAACACAGGTAGACTTAAAGTTCACTTGGTAATAACCCCATTTCTGTCTAAACCAAAGTTTCAAACCCCATCACTAGTTCATTTATTACAGATACTATTTGAAATTGTATATATTGTGGTATCTAAATGTGGTGTCTGTCTAGAAATACGGGGACCCCCAGTTGTGGGATAATGATTGGATGGAAACCAGTGGCAAGGGCAGTGAAAGGATTCACCTGAGGCAGAACAAGGAAGATAGAAGTTTACCAAATACACCTTAAGGGAGGAGGGGAGGGGCAGGACAGCAAAGGAGACGCAGTGGGTGGGGACTAATTTTAAAGGGGGAGAGTGGGGAGGTAGGAGGATGTATGGAAAAAAGGGAGACTTTGTGGTAACCGTGCCTGGTTGTAAGTAGCCCATTGGTTAGTTATGGCCTATGGATGTTCTGAAGCCCTAATGGGCTTATCTATATTCAGCCAGGGGGTCACTGTGAACCCTTTCTACATTCCATTGCTCGTTTGCCTAAAAGTGGCATCTCTATATATGTCTGATGGTAGAGAGTAGGAATATAAGAGATGAGGAACTACAAGGTTATTTTCAAAGTATGGAGAGGGGTGCCTGGGTAGCTTAGTTTAAATATCAACTTTTGATCTTGGATCAAGGCTGACAGTACAGAACCTGCTTGGGATTCCCTCTCTCCTCCTTACTGCCTCTCCCCTGCTCATGCACTCTGCCTCTCTCAAAATAAAAATAAACTTAAAAAATAAAAAAGTAAGATAAAGAAGAAACAAGTATTTGGTCCTGTGCAGTGCCCATGGTAGGCCCTCAGATGTTTGTGTTTTGGATAGGTCTTTCGTGGAAGGAGCACTGGACTCTGGAGTCATAAGGATAGGCTTCAACTTGTATTGGTGCTTCTTATGAGTCACATCAAGTTGGGGAAGTTATGTATTTTTCTCAGTTTTGGTTTTCTCTATCCATAAAGTGGGAACAACATGGCATTTTGAGGAGAATTGAATGAAATAACAGGTATGCAAGCATGGCATCCCAAAAGAGCTCGATAAGTCTAACTTGGTTTTGAGAGAACTTGAAAGCAACCAAATGATGTGTGCTTTGAATGTTTGGACAGCTGCTAATATTGTAGCCTGTGTATACAAGTATACATGTGTGTGACTATGTGTATGTACGTTTCTGTGTTTATAATAAGAATTATGTTAGCCACAACATCTATAGAGTGCCTCCTATATCAGGTGACCAAACCATCCCACTGCCTAGGACTGAGAGGGTTCCCTGGACACAGAACTTGCAGTGTTAAAACCCAGAAAGTCGCAGGCAGACTGGGATGAGTTCATCATCCTTCTCCTCTGTGCAGTTTGCTTTACAGACATTATGTCATTAAATCTTCAAACCTGTCCTGTGAGGTAGGTACTCACATTTGTTGCTATTTTACATGTAAAAAGAACATTTAGAGAGATTAAGCAACTTCCTCAAGCCACAAAGCTAATTAATGGAAAGGGCAGATCTGAACCTAGCTGGGTCCAGCCAGAGAATTAACCACCATGCTACAGGCATTTAGACTTTATCAAAGGCACAGTCTTTTATTGCCACTCACCTCCACATTCTCAGATCATTGCTAAATACCCCCCCCCATCTTCCCTTCTGTCCCCACCAATTTCTGCTGCCAGCCAGGCCTCCAGGAAAGGGAGACACCAGCTGAGTCAAGCCTGGTCTTGTATCTAGGCACAGCTGAGGCCCCTCCTTCCTTAGCAACAGACGCTGAAGCCTGGTTACAAGCCCCAAGGTCTGGGCACAGGCACCTCCAATGTTAAAACAGCCCAGAGAGGAGAGAGAAGAGTTCAGGCTGCTAGGATATTGTTTAGTGGCTGTGTCTCCTCCCTCTTATCTGTATTGACATGGAATTCTGTTTCCATTTTTCCTCTGCAGCAAACTCGGTGTGTTCCCAGAAAAGTCCCAAGAGAGGAACTGCGCGGTGGATGTGAAGAGTGGCCAGAGCAGAAGGCATTGCAACCACAGCAGAAAAGCCCAGCAAGACCCCAATGCTCTTACTTCTTCATTCTCTAGCTTCCCTTTCTTTCTTCTTCTACCAGGGAACTCCTCTGAGGGCCTAAGTCTATGACCTCAGAGACACAGCTCTGTGAACAGAGCTTTCAGAACATTTAGAAAGTTCCATTTTCTGTGTCATCCCCATTATGCTATAAGCAAGTGTGAATTTCAGAGCCACTGGCACGAGAGGATCATCCCTAGAGAAACAGAGAGCTCTTTATTCATTTTGTAATAGATCCAACTAGAGTGGACAACATGAGTGACACGGGTTGCTCATCTCAGAAGGTAGGTGTGAATTTTAAGGTGTATTTATTTTTTTTTTCTTTTAAACCTATATTTTCAACATGTAGGGAATTTGGGAGTGGGCATGAAGAGGATGGTTCATTCATAGACTGATTACCATGTTAGATCCCCTTGACTGGAGCAACTGTGTTAATATTTTTATGCTTTGTCCTTTGAAACATGCTTTTTGCTGAATTAGGCTTTTGGACATCCTCAGGTTTTGCTGTGAAATTTTCAGGAATAGACACCTGTTGTTCCTTTCCCTTCCTCAGCCTTTAGACTATATATTCCATCCAAAGTTCCCAGGTGTACATCAGAATATCCTAGAGAGCATCTTGAAAACATAGAGACTTGGCCTCACTCCCAAAGGTTATGATCCAGAAGACTTGGAGTGAGGTCCGGAATCTGTATTTTTAACTAAGAATTGAGTAATTCTGCTGTAACAGGTCCTCAGGTGAGCATTTGAGAACAGCCTCCAGGAAGAACATGCAAACATCATGTGTAGTCAGAGATCACCCATCTGAAAGTAATAGTGTTAACCCACCTAGATGTCAGAATCTTGGTTTTCAAAGCCAATATCCGCTAGGTTGCCATACACTAAAGTGCCCAGAGGAGCATTTTAATGTTTATTTTTTGAGAGAGAGAGAGAGAGAGAGAGAGAGAGAAGGAGTGCCTGAGCAGAGAAGGGGCAGAGAGAGAGAGAGAGAGAGAGAGAGAGAGAGACAAACAGAATCTGAAGCAGGCCCCAGGCTCTGAGCTGTCGGCACAGAGCCTGGTGTGAGACTCGAACTCATGAGCGATGAGATCATGCCCTCACTTAAGGTGACTTAAGCTGAGTTGGACGCTTAACCGAATGAATCACCCAGGTGCCCCAAACCAGAGAAACATTTTAAATGGGAACTTTATGCTGAGCAAAATAAGTCAGGCAGAGAAGGACAAATATCATATGGTTGCACGTATAGGAGGATTAGGAGGAACTTGACGGAGGAACAAGGGGGAGAAGAAGGGGGGAAATGGTGGGGGAGAGGGAGAGAGGCAAACCATGAGAGACTCTTGAATGCTGACAAAAACTGAGGACTGATGGATGAGGGGGGGAGGGGGGATGGGCATGGAGGAGGACACTTGTGGGGATGAGCACTGAGTGTTATGTGGAAACTAATTTGACAATAAACTATTTGTAAAAAAATAAAAAATAAAATAAATGGGAACTTTATGAAATTAAAGTGGAATTGTTGATAATGGATGAGCCCATCCCCTGAAATGAACACTTAAATATTAACGTTTTTAACAAACCATTTTGCATACTGCAGTTCTTAAAAAATCAGTATCTTTTTCTCCTTCAAGATGCCATGGAGAGTTCTTATGTATAGTCAAGAAAAGTCTCTTTGTTCTATTCTGGAATTGATTTCTAGATCTACTGATCCAGTGTGAGTTCCCTGTGTTCTAGTCCCATGCACTGAGATGTTTTCTGCTCTCAGTATTTATGGCTCTGTGTGTATAAGTCTTAGTCTGTGCCTAGGAACAAGCTCAAATTTAATTTGTTTTTCAGAGGTTCTGCTTCTATTATGTTTTGTAAAATTTTTAATGTTGGCTTGCCTTTTGCGACGTGTTTCACTTTATTTTCCAAAGAATGGCTTATGTCTTTGTATGATGATTCAGCTGCCTCTGTATCTGCCCCTTGGATGAACATCTCTCAATATGAAGAAGCATAGATATAATTCGATCTAGCTCAAACCCAAAAGGGACTCTCTGGGCTCAAGTAACCAAGAAGTCCAAATGGAATCCAGGAGTCTAGCTGATGTCATTGGGAGTCTATCTTTTGTCTTCTGGGGAGTCTTTGTTCCTTCTGTGTTGAGTTTATTCTAAGGAAAGCTTTATTTCCACATAAGGCAAAGATGTTTGTTGAGAGTGCCTCTTTCTCAATAGGTCTAATGAAACTGTCAGGAAAGATTGATCAGCCCAGCTGATCCCCGAGTCAAGCACTGTGTCTAGGAGGATGGAGAATCCTGATTGGCCCTACCTATGTCACATGCCCTTCCTGGAGCCAGGAACTGGGTGGGATCAGGTGACTGTATAGCCTGGACTGAAATTGGAGAAGAGCCAATTATGCCCACTAAGGCTGTGGCCTACTTATTTTGGTAGGGAGAATAACTTCCCAATTGGTGTCAGAGCTGATACCAGGTTTACCCCAAACATAAGCAGAAACAAGGCACCTCTTGAGTAATGGTAACGTCCTCCTCAGCTGCAAAAGTTCAGGGTTTTGGGTTTAACTACTTATTCCCATTTTTGTTGTAACTTACTCAAGATGTCTGAAATTTGTGGTGTTTGCTTGTTGCTCCTTTAATGAAAATTTTTATTTGAAACAGATTTAAAAGCTAGGCCAAGGGAAAGATTTCCACTGACCATAAAACTTCCTTGCTTGCAAACACAAAAAACAGACAGCCATAATTTATCAGTCATTATATGCTGTACATCTGGGGTCCTGATGGAAATCATGAATGACTTCATAGCACTGAAAGTACTGCTGCCAGAATCTACCTCGGATGTTGTGGTACCCACTGTGGATGATGACCAGGTTCCTTTCAGGCTGATGCTGGAGTTCAACTGATTGGTGCAGATCTGATGCTAATTTCAGTAGCGAAAAGTCATCTTAGAGATAATTGATCAATTCTTAGATCCTTAAAATGGAGGTCAAGAACAGAGAGACAGGGATGCCCGGATGGCTCAGTTGGTTAAGAATCTGACTTCGGCTCAGGTCATGATCTTGCAGTTTGTAGGTTCAAGCCGTGGGTCGGGCTTTGGGCTGACAGCTCAGAGCCTGGAGCCTGTTTCAGATTTTGTGTCTCCCTCTCTTCTCTGCGCCTCCTCAACTTCCATTCTGTCTGTCACTCAAAAATAAATAAGCATTAAAAAAAAAAACAGACACAGTTATTTAGCTCAAAAAAGTAAGTTCTCTAAAAACAGCAAAGTCTGCAGGTCTCAAACTCCCTTTGTTTAAGCTGGAGCCCAAGCATCCCTATTTTTAGTAGAATTCTGTTGGTGAGTGTGGTGTGCCACAATTTTTGAGAATAACTAGATTAGGCCATTAGACCAGTGGGCCTGTTGTATGTTTTTAAAGATCTCAGGCTTGGTGTGCATCTTTGTTTAAGGGTTTACATGCTTTTATTCTATTTTTTTAAATTTTTTATTTATTTCTGAGAGAGAGAGAGAGAGAGCGATAGCATGAGCAGAGAAGGGTCAGAGAGAGAGGGAGACACAGAATCTGAAGCAGGCTCCAGGCTCCAAGCTAGCTGTCAGTACAGAGCCCAATGTGGGACTCTAACACATGAACCGTGAGATCATGACCTGAGCCGAGGCCGGACGTTTAACTGACTGAGCCACCCAGGCGCCCCTATTTTTCTCCAGTTTTGAGATCAACACCTTCCTAAAGTAATTTGCTATGTTACAGATACTTGCTGTTTCCAGTGTGTTGGGATGCAGAATCGTGTGTATTTAAATTTTTTTTTTAATGTTTATTTATTTTTGAGAGAGACAGAGACAGAGACAGAGTGTGAGCAGGGAAGGGGCAGAGAGAAAGGCAGACACAGAATCTGAAGCAGGCTCCAGGCTCTGAGCTGTCAGCACAGAGCCTGCTGAGGGGCTTGTACTCACAAACCGGGAGATCATGATCTGAGCTGAAGTCAGATGCTTAACCAGCTGAGCCTCCCAAGTGCCCCCAGAGTCGCGTGTATTTAAAGCACCTCTCTGTGGCTAGGATGCATTACTTACATTCTCTGAGCTTTAGTTTCTTCAGGTCAGACATGGATATCAAAAACTCTCATAAGGAAAAAAAACTCTCATAAGTTATACAGTGCCTAACACATAATAATTTGGAATAATTATAGTGGTGTTATTATTGTTATTATTTTATGAGTTTGAGTCATCACTGAGCAGTTGGTTAGGGCGTGAGGGTGGCTAACATCTGATTCATATACTCCCTCTCTGCTACCCCCTGCCAGTTCCCCTGCATGACATAATTTGCTGACTCAAGTAAATCAAATCAATCTAGTAATGTCTCATCTTACACAGTTTAGTTCAAGGTCATTGTCTAAGGTGAAAAATCATGGAGAGTGAAAATTGTGCTTGAAAGTCCCCTAAACCATTTTAAAATGCTGTACAGCAGCGTGTGTCAGTAAGTCCAGCCTGCAATTTTCCTTTAGCATTGGAACAAATTGCACCTTCTCCATCACAACCCCAGATAGGTAGTTGTCGTGCACATAGGGGCTGGGTCCTAGGACAGAAACAAACACAGAGTTGTTCAACACTGCTATCACTTTCAGCTCTGCTCAGGAGAGGTACTTGGGAATGGAGAGTGGCCATGGGAGCCACAAGTTCACCCTTACCTGAGGCTCACCCCTAAGTGCACCCTTACTGAATGGAACGGTGGCCTCAGACACCTACACTGTTTAAGTGAGTTTTTGCTTTTCACAGGAAGCACAGAGAGTGGCTGGTATGTGTGTTAAACACACAGAAAGTATACTGCTGCCGCATAAATAAATTTCTATTTGGAATTGTGTTTTTGTGAAATGCAAGGGTCTATTTTTTTTAAAGTTAACCCCTTTAATCACAACCGAGGATAGAGTAACTTCTCGCAGAATTTGGGGTCTTCTCTGGAGGGAAAAAATTATCTAAATTTGCTCATTGAGGAGTGGCCAAGGAGAAGACACTGGAAGAGAAATACCGCTGATTTAAAAATGAAACCTACACCATGGATGGGGGTGAGAAGGGTTTTTAGTGGTCAGAACTCTGTCCCTAAAACTTCTCCTAGGGATCTTTTTACTTCTTGCCAACCTAGAGTCTTGGAAACCTTTCCTAATTCTTAAAGAGCAGCTTTGTTCCCATTTCCTACAGATTACTGAAAGTGATTCAATACATCACATGAGCCACTCCCAGAGGCAGCCAGAGCTGCCCCCTCTGCCTGCTTCTGCTAACGAGGAACCATCTGTGCTCTATCAGGTATGTTCACCTGGCCGCTACTCTTCTACTGGTGTTTGTGGGAAGACAAACAGCTAGACTTGACGAGTGGGATCAACAGCTTTGGTCACTTCTGCCACCAGAAAAGGCTACAGTAGTAGGGGAGAAGGAGCTATCTGGTAGCATAAAGGTGGGATAGGATCTGGCCTTCTCACTTCCCTGCTGTATTATTGAGATTTTTTGAACTTCTGCATCTCCTGTTGTAAAAAAAAAATACAAGAATAATTATTTCTACTTTATAGCCATGTCCGTAAGGAATAAAGACAATAGAAGTAAATCACCTGGCTCACAAACATACTGCTTATTGAAAGCCAGCTGTTGTCATTGACATCAGAAATCATGTTCATAGTAGTCAGAGAAGTGAAATTGGTGACCATCTAGGAAGCATGTGACTGAGTTTGCAGAAAGTAGAAACATCATAAGACTTGCGGGACTCTCTCTGAGTCTCCATGTGAGTGGAACTTAAGCTTCTCCAAGAGATGTCCTTCACCTTGGCATACTCCGTTTCTTTCCTTGTAGACCATCATGTCGCACAGCTTTTATCCCCCCTTGATGCAACGCACGTCATGGACCCTGGCTGCACCCTTCAAAGAGCAGCACCACTGCCGTGGACCCAGCGACTCCATTGCGAACAACTACTCCTTGATGGCCCAGGACCTGACACTGAAGGGCCTGCTGAAGGTTTACCAGCCAGTCACCATCAATATCCCCAGGGAAAGGACTGTAAAGGGGCTGCCATTAGGTAATTGTAGCAGTTTGCTATACCAGCTCTGAATGGGGCTTTGGAGTGAGATTTTTAGTCCTGGGTTCTAGTTATGGCTTCACTGCTTGCTGCAGCCAGTCCTGGATAACCTCATAGAGCCTCAGTCTCCTTATTCATGACATGAGAATGATTGTAATAGCTAACATTACGTTTATAGTGTGCCATGTTCCTTACATTTATCACACACCGAACACTCTTATGTGTACTTGTGTTATTGATTGCTGCATAACAAATTATTCCCAAAACTTAATGGCTTAAAACAACCACACTATTTATTATCTCACAGTGTCTGTGAATCAAGACTCTGAGCATGGTTTGGGGTGCCTGGGTGGCTCAGTTGATTAAGTGGCTGACTTCAGCTCAGATCATGATCTCACAGTTCGTGGGTTTGAGCTTCGCGTCAGGCTCTGTGCTGACAGCTCAGAGCCTGGAGCCTGCTTCCGATCCTGTGTCTCCCTCTCTCTCTCCCTCCCCCACTCGTACTCTGTGTCTCTCTCCAAAAACTAAATAAACATTAAAAAAAATTTTTTTAATTAAAAAAAAAAAAAGACTCTGGGCATGGCTTAACTGAATGGTTCTGGCTCAGAGTCACAAGCATGCAGTCAAGATACCAGCCCACCCTGGGGCGCCTGGGTGGCTTAGTCGGTTAAGCGTCCGACTTTCGCTTAGGTCATGATCTCACGGTTCGTGGGTTTGAGCCCCGCGTCGGGCTCTGTGCTGACTGCCAGCTCAGAGCCTGGAGCTTATTTCAGAGTCTGTGTCTCCCAATCTCTGACCCTCCCCTGCTCACGCTGTCTCTCTCTCTCCTAGAAATAAAAATATTTAAAAAAAGATACCAGCCCACCCCACAGTCATCTAAGGGCACTTAGGGAAGGATCCTCTTCCAAGCTCATTCATTTCTTCAGATTCTTCTGGCTGTTGGTCATAGACATCCAGAATGACCACATGGGCCTTTCCATAGGGCAGTTCACATTATGGCTTCTGGCTTCCCTCAGAGGGAATAAGGGAGAGAAAACAAGAGAGAGAAGAGAGCCAAAAAGACAGAAACTACAGTCTTTTTAAATTTAATTTTGACAGTGACAGCCTATCATTTTTGCTCTGTTCTGTTTGTTAGAAGTGAGTTACCAGGTCTAGTCCATACCCACAGGGATTGCACAAGGCCATGATGCCATTAGGGATCATTGGGGGCCATCTTGGAAGTTGTTTACCACAGTACTTTATATGAATTTATTGAATCCTGCTGGGCACACATAAATCTCCTTATCCTTCAGTAATTCTTGTTACATGTGTGTTGGAGCCTTTCAGTCTGCCCTCTCTCTCAAACTTATTTTCATATTTTTCATTTTTCTCTCTGTGCTGGATCTGGGTGAGTTCCTCAGATGTATCTTCTAATTCACTAATTTGCTCAACTGTGTTGAGCCCTGAGTTTATCATGTCTAATGAACTTTTTTTACTTTCATGATGAAATCTTTTCATTTTCAGGTTTTCTTTTTTTATTAAAAAAAATTATATTTGATTCTACTTAAAGATGTCACCCCTGCCAATTGTTTTCCTCTTATAGGCTTATCTCTTTCGATATTCCTGGGAGAATCTAAAACATTATTTTGGAGCAGTGTTTGTATTGCTGTATTATTTTTACTTTGTGAAACTACCCCTTGATTGTTGAGTTTATTAGCTGTCTTTCTTATTATTGGTTTTTCTCATATGTTCTGGGATTTTAATTTTCAGGCCTCTGTTTTTTCCCTTCTTGTGACATGTACCTCCCCGCTGTCTTTATTGTGGTATGATTTACATACAATAAGATGCATAGATCTTAAGTGTTCAGTTCAGTGAGCACTGACCATTGTTTATACCATGTAGCCACCACTCAAACAGGATACAGGGCATTTCCATCACTAGAGAAAGCTCTATTGTGCTTTTTTCCAACGAGTTCTCTTCCCTACCCAATACCATCCCATTCTAGAGAAACTGCTTTCTGATTTTTGTCACCATAGATTAACTTTGCTTGTTTTCACTTATATGTAATCAGTGTACCTTTTTGACACATAATTCTTTTTTTTTTATTTAACATGTTATTTTATTATTATTTTTTACAAATAGTTTATTGTCAAATTAGTTTCCACAGAACACTCAGTGCTCATCCCCACAAGTGTCCTCCTCCATGCCCATCACCCCCCTCCCCCCCACATCCATCAGTCCTCAGTTTTTGTCAGCATTCAAGAGTCTCTCATGGTTTGCCTCTCTCCCTTTCCCCCACCATTTCCACCCTTCTTCTCCCCCTTGTTCCTCTGTCAAGTTCCTCCTAATCCTCCTATACGTGCACACATATGATATTTGTCCTTCTCTGCCTGACTTACTTCGCTCAGCATAACACCCTCAAGGTCCATCCATGTTGCTACACATGGCCAGATTTCATTGTTTCTCATTGCCATGTAGTATTCCATGGTATAGATAAACCACATCTTCTTGATCCATTCATCTGTTGATGGACACTTAGGCGCTTTCCATGTTTTAGCTATTGTGGAGAGTGCTGCTATGAACATTGGGGTCCATGTGCTACTATGCATCAGCATTTCTGTATCCCTTGGGTAAATTCCTAGCAGTGCTATTGCTGGGTCATAGGGGAGTTCTATTGTTAGTTTCCTGAGGAACCTCCACACTGTTTTCCAGAGGGGCTGTACCAGTTTACATTCCCACCAACAGTGTAGGAGGGTGCCCGTTTCTCCACATCCTCGCCAGCATCTAGAGTTCTCTGATTAGCTCATTTTAGCCACTCTGACTGGCGTGAGGTGGTATCTCAGTGTGGTTTTGATTTGTATTTCCCTGATGAGGAGGATGCTGAGCATCGTTTCATGTGTCTGTTGGCCATCTGGATGTCCTCTTTGGAGAAGTGTCTGTTCATATCTTCTGCCCATTTCTTCACTGGGTTGTTTGTTTTTCGGGCATGTAGTTTGGTGAGTTCCTTGTAGATTCTGGATATCAACCCTTTATCTGATATGTCATTTGCAACTATCTTTTCCCATTCCGTTGGTTGCCTATTAATTTTCTGGGTTGTTTCCTTGGCTGTGCAGAAGCTTTTAATCTTGATGAGGTCCCAACAGTTTATTTTTGCTCTTGATTCCCTTGCTTTTGGGAATGATGACACATAATTCTTAATCTAAGTTTTTAATTCTTATGCCTTCATCTGGCCTCTTAGGACCCCAAATTAGGACCCCAAATTAGTACCAATAAGGTGGTTTGGACTCTCATCCTAAGATGATATTTGGGGATCTTGTAGATGTGGTCCCTGAGGCAGTGTAAAGGTTGGCCTAGTTATTATTAGGCTTTCTCTGTTATCTCTGGCCACCATAGGAATTGAGGATCTCTGTGCTTTATCTGCATGGAAGTGCTGTCTTCATGGGTAGGGCAGCCTTGCTTCCTGGCTTTATGCTGTGAACCTAGCTCATTTATTTATTTTGAGAAAGAGAGCATGAGCAGGATGAGGGGCAGAGAGAGATGGATAGAGAGAATCCCAAGTAGTCTCTCTGCTGTCAACTCAGAGCCTGACTCAGGTCTTGACTCGAGTCTTGACATGGGGCTCTATCTCATGAACTGTGAGATTGTGACCTGAGCCAAAATCAAGAGTCAGACACTTATGACACAAAATGTCAATTTAGTGTTATGTCTTTAACGCTTCTTTATTACTTGTTAATTTCTTTGGGCTAGAGACTTAAGCAAGTAACAGTATCTAGTTAAAGCTTAATAATATAGTTTCACATCAACTGTTTAATTCATTTGTAGTTACCTTGTATTTATTGTACAGGATCCTGGTTTTTCTATTTGTGATAATCATATAATATTTCCTTTAAAATAAATATGCCATGCTTAAAAGTCTGTACCTACTTAGAAATATTAAACAGTAATTTCCGATGTTTAGAAAATAGGGCATATAGGATTAGGGAAAGAATCGAGTAGGGTGGTTATTAATACTTGATATGTGGGTGAATAGAAGGTATGTGCATCCCCATTTCACATTTGGGGAAACTGAGGCCTGGAGTAATGAAGTCACCACTTCAGGGTCACACAGGTGATTAATGATGCATGTATGTCCAGGTGTCCCATCTCCTGCCTCTTCCTCGTTGCACCGAGTCTACTCCCCTTAATATGTTCTGGGACTATCTTGCAAATCATGTCCCTGTGGACAGATGATGGTCCTGATGTGTTTCTTCTCCACTATTCTAGCAACCAACTGCTTGTCAGAACCCAACAAGAAGAAAAGAAAGTTTTCCTCTAGAGACAAAGAGGATCCTTCCAGGTAAGTATCTCTGTGGGTGCCATGGATTGGAGGACACTTGGCTGAGCTGAAGAAGGCTGTGGTCTCATTAAAGCCATGCTCTGCTTCTTCAGAGCATTCTCAGACTCCAAGTAACTCATGTGTTTTTCCACCAGTCCCCTTAACTCAGGTTTTTTTTTTTAATGTTTATTTACTTTTGAGAGAAAGACTGAGACAGAGAGAGCACAAGTGGGAGAGGGGCAGAGAGAGACAGAGACACAGAATCTGAAGGAGGTTCCAGGCCCTGAGCTGTCAACACAGCCTGACACGGGACTCAATGACCTGAGCTTAAGTCGGACATTCAACTGACTGAGCCACCCAGGTGTTTGCTTTTAACCCAATTTTTTAAGCCTCCAAATAAAATTAAAGTAACCAACTGAGCAGGGGCATATGAGTGGTTATTGGTTGAGCTTCTCACTCTTGATTTCAGCTCAGGTCATGATCCCAGTGTTGTGGAATCAAGCCCTGCATCAGGCTCTGTGCTAAGCATGGAGTCTGCTTAAGATTCTCTCTCTCACCCTCTACTGCTCTCCCAAACTCTCTCTCTCTCTCTCTCTCTAAAATAAAAAAAAATGAGGGGTGCCTGGGTGGCTCAGTTGGTTGAGCATCCAGTTTTGGCTCAGGTCATGATCTCTTGCTTCATGGGTTCAAGCCCTGCATCAGGCTCTGTGCTGACAGTTCAGAGCCTAGAGCCTGCCTTGGATTCTATCTCTCCCTCTCTCTCTGCTCCTCCCCTGCTCGCTCGCTCTTTCTCTCTCTCAGAAATGAATAAACATTAAAAAATTTTTGAAATAAAAAAATGAAAATTAAAAAAATTTACTACCTGAGCAAAACCAATGCTAGCATATCTATGGGTGTTTCATGGTTAGAGGCTGTCACTGCAGTGTGCATCCATGCTGTTAGATGACACAGGGGAGAAGGGCTTCCATTGAAGAATGACACTCACCAGTTTGGAGACAGTATGCTTGATATGGAGTACCTCTGCGGAGAACCAAGGGATGTGTTTACTTTTCAGGACCAAGCTGGCCTGCAGTATCTCAGCCTTATCATCCAGAAAGAAGGAAGTAGTGACATCTTTGACCCTGCCAGGAAGCAGACCAATGAGTCCAGAAGAACAGATTTGTGTGATGTTACAGCAGGAGATGGAAATAGAAGGTAAAGAAACCCAACCATCTGAATCAGACTTAGAGGTATGTTATTGCTTCCTTTCTCTCAATTTGCTAAGTATTATTTGTGGCAGCTCAGTGATTTTAAACTCAGGAAGAACAGCAGAATCACCCAGGGAATGTTTTAAAAATATCAAAGTCCAGACCCTGTGACAGACTACTAAATAAGGATGTGTGTGTGTGTGTGTGTGTGTGTGTGTGTGAGTGAATTGTTTTAGTAGGTCTTAGAAACCTTTGGGTCCTTATAGAACATAGGTTGCAGGACACCTAGGTGGCTCCATCATTTAAGCATTTGACTCTCCATTCAGCTGAGGTCATGATCTCACGGTTCATGAAATTAAGCCTCGCTTCGGCATCCACACTGACAGCAGGGAGCCTGCTTGGGATTCTCTCTCTCCCTCCCTTTCTGCTCCCCTACCCATGCTCTCTCTCTCTCAAGATAAATAAACTTAAATATATATATACACACATACATATGTGTGTATATATATATATATGTTGCAAAATGGTGACCCATAAGCTAGATATATGTATCTATGTATCTATATCTATATATATATATATGTATCTGTGTATATATATCTATATATACATAGATATAGATATAGATATAGATATATATTGCAAAATGGTGACCCATAAGCTAGAGTTTCCAAATTTTCAAAATAAAACAAAAACCAGGACACCCAGATAATTGGAATTTCAGATATACAATAAATAACTTTAAAAATTATACTGAAATGCCAAAAGTATAAGTGTATCCCAATGCATCCTGTATTTGGAAGTTTCTTCTCTATAAGCAGCTTTCATTAAGGTTGGTGGAAGGTGAGCTCAGCCTCTTCTGACCACAGACAAGCTGTCACTATTGCTCAGAGCTGATTTCCTATACTTTGTGCTTCTCACCCATCTTAAAGTATTTATTTCTAGAGCTATTCAGCCATCTGGCAGCTTAGAGCCCTAAACAAACTTCCTCAAGTCAACCAGGTCACATTGGCCAGTTTTATTTAGTTTGTGTGTTTGTGTTGCTTTCCTAAACTCAGAAGCTCATGCTTGGATTAGAACTATTTTAAGTTTCCCGGGGCTCCTGTGTGGCTCAGTAGGTTAAGCGTCCGACTTTGGCTAAGGTCACGATCTCATGGTTTGTGGATTCGAGTCCCTCGTTGGTCTCTGTGCTGACAGCTAACTCAGAGCCTGGAGACTGTTTCAGATTCTGTGTCTCCTTTTCTCTTTGACCCTCTCCTGCTCATGCTCGCTCGCTCGCTCTCTCAGAAATTTTTTAAAAAGTTAAAAATTTTTAAAAAAAGAACTATTTTAAGTTTTCCTTGAATTTGGGGAATTTCCCCTCACTGGCTGCAACAAGCCACAGTATCAAAGTGCTTTGTAGACCACCATTGTTGTTGGGGACGGTGAATTATCTAGTCCATTTGAGAAGCTTGTTAATTATCTTCTTAAAGTTCACCAGATGAGCTGCCTCTGTCCTGGCCTCAGTAGTCATTCCACTGTTCCCATATGCATGGCATTTGACAAATCCTTCCTTATACCCCTCCAAAATCTCTGGCTCCAGTTCAGTTCTCCAGAGTCATGGAAAAACTTGCCTGCCGTCACACTTCAAAGAGTGTGCAGTGATGGTCCCAGAAAGCCCGATTGTAGTGAGTGAAGGGTGGGGATGGGTGCTGTGTGAACAGGGCCCCTTCGAGGGTGACAGGTGTGGGCTGTTAACCAGTCACAGTCATTGTCTTGCTGTGGTTTGTTTATGGAAGAGATACTGTTACTATTTGACCAATGGCATCCGAAAAGATATGATTGCCCCCGAGGAGGATGAAGTGATGTTTCATATTTCAAAGCTGATTTCCAACACACTGCTGACAAGTCCCTTCCTGGAACCCCTCATGATGATGCTGGTGAAGGAGAAGGAAAATGACTACTACAGTAGCCTCATGAAAAGCATTGGTAAGGCTGGGTGTAAGTGGTTCAAGAGGGTCCCATGTGGAGGCCGCGGTCTTTATCAGTCCACCCTCTGGTTCCTCCAGAAATGCCAAAAACATCTTTTTCATTCAGATGCTCTTCCCCACATCACTAATGTCTACACTAGTACTTCCTGCATTTTGAGGTGCATCCACATAACCTGGAGATCTTGTAAAAAATGCAGATTCTGGGGACGCCTGGGTGGCTCAGTCGGTTAAGCATACAATTTCAGCTCAAGTCATGATCTCACAGTTTGTAAGTTCAAGCCCGGCTTGAACGGGCTCTGTCGGGCTCTGTGCTGATAGCTCAGAGTGCCCCCCCCCTCAAAAAAATGCAGATTCCAATTTAGTAGATCTGGGGTGGGGCCTGAGAGTCTGCATTTCTCACAAGCTCCGAGGAGATAAGGATGCTTACACACCCCTAAACAGCCCTAGGACTAGCAAGGGTTTCCTCAAGTTTTAAAATCTAGCCCAAGACCTGCCTCTTAAGTACTTTTCTCTCTCTGCAGCCCGCAGTGGTCCCTTCACCCTCTGTATACACAGCACTTCTTGTCTCTACTTTTAACTCACTCACCCTGCTTTGGACTGTCTCTGGGTCATTATTTCTCCTCTGTCATTTCACACTGGCATTGTCTTTTCATTTCTCGTGGGTCTTGGCTCCCTTATTAGACTGTCACTTCTTTGACAGTGAAGAACATAGTATTGATCCTAGCTCCCCTTCATTCCTTAGGCCCATACCTTATACACACAGTAGGTTATTGGGAAATATTTAATGATGGTGAGTAATGTGAGAAGCAAATCAAAGGGGAGTGGTGATCATATTAGTTGCTCACTTTCCAATTTCCTCTGGCCGATAGCTGTGTTCACCAAGTTGTCTAGTTATTTTTAATTTCCTAATTAACTTCCTAATGATGTCAGGGTAATGGCTCCTTGTCCACTCTAGGATAGAACCAAACTCATAAGGATAAACGTGTAAAGTCTTTCAAACTCCTGCCTCAACCTACTTCTGCAGTCTTATCACCTTGAACTCTACCACTTGCATCTGATATTTCAGCTACAAAATAACTCCCAGATCCTTCAACATGTTTTATAAAAGCCATAGAACTGCATTTCATCACATGCTATTCCTTCTGAGGCCTGTGCTCTTCCCTTCCTATCCTGTCTGCAAATTCCTACGCATTCTTCACATTCCAGCTCAAATGTCCCTTCCTCTGTGAAGCTTTTACTAATCTTTCTTTCCTTAGCATATGAAGTATTTGGTTTCTAAATTTCCAGTTCTAAGTATCTGGTATCATTCGTTATGTTGATTTTTTTTTTTTTTTTGGCATGGCTATTTAGGTGTGAGAAATCAATTAATAATTAATGAGGTATCATCAGTAGTAACTCCTTGTCATGCGTGATGCTAGATATCCTAATAGAGTTCAACCCCATGTTCTCAGCTCCAGACTGTGAAGTTACACTCCTCCTCCCTGAAATACCTTCCAGCAGAGCGGAGCTTCCCCAATTTAGTTACACCTGGGGGATTATCAACGTAATGGATATTATCTGTGTAAATGCTCAGAGGCTTATTTACATTCTAAATGCTGCAGCTTAGAGCACAGAGTGTTCCAGGACCTGACTTACTAACAAAGTGTTTACCCTGTTGGTTATAGTTGATTACATCCTCATGGACCCAGCAGAGAGAAAAAGACTCTTCATCAAGAATATTCCCCGTATGTTTCCTCAAAGAGTGATCCGGGCCCCAGTGCCCTGGCACAATGTCTATAGGAATGCCAGGAAGTGGAATAAGGAACATCTGCACACAGTGAACCCCATGATGCTCAGCCTGAAAGAACTGTGGTTTACAGAGTAAGGATTTCCTCCTCTCCCCTTTCTTTCTTATTCATTCTTGTTTGCACGTGTAAGAGGGAGAAAACCTCACACTTGGCACAGTGAGGGTAGCCCAACCCTTAAAAGGAAATGAAAATCCTAGACCAAAAGTGCATATGAACTGTAAGTGACAGGTCTCTGTGCACAATTAAGGGACCCTTCTTTGCATGACACCCAGTCTCTAAGCCCTGGTGAGTACAGGTTAAGAGCACAGACTTGGAGCCAGCCCATTCAGGCCCAGATCTTCACTGTGCCGCTTCCTAGGTAATATGGGTAATTTACATTATCTCTCTGGGCCTTGCTTTCCTTATCTCTAAATTAGGGATAATTAGAGTTCCTGCTTCATTGGGTTGATAGAAGGAATAAATAATGTAATGCATGCAAAGTACTTAGAATAGTGCCTGACTCATTAAGTGTGAATGAGCCATTAACTCTGTGAGGACATGTATCACACTGAATTACAACCCTGTGTTTGCTAGTTTGTCTTTCTCTAGCCTATGAGATTGGGCGATTGGGTCTTATTCCTTAGGTAAGTCAGTACCAGCACAGGGATGGCAAGCAGTGATCTCAGCTATGTTCATCAGTGGAGTGCCTGGGTGGCTCAATTAAGTGTCTGACTCTTGATTTTAGCTCATGTCATGGTCTCATGGTTTAGGAGTTTGAGCCCCGCGTCGGGCTCTGTGCTAACAGTGGGAAGCCTGCTTAGAATTCTCTATCTCTTCCTCTCTCTGCCCCTTCCTGGCTGGTGTGCTGTCTCTCTCTCTTTCAAAATAAATAAATAAACTTTAAAAATAAAAATTAAAAATTATGTTCATCAGTGACTGAATTGGCCACAGGAAGTAGAGGAGTTTAAAGGATACAAGAATCCCTTTTCTGTCATTTTTCTGAATTGAGACCTAATCCGCACATCATAAAATTCACCCTCTTTTCGAGAGCACCCAAATAGACAAAATTATGAATGAAAATGGACTTATTACAACCAACCCCTCAGAAATACAAGCAATTATCAGGGAATACTATGAAAGATTATATGCCAATAAATTGGACAACTTAGAAGAAATGGACACATTCCTAAACACACACTCACTACCAAAATTCACACGGGAAGAAATAGAAAACCTGAACAGACCCATAACGAGTGAAGAAATTGAATCAGTGATCAAAAATTTCCCAACAAATAAGAGCCCTGGACCTGATGGCTTCCCTGGGGAATTCTACCAGACATTTAAAACAGAATTAATCCCAATTCTTCTCAAGCTATTCCAAAAAATAGAAATCAAAGGAAAACTCCCGGACTCATTTTATGAAGCCAGCATCACTCTGATTCCCAAGCCAGACAGAGATCCAGCAAAAAAAAAGAACTACAGGCCAATATCCTTGATGAATACGGATGCAAAAATTCTCAACAAGATCCTTGCAAATCGAATCCAGCAGCATATAAAAAGAATCATCCATGAAGATCAAGTGGGATTCATTCCTGGGTTACAGGGCTGGTTCAACATTCGCAAATCAATCAATGTGATACATCATATCAATAAAAGAAAAGATAAAAACCATATGATCCTGTCAATAGATGCAGAAAAAGCATTTGACAAAATACAGCATCTCTTCTTAATAAAGACTCTCGAGAAAGTTGGGATAGAAGGAACCTACTTAAACATCATCAAAGCCATCTATGAGAAGCCTTCAGCTAACATCATCCTCAACGGGGAAAAACTGAGAGCTTTCCCCCTGAGATCAGGAACACGACAGGGATGTCCACTCTCACCACTGTTGTTTAACATAGTGCTGGAAGTCCTAGCATCAGCCATCAGACACCAAAAGGAAATCAAAGGCATCAGATTTGGCAAAGAGGAAGTCAAACTTTCACTCTTCGCAGATGACATGATACTCTACATAGAAAACCCGACAGACTCCACCAGAAGCCTACTAGAACTGATCCAAGAATTCAGCCAAGTTGCAGGGTACAAAATCAACGTACAGAAATCGGTTGCATTTTTATACACCAACAATGAAGCAACAGAAAGAGAAATCAAGAAACTGATCCCATTCACAACTGCACAAAAAACCATAAAATACCTTGGAATAAACCTAACCAAGGATACAAGAGATCTGTATGAGGAAAACTATAGAAAACTTATGAAGGAAATTGAAGAAGACACAAAGAAATGGAAAAACATTCCATGCTCATGGATAGGAAGAATATAGTTAAGATGTCATTACTACCCAAAGCACTTTACACATTCAATGCAATTCCAATCAAAATTGCACCAGCATACTTCTCAAAACTAGAACAAACTATCCTCAGATTTGTATGGAACCACAAAAGACCCCGAATAGCCAAAGTAATACTGAAAAGTAAAACCAAAACGGGAGGTATCACCATCCCAGACTTTAGCCTCTACTACAAAGCTGTCATCATCAAGATAGTATGGTATTGGCACAAAAAGAGACACATAGACCAATGGATCAGAATTGAGAACTCAGAAGTGGACCCAAAAGTATACAGCCAACTGATCTTTGACAAAGCAGGAAAGAATATCCAATGGAAAAAAGACAGCCTTTTAACAGATGGTGTTGGGAGAATTGGACAGCAACATGCAGAAGAATGAAACTAGATCATTTTCTCACACCATGCACAAAAATAAACTCAACATGGATAAAGGATCTGAACGTGAGACAGGAAACTATCAACACTCTAGAGGAGAAAGCAGGAAACAACCTCCTTGACCTCCACCGCAGCAACTTCTTACTTGACACATCCCCAAAGCAAGGGAATCAAGAGAAAAAATAAACTGTTGGGACCTCATCAAGATTAAAAGCTTCTGCACAGCAGAGGAAACAACCCACAAAACTAATAGGCAACCAACGGAATGGGAAAAGATAGTTGCAAATGACATATCAGATAAAGGGTTAATATCAAGAATCTAGAAGGAACTCACCAAACTACACGCCCGAAAAACAAACCCAGTGAAGAAATGGGCAGAAGATATGAACAGACACTTCTCCAAAGAGGACATCCAGATGGCCAACAGACACATGAAACGATGCTCAGCATCCCTCCTCATCAGGGAAATACACATCAAAACCACACTGAGATACTACCTCACGCCAGTCAGAGTGGCTAAAATGAGCCAATCAGAGAACTCTAGATGCTGGCGAGGATGTGGAGAAACGGGCACCCTCCTACACTGTTGATGGGAATGTAAACTGGTACAGCCCCTCTGGAAAACAGTGTGGAGGTTCCTAAGGAAAATAACAATAGAACTCCCCTATGACCCAGCAATAGCACTGCTAGGAATTTACTCAAGGGATACAGAAATGCTGATGCATAGTAGCACATGGACCCCAATGTTCATAGCAGCACTCTCCACAATAGCTAAAACAATAGCCTAAGTGTCCATCAACAGATGAATGGATCAAGAAGATGTGGTTTATCTATACCATGGAATACTACATGGCAATGAGAAACAATGAAATCTGGCCATGTGTAGCAACATGGATGGACCTTGAGGGTGTTATGCTGAGCGAAATAAGTCAGGCAGAGAAGGACAACTATCATATGTGTGCACGTATAGGAGGATTAGGAGGAACTTAACAGAGGACCAAGGGGGAGAAGAAGGGCGGAAATGGTGGGGAAAAGGGAGAGAGGCCAACCATGAGAGACTCTTGAATGCTAACAAAAACTGAGGACTGATGGATGTGGGGGGAGGAGGGATGGGCATGGAGGAGGACACTTGTGGGGATGAGCACTGGGTGTTATGTGGAAACTAATTTGACAATAAACTATTTGTAAAAAAAAAAAGTCACCCTCTTTTATTTAAAAAAATTTTTTTACATTTATTTATTTTTGAGAGACAGAGTGAGACAGAGCTCAAGCAGAGGAGGGGCAGAGAGAGAAGGAGACACAGAATCTGAAGCAGGCTCCAGCCTCCGAGCAAACGTTCAGCACAGAGCCTGATGTGGGACTCGAACCCACAAATCATGAGATCATGACCTGAGCCAAAGTCGGACACCCAACCAACTGAGCCACGCAGGTGCCCCAAAATTCACCCTTCTTAAGTGCACAGTGTGGTGGTTTTCAGTGCACTCTCACATTTGCACAACCCTCACCACTCTTTCATTTAAGAATATTTTCATTATCCCAAAAAGAAATGCCATATCCATTAGCAGTCACTCCTTCTCCCTTCTGTTCAGCCCCTGGCAACCACTAACCTGCTTTCTGTCTCTCCAGATTTAACCTATTATAGACATTTTATGTAGATGGAATCACACAGTATGTGACCTTTTGTATCTAATTGCTTTTTGCTCAGCTTCAGGTTTTCAAGGTTCATCCACCATACTGAATGGTATCAGTATTTCATTCCATTCTGTGGCTGAATATTATTCCATTGAATGGCTATACCATGTCGAGTTTATCCATTCATTAGTTGCAGAGAAAGACTGTCATTTTGGAGGAGTCTGTCAAGAGAAGTCCTAATCCTGGTGGGAGAATGAGGCCACCAGAGTCCATTGAAAGGTCAGGCTGATGAAATTAGGAGCTGCCACCATCTCAGTTCTTTATTTAAAAAATTAGAGGCTGGAGCATCTGGGCGACTTAATTGGTTGAGTGTCTGACTCTTGATCTTGGCTCAGGTCTTGATCTCAGGGTTGTGAGTTCGAGTCCCAAGTTGGGCTCCATGCTGAGCATGAAGCCTACTTAAAAATGAAGAGAGGGGAGCCAGGGAGGCTCAGCTGGTTGTGTCTGATTCTTGATTTCAGCTCAGGTCACGATCTCAGGTTGCATCAGGCTCTGCATTGACAGTGTGAAGCCTGCTTAGGATTCTCTCTCTCTGTCCCTCCCCCACTCTCACCCCCCCCCCAAATAAACTTTAAAAATAAAAATTAAAGGTAAATATGCTTACTTAATTTTTTAAAAACATTTATTTATTATTGAGAAACAGAGAGAGACAGAGCATGAGCAGGGAAGGGGCAGAGAGAAGGAGAGACACAGAATCCAAAGCAGGCTCCAGGCTCTGAGCTGTCAGCACAGAGCCCAACGTGGGGCTCGAACCCACAAACAGTGAGATCAGACCTGAGCTGAAGTCGGATGCTTAACCGACTGAGCCACCCAGGCGCCCCTATGCTTACTTAATTTTGATTGGCTAAACTTGCCAGTAGCTCAGATACTTTGTTTTGGGGAGACTCTGTAGCTTTGAGTGTCTTCAGTCCTTTTTTTTTTTTTTTAATATTTTTATTTATTTCTAGGAGAGAGAGAGAGACAGTGTGAGCAGAGGAGGGTCAGAGAGAGAGGGAGACACAGACTCTGAAATAGGCTCCAGGCTGAGCTGGCAGTCAGCACAGAGCCCGACATGGGGCTCGAACCCACAAACCGCGAGATCATGACCTAAGCGAAAATCGGACGCTTAACCGACTAAGCCACCCAGGCGCCCCGAGTGTCTTCAGTCTTAAGGGAGGCTTGTTACCTAGAGAACTTCCTTTTTTTATCACATTCCTTGTTTTACCTATATTTTAAAAGGGAATGGAAGGGGAAGTCAATTAGCTTGGAGCCCACCGATGTTGGGAAATAAGCACATTACCTTCTTTGGACTGTATTCAGTTTTCTAAGTCATCGGAGGTGCCAGTCAGGACTTGGAAAAGAAAGAATTTTCTAATGAGGCAGAAGCGTATACAGTAGTAATTTATAGTATGGACTCCAAAACTACACTGCCTGCATACTGATTCTCACTCTGTCAATAACAAACAGTGTGATTTGGGGGAACTTAATCTCTCTAGGTCTCTATTTTTTTATATGCAAAATGAGAATAATAACAGTTACTTCATAGAGTTGTTGGAAGAATACCTTAGAACAGTTTTGATATATAACAGTTCAATAAGTGAAGGTGCTGCTTTAATTATAAACATGTTTATGGTCTCAAAAATAACCAAGAAATTAACAAAAAAAAGGTCAGTCTTAGGGACGGTAAGTTGCCAAATCCTTAAAGCCAAAAAGATGTACACGTGCATTTATTTTGATCATATACTAAAGATGGCAAATTATTGAATCTATCTTCTGAAAAGAAAGAATTCTTAACCACTTGCTTTTAGGGGTTTCCTAAAGATTATATAGGCAACAAAGATAAACATGAAAGACTTGTTAAGGAAATGATACAGACTGCCTTTCTCTGTGACCTGTGTGATTTAATTTTAAAAATTCTAAGAAGTCGCCTAGCAGTTGGTAGAGGGTAAGGGGCTTGGGGGCTTGAATAGGGTTGTGGTCTAAAGAGCCATTGTGGGAAGTTTGTTAGGACTGAATTAAAGATAAGTAACATAATTACCAGGTGGTGACAAGGGCCATACTCAGGTTGGATATCAAAGGTGTGGTGAGGGAGGTCTCCGGTTCTTTCCTTCCCTAACAGTGCTTTGTGACTGGCCAGACAATATGGAGACCAAGTTCACCAACTCCACCAAGAAGGACTAGAAATGTAAGCTGTGGGATTTTAGAAGGGTGAGGAAAATTGCCCCAGAGGTCATTACAGTGGATAATGAAAATGAGAAGCAAGACATGAGAAGAGCTAAGGAAGTGAGCAAAGGTCTAATTGAGGAAGTGAAAGGCAGTGATGATTTTAAAAAGTGATTTATAAATGAGTGGAATAGATGTCAGGAAGAGATATGGTGTCCCTCTGAGCTAAAAGAGGCCTTGGGGAATGTGGTAAAGGGCAATACATCCATCGATCTGAGAGAAATAGGAGAAGCTGAGAGCCTCACAGGAGAGGGTGGAAGGAGACTGATGTATTCATTCAACAAATATTTATTGTATGCCTGCATTGTGTGAGGCACTGTGCCAAGGTATGATGTGCATGTCTTGCTGAACTTGCCAGCCATTAGGGGTAGGTCTGAAGGGATTTTTTATTTAGACCAAAGCAGTCCTCCAAGTTGCCCTGAGTGCCTCATCCAGGGGCCCCACCTGAGGATTAGATAGAACCCACTTGATCATGAAGGTGGTGCTTCGCTGTCTTCTCTGTCTTTGCTCTGGTAAAGAACTTTGATTTGTCCATTTGATATCCTAGTTCCCAGGCAGGCAAATAACCAGGTTGGTGCCAAAACCCCACTCCTCAAGTGGGTTATCTGGAGAAGGACAGATAGGAAGGCTCAGCAAACACCTGTTCAGTTGGCTCATCTACCTACTCTTTGCAAGGTTCCTGTGGACTCTCTACTCCCTCCTTAGACTCTCAGATTTTTCAAATATAAATAGTTTTACTCTCATTGAAATGTGAGGATGGGGCATGTGGGTGGCTCAGTTGGTTAAGCATCTGACTCTTGATTTTGGCTCAGGTCCTGATCTCACAGTTCATGAGTTCGAGCCCTGCATTGGGCTCTGCACTGAGCATGGAGCCTGCTTCGGATTCATATTCTCTCTCTCTCTCTCTCTCTCCCCCCCCCCTCCTTTACTTGCTCTCACGTGTGTGCACTCTTTCTCTCTACCTCTCAAAAAATAAAAAAAAAAACAAAAAGAAAAGTTAGGATGTATGCCCTTTGAACCCATCCTCGAGGATTCATTATTGTCTCCTCAGCCCAGGATGTTTCTCCCTCTCTTTTGGCAGATTTAAAGACCTCAGGTTTGTTCGAACAGCAGAATTACTGGCAGGAAAATTGCCTTTGAAGCCTCATGAGTATTGGAATTTGATCCAGAAACACTGCACGGAAGCACGCCAGATTCTTCTCAACAAGTCAGTATCTGGTCTCAGAATGGGACCTCATCACAGTATCTATCATAAACTCCCAGGAGGGAAGACTGGTTCCCAGCCTGGAGGTTGCACAGTTTTCTGACTTCTCACTGACATCTTTTTCTGTCCCCTTCCTTCCATATTCCATGCCTCCAGTCTTTGTGTCTCCCCAGGTCCATTCTTCAACCCTTACTCCTGTTCTCCCTCTGCCTTTTTGAAACTCTAATTACTATTTCTTGTTGGGCTACCACTTCCTTACCCTCCCTCTGAAACCCATGAGGTCTTGCGAGGTTACATGACTTGTGTTGGAATGACTTGTGATCAGGTGGCCCAGATAAACAACTGCAAGGTTCCAGGGCTAGAGAGTTTTCAATCACTTAGGCTATTCTTTTTTCATTTGCAAATGCATGCAAGATGATGTCCAGAGCCAGAGAAACCTCCTTATGTAAAATTATGATGGTAATATCTACCAGTGGGTTTTATCCTCAGAGAAAATGTATATGCCATAGTACGTGGTAGCTGCTTGATAAATATCATAATTATTGTCTTTACAACTCTGGCTATTACTAGTACTTCTCTGACTGTTAGAGTAGCACTTTACTAGCAATCAGAAAAGAGATGTGATAGGATGAAAAGGCCGGTGGTACCCACTGGGAATTAGAAACTGGGGGAAGTAGGAAGAAAGAACAATGAGGCATCCATTTTTTCTTTTGCTTTTATTATTTCCACTCTCAACTTCTGAGCAGCTACCACCACACTGGAGTTTCTCTTCTTAAGTTTTATTCCTTTTCTCTTCTTCCTCTCTTTCCCCCTATAAAGTCTAAATCAGAAGCCAGGCATTTGCCAGGGAGAGAAGTTGTACAGAACATTCTGGTTCCTTATGCCCCTTTACCCCAATCTCTGATTATAGTGAAGAAGCTAGAGACTCTTTGAGCAGTACATGCCACTAGCGTCCCCTATGCATTTGGGTATTGCCAATAGTGAAGAGTCTCTTAATTCAAATCTTACTACTTTCTTCCCAGGAAAGGGGTGTTGGTAGGGGAGATGGCTAGGGATATGAAAGTACCCATTTGGAAAGCTGCTTAGTGAGGAATGAGCCACTTTCCTTGTCACAGAGAGTGGGGAACATCTGATAGGACTTCTCTGAGCTCAGAAGAGCTTCTTACTTGGCTGCCCTTCTGTCTTCACAGGTGGATCCCCACCTGTGCCCAGCTGTTTGTCTCACAGAAGGAGCAGTGGGTCCATTTTGCTCCCAAGAATGACTATGACTCCTCTCGTAACATTGAAGAATATTTTGCGTCTGTTGCTTCCTTCATGTCCCTCCAGCTGAGGGATTTGGTCATTAAGTCTCTCGAGGACCTCGTCTCCTTTTTCATGATACACAAGGTATGTAGAGGACCAGCAGTAGGCCCCTTTGAGGGGAGACAACCAAGACAGAATCAGAATTCCATCACATAGGTCTTCAGCTACGTTAGTTCATGGAAATGAGTTCTGTGAATCACAGCAAGCTTTCCTGAGATAATTACTTATACTAAATTGCCAAAATCTCTGGAAGTGGGGAATTTAGTAAGAAAATTGAAATAAAGATTGAATAAAATGAAATTCATATCCCTTATAGGAGAGAACGGGGTCACCTTTTCATTCTCCGTGAAGGAAGATGTTGAAAAAATTTTGTTATCCATCTTTGGCTTGGTATTAGGGAGTGTCATGTGTATCATTGTAAATATTGGGTTTTGGTTTTTTGGTCTTTGAAGGGACGTCCCTGAAAACAAAAGGCTTTTTTGACCTCATTAGTAACTTCTTAGTGAAACTTCTTCAGTGAAGTCCAAATAAAAACAAAAAACACCAAGTCCTGGATTTCAAAAGATCATAGTATCCCCTAAACTTAGCCTATGGACCAAGGAAGATTTGTTTGGATTTTACACCATGTGCATGTTTTACCTCAAAAAGGAGTAATAAAAATATAAAAGATTACATTCTAAATTATTTTTCCAAATAAAGTGAAGATGAACCATTGTCCTTTTGCTCAAAAAAGTATAGAAGCCAATGCTGCTGAATTTAGACTGTGATGTTAGCTTTCTAGCAAGGACCAATCAATAGATGTCACTATAATCATCCACTTTGCTAAGCAGAAGAGACTTAGATGTGGGAACAAATCCCACTCTAAAATTCCACACAAAAGAAAAAGTAAAATCTTTATATGTCTGAGAGAAGGGGAGATTTATGGGTATTGATACATGGTAGCTGTTCAACAAATGTTTATTAATCATCCTTAAACAGATCTAGAGATGTCTAACATCACTGACTTAGGCAAATATTTTTCAGCCACCCTATGACAGTTTCACTAGGCAGGGAAGTTTATGAGATGTGTCTCCTGTTACTAGTCTGATAGGGAATTGTAGCTATCTCCATGCCAATAGTTCTGTTGTAGGAAACCTGATACTTTGAATGTTTAAATTAGACTACACACTCATTAATATACTTTTGGATTCTGTCAACAGATTTTTATTGAGCATCAACTGTGTACTAAATGCTACCTTAGAGATTTCAGAGGAAGTACAGGGTTCAGACAGATCCTGCTCTCACAGTTAGAGTAGAGAAGATAAGATGTACCTATAAATCTCTGCAAGAGAGAAAGCTAAAATACCATGAAGGAAGTAGAAATACAGAAGTCAGAAGTGAAAGAGATTATATCTTGCTGGAGAACAGAGAAGCTTCCCAGAGGAGGGGCTTTTGAGCTGAGTTTTGAAGGATGGAAAGGATTTGGAAATACTAATGCAGGAATTCCTAAGCAAATAAGACATACTGAATTAAAACTTTGGGGAAGGGTGAGTGGATGAGCTCAGGGTGGGTTAAGCCATACCTAGCCATTTTGTAAACGTGAACAGTGCCTGGTACCCTGCCTTTCCTTTCCTGGTATTCATGTAATATCGTGAATGGGTAAAAATCACTCGTTTGATTCTGGAAAGCCCCATCTTGTGACAGCTGCCATATCTTATATCTCCTGAAGGATGGGAATGATTTCGAAGAGCCCTTCCAAGAGATGAAGTTCTTTATACCTCAGCTAATCATGATCAAACTTGAAGTCACTGAACCTGCTATTGTCTTTAATCCATCTTTTGATGAATGCTGGGAATTAATACACAATTCTTTCTTGGAAATTATTAAGAACTCTAGGGAGATCCCTAAGGTATAGTACTGACTTATTCATTTGCACTTTTATTTACGTATTGAATAAAATATATTTAAAGTGGCTGTTTGTACAAGGTGGTCGGAAGAGTTTCTCTTTTGGGAGCTGAATCCTGAGTATGCCTCCCTTGACCTCAAAAAGAAAATGTGGGCCATAAAGAAATGTTTGTGCATTGGAGAACTGTGCTTATAATGCGGGCATTGATGGGGTGCCTGGGTGGCTCAGTTGGTTAAGTATCTGACTTCAGCTCAGGTCATGATCTCACGGTTCATGATCTCAGAGTTCGAGCTCTGCATCCAGCTCTCTGCTGTGACCACAGAGCCCATTTTGGATCTTCTGTCCCCCTGTCTGCCCCTCCTCTTCTCACACACATGCTTTCTCTGTCTCTCTCAAAATAAATTAATATTTTTAAAAAAATTTTAAAGAGTTATTTTGTAAGCAAGTAGAGTTCCCCCTTTCCCCAACATAATGTCAAGTTCAAAGGGACAGATATGTCCCAAGCCATAGCCAACTTGTGTTGATAATCCATGATGGAGCAATGCCATGAACTTGCCAAGAATCTTCATAAAATGATATCTAATTTAGTTCTTTAAAAATTTTTTTTAACATTTATTTATTTTTGAGAGACAGAGAGACAGAGCATGAGCAGGGGAGGGCAGAGAGAGAGAGAGAGACAGAGTCCAAAGCAGGCTTCAGGCTCTGAGCCACCCACCAACTGAGCCACCCAGGTGCCCCTCTAATTTAATTATTGAAGTTCCATTTGTTTACCCTCTGGAGACATCAAAGGGAGAGATTGAAGCTTCCCTTCCTGATCTAAGACCTTTCAAGTTTCCTTTCCAGGGTAGGATTACTAATCATATTCCAGACACGTAGCCGACTTTTAGTGCTGGGCAGGATCACCCACATGAGTATGACTCTTTTGTACTCTTGTCTCTCTCTCTGGGTGGTTGTAGTGGCAAGAAGGCCAGTGTCCAGACCCACACAGGAAAGGGAACTGTGGGGTGTTCTCTATGTTTCTCCCTCTCCCTCATTCTCCAGGCATTATGCGTGATGTTTAGGTACTCTTAAGTACTTTTCTCTCTATAGTCCTGTACTTAGAGGTCTCTAAAAGCTCAAGACTAGAGTTGGGTGTTGTAGGGAAGCATGTGAGGCCAAAATGTTACAGTCCCAGTTTCACCAGATAGCTCTAAATTTGAAGTTTTGAACCCAACCAAGCCTAGTTAACAAGAAAACTGGGTATGTGGAAGGAAAAGAAACAGTGGACAACTCTCCTACAATCAATATCCCTAGCAAGGAAATGAACGAGAAGACCCTGTAATTTGGAAGGATAAGTGTGGGCCTTGGGGACAGATAAAGTACATACCACTCAAGTTCTCTTTCACTGCTCTTGATTAGCAATGTTTGCAAGCAGCTGTGCTGGAAGAGCCCAGGACTCATGTGGTTGCTCCTGCAAACACCCAGCAGGGATGGTAGTAGATCTAGAGGATTGCCATGGCAAGATGTAGTCACAGATCACAGTGTGTACCAGGTTTGAAAGCTAGGCCCAAGTGAATGCCAGACTTTATCAGACTTTATCAGACTGTGAGATAAGCAACCCGGTCTCAGCATTCTCCATCTAGACATGCCCACAGCACTGGCTCCTGCCTCAAACTCCTCAGACAATTCTATCTCTGAACTGGGTACTGAGACTTCAAATATTTTTTAGTTTTTTTTTTAATGTTTATTCATTTTTGAGAGACAGAGACAGAGCATGAGCAAGGGAGGGGCAGTGAGAGGGAGATCCAGAATCTGAAGCAGGCTCCAGGCTCTGAGCTGTCAGGACAGAGCCCAGTACAGGGCTTGAACCCACGAACTGTGGGATCATGACCTGAGCCAAAGTTGGATACTTAACTGAGTGAGCCACCCAGGCACCCCAAAACTTTACATTTTTTAAATGTTTATTGTTTCTGAGAGAGAGACAGAGCACAAGTTGGGAAGGGGCAGAGAGAGAGGCAGACACAGAATCCGAAGCAGGCTCCAGGCTCTGAGCTATCAGCACAGAGTCTGATGTAGGGCTGGAACCCATGAACTATGAGATCATGACCTGAGCCAAAGTTGGACACTTAACCAACTGGGTGCCCCATGAACTGGTGCCCCGGGTGCCCAGTGAAGTGGATATTGAAACTGTGAAAGAATAGCCCCTCAGGTTGAGTATCTAATAAGAATATCTAAGAACTGCAACAGATGGACATCACCCTTAATCCTTACCAGTCCTGCCTTTTTTATGGTTGAACATAAATGTTATTTTATTTCATTTATTTTCATTTTTTTAAGTATTGATTTATTTTGAGAGAGAGAGAGAGAGAATCCCACACAGGTTCCATATTGTCTATGCAGAGTCTGATGTGGGGCTTGAACTCACGAATTATGAGATCATGACCTGAGCTAAAATTAAGAGATGGATGCTTAACTGAATGAGCTACCCACATGTCCCTCATTTTATTTATTCTGAAAGTTTTATTTTAAAGTAATCTTTAAACCTGATATAGGGCTCAAACTCACAATCCTGAGATCAAGAGTCACATGCTCTACCAATGAAGCCAGCCAGGTACCCCTAAACATAAATTTTTTAAAGCTGGGGAAAATGTCAGCATGAGGTTTTGAAAATAACAGTTTCAAGGTACAGAAGGGAAGTCTACCTATGAGAAAGTTACTAAAGGAAACCAAAGTAAATATTAGAAAATATTTGTCTTGGCAAAAAAAATTAAGACATGGATGCTGTGGTACTGATTGAAATGAAAAGAGGTGAATGAGAGGCATAAATAAAATGAGGTGGGGTGAAATAAAGAAGCATTTTCTGAAACTAAAAATGCAATAAGGAAAAAAAAATAAGTATTAGCAGCCAAGTCAATGCATTACTTTCATAATCAGGAACACACACACACATATTACTAAGACTGATAGCCTCTCTCCTGATGGGAGATTTTTCTCACTCAAAGTGCCAGGGAAATCCCAAACTTGGAGAAGTGTGCAGGCAGAAGCACTGAGGGTGATGACAAGACCAGGAAGTCAGGGATCAGAGAGCCAGGGAGATAAGCAGATAGTAACAGTCATACCTGGAAAGGATACCATTGATCTCAGCTCAGTTTTACAGACTGCTCTACATGGCATGGGTGAACCCACCATATTTAAAGGGCATTAAAAGGCATTACTTTCTCTCTTTGCTTTTTTTTTAAATTTACATCCAAGTTAGTTAGAATATAGTGCAACAATTATTTCAAGAGTAGATTCCTTGATGTCCCTTACCCATTTAGCCCATCCCCCCTCCCATAACCCCTCCAGTAACCCTCTGTTTGTTCTCCGTATTTAAGACTCTCTTATGTTTTGATGTTTTGTCCCCCTCCCTGTTTTTGTATTATTTTTGCTTCCCTTCCCTTATGTTCATCTGCTTTGTATCTTAAAGTCCTCATATGCGTGAAGTCATATGATATTTGTCTTTCTCTGACTAACTTCACTTAGCATCATAACCTCTAGTTCCATCCATGTAGTTGCAAATGTTACTTCCTCTTTTGACTGAAGTTCTCAAGAAACAGTCCCTTATGCTGTCCAATTGTGATCTCTTGTGTGGCCTGGATGTACCAATTGTGTGTTCCTAAACCACATCTTTTTTTTTTTGTTTTGTTTAATGTTTATTTTTGAGAGAGAGAGAGAGAGACAGGCAGAGAGAGGAGGAGACAGGATCTGAAGCGGGCTCTGCACTGATAGAGAGCCTGATGCGGGGCTCGAACCCATGAACCTTGAGGTCATGACCTGAGCCAAAGTTGGATGTTTAAGCAACTGAGCCACCCGGGCACCCCTTCCTAAACCATTTCATCCATATGCTTGACCAATGCCGGGTCCTCTGTCTCCTTGGAGGAAGATCACTCCTCCACTGTCTTCAGCATGGCCACAGCAAAGAAGTTGTTCATACCTCTGCTGGCTTAAAAACCTTTGGATTTTACAAAGAGGGAGGACACAGATCATTTGTAGGTTTTCCCTCTTTCTAAATCAGTGCATTCTCAGTATATACCATGGTGTATACTACTATAACCAGAACACTCTGACAGTCTTTTCTGGGACCCATCACCATAAGCTTTCTTAGGGAGGGCAGTGGGTTTCCAGCAGGGACTTGGCAGTCTTCCTGAGTCATGCAAGTGAGAACATTTCCCAGTGACACACATGCCATTTAGAAGTTGGAGTACTTGGGGCATCTGAGTGCCTCAGCTCAGGTCATGATCTCACAGTTCAGGAGACTGAGCCCCACATGAAGTTCTGCACTGACACTGTGGAGCCTGCTTGGGATTCTCTCTTTACGTTTCTCTCTCTGCCCCTCCCCTGCTCACATTCTCTCTGTTTCTCTTTCTCTCCCTGTCAAAAATAAATAAAGTTTTTAAAAAATGGTACTTGAATTACCAGAAAAGATACTATTCTAGCCACAGATTTTGTCCCCCCCCTGAGCCGAGAGAAGAATCTAGTATCTCTCCTTTTCTTCAGGGGTGAGAATGGAAGTTCAAAGAGAAGTAGCTTAGCTAAGATCACGTGGTTAGTTAGCAACAGAATCAGAATTAGAACCCATGTCTCCAATAGCTTTTTAGTAAAGCTGATGGGGGAGGGGAAGTTTGAGGTGGGGGGAAGAGCACTATAATACTCATTCAATCACACCGTGTTTACTCAGCACTTACTCTGTGCCAGGCTCTTGTTGGACCCTTCACAATGGTGAAAAAGTCAGATACAATCCAGGCCCTCTTGCTATTTATATCTCATGACAAACCTAAAATGGTCCATTACACATTATTTCATTATAGTTATGCTGAGTGGGAAAAATTCAGAATGTGAGCTTAAAGCAGGGAAACCTAACATCCTAACTGGAGGCCCAGGGGACTCTCCAAGGACAGGAGACATGAAAGGAACAGGGAAAGATGAGTAACCAAGAGGGAGAGAAGAGAGAATAGAGGTAAAGGGACTAAGAGGGTGATCCCAGCCCTATCCAAGGGGGGAAATGTGTCAATGCAGCTGGTGTCTCTGGAAAGGAGTCCATTGCAGAAGACTTTACATTTTGGTGCCATCTCCCTTCCTGTATCTTGTGGATGTGTCACGACATCAAAAATGGTTTCTAATCCTTTAGGTGGAATCTATCCTGTTCCCGGAGTTGAAAGGATATAATCTGATTCTTGGAACCATTAACCCTGAAGAAAAACTAGTTTCTGATTTTGTGAATCAAACCTTCGAGGTATTTCAGAAAAATCAAGTCGGCCCCCGCAAGTAAGTGGGTTTATTTGTTTGTAACAGCCATTTTGGCATTGGTTTATTTGTCATCCAGTAAATAATCGCTGTTCCCACATACCCAAAAACACATCCATAGTAAGAACAGCCAATGCTTACATAGGAATCACTATTTGTCCCCATTTTACAGATGAGGAAACTTTCCCAATGTTACATAGCAAATAAATAAAAGAACCAGAATTCAGTTACAGGTGTGCCTTCGTTATCTGAAAGCTGTGAGGCCAGATAGGTTATGGCATTAGAAATTTCTGAATTTTACCAAAGTAACATAATGCATATTTCATATATTATGATGCAGCTTCAGCAAATTCTCCTGATGCACCCTTTCATTGAATGTATTGATATTTCTGCAGTGAAAAATGTAACTATTCACACAAGTAGTCTCACATTGGTTTAGACCAGCTTTTGCTATCAAATGAATTTTGAAGTAGCTTTCTGTTTTTGGAGCTTTTGGACCTAGGAATTAAAGAGGATTAAGGAATCCTCCTTAATCATCATACTGTAGGGGTGGGGCACCTGGGTGTCTCAGTCCATTAAGGATCTGACTCTTGGTTTTGGCTCAGGTCATGATCTCATGGCTCATGAGTTCAAGCCCCACATTGGGCTCCATGCTGACAGTGCAGAGTCTGCTTGGAATTGTCTCTCTCTCTCTCTCTCTCTCTTCCCCTCCCCACTTTCTCTCAAAATAAATTTTTTAAAAAGTCATCATACTATAGAATATCTCACAGTTGCTCATGTGAATAGTCACTGGTTTAGGATGATGGTGATCATATAACACAGCTTCCAAACTGAGACTCTTTGAGAGTGAAGAGGTATTAACAATTACCATGGGACAATAAGTGTAAATCTGGGCTCTCCCAGGAAAACTGGGATATATAGGTTTCTTGACTGCAGCTCTCTCAACACTTTAGACCAGAAAATTCTATATTGTGAGGAGCTGCTGTACATGATACGATGTTTAGCATCATCCCTGGCCTATACCCATTAGATGCCGGTAGGATCCTCCTGCAGACATTACAACCAAAATTGTTCCCAGACATTGCCAAATGTCCCCTGGGTGGTCAGATCACCCTCAGTTGAGAACTACTTCTAACCTAGTCTGAGAATTACAGATTCAGATTTGGAAGCTCTGCCCATATGATTTGGGGGCATCTATTTGAAAACCTCTCTTCTCCCTCTTCTTAGAATTTGACACATAGTTTGTCTTTCTGGACTGACAGTTTTGGACTGACTGCTCCTCAGATTGTATCTTAGTTTTAGAATCTCTGAAGTGTTGGGGCACCTGGGTGGCTCAGTCAGTTAAGCGTCCAACTCTTGATTTCAGCTCAGGTCATGATTCACAGTTTGTGAGTTTGAGCCCTGCGTCAGGCTCTGCACTGACAGCATGTAGCCCGCTTAGGATTCTCTCTCTTCCCACCTCTCTCTCTGCCCCTCCTCCTCTCTCCTCAAAATAAATAAAAATAATAAACATTTAGAATCTCTAAAGTGTTGGCCAACTCTTAGAAGTATACCACTGGGGCCCAAAAATTAATTCTGCTTACTTCATACCATTTTATTTTAATTCAGACTTTTTTTAATAGTTTATTGTCAAGTTGGTTTCCATATCACACCCAGTGCTCATCCCAACAAGTGCCCTCCTCCATGCCCATCACCCATTTTCCCCTCTCCCTCACCCCCATCAACCCGGTTTGTTCTCAGTATTTAAGAGTCTCTTATGGTTTGCCGCCCTCCCTCTCCTTAACTATTTTTCCCCTTCCCCTTCCCCACAGTCCTCTTTTAAGTTTCTCCTGTTCCACATATGAGTGAAAACATATGGTATCTATCCTTCTCTGCCTGACTTATTTCATTTAGCATAACACCCTCGAGTTCCATCCACGTTGCTACACATGGCCAGATTTCATTCTTTCTCATTGCCATGTAGTATTCCATTGTATAGATAAACCACATCTTCTTGATCCATTCGTCCGTTGATGGACACTTAAGCTCTTTCCATGTTTTGGCTATTGTTGAGAGTGCTGCTATGAACATGGGGGTACATGTGCCCCTATGCATCAGCACTCCTGTATCCCTTGGGTAAATTCCTAGCAGTGCTATTGCTGGGTCATAGGGGAATTCTATTGTTAATTTTTGAGGAAACTCCACACTGTTTTCCAGAGGGGCTGTACCAGTTTACATTCCCACCAACAGTGTAGGAGGGTGCCCGTTTCTCCACATCCTCGCCAGCATGTATCAGACTTTTTTTAAAGAAAGATCTTTTTTTTAAGTAATCCCTACATCCAATGTGGGACTCAAACTCACAACTCCAAGATCCAGAGTCACACATCTTACTGACTGAGTGAGCTAGGCACCCTTAATTCAAAGTTATTTTAAGTCACAGCACCCAAACACATCCTCCAATTTGGGAGAAATCTGTCTAGCCAAATTTGCATGATCTGATAGAGCAGAAAACTTAATTGTATCCAATAGATTTTAGGTTCATTAGTTTCAAATTTTAGTTTTAAAATTTAGACATAGAATTTTAGAGCTGAAAGAAAAGATAGGAGCCAGCATTTATTGCACATTCACAGTATGTCAGGCAAAGCATTAGTGGCTTTATATGTATATTACTATAGTTAAGCTTTTCAACAATCCTATGAGGTGTTACTATTTCCACTTAAAACTAAAGACATTAATCTTTGGAAAAAAAGAGAAATATCTTGTCTAAGTTCATGAAACTAGGAAGTGGCAAAATTGGAATTTGAAGCCAAAGTTCTGAATTCCCAGTTCACTGTTTCTTTTGCAACATTATATTTCCCTTTCCTGGCTAGGGCTAATTTTTATAAATCTTTATGTCTTCATTTGCCCCTCTGCCTAATCTGATTTGGTGACATGTATTTGCTTGTCTGATTTTACCCTCTTCAATCATGGAAGATACTTAAATGTGTATAAAAAATATGATGACTTATTGGATAACACGGCAGAGCAAAACATCACTGCATTTCTGAAAGAAAATCATGAAATTGAGGATTTTGTGGAGGTAGGAAATGTCACTTGATATTTCATATCTTGGTGACACGTGCTGCAGTCAATTGGGTAGTCAGTGTATTTTGATACATTGTGCTGTGCTCAGCATTGGACTGGGTTTGCTGGGGGTGAGGCTGGGGCAAAAGAAGGGAGGCTAAAGGCAAATAAAGCTACTGCCTGTGCTCCTTTCTGCAGAGGATCAGTAGTATAAAAAAGCGGAGAAACGAAATTGCATCTATGCACATTACCGTGCCTTTGGCCATGTTCTGCCTTGACACCATGGCCCTGAATTACGACCTCTGTGAGCGAGCCCAAAATCTGAACGACCGTCTGATTCAATACCAAGTGGATGTAAACCGGGACACCAATACCAGGTATCATGATTGTGGACAGAGAAATAGCAACAGTATTTGGCATGAATGGGAGAATAGAAAAGTGGCCAGAACTTGCACCTTCCAGCAAGGACTAGACAGACCTTCTAGCTCAAGTTGTTTCTCTCCCCAGAATGAGGGCAGGCAATTGGCAGGCAATTCAGGTTCAGGCTAGAAGGTGGTCAGTAGGGGAAAAACTACATGGGGCTTGGAACAGGAGTGTGGAAAGCATTCTGCAGCTATCCATCTCTGATCTCTCAGCCTTTGCTTCCTTGGAGGCATCTTCAGGGAGATGCCGCCTCATGGGCTTGGCTGTCAGAGGTCAGAGGTCCTCTCCCTGGCCACATAGCACATTTGCAGAGACACTGGGTGCTTACATGCATCCCCAAGAATCACTCCTATGCAGGCATCTGCTATATAGGTCTGAGGATTCTGTAGTTCAGTCTTAAGCTCTATGTGGTACCTCAGTTTCACTGATGACTATATATTAGTCAAGGTGCTTTTGGTTCTAAGGAATAGAAGCCCAGACAGGCTGGCTAAAGTGGAAAAGGGAATTTGGGGCTCACGTGTTGAAAAGTTGAGGAATTGCTAGCTTCAGGCCCTCAGCACTGCAATTAGATTGCAGTGTTTTTCTCTCTACTGGGCTTTCATTCTCTGTCAGGCTTTCTTCTGTTCATGGGCCCAGCAGTTCCAGGCTTACATCCTCTCTGGTTCCCATCCTGAGGGGCCAATGCTTTCTTTCCAGTTGCCTCAAAAATCCTGGCCCATGTGACACTGGCCTGACTTGGGTCCTTTGTGCAGCATTGACCAAACAGTATTGTGAAGAGGATGACTTAGATCAAGTGGCAGTCCCATCTCTGGGGTGGATATCTGCTTTTCTTTTTCTTTTTCTTTTTTTTTAAATGTTTTATTTATTTATTTCTAGGAGAGAGACAGACAGCATGAGCAGGGGAGGGTCAGAGAGAGAGGGAGTGACAGACTCTGAAACAGGCTCCAGGCTCTGAGCTGGCAGTCAGCACAGAGCCCGACGCGGGGCTCGAACCCACAAACCGCGAGATCATGACCTGAGTGAAAGTCGGACGCTTAACCGACTAAGCCACCCGGGCGCCCCTGGATATCTGCTTTTCATGAACCATGTGAACTTGGGGTGGGGGTACCCCAAGACTTAGGGTGTCGTTCCTAGAAGAGGGAAAGATGCTAACAGTCTGGGAGACTATCTGTCTGGGATCTCTCTTATAAAGAGAGTACTAAACCCATGTATGAGGGCATAGCTCTCATGACCTATTTCCCTCCCAAAGGCCACCTCCAAATACCATCACATTAGAGATTAGGTTTTAACATAAGAATTTTGGGGGTGCACAAACATTCAGTCTATAGCAAGGCATTAGTGCCCAGTGTGTGGCTATATTTAAAGCCTAGGCCTAGAAGGAGATGATGAGGTTAAATGAGGTCATAAGGATGGGACCCTAATCCGAAAGGGCTATTGCCCTTGTAAGAAGAGGAAAAGACACCAGAGCTCTTTCTCTCTCTCCCATATGAGGACACAGTGAGAAGGCAGCTGTCTGCAAGCCCGAAAGAAAGCCTTCACTAGGAAACCTAATTGGTCGGTACTTTGACCTTGGACTTCCCAGCCTCTAAGAACTGTGAGAAAATAATTTTCCTGGTTTTTAGGCCATCCAGTATGTGATATTTTGCTATGGTAGCCCAAGCTTACTGGTAGAATACCCAATGAAAAATGCAAAGGAGGCTGGGACACGTAATGTGGCTCTGAGTCTGAGAAGTGGAAAATACTACATAGTAGTGAGCCTACATAGTACAGTAGATAATTGTTCTATGCAGAAAGTATCTAAATTGTATAGAAATTCATTTTTAAGATCCTGGAGGTGTCTGCAAAGATGTTTTAGTAATTTTTTCTTCAGTTTGATATAATTAGCTTCACTATGCAAGGGTCTCTGTATATTAAGAAGGAAAATTGAGCATTAACTATACTTCAATTAAAAAAAACAAAAACAAGGGGCGCCTGGGTGGCTTAGTCGTTAAGCGTCCAACTTTCGCTTAGGTCATGATCTTGCGGTTCGTGGGTTCGAGGCCCACGTCGGGCTTTGTGCTGACTGCCAGCTCAGAGCCTGGAGCCTGTTTCAGAGTCTGTGACTCCCTCTCTCTCTGACCCTCCTCTGCTCACGCTGTCTCTCTCTCTCTCTCTCTCTCTCCTGGAAATAAATAAAAACATTTAATAAAAAAAAAAAAAGAAGGAATATTGAAGACTGAAAATATTGGAAGCAGTGGTTTTTATCTATCATGCATGAATGTCAACATGTAGCAATCAATTACTAATAACAAAAACTATGATAGCTATTGCTGACATTTCTTGAGGGCCACTCTGTGCTAGGCCTGGATGTATTGCAGGCAATTTGTTCCTAATTATAATTAAAATACTGATGATGGTCATCACTGACTTTTGCATAAATTAGGGCAGATTCAAATTATCCTTTCTCAGGGCACCTGGGTAGCTCAGTAGGTTAAGCACCTGGCTGTTGGTTTCTGCTCAGGTCATGATATCACAGTTCGTGGGTTCAAGCCCCACTTTGGGAGCCTGCTTGGGGTTCTCTCCCTCTCTCTCTGCCCCTCCCCTGCTCTTTCTCTCTCTTCACTCCCTCCGTCGCTCTCTCTCTGTCTCTTTCTATCAAAATAAATAAATAAACTTTGAAAAAATAGATAGCGTCCTTTCTCATAGTCTTGTTTTGGGAGGTAGGCAGTTAGGTCTAGTGGTCCCAGTGGCTGAATGTCACTTTCTCTTTGCCAACCAGGAACTACCTCTAGCACATGAGGATAGACTTGCTGACATTCTGTGAAGACTGATGATTACCATTAACTTAGTGTTTTATTTCAACATAAAATTCAAGGAGTTGCTATTTCTGGTGATAGTGGTGGTATTCTTGTTGTTTTGGTCCAAACCTGGATTCTACCCCTGGTATATCTGTTAAGAGCACAAGCTTTGGAATCAATTAAACCAAGTTCACATGTTGTCTCTGACACCTCCACACCATGTTGCTTTGGACAAAGTTACTCAGCCTCACTTTCTTACATTATAAAATACTGATAATAACAGTTCCTACCCCTTAGAATTGTTGTGAAGTTTAATATACATTCAGTGATTAGAATGGGGCATGGCACATAGTAAAGGGCTTAAAACCTGTGAGATACTATTTCGTTTACTATTGTTTGTGTTCTTGAGGTGTGGTGTGCATGTGAATATTACCTATCACAGATCTGCAGGTAGAGAAAAGTTGGAAACCATTGTTCTAGTCGCCAGTCTCCTGTTTAGCATAATAGGTCTTATAAGAAAGTGATTTTAGATGATAAAGATGATGGTCGCTGTTTCTCTCCCTGTAGCATTTGTAATCAGTACAGCACCATCGCGGACAAAGTCAGTGAAATTCCTGCCAACACTGAGGAGCTGGTACTCCTCATTGAATTCCTAAAGAAATCCAGTGATGTCACAGTTTTCAAACTCCGGAGACAACTTAGAGATGCAAGTGAAAGGCTGGAGTTCCTGATGGACTATGCAGACTTGCCACGTAAGTCCAATGCCATATAGATTTACATGCAAACGTATATGTATATTTATATTTTTAGAGATAAGGAATTGGGAGGAAGAGTCAGCAGTCCTACCATTAAATGTCAGTATTGGGAGAGCTGTTTTTCAAGTGTCCTCATATGTTAGAGGCACCAATTCCATGCTATTATCCTCAGGAATTTGAATCCAACAAAGGGGTTCTTATTGTTAGACTAAAAGAAGTGTCTAGGTATTGTGGAGAGTGCTGCTATGAACATTGGGGTACATGTGCTCCTATGCATTAACATTTCTGTATCCCTTGGGTAAATTCCTAGCAGTGCTATTGCTGGGTCATAGGGGAGTTCTATTGTTAGTTTCCTTGAGGAACCTCCACACTGTTTTCCAGAGGGGCTGTACCAGTTTACATTCCCACCAACAGTGTAGGAGGGTGCCCGTTTCTCCACATCCTCGCCAGCATCTAGAGTTCTCTGACTAAGTGTCCATCAACAGATGAATGGATCAAGAAGATGTGGTTTATCTATACCATGGAATACTACATGGCAATGAGAAACAATGAAATCTGGCCATGTGTAGCAACATGGATGGACCTTGAGGGTGTTATGCTGAGCGAAATAAGTCAGGCAGAGAAAGACAAATATCATATGTGTGCACGTATAGGAGGATTAGGAGGGCTTAACAGAGGACCAAGGGGGAGAAGAAGGGGCGGAAATGTGGGGAAAAGGGGAGAGAGGCAAACCATGAGAGACTCTTGAATGCTGACAAAAACTGAGGACTGGTGGATGGGGGAGGAGGGGTGGGCATGGAGGAGGGCACTTGTGGGGATGAGCACTGGGTGTTATGTGGAAACTAATTTGACAATAAACTATTTGTAAAAAAAAAAAAAAAAAAAAGAAGTGTCTAGGGACTTGACAAGTTTTTAGATGCCTGTTCTGGTATCTTCTGTCTAGTGTTTCTGAAAAAAATCACTTCCAAATGCAGAGTCCTTTTATGAATGGGTAGATTTCAGTCATCTCTAATCTTAATAGAGTCTCACCTTTGAGGCGAGATCAGGGTACTTGACTTCATGCTGCTACATATCTTTAAAGGAAAGAAATGGCCAGAGCCCTTTCAGGGCTTGTTGGGCCAAGTTAGAGTTTTATAAGGACCAGGTTCTGAAGAATCTGGTCCACAAGCCAAGTTTTCAGATCTTCCTTCCTTCTGGAAATACCTGTGAATTTACCTGGTGATCATGGTGCTTGAGGCAAAGGGTAATGGGAGGGAGAGATGGGTACTGGAAGTGAGACAGAAGTTGCCCTAACCATCCCCTTGCACATTAATGAGCTGTGCCCTTGACCATGTGAATACACACTGGGTCTCTGCTTTCAAAGTTCCCCAGGGAACAGAGAGAGCCCAGGATATTTCAGCTGACCAGAGCCTTAAGGTGGCACTGATTTTATTACTGACATTTAACCAGAAGGGAGACTGAGACTCAGATGAGGTGACAGTTTAAAGAGGAGAAATGGAACTTTAGCCCAAGTTTCTACTCTACTCAGATGCAGCATGGGAAAACAGTGAAGCCTTGTGGTTAAACATTAGCTTTAGAGTTGGTTACACCTTGGTTTGAAATCGTCTCTGCTGCCTTCTAGTGGTGGGACCTTGACTACTTGGCTAAACTTTATTTCCCATCTGTAAAAGCAAGGATGATATTACTGTTGCCCTTCTAGCCTGGCACTTGGCAAGTGCTCAATAAATACTGGCTATCATTCATCCATAATGGGCCCATCCATGCATTGCCACCCTCACACCTACTTCTGTTGACCTCTTGTAACGCTGAATTAAGTCCCTGCATGCTGATCTATGCTGAGCAGTGTCCTGGAGCAGACTGTATGTTTTTGCAGAAGAGGACATCAAACTGAACAGCACTCTGTTCCTCTGGCCAGACCAGATTGAAGATATCTTTGAAAACAGCCGAAACTTGCTCCTTAGCAAGAGAGATCAGGCTGAGATGGACCTCATTAAAAGGTACAAAGAGAGTCTGAGGTTTTTTTCAGAAATGACACCCAGCTTTGTAACACACTGCAGGTTCCTGGTTCTGCCTAGATCCCCCTACAGGAAGGTGTGGGCGAAGGCTGAAAACAAATGGTGGAGAAGGAATTTCCTTTTGTTTCCCACTGAGGGATGCTCTCTTTAAGCCTGCTTCACTGTGGTGACCCTGCCAGTGCCTTCCCTCCCTGCCTTGAACAATTGGAATTTGGTGGTACAGAGAGAAAAAGACAAAAATAGTGCTATGTAATAATGGCCTCACAATAATAATAGCAAAATTGTCAGCCTTACATTGGAGACCACAGATCTGTGAGTTATCAAGACAGGGATAATAAAGGCATGGTAGGAGGCTGAGAAATTGCTATTTTGCAGCTGGTCTTGTTCAATGCTAATGTGGCTATATCATTTATTCATTCATTATTGTCAATTCAACCAGTATTAAGGATTTTTACTATGGGCTGTGCTGTATTCTAGACATGTAAGTGTGCTTGGCTGCTCAATAAAGATTTTAATCCAGAGGCAGAGAAAATATAGAGATACTGAAAAATCAAACAATGTCAAGCGAAGTGGGCCACGTACCATGTACAGGGCAAAGACATGCATACACATACCCATCCCAGCTTATAACACTTGGTTTATGAACTGTAGTCAAACCAGTTACTATCCCCTTCACATGTGAAATACCCACTGCCTAACTTTAGGTCTTATAGTCCCTGCAAGTACTTAGAAGGAAGGAAAAATGTAGATAAAAGCAGAAATTTCTACATAGGATGGGAGTTTGGGCTGAAGGTGAAAATGTGCACACAAGTTTTTCTTCCAGTGGCCTTTGTCTCTCTCTACCTACATGAATACTGTCCTTGAAACCCAGAACTAGCCCAATAGGTGGTACTGATATTTTTTAATTAATAGACTCTATTTCTTGGAACAGTTTTAAAATTCGCAACAGAATTGAGAAAGTACAGAGTTCCCATTTACCCCATGTCCCTTTACACACAGCCTCCACCATGGAACTGATTTGCAGGTTCAATGAATAGGAGCAAGTTTATCTTTTTTAGCCTTAGTGCCCTCATCCAGAAAGTGGGATAACAGAGTCCATCTCAGATCATTTCGTTTCCTGAGAGGTATCATTTTGCAAAAGGATGAAATGAGATGATGTGATACTGTGCTGAGTGGCTGATACCCAACACTCAGTAGGCATTCAGAAACTATCCGCTTCCTTCATCCTTTGAACAATGACTTATTTGGGGAGAAAAATTGTTTCACTTCCAAACCACAGCCTTGTAAGCATACTCTCAGAACAGTGCTCTAAGACTATTCAGAGGCAGTAAATGCTGTTAAAGTTCAGAAGAGTGATGGGTAGCTCTGGGAGAAATGCGAACTGTCATTTATGGTGAGAAGAGAAGAGCACTGGGTAACCCCCCTTGGAGGGGCGATTCTCAGGCTGATAGCATGACTGGTTCCTGAGCTCTCAACAGCAGATTCAGCACAAGAGGAGCTCCAGGAAAGACCCACAGTCCTGGGCCCAACCCTTTCTTTGGTGAACTCTTAAACCTCATGTCCATCATTCTTGCATTAGTCCTGAGAACAGTATGTGAGGAGGGCTGAGCAATATTCACTGAGTCATTCATCTTCTGTGAACGCAACCCCATTCTCTCTCTAAGAAACTTTATCTATTTTCCCAGCCCACATTAATTTTTGGCCTCGGTGCCAATTTTTTCCATTTGCTGTCCCCATCTCAGTTCCCACTGTTCCCTTGGCCCTAGGGGTCATAGTGGCTTCCCTCTGAGGCTACCCATATCTCACCTCTGTAGATAGTTTCTTCATTAAAGCCTCTGTCTTTGGGCATTGAGTGAATTCCATTTCATGCCAGAATTCTGACCAATCCACCGTCTTTGAATCCCTAAATTATCCTCCCTTAGACTCCATATGGTCCCACAAATACAACTCATTTACTCAACCTAGTTTTCCAAGTGCCTGCTATTTACTAATGACTGTATTATTATATGGACTATATACCTATATACTTATTACAGGCATGAAAATACTGCACTATAATGTGCTAAGCAATTATAACTCAACACTGTATAATATAATCTACCTTGTTAGAAAAAATAAAGGTAAATTTGCAACCTGCTTTGTTGCTAAAAGGTCTTCCCTCATCATTCTAGCTAGAGTAGCCCTATATTTCCACACTAAGCACTCTGCCCTGTTTTATTTTCTTCAGAGCATTTATCACCATCAGAAACACCACATTTTATCTTTATGTATGAATTTATCCGTGCATCTCTCAATCCATCCACCCCTCATCCCTCCATGTTCTAGGTCTCCTCAAACTAAAATACAACCTCCATAAGGATAGGGAGCTTAATAGTGTACATCACAAATATATCCCTGATGCCTAGAGCAGTCCTTGGAATGTATTAATCCCTCAATAATAAATATGTAATGGATGACTGAATAATATGTATATACATACATTTTACATGTATGTGTATAATAGATATTATATAGATTTCATATATGTGGACATGTATATATTTACCCATACAGGAAAATATCTGGAAATGTTTAACCACCAGTAGATTCATAGCAGCCATCTTTGAGAGGTAGGATCATAAGTAATATATTATATATATATCCTACATCAGAAGACCAGATTCTCCCCAGGCTTGAGTATGAGTGAACAATGCTAATACTTAGAAAATCAAAAGTGGAAAGTCCAGATGTGATTGGGCTGTCCATTACTTTTAGGTGCTCAGAATTTGAGTCGAAACTTGAGGGCTACAGCAAGGAACTGGAAGGGTTTAGGAAACGTGAAGTGATGACTACAGAAGAAATGAAGAACAATGTTGAAAAGCTTCATGAGCTTTCAAGAAACCTAGATCAAGCACTGGTGGAATTTGAGGTTTGGGGTCTTGGGGCCTTGGGTTGGAGGCTTATGACTCTGTCCTGCTCTCTTGGTTGTGTTTCTTGGTTTTGCATCTTCCTAACATCACCTGTCACGTAGATACTATTGATTGGTTGGTTGACCACTTCTTTCATTGGTTCTTTCAGCTACCTTTTTCTACATCCGACATTATATCAGCTTTTTTATTAGTTGTTGAGTGCACAAAGAAGAAATGGCAGTAGAATAACTTCTCACATATTTTGAGCGTTTATTATGTGCTCAACAGTATACAAAGGGCTTCATATGCAATATATCACTTAACATCCATAACAAATCTTTGGGGTAGGCATTGTTATTTTCCCTATTTAACTCTATTTAAAATGGGAGAACTATGGCTTAGCGAAACTAAGTAAATTTTCCTGAAGATCAACAAATAAGTTCTTTAACCATTAAAGTCCTTATCTTTGAGGCAAGTCAGCATAAGAAAGCAACATCATATAGACAGCTAAAGTACATTAAGAAAATTGTGCAAATGGGGACATGGATATGGTAGAGTGGGATCAAAGATGATGGAGCAAGTACCAAATTATCCTAGAGTTTCATCCAGCTAGATGTTAGCTGTAACGGACCCCTCAGAGGTAGCAAAGGGACCATCTTACTTGAGTCCCTGTCTTGTTTTCCTCTCTCACTCTCCAGATGAACAAGCCATCTTCCTCATCTTGGTGTTCATAGCCTTGAGGAATTTGCCATGGTGGCTTCCAGGGTTCAGAAAAACAGTCACCCAATAAACAGCATTCCCTTTTGTCCTGCAGTTGATCAATAAGGAAGAGGATCTTTTGGAAAAGGAGAAGAGTACCTTCCCTCTTCTGCAAACCGTGTTGACCAGCAAAGTGCCTTATGAGCAGCTGTGGCTGACGACGTACGAGTTTAGCATCAAGTCAGAGGAGTGGATGAATGGTATGCTGCAAGCTCACTCTATTGGGACAGGGTAGGGATGGGATAGTGGATCCAACCTAGCCGGTTCTAGAATAGGGTTTAGCCTTCAGCTTCAGGCCGGACTTTTTATACTTCGTATACTCTGGATTAAAGGAATCACACAATTAAATTTTTCTGATGTGATAATGATGGAAAGTGAGGATTGAAGAGCCAAGACCTTTTGCTAGGGTGAAATGGAAGATGCAGTCACCCAGAGCCATGGATTGCAGAGAGGGAGGGGAGGGGAGAATAAGATGGCATTTGCACTTCTGTGCTCCTTCAAGAAAGGCCAGGGTGCCACAGACATCTGTAAACTACTCCTTTGTCTCTAGATCCTGGAGTCTAGAGAGAGTCAAGGTAGAGTCAACAGGACTTCCTGATTGATCTGAAAGGGGCAAGGAGGGAAAGGGAAGAACCTGGGGTGACTTCCAGATTATTAGCCCAGGCAATTTGTGGATATTGCCATCACTGAACAAGAGAAGTGACAAATTTGTTGGGGAAAAAAGACACATCAACTTGAATATACCGAGTTCAAGGTGTCTGCAAACATCCAAATGGGAACATTAACTAGCAGTTGAGAAAATAAGCCTGAAGTTAAGTTATAGGTTTGGGGCATGTGATTTATATTGGGGAATGATTGAGTATAGATTACAAGTAAAAGGCATGAATGATATCACCTGGGGAGAGGAGATAAGAGTAGAGGACAAACTCGGAGACCCTTACAGCTGAGCCTTCAGCTGTTTCTAGTGCCACAGTATTTCAAGCATAACTGTGATGAACATCTTCATCACCAGTTTTCTGGATGCAATTTTGGTTGCTTTCTTAGAATAAATTCCTGAAAGTGAAATGGCTAAATCAAAGGTCATGTAATGAAAATTATGAGGACTTTTAAAACTGGTTTTGTTGATGACGTTGTTGTTACTGTCTTCTAGAAAAGTTATGTTTTATTACCCTTCTAGCAGCACTTGAGTGCACATTCTTCACACCCTCAATGAACCTGGGAAATGATAGCTTTGAAAACTTTTTGCTGATTTATTTTATTTGTTTGTTTAGTTTTGTTGATTTAATGTTTTTTTATTAAATTTTTTTAAATGTTTATTTTTGAGAGAAAGCAACGGAGTGCAAGCAAGGGAAGGGGCAGAGAGCGAGGAAGACACAGAATCCAAAGCAGGCTCCAGGCTCTGAACCGTCAGCACAGAGCCCAAAGCAGGGCTCGAACCCATGAACTGTGAGATCATGACCGGATCATAACCAACTGAGCCACCCAGGCACCTGTATTGATTTCATGTTTAAATTGTCATTTTCTTTTTCATTTAAAAAATTTTCATTTTCACTGATGCGCTTAAATTTTCCAGGTTATCAGTCATATCTATATAATTATATTTTACCTTCTTTATTTATTTTCATACCCCCTTTTTTTATTCACTGTTCTGTGTTGACCAGCACTTCCAAAATAAACAGTGGTAATAATGGGCACCTCTGTCTTATTCCTGATTTTCATGGGAATTCTCGCAGAGTGTCACCTTTAAACATGATGCTTTTCATTGGTTTGAGATACAAAATTTTTACGGTGTCAGGGAAATATTTATAGTTTACCAAGTCTTTTGTTAGAAAGAGATACTGTGTTAAAAATTTTTTGCACTTAGGGGCATTGAGGCCAGGTCATCATCCAACTTTGGATGAGGTCATGATCTCACAGTTCATGAGTTCGAGCCCTGCATCAGGCTCTGTGCCAACAGCTCAGAGCCTGGAGCCTACTTCAGATTCTGTGTCTCCCTCTTTCTCTACCTCTCCCCTGCTCCCACTCTGTCTCTCTCAAAAATAAATAAACATTAAAAAAATTGTTGTTAATTTTTTACATTTAATTTTTTCAATTCATATGCAGCAAAAAGGACTTTTTTGGCATATAGTTCTATAAATGCTAACACATATATAGATGCACCATGATTAGAAAGCAGAAGTTTCATCATTTTATTTATTTTATTTTATTCTTTTTACTGAGGCAGCTTTTTATTTTTTTATTTTAATTTATTTTATTTTTTTTTACAAATAGTTTATTGTCAAGTTGGTTTCCATATAACACCCAGTGCTCATCCCCACAAGTGCCCTCCTCCATGCCCATCTCCCCCCTCCCCTCCCACACCCATCAGCCCTCAGTTTGTTCTCAGCATTCCAGAGTCTCTCATGGTTTGCCTCTTTCCCTCTCCCCGACTATTTCCCCCTTTCTTCTCCCCCTTGGTCCTCCGTTAAGTTCCTCCTAATCCTCCTATATGTGCAAATATATGTATTTGCCCTTCTCTGCCTGACTTAAGTTTACTGTCAAGTTGGTTTCCATATAACACCCAGTGCTAATCCCCACAAGTGCCATTTTAATAAGATGTCTTGTTCTACCCCTTTGTAGTCACACTTTCCCCAGTGTCGGAAGACCTGGCACTGTTGAGCTCTTCATCGTTACTATAGTTTTGTCTTTTTGAGATTGTAATAGACATGGAATGATACAGTGTGTAACCTTTTGAGAGTGCTTCTTTCACACAGCATGCTACTTTGAGATTCATCCAAGTTGTTGGATTAATCCATAGGTGCTTCCTTCCCTTGATGCTGGGTAGTGTTCCGCTGCATGGATATACCAGTTTGTTTACCCACTTATCCACTGGTAGATATTTGGGCTGTTTCCAGTTTCAGGCTGTTATGAATACGGCTGCTATAAGTAGTCATGCAAGAATTTTTATGTTAACAGAATTTTTCTTTCTTCTGGGGTAAATGCTCAGGAGTAGATTGCTGGGCCATATTTAAAGTTTATATATAACTTCATTTCAAAAATGCCTTGTAATAGCAAAGTGTTCCTAATTCGCCCCTTCTATCTGTTGTATCATTTCTGTTCTTCATTGTACCTATATATAAACTGTAATCATCAAATATATTGTTGCTATTATTATTTTGAACAAACTGTTAACTGTTAGATCAGCTAGGAATAAGAAAAATCAACATATTTATTTTACCTTCACTTATCCCTTCTTTAATGCTCCTCCTTTCTTTATGTAAATCTGTGTTTCTGACAAATCTTTTTACTTCTTTCTGAAGGACTTTTACTGTTTCTTGCAAAGTACCTACTGGCAAATTCCCTCATTTCTGTTTGTCTGAAAAAGTATTTGTTGGTCCTTCAAGTCTCAGGATAGAGAATTGTAGGTTGGTGGGGTTTTTTTCTCTCAATACCTTTAACATTTCATTCCCTCTCTTCTTGTTTTCTGAGGAGAAGTAGAATGTAATGCTTATCTTTGCTTCTCTAAAGGCATGGTGTCCAGCACCCCCTGGCAATTTTCAGGTTTTTTCTTTAACTTTGATTTTCTACAGCTTGACTGTCATATGCCTAGGTAACATTTTTGGCATTTATCCTGGATCTGTGGCTTGGTGTCTGACATTAATTGGGGGGAAATTCTCAGTCATTATTACTTCAAATATTTTTTCCCATTTCTTTCTTCTCCTTCTGGTATTTCCATTACCAGCGAGTTACACATGTTGTAGCTATCCCACAGTTCTTGGCCATTCTGTTCCATTTCTTCCTCCATCTTTTTTTCTTTTTAACTTTGCAAGTTTCTAGTGACATATTCTCAAACTCAAAGATTCTTTCCTCAGTTGCCATCCAGTCTACTAATGAACCCATTTGATATATTCTTACTTCTGTTACAATGTTTTTGCTTTCCAGCAAAGATTTCATTATTGTTGTTATTTAGGTTTCTTGCATCACCTATGTAAACAGTCATGTCATCTGGAAAACTAAGACATTTTTTTCTTCTCTTCCAATCTGTGTGCCTCCTATTTCTTTTTCATGCCTCATTGTACTGTCTAGGACTTTAAGTATGATGTTGATTAGGAATTATGAGAGTGAAAATTCTTGCCTTGTCTTAGGGAAAAAGTATTTCATCTTTCATCTTTAACAATAAGGGATTTGTGGGGTGCCTGGATGGCTTAGTCGGTTGAGCATCCGACTTTCGCTTGGGTCATGATCTTGCGGTTCGTGGGTTCAAGCCCCTCGTCGGGCTCTGTGCTGACTGCCAGCTCAGAGCCTGGAGCCTGTTTCAGTCTGTGACTCCCTCTCTCTCTGACCCTCCCCTGCTCACGCTGTCTCTCTCTCTCTCTCTCCTAGAAATAAATAAAATAAACCGCTGTCTAAAACAAAACAAAACAAAACAAAACAAAAAAAACAATAAGGGATTTGTTATTTTTTCTTTCTTTTTTTCTTTCATTCTTTCTTGTATTCTTTATCCTTTTTTGGTGTTTGTTTTTTTTTATAGAAAAGCCTTAAATTGTATTCACTCATTCATTCATGAGAGAGAGAGAAAATGAGCAGAGGAGGGACAAACAGGAGGGACAGAGAGAGAGGAAGGACAGAGGATCAGAACTGGGATATGAAGTGGGATTGATGGAGGGCTCTAATTCATGAACCACAAGAGCATGACTGGAGCTGAAGTCAGAAGCTTAACTAACTGAGCTACACAGGCATGCCTGGTTTTGTTTTTTAAAATCACTTTGTTATAGTATGATTGACATGTAAAAAGATGTACATATTTCGTTTTTAAAAAATTTTTTTTAATGTTTTATTTCTGAGAGAGAGAAAGCGTGAGCAGAAGAGGGTCAGAGAGAGAGAGAGAGAGAGAGAGATACAGAATCTGAAACAGGCTCCAGGCTCTGAGCTAGCTGTCAGCACAGAGCCTGACACAGGTCTCGAACCCACGAACTGTGAGATCATGACCTGAGCTGAAGTTGGACGCTTAACCGACTGAGCCACCCAGGCACCCCTTTACATATTTCCAATATACAAGAGTATAGTGATAGTATAGGTTTTTCATAGATGCCCTTTATCAAGCTGATAAGCTCCTTTCTATTCCTAGTTGGTTTAGCGGTTTTATCTTAAATGGATACTGAATTTTTTAAAAATGCTTTTTCCACATCAAATGATATTATCATGTGATTTTCTTTTTTTAGATTGTTAATAAAGCTTATTACATTGTTTGATTTTCAAATATTAAACAAGCCTCACATTCCCATGAAAAACCTCAATTGGACATGGTGTATTATTATACATATAATTTCAAAAAGTTTTAATTTTTGATTTTTCAACTCAAAAGTGGGCTAATGAAGCAAGTTAAATTAACAAAGCTTTATTTGATCTTGGTAGCTATGAAATAAGAGTATTTTTGAGTAAATTAGTAACATCATGACACAAGAGTTAACACCAATTTGATATATCCATGGGGAAGAAAGCAGCAGCATGGAAGGATTTTGACTGAATGTGAAACCCAAATTCTGTAGGATCCCTCTGAAGAAAAGGAGGAGAAGGAAATTAATGTTTCGGAGCACTTTGGTTTTTTAAATGAGGGGTCAGTTTTTGTTTTGAAAAGAATCAGTTTACAGTAATTTCAAACTTAAGTAAAAGTTGCCAGAGCTCCATGTGTAGCAACATGGATGGACCTGGAGGGTGTTATGCTTAGCGAAATAAGTCAGGCAGAGAAGGACAAATATCATGTTTGCACATATAGGAGGATTAGGAGGAACTTAACTGAGGACCATGGGGGAAAAAGGGGGGAATGGTGGGGGAAAGGGAGAGAGGCAAACCATGATAGACTCTTGAATGCTGAGAAACAAACTGAGGACTGATGGATGTGGGGGGGAGGGGGAAGATGGGCATGGAGGAGGGCACTTGTGGGGATGAGCACTGGGTGTTATATGGAAACCAACTTGACAATAAACTATTTGTAAGAAAAAAAAAAGTTTCCAGAGCTATACGAAGAACTCCCTAAATCCTCATTCACCCATATTCCCCATTTGTTAATATTTCACAGCATTTGTGGACCACCTTATACTGCTCTGTAATAGCATCTACAACCACTGCTAACAACTGATTCCCTAACTGTACTTGCTTTACACGTCAGGCATTGCATTGTGCTCACCTTTACTTACCTTGCTTAATGCTCACGATCACCTGCCTAGGTATCTGTTATTACCCCTGTATCATAGGTGATAGCGTTGAGGCTTAGAAAAGTTCAGATAAATATGTCCAGTGTTTCATTGGCTAAGTAGAGGTTTTAGATCCAGACCCAACTCCAAAGTCTGTTTGTTCCAATATCCATACCATAGATAGGCACAATCCTAAATTCAGGGAATTAAAGGTACAAATGACTAACATCTAGTTGGTGGTCTGACCGTTCTCTCACCCGATGATTTCTATTTCAGGACCCCTCTTTTTGCTGAATGCTGAGGAAATCTCAGAGGAAGTAGGGAATATGTGGAGAACGATATATAAATTGACCAAGACCCTAGCCGATGTACCTGCACCCAGGCGGTTAGCGGAGAATGTGAAAATGAAGATTGATAAATTCAAGCAGCACATCCCTATCCTCAGCATCTCCTGCAACCCAGGGATGAAAGACCGGCACTGGCAGCAGGTGCCTGTCACTGTCCACCCCTAGCCAGCCAACCCATGCCCGATCCATACCTGGTCCTGGTAGCCCTTTGGAAGGCAGGAACCATTACTGGGTCAAGCCTCTCCTTTCTGAAAGGAGAATTTGCTTGAAGCCGAGGAGTTATTAATGGGACGGAAAGTCTTAAAAATTTTTTTTAACATTTATTTATTTTTGAGAGACAGAGCATGATCGTGAGAGGAACAGAGAGAGAGGGAGACACAGAATCTGAGCAGGCTCCAGGTTCTGAGGTGTCAGCACAGAGCCCGAAGCGGGGCTCGAGCTGTGAGATCATGACCTGAGCCAAAGTCGGATGCTTAACAGACTGAGCCACCTAGGCGCCCTGGGAAAGTCTTTTAAAGGAAGGAAATGGGCAGGATATGGGATGAAATGCCTGTCTCTTTACATAAACAGGTTGACCCCTTTCTTTGGGGACCCAATTATTAATGATTGAGTTTTTCTGTAGCCAGTGGCTAGGAAGAAAGCATAGTCTGCTTTCCTAAGCAAGTGGCTGCTCAGGGCCCTAAAGGATGATAAGGGCATTGAATTACAGTAGGAGGGGCCTGGATTTGACCCTTGATGAAGGACACACAAAAGAGAAAGCCATGCCTTTTCCTGAGACCTCCTGACAATGCCAGATGATTCCTCCTTGGGCTGATGATACTGTAGAGCCTCATCGTCCAGCAGGCTATGTTCAGAATTAATACCTCACTCCTTTCAGCCCCTTTAGTCTATAAATGAGAATAATAAATATTCTCCCCTAAAAATAGTTGGGACTTTTATAAGCAACCAAGTGTGAGGGTGATAAGTGTGGTGTGAACACTAAGCAGAAAAAAGAAAACTCACTGTGTTTCTAAAATAATCATCACATTCAAGGGCTAGCAGTGGCCTTGAAACGTCCTCCACCAGGGAGGTGGAGATGAGACAGCCTCTCCATAAGCAGTTTTCTCTGTGACTTGGCCTGGAATTCCCTATTTCAGAAAACATGCCCGAGACTGAGGACATGTCTGTAGAAGGACCTAATCTGATAGCACACCCATTACCTTCCAGAGAATGAAGTCTGAGCTCAGAGCACTTTGATCTCTCTGAGAAGACCAAGATCTTTTTTAAAAAAAAATTTTTTAATGTTTTATTTATTTCTGAGAGAGAGAGACAGACAGACAGCGTGAGCAGGGGAGGGTCACAGAGAGAGGGAGGCACAGAATCTGAAACAGACTCCAGGCTCTGAGCTAGTTGTCAGCACAGAGCACGACGTGGGGCTCGAACCAATGAGCTGTGAGATCATGACCTGAGCCAAAGTGGACGCTTAACTGACTGAGCCACCCTGGCGCCCCAAGAAGACCAAGATCTTGATGTGTGAGAGATTCTGGATTTTTCTGTAAAGAGGAACTGCTTGTAGTTTCCCAGAAAGCCTTAAAACTCAACACCTAAGCAAAGGGTGTAAAGGAGGGCAGGGGAGAGGTCCTCTTAGGAGACTTCTGGTGTTGTGCTGCCCCAGCAGAGGGGTCTGCACAGGAGCAGCTGCCCCCACTTGGTGCTCATAGGGTGCCTCTCCCTATGAACCTAGCCTGACTAGAATCTTGGCCCATTTGGAGGGTTGGGGAGGTTGAATAGACAAGTGGCCTTTGGGAGTGCTAGGTCTCTCCATGAGATGGCACTATAGAAAGTGCCCTCAGAAAAAAAGAAGAAAAGAAAGTGCCCTTATCAGTGGCCTTTAAAAAAAAGAAAAACCTCAGGAGACTCAGAAGGCCATCTCCTCCACGTGGTCCTTTCCCTGGGATGATGCTATTCTCACACATGAACACTTTAAAAATCCCAGCTATTCCTAGACATTCATAATTCTCATTTACAGATCACTTAGATGGACATATTGGGGGGAAAAATCTTTAGAAAAAGAATAACAGTAATAGCTCAAACATTGAATACCAACTATGAGCTAGACACTGTTGTATACTTTGTGTGGATTCCCTCATTTTATCCTTTGAACTAGGGATGATCATCATCCTTTGAACTAGGGATGATCATCATCTCCATTCCACAGATAAGAAAACTAAGGCTTTGGAGAGAGTAAGTAAATTGTTATGTGGCCAAGTAAGTGGTGGGAAAGGAAATTGGAATCTAGGTCTATCTGACTCAGCCTAGATGGGGGAAATGGGGCAATAAATTATCAGCTCAGAGGGGACAGTAAGCTGTAGGTAAGAGTGGAGTGTAGCCCTAGGAAGGTGGTTCCTGAGTAATGAGCCCCTAAAATGGAACATCAGTGAGCTGAACAATTACAAGTGAGCTCAGAAAGAGGCCTCCAGATACATAAGGAGGTACTGCCACTTGGAGGCCTCTCCTGCCTGTATTGTAGGTCAAACCACAAGCTACCCTAGTGACAGCTACAGGCCTAGCCAGTGGCCTGCCCACTCTGCCCAAATGCCTAACTCAGGAGATCCATTTGCACAGGTTCTGGCTCGGGCAGGGGGCTCTGAAGGCTAAACCACCTCTAGCTCTCAAGGCTACAAAATGTAATTCTGGGGTTTTCGGGTGGCTGTGCTGTGGCTTCTGACCATTTCCCGGAACTTAAGCAGGAAGGGCTAATCCCTTTATTTGGGGCACTGATATCAGCAAAGGGTTTGCTACTGTGGTTTAAAACAAGATGGAACAAGGTGACATTTGACTTAGGAAGAAACCATGGTGATGTGTACCAAAGCTAACCCTCTAGGACCATGCTGCCCAATGAAAATAATACGAGCCATATGTCTAGTGTTAAAGTTTCTAGTAGCCACGCTTTTTAAAAGCACAGATGAAATAAATTTTATATTTCATGTAACCAAACATTCAAAATATTTATTCCAATAGGTAGTCGATGTAAAAAATGTGTGATCTCATATTTTTCATAAGTCATGGAAACATGGCATGCTTTTATACCTGGAGCACATCTCAGTTTGGGCTAGTCACGTTTCAAGTTCTCAATAGCCACAAGGAACAAGTGACTCCGTAGTGGACAGGACAGCTGTAGGCTCTTAGAATTAAAAGGCCAGATGTTTTGTTAGTCTCTGTAATTAACAAAAGCAATTACAAAAATATATATATAGGGGCTCCTGGGTGGCTCAGTCAGTTAAGCATCCAGCTTTGGCTCAGGTCACGATCTCACTGTTAGCAAGTTCAAGCCCTGCATCAGGCTCTGTGCTGACAGCTCAGAGCCTAGAGCCTGCTTCAGGTTCTGTGTCTGCCTCTCTCTGTCTGCCCCTTCTCTACTCATGCTTTGTCTCTCTCTCAAAATTAAACATTAAGAAAAAAAATTTTAATAATAAATAAAACTACCAATCCTCTGAGTCTTGGCCAAGTCCTATGCCAAGTGCTTTATGTAGTTATATCATTTAATCCTAGAGATGGTGTGTGTTCTAAACCATATTTTTAGGTATTGAGAATAAATCAAAGTCCATAGCCACCAGGAACAGTTGTGCAGACTGTGTACTCCACAGCTCTGGGGAATGCTGTTTTTGTGTGCTGCAGTCTGAATTATACTTTTTAGAGTTATGCAGTATATAGCTTTCACAACTGTACATAGAAGACCTAAGAGACCTACTAAACATGATGGAGAAGAGCTTGGGTCCAAGTCCCAATTCTGCCATTTATTAGTTGAATGGTCTCGGACAAGGTATTTATTTTCTTTGTCTCAGTTTCCTTATGTGTAAAACAAGAGTAGTAATGCATTAATATCTTCCTAATCATATTGGGGGAATGAAATGAGCATGTAAAGGTCTTGAGACAGTGCCTACTTCATAGTAAGTCCTCAGTAAGTGTTCATTACTTCTGATTTCCACTATCCTAGTGGTGTTCCAGGTGTCCTCAGGACCCAGATTGGAAGCCATTTGAATTAGCTGGTTCACTCATGCTTTCACTCCATAAATACTTATTGATGCCTACTGACTTCCAGGCCCTGGGGACACAGGGCTAAGTAGGACAGAACAGCCCACAGCTCTCACATTCATTTCTGCTCTGACATTCTGTAGTCCTCCTGGGCTTGAACAGAGATGAAATCGGGTACTAGGTGAGCCTCCTTTGGTCCTCTTGCTCCTCCTCTTGAGCACATGTAACCCTCATCCTCTGCAGATCTCTGCCTTTGAGAAAAGTATTCAAAGCCGTCAGAGACTTCATGTGAGACCTTCTTCAGGGATGTTTTCACTTAAAAGACAGGTTTGGGGTAGTATTTACACCAAAGGAATGGGCACAGTTGTGAACGGTTATAAGAAATTAGCACACTGGCGTAGAAAGGAAGATATTTGGACAGATGGGGTTTCTTCCTTCTCAGCATCCTCAGATCACAGAATTTCGGGGGTCTGTGTACACATGGCTTACTCCTTTTACTGAGCAAACACTTACTGCAGCTTGTCATGGACCAGGCTTTGCACTAGGAGCACAAAAGCAAACCAGATCTGGCTGCACCCCCCAGGATGCTCACAAGTTGGCACCACCAGTCCTTACAAGGACCACCAAGTGCTGGTGGACAGAGACCCCCAGTAAGCCAGAGAGAATGCAGTGTGGGCCCTAGGCTGCCTCCTACAATTTTAGACCCGCACCATTCAATTGCCACTAGCTGTACACAGCTGTTCAAATTTAAGTAAAACTAAGTAAAAATTAAAACTCAGTTCCTCTGTCACACTAACCACATTTCGAGGGCTCAATGGCTAAATGTGACTGGTGGCTACTATAAGGGACAGTGCAGAGTACAACATCATATAAAGCCTACTGGCCAGTACTACCTTGGACAATACACACTTGTTCTTTTTTCTGCAGATCAGTGAAATCGTCGGCTGTGAAATAAAACCCACAGAAACGACTTGCCTTTCAAATATGCTGGAATATGGATTCGGCAAATTCATTGACAAGTAAGACTCCTTCTCTCCTTCAGGAAACTTTTTGGTCAAAATATCAGTTCCCACGTTATATGACTGGCCTCAGGCTGTCTTTCTTCTTATGGTTCAGGGTAACTTGAGCATTTTTAGTAACCTCCACCTCAGGTGACTAGCTACTGGTGAAACTCACTTTTAGTTGCTGGGTTGATGATGGCTTATAACTAGAAAATTGAGTCAGAAATTTTATTTTAAAGGGAAATTACAAAAAAAAAAACAAATAAAAAAGTTTTTGGAACCTGAGCTCCAGCCCATGTAAAACCATTCCACATTTTTTGGCCTTCAGTTCCTTCCTCCCTTCCTTTCTGAGATGTAGAAAGAGAGGGACAGAGGATCTGAACTGGGCTTTGTGCTGACAGCAGAATCTGATGCAGGGCTCAAACTCATGATCCGTGAGATCACCGCCCGAGTGGAAGTTGGATGCCCAACCTACCGAGCCACCCAGGCACCCCCAGTTTCCTCTTTTAAACAGAAAAATAACAATAAACAGGAGCAGCTCTCTGAGTTCTTAGAGTCCAGGAAACATGGTCCAGTAAGAGAACATCTCACTTGCTTTCTCCTTTTCTCCAAATGCCATGGAGTCTGTGTGCAAGAATCTAAGCTCTTTGAATTGCTGTTTTCAGGACCCAGATGCTCGTTGGACCCTCACTGTTTTTCCACACCTCCTTCACGACACGGGGTGCGAGATGTACTGCCTAGACCACAGTCCCTAACCCTGTTAGACAGATGGGTTCAGGTCTAACTCAACACACACTTCTCAGAGCATGGTCGCAGACCAGCTGTGTCAGCATCACTTGGGAACCTGTTAGAAATGTACATTCTCAGGGTGGCTGGGTGGCTCAGTTGGTTGAACGTCCGGCTTCAGCTCATGTCATGATCTCATGGTTCGTGGGTTTGAGCCCCACGTTGGGCTCTGTGCTGACAGCTCAGAGCCTGGAGCCTGTCTTCGGATTCTGTGTCTCCGTCTCTCTCTGACCCTCCCCTGCTCACACTGTCTTTCTCTCTCTCTCAAAAATAAATAAAAACGTTAAAAAAAAAAAAAGGTGTACATTCTTGGGCCCCATCCCTGTCTGCTGAATCAGAAATTCTAGGTGTAGACCCTGTAATCTATACTTTAACCAGTTTTTTAGATCAGCACTGTCTAGTCCAGGAGCCATCAGCCACATATCCTACTGAGCCCTTGAAATATAACTATTCTGAATTAGAGGGGCTGGATTTCAAAGGCTTATTAAGAAAAAAAAAAAAAGCAAAATGTCTAATGAGCTTTAACATTGATTATATGTTGAAATGAATATTTTGGATATACTGAGTTAAATAAATTATTAAAATAATTTTTACCTGCTTTTTACATTTTCAAAATATGGCTATTGGAAACCTTAAAATGCCGTGTGGCTCAACTTTTATTTACAATGGGTTGGGCACCTGGATGGCTCAGCTGGTTAAGCGTCCAACTTTGGCTCACGTCATGGTTTCACAGTTCATGGGTTCGAGCCCCACGTCGGGCTCTGTACTGACAGCTAGCTCATAGCCTGGGACCTGCTTCTGATTCTGTGCCTCCCTCTCTCTCTGACCCTCCCCTGGTTATGCTCTCTCTCTCTCTCGCTCTCTCTCTCTCTCTCTCTCTCAGAAATAAATTTAAAAAAATAAAAAACAAAAAAACATCAGAATGGGTAGCACTGCTCCAGGTGATTTTGATGCACGCCAGAGTTTGGAACCCTTTTCTCCATTCCCATGGGATACATCCCCAAAATCTCTCTTCCACCTGAATTCTCTGACTCCCAATCTCCCAATATCACCATTATAGTCTCTCTGTGAGAAGGAATCCTAGAGACAGATCAGTGAAATGGTTGGCCATGAAATAAAACCCATAGAAAGTGTAGGTTATTTCATGAAAAAGCCTCATTTTCCCCAATAAGATAGATGTTTTTAAGCGACCAGCTATAGAATATTTATGCTACACCAAGCATTTAATAAACATCAACCAACTTATCCATCACTCTAACCTAATGTTGTAGCTGCTATTATTATTCCTGTTTTACAGATAAGGAAGTAAGTTGATCTGAGTGTTTACGTAACTTGGCAGAGGTCACAGCTAGTAACTGAATAAACCAAGACCCAAGCCCAGACTGGATGACTCAAGAGCCAAAACCATTATTACCCTGTACTGACTAAAACTAAACTCATCTAAGGAGACAGAAACCAAGCAAACACCCAGCAACTCTGCCACTTTCCATGCCAGCCTTTCCCACTGGGACAAACCCAGAAGTGGTGACACTTTGGCTGAGTTTGCCTCTCAGTCTCCTGTTCTATAAAATGGGAAGAAGAATAATAGCTGGGCAATTAGAGTCACGTTGAGGGTTATGAGTTAAGGCATGTAACCTGAGCTAACATCTAAGTTCTCAGCCACCACCTGTTAGTGAGGCGTGCCATCCCAGGTCCCCATCAACCTGTAGTTAATGCAGCTTTGTCACAGCACACTGTTTATGAGCTCCTTTAGCACATTTGGTTATGGTCAACTCTTGGACTTCAAGGACTCCCAAACTCATTAATCTTCCCCCTGTGCAATTATTTGCATAATTATAAGTCATAAAGCATGTTGCAAACATTTTATCTTATTTAATTATACCAACAACCTCTGATATGTGCAGATGCAAGTCACTACAGCCTGTCAAGTGACTTTGTCATGGCCATGCAGCCAGCCTCCTTGTCTCATACCCACCTGGGCTGGCACCTACCTTTATTAATTATTTCCTGTATGCACACTCATTTTGTCATATCCCAAGGAGGTCACATTTAAGATGATGACCATCCTGCTGAAGTCTTGATCAGCCATTCTTTGGAATGGGCCTCATCCACTACCCTGAAGGAGGCTGAGCAAGGGTTCTCAGCTCTGTTTACTTGACCCTATTTGGCTGACCACATGTGGACAATTCTCTTGCTTCTTCTTATAAGGAAAGGGGAAAAAAAAACATAGTGGAGGAGGAAGAAACACCGGATTGGAAGTCAGAGGAACTAGTGTCTGGACCTGCTTCCAGCACCCCCCAGCTGCAAGTGTGGCTCTGGAGACATCACTTGCTTCATCTGGACTTCAGTTTCCTCACCTGTATGCAAAGACCAGATACTGTCTTCTCCAGTGAAGCTTGCAGTGAAAGACAGGTGCTGAGGCAGAGAGAATAGTCCCTACCTTCTCCTTCCAAGAACTTGGCTTCCTGGTTCTTCCCAATTCCCAGGCCACACCTGAGTTTGGACCCCAACTCTCCATGTGGAAGCGAGAAGAAAGGAACTTGTCTTCCCCTTTTCTTTGGAACAGAGGGGCCATAGATGTGGACCCAGCATATCAGGAAAATAGCGGTGGTTTTTAAAAAGATAGGGACATGAGCACCTGGGTGACTCAGTTGGTCGGGTGTCCAGCTTCAGCCCAGGTCATGATCTCTTGGTCCATGAGTTCAGGCCCTGCATTGGGCTCTGTGCTGACAGCTCAACCTGGAGCCTGCTTCAGATTCTCTGTCTCCCTCTCTCTCTGACCCTCCCCTGCTTACATTCTATCTCTCTTTCTCTCTGTCTCTCAAAAATAAACAAACATTAAAATTAAAAAGGTAGGGACAAGGTGCCTGGCTGACTGACTTGGCAGAGCATGTGACTCTTGATCTTGGGGCTGTGAGTTCAAGCCCCATATTGGGTATCCAGATTATGTTAAAAAAAAAAAAAAAAAGGGCAGGGGTAGGAAGTGGAGCAAAGCCATCCTGTAAATTAACAGAAGTTCTAAAATCTAAACAGGAAGTCAGAATAATAATTCTAAGGTAAATAAGAAGTAAATGAAAATAGAGAAAAGGAGGTCTTATTTTAATGGCTTTGAAAGAATGGTTCTCAACTGGGGACAGTCCACACACACACACACACACACACACAGGGAAATATTTGACAATATCTGGAGACATTTTTCTTTGCCACAACTGACAGGAGGTCTGCTACTGGCATTTAAACATCCTACAATGCACAGGACAACCCCGTCTCCCAGCGAAGAGTTAATTAGTATTAGTTTGCTAGGGTGATATAACAATACCAAAGACTGGGTGGTGTAAACAACAGAAACTTATTTTCTCATAGTTCTGGATGCTGGAAATCCAAGATCAAGGCATTAGCAGAATTGGTTTCTTGTGAGGCCTCTCTTTTTGGTTTGCAGAAGGCCACCTTCTCCCTGTATCCTCACATGGTCTTCCCTCTGTGTGTGTCTTTCTTAATCTCATTTAAGTATCCCAGTCATATTGGATTAGAACTCACCCTAATGCCCTCATTGTAACTGAATTCTTTTTTAAAAGTTTAATTCCAGCATATTAGTGTTATATTACTTTCAGGTGTATAATACAGTGATCAACAATTCTATACCTAACTGAACTACCTCTTTCAAGACCCTATCTCAGGGCACCTGGCTGGCTCAGTTGGTTAAGCATCTGACTTCAGCTCAGGTCATGATCTCATGTTGGTGGGTTTGAGCCCCACATCAGACTCTGCTGACAGCTCAGTGCCTGAAGCCTGCTTCAGATTCTGTGTCTCCCTGTCTCTGCCCCTCCCCTGCTCATGCTGTGTCTGACTCTCTCTCTCTCAAAAATAAATAATAAACATTTTTTAAAAAAAGACTCTATCTCTGGGACACCTGGCTGGCTCAGTGGATTAAGCATCCGAGTCTTGATTTCCTCTCAGATCATGATCTGATGGTTTTTGTGAGTTCAACCCTAACATTGGGCTCTGCACAGCTGGCAGGATAGAGCCTGCTTGGGACTCTCTCCCCCTTTTTCTCTGCCCCTCCCCCAGTCACACTGCCCCCATCTCTCTCAAAATAGATAATTAAACTTCAAAACTAAAAATAAAGACTGTCTCCAAATAGGGTACCCCTCATTCTGAGATTCTGGGGTTTAGGACTTCAACATATGATTTTAAAAAAATTTTTTTAATGTTTTATTTATTTCTGAGAGAGAGAGAGAAAGAGAGAGAGAGACAGCATGAGCAGGGAAGGGTCAGAGAGTGAGGGAGACACAGAATCCAAAACAGGCTCCAGGCTCTGAGCTGGCTGTCAGCACAGAGCTTGATGTGGGGCTCGAACCCACAAACCGTGAGTTCGTGACCTGGGCCAAAGTCAGACGCTTAACTGAATGAGCCACCCAGGTGCCCCTAACACATGATTTTTGAGGAGACGCAATTCAGCACATAACAGCCCATAGGCCACTGGTGCCCAGGGTAAGAAACCCTGCAAAACACTGGATATAACCGGTACATCTTAGAACTGGACAGTAAACATTTTAGTAAAATCAAGGGCATTTTCAATTTGTCTTAGGATGAACCAAAATTCTTCCTCCGCCATGTTTTTGGGGCTTTCCCTCCTCCTGTTGATGTTCCTATTGCTGTGTTCTCTCTAGACTGGAGCCCATTGGTGCAGCTGCCAGTAAGGAGTACTCCCTGGAGAAAAACCTGGAGAAAATGAAGTTAGACTGGGCCAACATGACATTCAACTTTGTAAAGTACAGGGACACTGTGAGTGTCAGTCTATCCACCCAGCTCCCTGACAGCAGCCCCTTGATTATGTAGCAGGTGACAGAGGGGAGTCCTTCAAGATTGCAATAGCGCTTGGGAAGGAAGGAACCCTAACACCTTGTTTTTTAATTTATTTTTATTGAGATATAATTGACATGCAACATTGTGTAAGTTTGAGATGTAAAACGTGTTGATTTGATACATTTATGTATTACAATATGATCACCACCCTAGTGTTAGCTAACAGTTCTGTGATGTCACATAATTATCATTTCTTTTTTGTGGTAGGAACAGTTAAGATCCAGTCTCTTAGCAACTTTGGAGTTTTCCATGGAGTCTTGTTGTCTATATCACTATTACTATTCCTGTGCATTAGATTGTTTACTCCCATCTGCCTTCACGTGCTGGTTATTCTTTCTCTGGGCCCCACCGGAAGGCTGCATTTTTATTTTTTATTTTATTTTTTTCCCTTCATAGTTCATTGTCAGGTTGGTTTCCATATAACACCCAGTGCTCATCCCAACAAGTGCCCTTCTCCATGCCCATCACCCCCCTTCCCCCCACCCCCATCAGCCCTCAGTTTGTTCTCAGCATTCAAGAGTCCCTCCTGGTTTGCCTCCTTCCCTCTCCCCAACTATTTTTCCCCTTCTGCTCCCCCATGGTTCTCTGTTAAGTTTCTCGTAATCCACCTATATGTGAAAGCATACAGAACTGTCCTTCTCTGCCTGACTTATTTCACTCAGCATAACACCCTCAAGTTCCATCCATGTTGCTAACAAATGGCCAGATTTCATTTTTTCTCATTGCCATGTAGTATTCCATTGTATAGATAAACCACAACTTCTTGATCCATTCATCCATTGATGGACACTTAGGCTCTTTCCATGATTTGGCTATTGTTGAGAGTGCTGCCATGAACATTGGGGTACATGTATCTGGAAGGGTGCATTTTTAAATGAGAAAGACCTTTTGATTGAGCGCAACAAGCTTTCTCATTGCAAAGAACTGAGTAAGCCTGCTGAGTTAGCATCCCAGGGAGGATTCTCCAGGTCTCTCAGAAGCATACCTAGTTAAACAATGCTTACAGCATCTCAAAAAAAAAAAAAAAATCCCAATTGATTCTTTCTGGCTCCTCTTACCCACAGAATTCCTAGGCATCTGTATTTTTTAGGCACTCCTGATTTTTTTAATCTAACGTGCAGTACAGATTAAGAAACTCTCTGTCCACCAGGCTACATGTTATCTTTTTGTGACTTCTCCACTGCTTTAGCTTGAATGGTCATGACACCTTGATGTCATGTGGATAGGAACTATAGCTAAGCCAATATAAGGGAAGAGAACTGGGGCCTGTCTCAGCAAGACCAGGCCACTGGGGGTGCCAGCAGCTTAGTGCTACACCACCTGATGGGATTAAATACTGCTCGGGGCTGTTGGGCTGGGGTGAGAAGTTGAGATCGGGAACCTGGGAACAACTCAGTTGCACCAGGCACATTTTCAGATTTTGGGACTGACGCAAGTATAGAGAAGGATCAACAGCAAAAGGGAGTCACAGTAGCACTTTTTACAAAGCTAGACACACCTTCGGATTCAGAGCTACTGGTAGAAGGTACATGAGAGAATATATCCTGCTTCCAACTTAACCACTCAAATGTAGGCCTGAAGGAAGTGAAAACAGAGCCAGAAAAGCCAGACCTGCCAGGGAGGGGCAGACCCTTATCAGCTTGCTCACCACAGTAGTCCAGGAAGAAGAAGAGTGCCATTCACAGGGGCTGACCTCCAAGGCACAGTAACCTGAACGACTAGTAGAATATGGCCCAGTAAATGTACAGGCAAAAGTTCCCAAGCTTTTTTCTATATGTGGAGCCTTTTGTGTCTCAGTGCTTTTTTTTTTTATAGTTCCCTTCCATGGGCTGAAAAAGACACCTAACAACTTTCTTTATGAAGTAATAAGGTTCAAACAACTTTAGTAAGTATTTGTGTCCCATCAAGAACTGTTTTCTTTAAAATCCATATAAATTGAAAGAAAAAAATATTTGTTTCATTTTTAAATAACCACAACTAATTGCTGTGAGTTTGCTGCAGTGCCCAGGGGTACCTTGGCACACAGTATGGGAACCACAGGTCGAGGTCCAACCAGTCAGATCAGCAGCTCATCCTACCTGAGGGAGAGCCAGCAAAGCAAGTGGACAGGAAGGTAGGAACATAGAGAAAGGACTAGAATAATATACCCTCCCCTACCCTGTCCCCAACAGATACTAGTTGCAGGTCTGGGCTGGAACCATATTTGATTTCTGCAAAGGAGGTAGAAAATAAATGTCTTTAAGAACACTTTCAAGGAAGAAAATAGAATTCCATGCCCTGTAAAACAGATTTCTGTCCCCTTTGGGTAGAGATCTAAGCTGTGGGGCCTTTGGAGATCAGCATGAAAAGTGGGGACCAGTTTTGACTGGTTGGGGAATCTTTGTTCACAGGATACAAGCATCTTGTGTGCGGTTGATGACATTCAGCTGTTACTTGATGATCATGTGATAAAGACCCAGACCATGTGTGGCTCTCCATTCATCAAACCAATAGAAGCAGAATGCCGGGTAAGAGGAAATGAGGTTGAGGGTTCGTGATGTCTCATTAGCTCTGGGTTTGCTGGAGGAGGGAGAAGATTTTTAAGTTCAGTTAACAAAGAAGCTTACTTTTTCCTGATTGGAAAAAATAAATAACACAAGACTGAAAGCAGTAACCATCCAAGTAAGCATATGGCATGCTGAGCCTTTACAGCAGTCTGCCAAAAGAGAAGATGAGATGATTTTAATGCCCTGGATAAAAATACATTTGGAAAGTATTTTATGAGCCAGAGTAATCTAGACTATAAACTACATAAGGATAGGGGTTTGGGCTCCTTTCTTTCCTCGTTGTTTGTAGAAGTAGCATAAGCTAAGGGCACAGACTCTGGAGCCAGACTTCCTGGGTTCAAATCCTGGCTTTGTACCTTGTTGTGTGACCTTGGGCAAGTTACTTGAACTGTTGTATGTCCATTTCTGTATCTGTAAAGTGAGGTTTGTAATAGTATCTCCCTCATAAATTTGTTGGATTAAACTGGTTTCACATATATAGAGGACTCAGACCATCACTTGTCACAGAGTAAGTATTCTACATGATATTAATATTGTTCCACTGGAAAAACTGCATGAGGGCAAGAACTTGTTTCTTTCATTGCTGTATCCATGTTGCCTAGAGCGATGTCAGAACACTGCAGGCAAATACTCAATAAGTGTTTTTTTAAACAAGCGAATGAGCAAATGAATGAATGAATCCATCCAATTTGTTCTGGCAGTGAGCCATTGTTGCAGAGTGTCAGGTTAATGATTCAGATATGAAATGCTAAATTCACAGAAATGGGAAGAAAAGCTGGTTCGCGTGCAGGAAATTTTGGAGGCCTGGTTGAAATGCCAAGCCACCTGGCTGTACCTGGAACCAATCTTCAGCTCAGCAGACATCATAGCCCAAATGCCAGAAGAGGGCAAGAAATTTGCTACTGTTGATAGTTACTGGAAATCACTCACGTCCCAAGCGGTGAGTTTTTCCTCCCTAGCACATCTCACCATCAGGAATGTGGGATGCCATACAGATGTTCCTCATTGCACATTGTAGCCATTTCCCTTGAAATTTATAAGTAAACTAGATTTTTTCGATGTGATATTTTTTTTTCTAATTTTGAAAGCTGTTACTAAAAATTCAAATGTATAAATATATAATACAGAGAGTAGAGGCCTTTTGAAAGCCCACCTCCTTAGAGGCAACTGTTAGCAGTTTGTATGATGTAGTTCTCATTCCTAATGAGGTAGAAGACTGTGTCACAGGTAATGCAGTAGAACTTTTATAGATGGAGGATCATTTTAGAATTCAAATCATTCTCCATATTCAGCTATCTAGTTATTTAACAAGTGTTCATTCAGTACCCACCATTGAATTAATAGTCTGAAAATAACTTGAAGACTAGTATATGATTTCTGCCTTCATAGAATTCACTGTCTTGTGAAGAGAGAGTCAGAGGTAGGAGAGCTATAATAGAAGGATATATAAACAGCTTTTAGAACACAGAACAGTGATTTAGTTGCCTGGGAATGTCAAGGAAGGCAACATTGGAAACAAGCCTTTTAGGATGAGTTCATTGGGTATACGGGGCAATCACGAGTATCCAGTAAGAGAAGTCAAGTCTACTCAAATTGGGGCTCACTTATAAAGAATTTGTCTCAAGAATATTTATCTGCATTAGTGGGAGTTTATCCTGCCCAGCCAGTGGAGCCAGTTTTCATGATATCCTGCTTCCTCCAACTCCATATTCAGATTCTTCAGTTGCAAGCATTTAGTAACAAAAATTCAACTGAATGAATTTTAAAAATCAAACTGGCTTTTTAAAACAATTCATAAATTGGGCAGTATCTCATCTAACAAATAATGGGATGCTCCAAGGAGTTGTACAAAATGGAGGTCTTTTTTTAAAAAAAAATTAAATGTTTATTTTTGAGAGAGAGAGAGAGAGCATGTGTGCACGCAAGCAGGGGAGGGGCAGGGAGAGAGCGAGACACAGAGTCCAAAGCAGGCTCCAGGCTCCAAAGCTGTCAACACAGAGCCAGGCACAAGATTCATATCCATGAACTGTGAGATCATGACCTGAGCCAAAGTCAAACACTTAACCGACTGAGCCATCTAGGCGCCCTGGAAGGTTTTTATAGCCGGAGGAGTCAACCATATCCAGAGGAAGAGGATCATGTTGTATGAGTATTCACCCTTGTGGGATTAGGAGGAAGTTAGCTGGACAGGAAAGTCAGCAGTTGGTGGGCTGATCATACAGTCATTACAATGATCAGCCTCGGAATCTAGTCTCAGAATCTAGGAACCGCATGATGATATTCTCTCTCTCTCTCTCTCTCTCTCTCTCTCTCTCTCTCTCAATATAACCAAGGTGAAAGATACCAGGGTTCTGATGGCAGCAGACCAGCCGCGGATGGCTGAGAGGCTTCAGGAAGCCAATCTCCTCTTAGACGACATCCAGAAGGGGCTGAATGATTACTTGGAGAAGAAGAGACTGTTTTTCCCCAGGTATTCAGTACTGTTCTTTTGTTTGGAGTTGCCTTTTTGACCCATATATAGGTAGAATTACATTTTTCATCCGAGGGTTGGCTTCTACCGATCTATTTCATAGTCTTTCCTGGTTCTCCATTCCCCACAAACCAGCTTTCAGAAGTAGGGCATGTCTTCCTGGCCATGGTTTAGAATTAGGTCGAATGGACACCAGTGGGGACCAAATCCACACTTTAGCCAACCATCATGGTCAAATACCCAGTTGAAGAGATATAGTAGTTATGATGAAGAGCCTAGACTTGGGAGTTAAACAGACCTCTATATGAGTCCCAGCTCATCCACTTATTAATCTTGACACTTTCAGCAAGTCTACATGAGCCTCAGGTTCTCCACTATAAACTAGAAATATAATAATAGCTCCTACCTCATATATTGTGCATATCAATGAGATAATGCATGTAAAACATTTAGCCATCTAAACAGTTAAATGTTTTTGCCACCAAATTTTGCAGGTTTTGGTAGGTATGTTTATAAATATTTGACTCTTGTTAAATATTTATATTTTTCCTTCTGCATAAAAGTCAAAGTCATTGTAGAGGGTTGGTTTCAGAAAAAGGATCCTTATTTCTGATATCTATCCATGTCACTCCATGTCATTTAACTTAAATTAGGATGTAGGTTTGATCCAAATTTGCTTTTAAGAAAAGTGAATTTTAGTGTTCCCTTGTATGGAGACAAAATTAGTTTCTTGTTTTCCACCACACACACAAAAATTTTTTTTTAATTGAGTAAGCTCCATGCCCAATATGGTGCTTGAATTCATGACCCTGAGATTGAGTCATATGATCTACTAAGCCAACCAGGTACCCCTCCACCACAAATTTTTTAAAATAGTTTGTTTAGGGTTCAGAAATGTCATTGGTGTCTATTTAGTGCAGCACTGTGTGATAGAACTTTCTACAATGATAGAATGTTCTGTATTTTTGCTGTCCAATACAGTAGCCATTAGGCGTGTGCAGCTATATAGCACTTTAAATGTGGCCAGGGTACCTGAGAAAGTGAATTTTTAATGTATTTAATATTAATTTTATAATGTAGATACCCACATATAGCTAATGGCTTTCAGTATTGGACAACACAAACACAGCACAAATCATGGAAAAAACTTCAAGTTGGAAGCACAAAACTTGGGAAGAGGAAACCCCTGAGATTTGGGCTCTTAGTCCCATTCCCATTCCTGTTGTTCTTTATAAAAACGTGAACAATAGCCAACACTAACACAGCATTTACCATATGCCAGGACACTGCTCTAAGTGCCTTACATGTATTAATTTATTTAAACTCACAATAATCCTATGAAGTTGGAAGCATTATTATTATTCCCTTTTACAAATAATTTGCCAGAAGACATAAGACTAGTAAATCCAGGCATTCTGTATAAGATACTCTTATTTAATCTCTCTGACACTCCATTTCTTGCTAAGTTACACACAAACACACATTCTGTCTCACCATGAATATCTCAAAATTTCCTGTTGCATTTTTATAAAGTCAACTCTCAGAAAACATCTTGAGAACATTAATGAATAATTTCACATATTGGAAATTAATTTTATCTTGAAAATATGGAGTGCTAAATAATGATTTTATGTTAAGTTATCCAAGTAATTTAATTATTACTCTTATGGCCTTTGAGCCTTGTTCATTATCACACGTGATGAGTCCATAGAGATCACCTATGTGAATTTTCTTTGGCAGTGGGAGAAATTGATATCCTCATTAGATATTGGTATGTCAGTTAGCCAACAAGTAATTATTGAGCTCTTCCTATCTGTTCAGCACTGCAGCTATAATCCATTAATTTGCTTTACTACATAACACACCTCCTCATAACTTAGAAGCTTAACACAGCAACTGTTTATCTAGCTCACAATTCTGTGGGCTTGCAAATAGGGCTGGGAACAGCAGGGTGGCTCTTCTGGTCATATCAGGGCTCATTTGTGTGACTCTACTCAGCTGGGAGTTGATGGCCTCAATCACTTGTCTAGTGGTTGGCTTCCTTTTGGCTGGGGCAAGCAGGATAGTTGGGCCACATGTCTTTTATCCTCCAGAAAGCGAGCCCGAGTTTATTCACATGGTGGTGGTCACAGGGTTCCCAAGGCCAGCAAGAGTGGAGGCTGTAAGGCTTCTTGAGATCTAGGGTTAGAACGTGCACAAATGCATGTTTGCCATGTTCTTTTGCCCAAAGCAGGACACAGAGCCCAGCCAAGTTTGAGACACGTGAAAATAGATCTGACTTCTTGTAGAAAGGAACCATAAATAACATGGCTATTTTTATAATCCACTGTACACAATGAAGACCGTAATATATGGTCCCTCCATTATGGGACTTTTCAGCTTGACGGTTACAGTTTGTCTGCAAAATAGAGGTTTGTCTGTTGAACATTTTATGAAGGTTTGCGGTTGATGCCTCAAGGGCCTGAGCAAGAGAATGATTCTGACATCACTAACTTAAAACCTAAGGTAAAGGCCTCTACATATAGATAGTGATATGATGTGTGGTATGGGAATGAACAGTCAAGAAAGAATTCTTGAGACATTTCAGGTGCAAAAAATGTGGTTTTATTAAAACACAGAGGGGCACCTGGGTGGCTCAGTGGGTTGAGTGTCTGGCTCCTGATTCCAGCTCAGGTTATCATTCCAGGGGCATGGGATCAAGCCCTACATTGGGTTCTGCACTGAATGTGGAACCTGCTTGCGCTCTCTCTCTCTCTCTCTCTCTCTTTCTCCTCTGCCCCCACCTCTCCCTTTGCCCCTTCCCTGCTCGCTCTCTCTTAAATAAACAAATAAATAAATAAAGCATGGGGACAGAACCCATGGGCAGAGAGAGCTGCTTTGGTATTGGGAGGAGCGATTGATCATATACTTTGGAGCTGGGGCTGGGGCGGGGGGGGGGGTGGAGGGTAGGTGGGTCGAGACAAATGAAGTTTCCACAAGGATTTTCATATGTTAAAGAAGACTTACAGGATCCTGGTCGTCTGGCTATTGTCAAGTAAAGGCTGCCTTTGCCTCTAGAAAATTATTAATATTAAGACAGTTGTGAGTTCCTGGAGGAATGTCATACTCTACCTGTCTTAAGTATTAGGCAATGGACAGCAAGTTGTAAGGAAATCTAATTTTATCTACATTTCCTTTTGCCTTAGTTCTCCACATCAGATAGGTCCATTAATAATGTACTTCTTATTTCACACCTGTAATGTTTTCTGTCATACCTGGAGATAAAGAAAGACAAGGAAGTCTTATCTCTCCTTCTAATAGTAGTTCTATACTGACTATGTATTAGAATTACCTGGAATTTTAAATAATATAAATCCCAAGAACCAACCCAAGTCAATTATATTAGACTCTCTAGGCAGTGGAACCTTGGCATTGTAGTTTTTGGGGTTTTTTGGGGGGTTTGTTTGTTTTTATAAGCTCTGCAAGTGATTCTAGAGTGCAGGCAAAGCTGAGAACCACTGCTGTATCCAGGTTTCTTCCAAAAGGTAGCACCCCACCCCTAACCCATATTAAACTCATATATACCAGCTTTCATTCTTTGTCCAGCTCTGAGTCAAAATTGTCTCTACCCTCTATGCCTTACAGAAGACTCTAGAACATATCTGTGTTCATGGGGTATCATCTACTTGGGCAGATACTGTTGGGGAGTATCACCTTCTTGGGAAAAGAGGTTCTCAAAAGAGGTCTGCCATCCTCCTTTGCTTTGAAATAGGTTCTTCTTCCTGTCAAATGATGAGCTGCTGGAGATCTTGTCGGAGACCAAGGACCCCCTCCGCGTGCAACCACACTTGAAGAAGTGCTTCGAAGGAATTGCCAAGCTAGAGTTTACAGACAGCCTGGAGATTGTAGGCATGATCAGCTCAGAAAAAGAAACCATTCCATTCAAACAGAAAATCTACCCAGCTCAAGCCAAAGTAACTCTCCTCTTACTTATTTTCATTCTTTTCTCCATAACAGAGCAATACAGAAAGAGGCAGGGAGCATATTGATAGGTTAAGCACTTGGACTTGAGTTCCATGCTTCCTGGGTGTGGAACACCTAGGTTCCACAGCTTAAGGACTGGGCAGCTTTGGGAAATTGCTTAATCTTTCCAAGTCTCCATTTGCCCACCTCTAAGATGAGGGTTATACTGTAATCCACATGATGCACTGAATTTATGGAAGGATTTCAACCAAACTTGATGTGGAGGCAATAACAGGCATCAGACCCAAAAGCTGATGCTGTTCAGATCTCCATGATCAGAGCCCAGTTAAAAGTGATCTGGTCAGACAGCTTTCTGGGGCAGATGTCTTTAAAGGTCAATAAAACATTATGGAATTAATGCATTTTACTCAGGTTTGATACAAGTGTCTTTGTATAATAAGTAAGATGCAAATTACTCCCTCTTCTGCTGAATATGACAGTACCATAGAGTAGAAATAGACAAGCACTCTTGGGCTGGCATTGTTAACCATTTTTGCCAGCCACACATATAAGTTGTAATAACCAAGTCACATTACCAAATAGATGCGAGCTAGCTCACAGGTGCCTGAAGTTACCCGAAATTCTAAAACTGAATAATTTCCTGCATATTTGAATTACCTATAGAGCTTTAAAAAAATGCAAATGCCCAGGTTGCATCCCATAACAAATCAAAACAGCTAGGAGTGTAAGTCAGGTGTCCATATTTTTTAAGAATCTCCAAATGACTCCAGTGCACAGCAAAGTTTGGGAACCACTGGAGTAAGGCAAGAATTAGAACTGCTCATTAGAAATGAGCAATTTGTTTTATGAACTGAAACATAAATGTGTCATTTGCTTCCTGGGAAGTTGTCTGTTTCAGAAAATTATGTGAAATGCGTGTCAAGAATCCCCCACTTCCCCTTTTATGTGATATATACTTCCTAGAATAAAAAAACATAAATAAGTAAATAAATATAAAACACATAATTAAAGAATATTGGCTTCAAAAGGTGTCAGACCTTTGGCCTCCCTCCAGCCTTGGTCCAGAGAGAAAGCTTGGGTTTTGCCCATGATGCCTCCCTCTTGGCTTGGCTAACTCACTCCTTCTTTGTCTCACCCCACAGGGCATGGTAGAAAAGTGGCTCCAGCAGGTGGAGCAGATGATGCTTGCCAGTATGCAGGAGGTTATCAGACTTGGTATTGAAGCATATGTGCAGGTAAATGAGAATTGGGGTATACATGCCAAGGTGTTGGTACAGCAACCATAACTCTGGGAAGAGGGTTAAATGGATCAGTGCTAACCACCCCTCTGTCTTCTACCAAAACCCATGCTAATCCTGCTGGGTAACACCTGACCTCTCTGTGCCTCTGACTTCTTTCCTTGTAAATCTTGGGGGTGATGTACATATTTTTGATGAGACGGTAGCAGCTGGGACAAGACAGCTTCGTTAGCTGGAACCCTCTGGCTGCTCCCTCCCAAGTCCTTTCTGTAAGACGAACTGATGGTAGGAGGTCTTTTTAGAGCACCTTCCAATTAAGTATTTCCCTTTCTAGGCTTTCAGTTTGCATTATACAAGCCCTGAACAGTACAACTCATTAAACTCCCAAAGCTTTAGGGGAAGCAGGTATGACCAAAGAAAGTCAAAAGAAAAAGAGCTGGTGGCAGTCACTATTGAGCGAGCTCCTAGCAAGATTAAATGTAGGCAGATAAGGTGTTTGTGATCCTTGATTTGGGAGCCTTTTCTCCTTACTTTTCAGTGCCCCACACCCATGACCCTTTCCATCAAATAAAAGAATATTCAATTAACACCTTCCCACTAAAGTACTGGGTAGTGGGGCACCTGGGTGCCTCAGTTGGTTAAGCGTCCAACTTCAGCTCAGGTCATGATCTCACAGTTCATGAGTTCGAGCCCCACATCAGGCTGTGTGCTGACGGCTTGGAGCTTGGAGCCTGGAGCTTGCTTCATATTCTGTGTCTCCTTCTCTCTCTGCCCTTTCCTTGTTTATGTTCTATCTCTCTCTCAAAAAATAAATAAACATTAAAAAAAAATTTTAAACACAGGGTACTAACCCTGCTGTCCCTGTTGGTAGTATTAAATTGTAAATGAAATGCCATTCCTTTGTCCTATGATTTATTTTAAATAAAAAGTTAAGGAAAAATGGCTACCTGTATAAAATTATTTCATGCAATTGCATCTATAGATAGCAAGAGTCAGCAAACATCTTCATTAAAGTAAATGTTTTTATAGTGTTTTCAGCTCTGTGGGCCACACAAAAGCAGCCTTGGATGATAGGTAAACAATGGGTGTGACTGTGTTACAATAAAACTTCATTTACAGAAACAGAAGTAAGGCCAGATTCAGCCCTCTGGCCTTAATTTGTAAGATCTCTAGTTTAAAAACAAGTTTGGGGGCGCCTGGGTGGCTTAGTCAGTTAAGCATCCCACTTTCGCTTAGGTCATGATCTTGCGGTTCGTGGGTTCGAGCCCCGCGTCGGGCTCTGTGCTGACTGCCAGCTCAGAGCCTGGAGCCTATTTCAGTCTGTGACTCCTCTCTCTCTGACCCTCCCCTGCTCACGCTGTCTCTCTCTCCTAGAAATAAATAAAACATTTAAAAAAAAGAAAAAATAAATAAAAACAAGTTTGAAGGGGGTACTGGGTATGGCTAAGGAAACTGGCACAGCACTGCAATATTATATAGCCATCAAAAAGAGTAGGTATGAGGGGCGCCTGGGTGGCTTAGTCGATTAAGTGTCCGACCTTCGCTTAGGTCATGATCTCACGGTTCATGGGTTCGAGCCCCGCGTCGGGCTCTGTGCTGACTGCCAGCTCAGAGCCTGGAGCCTGTTTCAGATACTGTGACTCCCTCTCTCTCTGACCCTCCCCTGCTCACTCCGTCTCTCTCTCTCTCTCTCTCTCTCTCCTAGAAATAAATAAAAACATTAAAAAAAAAAGAGTAGGTATGAAAACTCTCTAAACAGCACCTTGATTATAACTGTGTAAAATCCTTGTACTGGGAACTTAAGGGAAAAAAAACGAGTTGATGAGATTGTTGATCTTTTTTTTCTCTTTCATAAAATTCAGAGAGGAATCCAGTAATCCCAGAGATGTCAAGCCTAGTAGCTTCTGAGGGCAGAGAAGGATTTTGTATTTGTTGAGGGGGTGACGTGGTGGGGGATGTTTTTCAGACATTGGTTTAAGTCACACAAGATGAACTGACCCTACCACCTTCCCCGTTACACCTTTCCAGGTCCCTCGTAATCAGTGGGTCTTGCAGTGGCCTGGCCAGGTGGTTATCTGTGTCTCTTCCATCTTTTGGACCAAGGAGGTATCCCAAGCCCTGGTTGAAAAGACCCTACCGGTAAGTGAGCCTGTCATGAAGCTTGTAGAGGAGATGCAAACTCAATTAGGATTTGAATGACATATACTTAAAGTAGCCCTATTTTCTAAACAACAACAAGAAAAAAATCACAGCATCCAACTGTGACATCGGAGAAGCCAGGGTTCTCATGGGGACAGTGGGACGGAGAACTTGGAATTGGGGCTGTCCTGGAGTTCTGTAGTGTAACACCTATCACGATCCTTCCCAGACAAAAATTCTAGGCCATAGCCTTCTAAGTTTTTACCAGTCTTTACTTCCAGGGCAAAATTTTCATCAACAGAGACCTCTTCTTCCTGGGCCAAAATACCACCTGGTCCTGTTTTTCCCTTCTCCTCCACTGTTACCACTTCTTGCCACCTGCAGTTCAACACAAGCACACCTACAGCTCTTTGTTCAGCTTTCTTTTAAGATCAAGAATGCTCAGGGGTGCCTTGTCCTTAGATTCAGACATGCATATTTCCAGTTAACTCCTTCTGTTGAGGCCAGTGCTTGAGAACTCAAGACCTGGATGGACTTGGGGGGTGCCTGGGTGGCTCAGTCAGTTAAGCGTCCAACTCTTAATTTCAGATCAGGTCACGGTTCATGGCTTCAAGCCCCGTGTTGGGCTCTGCACTGACAGCGCAGAGCCTACTTGTAATTCTCTCTAACTCTCTCTCTCCCCACCACACGCATGTACATTCTCTTTCTCTTTTAAGAAAATAAATAAATAAATGTTAAAAAAAAAAAAAGACCTGGATGGACTTGGGTTCAGATCCTATACTTTCCCTTGTTAGTCATGTGACCATGGGCAGGTTACTTAACCTGAGTCCCAGTCTCTTGGCTCTACAGCGTGTCACATGTTGTAGTGTATACCATGTTGTAGTATAACATTATACTCTGCTGTGGGAGAGTTAAATGAGATGCTAACAAATGAGTCAGTACTAGAGCCCAGGCTATGAATCCCACAGGGCAGAGGCTATGTCTGATTTGTTCACTGTTATATCTCCAAGGGTTACTGCAATGCTGAGCACATAGTAGGTGCTAAATATTTATTGAACAAATGAATGTAACTCCATTCCCAACTTTTTTTTTTTTTTTACTATGGTATAGTTTCCCATGCTTGTCTCATCAGACCTTCTATTATTCCCCTGTCGATGATTGGCTGCAGACCAGAAAATATTTCAATTTATTGTATTTTGCTTTATACCTTAAAATTAGAACATTAGTATTTGACCAGTGTTCAAATTTCTACAGATTACAGGTTGATAATTCCTACAAATAGACTTTATACTTGCAGACTGCTTTCATGTATTTCATTTGAAACTTTTGAAGCACTAAAAAATTCTGATTTCTGTGACTGCATCCCTGTGTCCCAGTTTTCCTATGTGTAAAAGGATACTGCTTCCCATCTCACATCAATGTCCTGGAGTACATGTATGCCGAATGATGTGGCTCAGCATCCTAAAGGAAGCATGTGTTGGTACAGGATCCCATCCATCCATCCATCTATCCATCCACTGTTCCTTTAACAATTATTTGTCTGACATCTACTCTGTGCTGAAATGATGCTTCTAGGCAGAGGAATTAGAAGTGAATGAGAGAGACATGGTCCCTGTCTTCATGGATTTACTGTCTGTGGGGGAGATAAAAAGTCTCTTCAATAGGAATGTGATAAGGAAAGCACAGGGATCCAGGAAGCATGGGAAGGAAGGAGAGAAGAGAGAGGTTAGGATTAGAGATGATTTCCCAGGAAAATGGTGTCTAAGAGGAGACCTAAAATATAAACAGAGATTAGCCATGCAAAGGACAGGAGAAAAAGTGTTCCAGAGAGAGAAAGAGAGAGAGAGCGCTGAATGTGCAAAAGTCTGAAGATGAAAAATGTGGTGCATTTCAGAAACTGAAGACATTTTAGCCCAGAATAGCTGAGGCATGAGTGTGGTTAAGAAAGATGTGGGGAGGAGTGCCTGACTGGCTCAGTTGGCAGAGCATGGGACCCATGATCTCGAGGTTGTGAGTTTGAGCCCCATATTGGGTGTAGAGATTACTTAAAAATAAAATCTTAAAAAAAAAAAAGATGAAAGATGCATCGCCAAGAGATTTCCAGACTCACAGCAAGGGCAATGAGGAGGCATTGAAAAGGCTTTCTTTTGGGGCGCCTGGTCAGCTCAGTCAGTTGAGCTTCCAACTTCAGCTCAGGTCATGATCTCACGGTTCATGAGTTCTAGCCCCGCATCTGGCTCTATGCTGACAGCTCAAAGCCTGGAGCCTGCTTCAGGGACGCCTGGTCAGCTCAGTCAGTTAAGCTTCCGACTTCAGCTCAGGTCATGATCTCATGGTTCATGAGTTCTAGCCCCGCATCTGGCTCTATGCTGACAGCTCAGAGCCTGGAGCCTGCTTCAGATGCTGTTTCTCCCTCTCTATACTCCTTCTCTACTTACTCTCTCTCTCTCTCTGTCTCAAAAATAAATAAACATTTTTTTAAAGGCTTTTTTTTTTTTTTGCTGTGTGTCTGGTACCTCATTAATAATAATAACAACCATCAGTATTTACTGGATGCTATATTGACTGTGCCAAGGGCTTCGCTATTTCATTTAATCTTCAAAACAGCTCCAAGAGATAGCTGAAATTATCTAGACTCAACGGAACAAGGGACTGAGACTCAGTGGGTTACTCTATTTTGCCCAGAACTGCATAGCTAAGAAGTGGGGAAGGTGAGATGTGAAACTAAGGTGGTCTCACTTTTTTCCTCTTTAAAATTTATTTCTATTTTTAAAAATCTTTATTTCAAAGTAATGTCAGACTTACAAATAATATTGCAAAAATAATTCAAAGAGTTCTCATATCCAGATTCCAATATTAACATCTTAAATAGACACAGTATTATCCAAATCAGGAAACCAACATTGATGCAAGATGCATTCTTAACAAATCTATAGACCATTTATTTATTTTTTATTTTATGATTTATTGTTTGCTTATTTTTTGAGAGAGAGAATGTAAGCAGAGGAGGGACAGAGAGAGGGAGAGAGAGAATCCCAAGAAGGCTTTACACTGTAAGTACAGAGCTTGATCCAGGGCTTGATCCCCAGAACCACAAGATTATGACCTGAACCAAAACCAAGAGTTGGATGTCCAACCAACTGAGCCACCAAGGCACCCCTAATCTATAGACCTTTTAAACTGGCTAATCTAAATGTAGCCATTTGTCCCACTTATGTGTTTTTGTCTGATTCAGGATCTGTTCCAGGATCATGGTTTATATACATTTACTTTTAACATCTCCCATGTCTCCTTTAATCTGAAAAAGTTTCAATTTTTTTTGTTAAATCTGATTTACTGCATAATTTATATACAGTAAAATTCACCCTTTTTACTGTACATTTCTGAGTTTCAACACATACACTTGTGTAACCATCATCACAGTCAAGATATAGAAGAGTTGCATGCCACCCAAAAGTACCCTCACTCCCTTTGTAGCAATTCCTTCCCTCTTCCATGCCTCTGGCAACTACCAAGCTGTTGTCTGCTCCTGTATTTTGTCTTTTCCACAATATCCTAACAATAAAATCAAAGTATCTGGCATTTCCAATTTGACTTCTTTCAGTTAGCATAATGCATTTGAAATTTGCCTCGAGCTTAATTAAGGAAAGGTTACTGGAGGGATCGCTTGGGCCATAGGCTGATGGATGGTGCCATTCCCCAAGAGGGCGTTACAGAGGAGAATCCACCTTAACCAGATGTCTCCTCCTCTGCCCCTGCCAGGATTTTCTGAAAAAGAGCAACCATCAGATCGCACAGATTGTCCAGCTGGTTCGAGGGAAGCTGAGCAGCGGGGCTCGACTCACCCTTGGGGCCCTCACAGTCATCGATGTCCACGGTGAGCAAGGAGGCTTCCCTGGCATTGCTGACTGTCCAGGAGTAGCAGCCACGGTTACTGCTCTCCATTTTACTGGATGGAGTGATTCAGGGTCTCCTTTCCTATTAGGGAAAGGCTTCTCCAACTGTGAGTAAGGTGAGGGGGTAAGAAGTCAGAGCTTCTGTGAATCTCCAGCTCATTTTCCCCTCCCATCACCACCCCTTATTTCCAGGGAACCTCTAAGCAGGGCTCTCCCTGACACCATGATGGCCAAAGCCATCTCTAAGATTTACCAACTTGGAACAATTTCTTGAGGCTGACCATACCTAATATTTTTGAACACCCACCAGGTGCAAGGTTTTGTGCTCAGTGCTTGACGTATATTATCTCATTTTTATACACACTTCACAGATTAAGAATCTGAGGCTTAGAGAGTTAAATAACTCGCCAGAGAGGCATACAGGTACTAAGTAGCAGAAGCTGTTTTGTAATATGATGTAATTGATTTAATGGTAATTCTGTGTCTGTCTGATTCCAAACCCAAGAGACTGGAAATGGGCAGTGTATGCAGGGAGAGAACGGGTAAGAGATAATGCCTTCCAGAACTTCCTTTAAAAAAAAGAAAAAAAAAGGAGAGGAGGAGAAGAAAGAACTGGGGTCTTTATATAAAACAAGCCACCCCCTCACCCTCACTCCATCACCGCCAAGGAATCTAGGGCTGGACTAGCTGGTTGCCTGGAAACAGTGTCTGTCTTGTTCATACACCCAGCTTCCTACTGGCATTTTGTGGCATCTTTTTCTCCTTAAGGTTGATGCTCATTTCTATCTAATTTCACTTGGATAGACAAGCATGAAATCAGGGAGAGAGATGGGAGAATGTGAACTTCATCTGGTATGAGTAATAAGAGCACATGTGGTTACTGCACAGGGTTCCTCAGAGAGGTTGTGTTCACACATAAGCACATAAACACTCAGGCATGCACACATGCGCGTGCGCGCGCACACACACACACACACACACACACACACACACACACACTGCATCACGCAGGCATCCCCAACTCAGTCCCTTGAGATTTATCTTCCTCTTGAGTCTCTCACGGAGACCCCTATTCCTGCTACTATGTAGTTTGTCTGAAGAACCTGGAGGGAATTAAATTCCTCAGGAAGGATGTAAGAGTTGTTGGTATAATCTTCAGGGACTCTTCTCTGGAGGGTTTTGGATTTTACTGTCATGAGGAAGACTTCTCTTCACAGAGGGGCAGTAGACTTACAAAAGCATCCCTTTGCAAAGTGATGTTTCTGAGATACTAAATTCAGGTTGCTGTCCTAGTTATGAGATCTCAATAGCCCTCATCCATGCATTCTGTAAAAAATAATGATTCTCATAAACCTTTGTTTATTCTTCAGCTTCAGGGCTCCCATTACTGTGAGAAAATTAAATTAGGCTCACAATCCTATGAGAGAAAGAAGGAAACCCAGAAGTGTATCTCCCATCTGGTTTCTCAGGCCCCCAGATGGAGAGACTATATCTAACTATGGGTTCAGGGGACCCCTTCCCTTGCCAACTGCATCAAGCCAAGCTGATTGTGTTCTCCTAGGATATCCTAGAAGCCTGGAACAAGGCCAAAAGGCCCATACTGGGGATTTGACAGCATTTGGGGTTACTACTTACTGCAAATCTCTCTGGGTCAGTCCCTGAGAGATTTAGGAATGATAACCGTAGCTAATATTTACATGATCTTTTCTTTTTTCTTTCTTTCATCTATCTGTGTCTGCATATATGCCTGGATATGTATTTATATATGTACACATGTATGTGTACATATGTGTGTATATACATGTTTGTATATACAGTTGACCCTTGAGCAACATGGGTTTGAACTGCATGGGTCCACATACAAGCAAATTTTTTCAATAAATACAATACAGTACTGTAAATGTATTTTCTCTTCCTAATGATTTTCGTAATAATATTTTTCTAGCTTTATTGTAAGAATACAGTGTATAATGCATATAACTTACAAAATATGTGTTAATTGACTGTTTTCTATAAGGTTTCTAGTCAACAGTAGGCTATTAGTAATTAGATTACTAATATTTGAAAGTTTATGCAGATTTTTGACTGTACAGTGGGTAGGCACCCCGACCCCACGTTGTTCAAGGATAAACTATATACAGTTAATCTTCCTAATAACGTTATACTAACCCTAGAGGGTAGATACTATGTTATCCCCATTTTACAGATTATCCAACTCAAGAGAGGTTGAGTAAGTTGCCCAAAGTCTTGTAGTTGGTTAATGGCAGAACCAGAATTTGGATCCAGGCAGTCAAAGTACACACTTTTAATGCCTCTCCTATACTGTCGGAGAGAAGACAGCATAGCATGTTCTCTGCCAGGCTTCTTGGGAGAAGCAAAGTCCAGCTGCTGAAAGATTTTGCTGCCTGTAGGTTAGGGATGGGCAGGGATGCTAGTTGAACCTGAAACTGTTTGGAACATAAAGGGTGGCCTGGATAATGTCCTCAGACATCCTGAGCAGTCTCTGGACATACGAGTATGCTGATGGCTCTGCATCTGTGTGTTTCCATGTCTGCATCTATCCCAATAGCTCGTGATGTGGTGGCCAAGTTATCTGAGGATAATATCTGTGATCTGAATGATTTCCAGTGGATCTCCCAGCTGCGTTACTACTGGGATTCAAAGGATGTACAGGTGCAGATGATCACCACAGAAGTCTTGTATGGCTATGAATACCTGGGGAACTCCCCCCGGCTGGTGATTACACCTCTCACTGACCGCTGCTACAGGTAACCTCTGGGCCCCCCAAGACCTAAAAGGTGAATAGAATTCCAGAAGGAAAACCTTCTGAAGAAGAAGGTGTGGAGCATCTTGAGTGTGTGACCTTTACCCTCTATATTTCATATTCTCAGATTGTAGAATTTTGCTTTTAATGATCATGGTCCTACAGTGGGTGTGGGAATTAGGCCTTAGGCCAGAAATAAGAACCCAGTAGGATTCCTAATGCAAATTAATGTGGCCAAACCAACAAGCAGAATGTTGATGCCTGTTCTTAAAAATGCTGCAGTACTGGGGTGCCTGGGTGACTCAGTCAGTTGAGCATCCAACTCTTGATTTCAGCTCAGGTCATGATCTCATGGTTTGTGGGATGGGGCTCTATATCAGGCTCTGCACTAACAGTGCGAAGTCTGCTTGGGATTCTCTCTCTCCCTCTCTTTCCCTCTCTCTGTACCCCTCCCCTGCATGCTCTCTCTCTTTCTCAAGAATGAACTTTAAAAAAGTTCCACAGTATTTAAGTAGAAAACTCTCCAGTGGCAGGAATCAAGATAGTGCCTGGAGATTCCATGGGTAAAAGATACAAAAGGGGCCAGGGGAAGGATTCAGGGAAGGAGTCTCCAAGCTCAGCCAACCAGTCTGATGGCGAGACATAGTCATTCTGTGCTCAGCAAAGTGCTTTGCCACTTTTCTTGGTATTCATAACATTAGAAATCTGAACTCTGGGAATGTGTCAACTTTGTGATATTTAGATTTTCTTTGATTTTGTATATTCCTTAAAGTGAAATTTTTTAAATTAAAAAGATAATTGCTGAGCATTTTCTCCTTTGAAAGTCTTCAAACACCTGTTTTCTGTGTTCTGTGATTTTTGTTCTTCATTCATTTTTTTCATCTATTCAGTAGTCATTGCTGAAAGTCTCCTGTGCCCCATGCATGACCTCAAGAAACCCTCAGTCTAATGGGGTCAGGGGGGAGAGATATACTCAGATGATTATAAGATGGTGTGTTAACTGAAACTGTAGAAGCTCATACAAGGGGCAGTAGAGCCACACTTAACACATCATTAATTTCTAACATTTATTTTGCCCCTACTATATCAAACTGAATCAAATACAGGTCCCAGACTGAAGAGTTCATAATCTGTTGGGAGAAATAGATTTATTTTCACCACTCCATTAGCAGTGGTGATCTTTGGTGTGTGGAGTTTATTAATTTTTTTTTACTTTTATTTTATTCATTTATGTATGTATTCGTGTATCCATTCAATCATTCATTCAAACAAATGTTTATGGGTGCCACCCATGCACCAGGCTCTAAGATTACAGTACTGAGTAAAACAGGATTTTTTACAATGATGATATCCTGGTCATATAATTAGGGGAAAAATTTAAAGCCATTTGTATGAATCAAAGCAAAATAAAGCAAAAGTCAGTTTCTTCCCTGTCTCTTAGGACTTGGGCACCAAATTCTTATTTTCTTCCCTTAGGACACTGATGGGGGCTTTGAAGTTGAACCTTGGGGGAGCCCCAGAGGGACCAGCTGGCACAGGCAAGACAGAAACCACCAAAGATCTGGCCAAAGCTTTGGCCAAGCAGGTAGGGAAATACTGTCTATTCTCACCCTCTCTTCCTATCCCTCTCTGGACTTCTGTCCAGTGAAGTTGGCATTAAGTTCAAGATGGTTTAGGGTGAGGGAGGCAGTGTTGGGCCCCAGCTCCTTCAGTGGAGCAGGAAGAGAGGAGCCACACCCCTGTTTTATGGTGCAGGGTAATTCAGATATGAGGGAACCCACTTCTAATGCTGCCCACTTTCTCCCTCTCTAGTGTGTGGTCTTCAACTGCTCAGATGGTCTGGATTACAAAGCCATGGGGAAGTTCTTCAAGGGACTGGCCCAGGCCGGAGCATGGGCCTGCTTTGATGAGTTCAACAGGATTGAGGTAATGCTGCAATGGGACTACAGAGCAGGGATTGGACATGCATGGGCCTTTATCTGGGCTCTTAGATCCTCAGTGATAGGGACCTATGTCTCCTCTAAGACTACTGCACAGAGTAAGTACTCAATGAGCTAAACAAAAACAGTCCCAAGGAGACAAAGTGTGTATTTTATATACATGTGGATCCTCAGAATATTCATTCCTTCACTCCCTCATTAAAAAATTTATTGAGCAACTGGTATATGTCAGATTCTCTGAAATTGTTCATGACACAAAGATGAATAAGAAATGATTTTGCCCTCTGAGTGTTAGAATTTAGCAAAGGAAAATAAAAATTAAGTGAAACACATAGAATATGATAGAAGTCTGTGGTAGTGGTACAAAAGAGGCATCACAAAAGAGAAGGGGTGATTAGTTTTATTTGGGTGGGGAATTTAGGTCAGGAAATGTAAACATGCCGTGGGAACCAATAAACACTGAGTACATACTGTGGGTCAAGCATTATGCTAGGTGCTGGAACAAAGAGAAAATACTGTGGAAACTAGTAAAACACACACACACACACGTCATTTTTCTTTACCAATATCCCAAATCATGCTTCTAATTTTGAAGGTGAAGCTCTGGTTCTCAGCTGAATAGGTTTTTTCACTGGTAAGTAAAGGGGACTCTGGCAGAGTCGGGTGGTGGCTGTCAGAGCAGGAGCTCACATAATCCTGCTATTCTCACCCTAGGTAGAAGTGCTATCTGTGGTGGCTCAGCAGATTCTCAGCATTCAACAAGCCATTATCCGGAAGCTAAAGACATTCATCTTTGAAGGCACCGAGCTCTCTCTGAACCCAACCTGTGCTGTCTTCATCACCATGAACCCTGGGTATGCAGGCAGGGCTGAGCTGCCAGATAACCTCAAGGTAAACATGAGCATGTATAAATTCTAGGTGTATTTTATGGTGTAGAAACCTCTGGAGGTAACAGAGAATCTCATAGAGAAGGTAAATAATGGGTGACATTGTTCAGCTGTGAGAGTTAATATTAAGTGGAGCAACAATGATAGTGAGTTAGGTCACAGAACCCAACTATTACCCCAATAAGGTCTCATGGGGGAAGGGCATATAGCCATAGTGAACAGTGGCAATTAGAAGACAATGAACAGTAGAACAAGAGTCACTATTCCTATTGTCTCTAGAGGGCCAATGAGAAGAGCCAGCTGGACATGGTAGGGACTCTGATGAATGCCCCCTCTAGAGGGAGCAGCCCTTACTTAGCCCTCAGCCTGCTGTTGCCAAACAGAAATTGTCAGAACTTCTCATTTTTCAGTAAAAACCAGACATTTGGATTTTTTCATGTAATCTGATTGTGTGATCCTGGGTAAATAAAAAAAAAAAAAAAAATCACTGTAGGCCAAACGAAAACATCTCATAAGACAGCATTAAAGGTAGACACAGAGGGCCTTGGTAAACCTAGGCTGAACCACATGGAGCTCCCTTTTATTACCAAGCTAGTTAAACCAAAGTGATGTCTGTACCAAAACAGGCTGTTCCAATCCACTGCAGAGGACAAGATTATATATGTCCCCAGTGCCTACTGCTGACCTGGCCTACGTTGCAACCATGGCAGTAGCTACTGGTCTTGCTGCTAGTGGAGAAGGCAGGTGCCTCTGAAAGGAAAGAGTCAACCGGGCCATCTTCAAGGGAATAGGCTTTATATCCTGCTCTCGTGGGAGGAAAAACCCAAAGTCCAAGAAGGCTGGATCTTCTACGGGAATGGACCCTAGCACCCCAACTGTGTGAAAAGAGGGACCAGAGAGAGACTTTCAGGCCTGCTTCTTTATGGATTTTCTTCTACATTATTAATTCCATCTCAAGTAGAAGACACAAGAGAGACCAGCCAAACCCACATGAGTACTTCACGTGCCAGAAACGCATCTGATTAGTGCTCTGAAATCTTATTCAGACACTTCTCCCCTCTGCCTCCCAAATGGAAAAGAGTCAGGGAGGTAGTTAGCAATGGCTCCTCCCCTCTAGGCCAGCATAGGCCAGTGAGCACCAAAGTAGAATTTGGACCCGCATTTCTCATTTTTACCACCCAATCATTGTAATCTCCCCACTCCCTGCCACACCCCTCCCAGCCAACAACCCTGTCAAATTTGCATAAGCAGCTTTCATGAGACAGTGTAGTATAGCAGGAATCACCAGGGGAGTGTCAGGAAGCCTGGGTTCTAGTCCTGACTCTACCTCTAACTAACTAACTGAACTTCTGTGAGATCTAAGGTAGTAACAATAGCTGCTATTTATTGAATACTCACTATGTGCCACACAACTTTCTAAGCACTTCACTCATATAATATCATTTGTTCTCATGAGACCAATACAGTTGTTGGCCCATTTTGAGGTGAAATAATTAGAGAGATTATATTACTTGCCTGCAGCCAGTAGGCAGCAGTGCAAGCACTCAGCTCAGTATCTGTCTGACGTCAAGATTCTTAGGATAAATATTGGTGCTACATTCCTAAATCACTTCTTCTGTTCTTACTGAACACAGGAAGGGTCTGACAGCTGAACAGTGCTCAACTGGCATAGGGGAATGAGGTGGTGTTAGAACCAGCACCTAAGGCCTTCCACATAACCATTGAGGGACCCAGTGTGACAACATGGACATGGACAGGGCCAGGGGGGAGGTTAGCTGGGCAGTGGTTCTGCCCAAAAAAGATGGTCCCTCGGCATTGACCTATCCTTCTTTTCTTTCCTTGATTTCACTGGAAGAGTGTGAATGACTTTGCCGCTTCTCTTTGTATCTGTAAATATACCTTCTCCAACCTGTATGTGTTCAGGTTCTCAGTACCCATTTCTTTCCTTTTCTTTTTCTTTTCTTTCTTTTTTGGCTATTTGTTTTCTAGGCCCTATTCCGGACAGTTGCCATGATGGTGCCAGATTATGCCCTCATTGGGGAAATCTCCCTCTATTCCATGGGGTTTTTGGACTCCAGAAGGTATGTTTTATTGACTTTCCAGTAGGTTCTAAAGGTCCCGAAAGAGTGCCTTTTGTGTGGTGGATTCAAGGTAGGTTGCCCAATGGAAGAAAAGAGATATAGCTCTCTGGTTGATCTGACAGCAACGTAACCCTGGCTTTGGTCCTGACCAAGAAATGGTCCAAATTCCCAAGAAAGCGCCTCCTCTCTCTTTATATATACCTGGACTTCTTTAAAGAAATCAACAACTCATCTCCTCTTTATCCCAACCCTGTCTACACACACACACACACACACACACACACACAGCTTAAGGCAAGACTTTAAAACATAAAATTATTCCAAGATCGAAGAGGAAATTTTTAATATAATTTAGAATTAACATTGTTAACAGCATAATATTTATTGACCTAATTTTTTTTAATGTTTATTTTATTTTTGAGAAAGAGAAACACACACACACACACACACAGAATGTGAGTGGGGAAGGGGCAGAGAGAAAGGGACACAAAATCTCAAGCAGACTTCAGGCCCTGAACTGTCAGCACAGAGGCCAACATGGGGCTCAGACTCACAACCTGTGAGATCATGGCCTGAGCCGAAGTCAGACACTTAACTTACTGAGCCACCTAGGCGTCCCCATTTATTGACTTTAAAAAGTAAAGCATGGGGGTACCTGGGTGGCTCAGTCGGTTGAGTGTCCGACTTCGGCTCAGGTCATGATCTGACGGTTCATGGGTTCAAGCCCTACGTCAGGCTCTGTGCTGACAGCCAGCTCAGAGCCTGGAGGCTGTTTCAGATTCTTTGTCTCCCTCTCTCTCTGACTTTCCCTTGTTCATGCTGTCTCTCTCTCTCAGAAATAAATAAGACATTAAAAAAATAAAGCATGAATATGGAAAAAAATAGTTATATTATAAAAGTGAAAAAAGCAAGTTTCTTCTGAGTGACCCTGAGTCCCATTCTCCAGGGATTAACATTGTTGATAGCTTGATGTTTCTTGCAAAATGTGTGTTTGTGCATGTGTGTGTATGTGTGTGTGCTCATACATTCATGTATATACGTTAAAAAAAAAACATATACCCATACAATTTCTTGTATAGTAGGTTTTATATACATGTGTGTGCTTGCTCTTTTTCCTCCTAACTTTGAAAGAAAACGCTTCCTTAGCTCATCATGGTAACTGTTTAAAGGACTTTAAATGATGTGGCTTCTCTATCAAGTCCATGAGCAGGTCTGGTTTCTGAAGGACAGGGCACAGGGATGTTGGGAATGTCTGCTGAGCAGGAGCTGGTCCTCTCTCGTGGTCTGCAGAACTGTTTCTGCCCTCCTAGTCTCGCCCAGAAGATTGTTGCAACCTACCGCCTGTGCTCAGAGCAGCTATCCTCACAGCATCATTATGATTATGGCATGCGCGCGGTCAAGTCTGTGCTCACTGCCGCTGGCAATTTGAAGCTCAAATACCCTGAGGAGAATGAGAGTGTCCTGTTGCTCCGGGCCTTGCTTGATGTCAATCTGGCCAAGTTCTTGGCTCAAGATGTCCCTCTGTTTCAGGTATGCAGTGCTTTGGGACCTTGGCCAAGTGCTGGGACTCAGTTTCTGAAGATGAACTATTTCTCTGGCACCCTCTCCATCTCCAGCCAGCACCCCCACCACCAGACACCCTCACCCAAATGTTAGATAATGTGATAGCACTATCCCTATCTAGTTCTTGATTTAAAAGATTTTTAATGTTTTTATTATTTGTTTTTGTGAGGTAGTGGGAGGGTTAGAGAGAGAAAGACACAGAATCCCAAGCAGGCTCCAGGCTCAGAGCTGGTAGCACAGATCCCAACATGGGGCTCAAACTCATGAACCTTGAGATCATGACCTTAGCCCAAGTTGGATGCCCAACTGACTGAACCACACAGGCACCCCTAGTTTTTTACTTTAATAAAAACGGTTTCACTGATAGAATAATATCTGCCATTGGTTTGGGGTACTTTTTCTTTTTAACCAAACGTAGTTTTCTTTTGTAATTATTCTAATGCCTCTCCTCCTTATCAAGCTCTGAGCTCCATAAAGACAGAAATTGACTATCTTCTTCATTCCTAATATAATAACTGGAAGATAATACAGGCTTCTTCAATATTTGAGGCCTAAAAATTATTTGGGAGGGAAATCATATTTTACAGATAGTGTTGGAATTTGTAATTGTGGATGAGTTTTGGCATAGAAAAATGAGGTTTGGAATTTTACAAAGACTTCTGTCTGTGAATCTCATTTTCAGAAAATGTCAAGGAAAATATTTAGAAAACCCCTGACAATTCACCCTTTTCATTTTCTCTCGAATTCTTGTTAACAGGGAATTATATCAGATTTGTTTCCTGGAGTTGTTCTTCCAAAGCCAGACTATGAAGTTTTTATGGAAGTGCTGAATGAGAACATCAAAAAGATGAAACTCCAGCCGGTACCTTGGTTTATTGGGAAGATTATCCAGGTTGGTTCCCTGTATCTGTATGAGAGTGTACATGTTTTACTATTCACTAAAGTCAGGAATTAGAATTATGGTTTATTGGAACAGAGTGATGGCAATCAGAGATGCCAGAATAGAAATGGAAGTGCCTTCAGGTCTCATTTCCAGGAGTTAAAGTTAAAATGCAATGTTTTTCCTCTGACCATCTTCCTTGGGGTTCTTTTTTTTTAAATTTTGGAGACGAAACTAAACCTTTGCGGGCACTGGGCTTGAACTAGTCAGGACTTTGTCAGATTCCAGTGATAGAAACCCAACTCAAACTGCCTTAGTCAACCGAAGGGAGTCTATTCACTTACCTAAGTTGAGGAGCCAGTTGTGTGTTGGCCTCAGGCACAGCAGGATCCAGGAAACTTTCTCTTCATTTCTGGACTCTGTCTCTGAGTTAAAACTTCACTCTCAGTTGGGTTCCCAGCAGCCTCAGACGTAGATTGTCCCAGGTTCAAGCCCAGAAGGAAAAGGAGCATTGCTCTCCAAATGGCTTCAGTAAAGGTCTCCGGATTAACTTTAAATTGTGCTGGTAAAGAACCACCCTGGAACCCTGGGATCAATTACAAGGAAGATCATTTATATTTTACAGCATGGGCTTGGCTTAGAAAATACCTTTTATCTGTTGAGAGTTCTAATTAAGTCAGAACTGCATTTAGGCCTCCAAAAAAGAAGTTTCCAATTTAAGTGCAATGTGCTAAAGTGACCACTGTTTCCTTTTCCCCTTTAAAAGCAAACAGAGGAGTGCTTGGGTGGCTCAGTTGGTTGAGCATCAGACTCTTGATTTCATCTCAGGTCCTGATCTCACGGTATGGTTCATGAGATCAAGCACCGAGTCAGGCTCTGCACTGACAGCGAGGAGCCTGCTTGGGATTCTCTCTTTCCCTCTCTCTCTGCCCCTCCTCAGCTCACACACACACACACACACACACACACACACACACACTCTCTCTCTCTCTCCTTTTTTAAAAAAATTTTTAAAAATGTTTGTTTATTCCTAAAAGAGAGAGATAGAGCATGAGCAGGGGAGAGGCAGAGAGAGAGATGCACAGAATCTGAAACAAGCTCCAGGCTTGGAGCTGTCAGCACAGAGCCCAATGCGGGGCTTGAACTCATGAGCCTTGAGATCATGACCTGAGCCGAAGTAGGACCTTTAACCAATTGAGCCACCCAGGTGCCCTCCTCTCTCTCTTAAAATAAATAAACATCAAAAAATTAAAAAATAGAAGCAAATAGAAATGGCCTAATGAAAAAAAATTGAGGCATTAAAATTAGACCTCCATAGGGCATCTGGGTGGCTCAGCGGGTTAAGCATCCTACTTCGGCTCAGGTCATGATCTTACAGTTTGTGGGTTCAAGCCCCATGTGGGGCTCTGTGCTGACAGCTTAGAGCCTGGAGCCTGCTTCAGGTCCTGTGTCTCCCTCTCCCTCTGCCCCTCCCACTGCTTGTGTGCTCTGTGTCTCTCTGTGTCTCAAAAATAAACAAATGTTAAAAAAAAAAATTAGACAGCCATGTGTCCAAATTCTGGCTCTACCACTGATGAGTGTGGGTAAGTTACCTAACCTCTCTGGGGCTCAGAATTCCTACCACTAGAAGCTGGTAAATGATCCCCAAGTGCATTAAATGAAATAATTTGGGTAAGTCACTAACTTGATGCTTAACCCATAGGTAAGCAAATAGTAGGTCCCATTCCTTAAATATATGAGGCACACACATATATTTATCCCAAAGATTCATAAAAAGGACCATGGTTCACCAGAGGTAGAAGTGACTACGGGAATCTCCTTTTAGTCTTTTGTCCCTCACTGACATCTGACTGACTTGCTGCTCTGGGAGGTTTGCAATGATTAACTGTTTATATGATGTCTCTTCCCAGATCTACGAGATGATGCTGGTAAGACATGGCTATATGATTGTCGGAGACCCCATGGGTGGCAAGACCTGTGCTTATAAAGTGTTGGCTGCAGCTCTGGGTGATTTATACGCAGGTAAATCTCACATCCCTGGCTTCCCAGGAGCACAGAACTTCACAGTCAGTTGGCTGGCTCCATGGAGATAATGCCAGGCTATTAGTTTTGCCATCCCTGGATTGTGACATCAGAGCCAGAAATAGAACATGGCACACAGATGTCTGCAGGCAGAAAATAAAGGGGGGTTGTGGGAGCTTCTAACAGGATTTTTACGTGCCTGTCATTAAGTGCAGGAATTTTCTCAGATTTCTCAAATGCTGAATAGTGGCTTCTCCAAAGGTTCCCAGTGCGAGAGAAACTCCTACCACTGTCCTAAACAAATTATTTTAAAAAGCCAATTATTGCATGGTTTCTTTTCTTCTCCTTTTTTCCTTTTATCCCTTTTTTCCTTTGCTTCCCTTTCCCCTTTTTTCTCCTACCTACCTTACTACCTTCCTTCTTTCCTTCCCTCCCTCCTTCCCTTCTTTGCCTATTTCCTTTCATTTAATGTAGGACATAAGACCTCAGACTTTTGAATCAGACCCAGACCTTGGACCAGTGACTAAACTTCTCTTAGCCTCTGTTTTCTCAGCTGTAACATTGGATTGTTGTGCAAATTCAATGAGATTATGCAGGAAAGTAACCCAGCATACCTCTGCTCAACAAATGAAAGCTATGTTTATTGCCAGAGAAAGAGTTTTGGGTTTTTTTCTTTTATAAAATGTAAGCCTGTGGTTTTGAAAAGCATTGCCTTGTATTTACACAATTCCTTCCAGTACTTCATTTTAACATGTTTTTTCTTTTTTCAAAAAAATTTTTTATGTTTATTTGAGAGAGAGAGACAGAGATAGAGAGTATAAACTGGAGAGGGGCACAGAGACGGAGAGAGGGGACCCTAAGCAGGCTCTGCACTGTCAGCCCAGAGCCCTCATGACCCTAGCTGAAATCAAGAGTCAGCCACTTAAATGACTGAGCCACCCAGGTGACCCTAATGTATTTTTTCTAATAATATTTGATGATTGAGTTGCTGTTGGATTTTTGAGGCTTTTGTTTTGGGGACTAACTTGGCCCTAGTAGCTAATTAGGGCATTTTAAACTTCATATTTTGGTCATTTGAAGACAGTCTAGGAAACTAAATGAAAACAGAGGTGACCCTATCATTTTTGCCTTGGGATTCTGCAGAAATGGTACTTTATTTAGCTTCTGGCTCAAGTGTTCCAACTTTTCCTTACTTTGAAGGATCATATAAAAGTGTGATTATTTTCTGTTACTGAATTTATCTGATGTGCCATCTATCAGCTTGTGTATTCAAGTTAGTACTCTTATGGTGTGAATTTCTCAGGGGACACTTGCTGAGCAGCTAAAGAAGAGGTATTAGGGCTAAACTAGACCTTCAGATAGAGAAAAGAAAAGTAGTCGATGTTTTCCAAAATCGTTTACATGTCTGCTGTTCCTTCGTTTCAAGTCAAAGCCAAGGTTCTTAGGGTAGCTATGAGAGCCAGGTATATAAAGACACTTGATAATTGTGGACCTCTCTTCCTTACTGCTCGAGTTCATTTAGGCCCAAGCAGATTTCTTTATATCTGATAAGCATATATGCCGTGTTTGAAATGAGACTCAGTAAAAACTTTGGTGAGAAACTAATGGGCATAATAACCTAATAATTTAAGCTATTGCCCATCCAGATATCCTAATCTTTATAAGGATTGAGTGCAGATAAGAACTCTGCTTGGATGGCATATTCATAAAGTTTGGTTGGTCTTTGAGATGACATTATCTCTTGTCTAATGTTCTGGTCTCTCCAGACCCTTTGTAACTCATATTGGACCTTCTTGCCCAGCCCAACAGATGGAAGAATTTGCTGTGGAGTATATGATCATCAACCCCAAGGCCATCACCATGGGGCAGCTCTATGGGTGCTTTGATCAAGTGAGCCATGAATGGACAGATGGTGTCCTCGCCAATACTTTCCGGGAACAAGCGTCTTCAATGTCTGATGAACGCAAGTGGATTATATTTGATGGGCCAGTAGATGCTGTTTGGATCGAAAATATGAACACAGTTCTGGATGACAATAAAAAGGTACCTACTAACTCTCATATCACTTTTTTGTAGGTAGTTCATGAATTCTCTTCAAGTGAGTAATTGACCAAAACTACATAATACATACATCTATTACACTAAGAATAAATGCCCCACAAGAAAGTAAGTTTATGAATTATGCTTTTATTTATACTTGTAGTGGGTAAGCTCTGTGTGTTTAGGGATAATGTTGCATCATGGCTAAAAGCCTTGGTGTTGACATCATATTGGACCACTAGCTCTACAACTGAGCTTTTATACTGGGAAAGTCACATAACTTCTCTGAATCTCAATTTCATCATTTGTAAAAAGGTAGTAGTAAAATAGGGATATTGTCAATTAAGTAAGATAGCACAAACATAATCCTGATACATGGAATGTGTTTGATTATCCATTATGATATAGTTAAAGACCTAAAACATTTACTTTGCTCATGATATTGTGGATTAGAAATTTTGGAAGGAGTCAGCTGGGTTCTGCTAATCATTGTGGTGTCAGCTAGGGCAGCCATGGCTGGAGGATCCACAACCAAGGTGGCTTCCTTACTCAGTGTCTGGGGGCTCATTCCTCCTTGGCCTGCCTCTCTCTCTCTCTCTCTCTCTCTCTCTCTTTCTCTTTCTCTCTCCCTTCAGATGACACCTCATCCTCCAGGCCTCTCCACATGGGTTGGGTGTCTCACTTAGTGATCTTGGAGTAGTGACACTTCTTACATGGTGGTTAATTTTCCAAAAGGCAGGAAGTGAAAGTTTCCAGGAAATTAAGAGTTGTGCTTGAAACTGGCATAGGATCACTTTCTCTGAATTCTAGGGCCTACTCAGATTCAAGGGAGCGGAAAAAGAGACTCCACATCTTGGTGGAACAGACCAAGGTCACACTGCAAAAGCATACATGTGAGGGAAGCTACTGCTGCAGCAGTCTTTGAAAAATACATTTGGCCACAGTTAGCATAGTAGCCAAAGAGCTTCGACTCTGGAGGCAGAAAGCCTGAGTTCAAATCCTGCACTGCCACTTACCAGTTGTATAAACTCAGGCAAGCTATTTAGTCTCTCTGGGTCTCAGTTTCATCATCTGTAAAATGGGGAAAATAGTGTCTACATCATAATGTTAGGAAGATTAGATAAGTTAATTTGCAAAGTGGTTCTAATAGCACCTGGCATATAACAAGTGTTATCTTACTGTATGTTAAAATGAAATAAAATTTATCACCATTTTAAGGAAGAGTTTCTATACTGAATATACATGATTATTGAATCAAAATACACTTTCCTACTGCATTTAAATTTCACAAGACTATGAGTGAGTCATGCTTAATAATGGAAGGCCTAATTATCCAAATTACACACATACACTAATTATAACATGTGCATAATTTTGATTACATAACATATAAAGATAGAAATGTTTTATTACATGATATAGACTATGTTACATAAACTAATTGTACAAATGTATTTGTTGGTCTTGAGATAAGATGTATAAAGAGTTATAAACCATGAAATTCCTGATGGCTCTTCCTGTCTCTGTGTGTAAATCAAACTACTGTCAGAGATATGGGTCTCTTACTTTTCTTGATATTCAGAAATGACACTGCTGGTATTGTCAGATTCATGATGGCTATTGACCATTCCTGGGGATGCATGTAGTGACCTGTTTCCAAGTGTATTTTATGTGGGCCCAGTAAAACATAAGGAGATTTTAAAGCACAACTTTGAGCAGCAGGTAGTAATGGGGTCTCCTCTGCCACTGAGAGAGCAAAACCTCAAGCAATCTTGTGACTTAAGATCTCATTTGAACCCATGTTGGCAAATGGGAAGAAGTACCACTAACTTTGTACATACAACTGAGGCTCCCCTATGTGTTTGCACTACTTTCTACAGGGACATACCTACTAAACATTAGGACTTCAGATGGTCTTTCCTTCCATTCCAGAAAGGATTTGTGGAGATGTTCTTGTCCCTGTGGCCCTGCACTAGTCCATAGGAAATTCCCAAAAGAGTCTTTCATGGGAAACTTGAGCAAATGAAATAGGAGGAAGGTGTGTGATTAAGTTCTATGTTAAACACCAAGGAAGGAACCATGAAACTCGATGTAGTCTTATAACTTCTCTGTCCTTCATCTGAGGCTCTGCAATTCAATGACTCTCTGACCTGCCTATTTAAAATCACAACTCACCCTCATTTTCCAGCCCCCTTGTCTACTTAATTCTCCAAAGCACTTTCGCCATTTTATATGCTCTGTATTTTGTTTATCATCTGTTTCCTCCTGTCAGAATGTAAATCCCAAGAGCACAGGGATTTTGGTCTGTTTTATTCTATGCGCCTAAAACAGTGCCTGATACATAGTTGGTGCTCAAGAATTACTGAGTGAATTTAAACTATCTTTGTCTCCACTAAGGCCATTCACTTGCAGATGGCATTTAACCCCTTTGCCTGCCCTCTACTCCTCTTCCCCTTTCAGCTGTGTTTAATGAGTGGAGAGATTATCCAGATGAGCCCCAAGATGAGTCTGATCTTCGAGCCAGCAGACCTGGAGCAGGCCTCACCAGCCACTGTGAGCAGGTCAGTCAGCCTCGCACTGGCACCCTGAGGGAATGTGTGGCCTCACCTACCCTAAAAACCCACAACTGTGATTAAGCCCTTGCACATCACCTGTGTATGTTGTCCCTCCAATTTGTTGTAAAATCAGTCCTCAATCCACAGTGCTGGTAGGAGTCTAAGCACTTTGGAAAGGAGTTTGACAATATCTTCTCTAAGATTGAGTCTTCATTTGCCTCATAACCAGCAATTCTATTTCTGAGAAACTTTTGCACACATACAATAAAAGTCATGTACAAGAATTTTCAGAGTGGAGCATGGTTAGCAATAACAAACATTTGGAAAAAACCGAAGGGCCCATTAATAGTGAATTAATGTATAATAAAGTCACACATCTTTCTACCATTTTATTTTATTCCTTATTATTTTCTAGATTTTTTTTTTAAATGTTTTATTTATTTCTAGGGTAGAGAGAGAGAGACAGCGTGAGCAGGGGAGGGTCAGAGAGAGTGGGAGTCACAGACTGAAACAGGCTTCAGGCTCTGAGCTGACAGTCAGCACAGAGCCCAACGCGAGGCTCGAACCCACGAACCGTGAGATCATGACCTAAGCGAAAGTCAGACGCTTAACCGACTAAGCCACCCAGGCGCCCCAATTTTCTAGATTTTTTTTAAAGTTTATTTTTGAGACAGAGACAGACAGACAGACAAACAGGCAGAGTATGAGCAAGGGAGAGGCAGAGAGAAAGGGAGACACAGAATCCAAAGCAGTCTCCAGGCTGTCAGCACAGCGCCCAACATAGGGCTTGAATTCATGAATGGTGAGATCATGATCTGAGCCAAAGTTGGATGCTTAAATGACTGAGCCACCCAGGTGCCCAAATTCTATTTTATTTTCATCATGATAAGAGTACTCTTTAATCCGCATCACCTATCTCAACAACCATCATTTTGTTTGCTATAACTAAGAGTCTATTTCTTGGTTTGCCTGTGTCTCTCTTTCTTTTTTTTCCCTTTTGCTTGTTTCTTAAATTCCACATATGAGGGAGATCATATGGTATCTTTCTTTCTCTGACTGACTTATTTCACTTAGCATAATACTCTGTAGCTCCACCTATGTCATTGTAAATGTCAAGATTTCATTCTTTTTTGTGGATGAATAATATTCTATTGTATATACATACCCATCTTTTTTATCCATTCATCTATGGATTGCTTCCATAATATAGCTATTGTAAATAATGATGCAATAAACACAAGGGTGCATATATCTCTTTGATTTAGTGTTTTTGTAATATTTATATATCAGTCAAAATAAAGAAATTATATTGACCTGGAACTCTATGGATAAATCTTATTAAGTATAGGGGCACCTGGGTGGCTTAGTCGGTTAAGCATCCGACTTTCGCTTAGGTCATGATCTCGCAGTTCGTGGGTTCAAGCCCCACGTCGGGCTCTGTGCTGACTGCCAGCTCAGAGCCTGGAACCTGTTTCAGTCTATGACTCCCTCTCTCTCTGACCCTCCCCTGCTCACACTGTCTCTCTCTCTCTCTCCTAGAAATAAATAAAACATTAAAAAAAAAGAATTTGTTAAAAAAATCTTATTAAGTATAAAATCTTAGCAATATTATGTATAAAAGTAAGCCCACAATATTATACATATCATAATGTCTCCATTTAAACTGCTAAAAACAACTGAAATAAATATATTTACATTATAAGAACGTATAGAAATACTATAAAACTATAGAAAAAAGAAAGAAATCAAGATACAGGTGACCATGAAATTCAAGATACTGAGTTATGTCAGGTGGGGAAAGCCATGGGTATAGGATAAGGGAGACCAAATGGGTTAGATGAAAGTTATTGTCAAGATCCTAGCTTCTGTCTGGGTGGTGGGTTCATGGACACTCATGACGTTATTGAAAACCATTACCTAAGAAAGAAGAAAGGCCATGCATGGGCTAATAATAGTGTGCTGAGGATGACAATGAATCCATTCCTGTGCACCTGAAGTTCATAAAAAAAATAAAGTCAGTCCACATTCCAGAAGGCAGTGTCAGGGAATAGAAAGAGCAATGGCAAATTAGACCAACTTGGGCTCTCACCCTGGCCATGTCAGTATCTAGCTGTGTGGCCTCTTCCAAGTCACTTAGCCTCTCTGAGCCAGTCTCCTCATGTCTAAATCATGACCCTTAAGAAATGTTTACAGATAAAGGGACCTAGCATAGTGCCTGACATGAAATAGATGCTCAATAAATGGTGACTGTATTATAATGGGGAAAAAAACCCATGTACTACATAAAATATCAGTACATGCTAATGATAATAATAGTTTCCATTGATTGACTTTTCTATGTCCTGGAAATGATACTGAATTATTTGTTGGCATTTTCTTATTTAACTACTACAATAGCCTTATGAACTACATATTTTTCTATTTCTTGATTTATGGACAAGGATGAAGAATTTCAGAGATAGTAAAGAAATCTTTCCCAAGGTCACTCAGATAGTAGAATCAGGGCTGGGATTTGAACACAGGTTTCTTTAACTCTCAAGACCAAGCTATTACCCACTGGTCTCCATTCTTTGCTGACAAATCTGGGCACTTTCCTTTTGGCCTGGAGCAGGCAAGGGTCTGTGCCCCACCCCAAGCTCCAGCCCCTTAATTTGCTGCGACTGCCTGCATTTACCCCACCCCTGTGTTCTTGGGAGCCCAGATGTGGACTAGGCTGGTTCTCTCTTTGTGCCTGCCAGGTGTGGGATGATCTACATGGAGCCCCATCAACTAGGCTGGAAGCCCTTGAAGGACTCCTACATGGACACCCTACCCGCTAGCCTGACTGAGGAGCACAAAGGATTGGTGAGACCCTCAGGCTCCTTTACTTCCCCTCCCTTCTGTCTCCCTGCTACTCATTTCTAAAACCTTCTAGACTCATCTTTACCTTCTAATTCCAGGATGCAAGAATGGGCAGCAGTTTCCCTACTTGCCTCTAGTTATCTTCTTTCCTGGCCATTTTTCCAACTTTCTTCTCCATGTGGAGAGGATGGGATATGGTCAGTCTCTCCTTTTCTTTTGCCTGCTCCATCACTTCCCAGCTCCCCAGTGGAGAATTCTGATGCTTGAGAAACATTCTGTAAGGTGGCTAGAATGTCACTTCTTTTCCCATTGCTCCACTAGCAGAAAGATCTCTAGACGTTGCCTAGATATAGGCCAGATTAGGAAAAGCTGTGTTCCTCTCTGTACTGCCACTCTGCATCCTGGTGACCTCGACTTCATACCTCCCATATCTAGGAAACTGGAGCCAGTTTAGAAAAGCTTGTATTACCATATGTTTGCCCGTATAGGAGGATTAGGAGGAACTTGATGGAGTAACAAGGGGGAGAAGAAGGGGGGAAATGGTGGGGGAAAGGGAGAGAAGCAAACCATGAGAGACTCTTGAATGATGACAAAAACTGAAGACTGATGGGTTTGGGGGGGAAGGGGGATGATGGGCATGGAGAAGGGCACTTGTTGGGATGAGCACTGGGTGTTATGATGGAAACTAATTTGACAATAAACTATTAGAAAAAAAAAAAAAAGAAAAGCTTGTATTAGAGCTACTAAGAGTATCTGTCCCCTTCTTCCCTTCCTAAACATTCAGGTTAGGTGGGTACCTGAGCACACACTCAGCCTAGGGAAGTAGGAAGGGAGAACCCAAACTTTTGGTAGGCTTTTGTCTTTCCCTGCAAGTTCTAGGAAAGTTTCCCACTGAAGAATCCAAGAAAGGTGTAGTTGGCCTCTCTTCTTACTTTGGAAACACTCTGGTGAGCTACGTAGGATGGCCCCATTCCTGTCACATTTATATGCATGTACCGTGTGTATAATCACATACATTTAAACAGATACATGCCCACAGGCACATCAAGAGATCAATCTACACAGCTGCACAGGAAGGCTTCAGTGCAACTCATCAGTGTCCTTAGCTAAAAGTCTAACTTCTTATCAGGGCCTCTGAGACCACAGTTTGGCCCTTTCACCTTTCTGACATCATCACCTCCCCTCTTCCCCAACTCATTACTCTGCAGCCCTTATATTTTGTTTCTATTCCTAGAAGACCCAAGGTTTTATCACCTCAAGGTTTTTGTACCTTCCTCTTCCTGGAAATGTCCCATTTTATCTTGTGAGGGATGATTTACCTTCATCATCTGAACATAAAGGCCTCCTCCTTTAAGAAGCCTTCTCTGACCATCCTACTAAACTTTCCCCGTTATTCCCCATTGTAGCATCTGTATTTGTTTCCTGCTAGTACTTTCTATGGTTTTTAAGTAGTTTATTTATTTTCTTGCTTGTTTAGTTATTTATTTTTTGTCTCCCCTACCCTTCAGTAATTTCTGCGAGGGCAGGGATATTGTCTATGTTGTGAGTTGTTTATCCTCAGCACCTACAGCACTGTTTACTAGATATTCAATAAATATTTGTTGGCTGGATGAATATATCACATATCCATGTACACATGTATACATATTCATATGTGTTCATGTGTATGTATTCATATATACACATAAATGCATCTATATATTTATATATGGATATGTATCAACATATGTATATATGTGTATATATATATGTATGTATGTATATATATATATATGTATATATATATACATGTATTTATTGAGTGATGACCTGTCTACTTCCCAAAAAATGACTTAAGGTAATTTACAGTGACAGCTGCAAATATTTTAACAAAAATGAAAAAATATCCCAAATAAAAGATAAAGGATAAATTTTTTGGAAAGAGTAAATGGGGTGAAGAACAGGGACAAGAATCATATGTATGTGTAAATAAGTACCTACATACATACGTACATACATACATAGAGATAATTACTGAAAATGAGCCCCAAACTTAGCTCTGCGCTTCCTATGGCCAATTTACACAGGAGTCCAGCCTAAAGTCATTTGAAAATCTTCTTTAGGGTTCCTAATGATTTTATACAAGCAAATCAGATGCCCAGTCTGTGTCCTAAAACTGTTTTGTGTGTCTTGTAGCAGACTCACAGTAGCTCCAAGCCTCTGAGTATCCAGCTCTGGGGAGTCAAATGGGAGGGGGAGGGGTGGTCCGTGGGCTGCATGGTCCATTGAGTAGGTAGCTTGAGTCAGGGCCCTTGATACCTATGGTCCTTTCCCCAGTACACCTACATTCAAAAATAATTACCAACTTTAGCAGCATCTCCAGCCTTCCAGAGGTGTACCAAGCCCTTAGTCTTAAACTCATTCTTTGATATTTTCAAATTTCATTTCTACTTTCAGGTCAATGACATGTTCATGTGGCTTGTCCAGCCCTGCCTGGATTTTATTCACGTTCAGTGTAAGTTTGTGGTCCAAACTTCTCCGATCCACCTTGCCTTCTCAATGATGAGACTGTACTCCTCTCTGCTTGGTATGTGTTACTACAGTTCTTAAGCCAGATGACAGTGGGGTATGTGCAGGATGTTTCTTCCTCTCTGTCTCTTGTATTCCTGCCCTGTCCATGAGTCACAACGAGACTGGCATTTTAGTCTAGAACAAGCAAGACTTTGGAGTGTAGATAGTAGAGTTTAGTGGAAAGAATCCATGTTTTGGAGTATTAACCTTAATCTTGGATTGATTTCCTGGATGTTTTTATGCAAATCACTCCATCCTTTCTCATGTTAGTTTTCTTATCCACACAATGGGGATAATAATCTCTGTACCTCTTTACTAACTAGGATATCCTGGAAGGAAATGAATTTAGATGATACATGTGAATGTATCTTAGAAAAAAAAGATTCTGTAAAAAATAAGACTACAGATTTTCCTATGTTAAGAAAACTTACAAAAATCTGAATTCACAAAATACATGGTTACACTGTTAAGAGAAATGATCACATTTCTCTAGATTACAAAACTAGGGAACTTCTCCAGGACATGAGAAGTACATAAATCATAGAACCATTTGTTTAAAGGTCCTGGAGAAGTTCCCTGTAACCATCTCACATAAATCAAATTTCATTGAATTCTGTGGGAGATGACAAAAGATGTGTCCATTTGGAGAACTTTTATTGGATGCCATTTCTTTTTCAAGACCTCACAGAATTCAAACTCAAGATGGATCTTCCTAGAACTTCTGTTACCTGTACATTTTCTCAGCTCCTTGCTTCCAAAGGCATTAGAGGAACAGATAAAAAAATGTAACATGGTGAACCATTGAGTGGAGACTTTGGCTAAATATTATATGATTCTTCTGAAATTAAAATTACAGGCAATTTTCTCAAAAGCACATTAACTGCATACAATGCCATATATTTACATCATTCGTTGCAAATTTTGCATATTTTCCCAAGCCCTGTTTCCTGTCCTTGTGTTATATCTCCTCCAGGAAAGAAGGCATCACATGAGAAATGGACTCATTGTCCCCAGCACCAAGTGACCTAGTCTCTTGCCTTCCCAAATCTATAGCCATGAGTCCTATCATGAGTGTTGAAAGACACATAGCTACTAAAACCTGGGGACTGTGTTTGAACACAGACATACCTGATTTCAGAGCCCTAACTTTTCCCTCTGTCAGTGCTAAAATACAGGAGTATTAATCATGATAACTATGATTAATCAGCAAGACCTTGAGATAAGGAATACTAAATACATTTTTTAGCCTTTTATTTTAAAGTAATTAAGACTTGCAAAAAAATTGCTAAAAGACTATATTGAGTCATATATCCCTTCACCTAGCTTCCTTTAAAGTTAACATCTTATAGGGGCGCCTGGGTGGCTTAGTCGGTTAAGCGTCCGACTTTCGCTTAGGTCATGATCTCGCGGTTTGTGGGTTCGAGCCCCGTGTCGGGCTCTGTGCTGACTACCAGTCCAGAGCCTGGAGCCTGTTTCAGAGTCTGTGACTCCCTCTCTCTCTGACCCTCCCCTGCTCATGCTGTCTCTCTCTCTGTCTCCTAGAAATAAATAAAACATTAAAAAAAAAAAAAGTTAACATCTTATATAACCAAGGCACAATGATCAGAATAAGAAAATTAACATTGATACTAGACTATTAACTACACTACAGACTTCATTTGAGGGTCATCAGTTCATCAGTTTTTCCACAAATGTCCTTTATCTGTTCTAGGATGCAATTCAGGAGGTTACTTTTTTTTTTTTTAACAGTTGTATCTCATTCATCTCCTCCTTTCTTTGACAGCTCCTCAGTCTTTCCTTGCCCTTTTTTTTAAGTAAACCCAGCATGCGGCTCAAACTGATGACCTGAAATTAAGAGTCACATTGTCTACTGACTGACCCAGCTGGGCATCCCTTTCCGTGCCTTTTATAACTTGGTTACTTGATAAATACTGGCCAATTATTTTATAGAATGTCTCTCACTTTAAATTTACCTCATGTTTTCCCATAGTTAGATTGGGGTTATGCATTTCCAGTAAGAATACCACAAAAGTGATTATGTATCTTTCAAAGTACATCATCAAGCGGTACATGTTGTTGCTATATGTGATGACTGGTAAAGCCTCTGTTCAAAGTTAGCTTTGGTCAAAGCCACATTTCTCCACTGTAAGAGAAATGTTACTATGTTTTCTTTTATAATTAATAAGTGTTTGCAGGGGGGAGACAATTTAAAACTATGCACATATCCTATTTTCTCCTCAAATTTTTACCCACTGATTTGATGTCCATTAGTGGGTCTTGCCTACCATGGTTATTACAGTGATATTTGCCTAATATTAATTTTCTATTTCTTTGTGTATTCCTTCTATATTTACCAATTATTCTGTAAGGAAGAGCTATTCTTCCCTATTTATTTGCTAGTTCAGTTATTTGCTGATTGAAGTATGAACTCACAGATATTTATTTTATCCTATGGGTTATAATCCAATGGTATAGTTATTTTGTTCCTCAAATGTCTTCACCCATTGAGAGCTCCTTCAAGTTGGTGCCCATGTCCTTTCAAAATTAGAAAAATTATTAAAAACTAGCAAAAATATGTAGATAAAAGATCTGGCAGGTGGTGGCCATGCAGCCACTACCATTCCCCTCCGCAGAGCCCTCACATCCAAGAACACCCAGTTCACATTGTTTAGATATATATATAAGCAGATATTTGCAGCTTTTCCTAAGGTTCCTTTTTCTTGATTTTAGATGAAATCAGGAGAGTAGACCAGGAGAACAGTGAATTATTTGAAGGCCTGACAAGCCAACAGATCTTTCTCTGGCTTCAAGGTCTATTCCTCTTTGCCTTGGTGTGGACCGTGGCTGGCACCATCAATGCGGACAGCAGAAAGAAATTTGATCTGTTTTTCCGCAACCTGATCATGGGTATGGATGATAACAATCCAAGGCCCAAAACCGTCAAACTCACCAAAAACAACATCTTTCCAGAAAGAGGTAACTTAGTACCTGTTTGTTTTGTCTTGCTATAATAATCTGGATCATATGGTTCCAAAATCCAGTCAAAATGTGTGGCCCAAGTTAAGGCTTTACAATGGCCTGGAGAGATTTTGTAGCTTGCCTGATGGGATTCAAGGTCTTCAGGGTTGGCCCACGTGTGTAAGAGATGGATGGCCCTGAAGTCAGGGTCTTCTGGGATGTTTTAAGTGTTGTTTTCATTTAGAAAAGATTAGAAATTGATATACCTTTTTTTTTTCCCCAAAAAGTTACCCATAATTACATCACTCAAACAGGCTCCAGGAGACAGAATGAGAAATACAGCACATTTGTGTTTTTTTTATTCCCTTCTAGTTCTGTTCTGGGTGTTTACATTCATTGTGATTATGGTGTTAATATTTGTTGTAATTTTGTCATAATCAAATTTCATATTGAAATGTTTCCATTTTGCCATATACATTATCTTCAAAATGATCGCTTTAATGATCTGTAAATATTCTATGTGTGACATCATTTGCCAAAAGATCAAGATTTTTTTTCTTTTAAGTGACTTTTACTATTCTTTTTCTTACCACCATAAATGATATATAAAATTTAGAAAATAGAGAATAGCAGAAATTAAAATCAATCTTTCTCCCTTTCTCCCTCTCCCTCCCTCCCTCCCTCTCTCTCTCTCTCTCCTTCCCTCCCTCCCTCCCTTGCTTCCTCCCTTCCTTCTTTCCTCCTCCTTCCTCTTTTACTTCTTCTTTGGTTAAGAAGATTGTTTTTTATTTTGGTATAATATGCATAACATAAAAATTTACCATTTTAAGCATTTTTAAGTATATAGTTCAGTGGTATTAAACATTGTTGTGCAACCATTACCACATTCATCTCCAGAACTTTTTTTTTAATATTTTTTATTTATTTCTGAGAGAGAGTCAGCTTGGGGGGGGGTGCGCAGAGAGAGTGGGAGACACAGAATCTAAAGCAGGCTCCAGGCTCTGAGATGTCAGCATAGAGCCTGACGCGGGGCTCGAACCCAAACCCACAAATGGTGAGGTCATGACCTGAGCCAAAGTTGGACGCTTAACCAACTGAGCCATCCAGGCGCCCCCAGAACTTTTTTCATCTTCCCAAACTGAACTCCATATTCTGTAAATATTACCTCTCCATTTCCCCTTCCCCCTTGTGCCCCTACCCGCAGCAACCATCATCCTACTTTCAGTCTTTCTAAATCTGACTACTCTAGGTTCCTCATATAAGTAGAATCACATGGTATTTGTCCTTTTTTGACAAGTTTATTTCACTTAGTAATAATTTCAAAATTTATCCATCTTGTGGCATGTGTCAGAATTTCTTTCCTTTTTAAGGCTGAATAATACTCATTGTGTATATGTATCGCATTTTGTTCCTCTGTTCATCTGTTGATAGACACCTGAGTTATTCTCACATTTTGACTACTGTGAATAATGTGAATATAAACATGAGTGTACAAATATTTATTTGAGTCTCTTTTGTTTCTTCTGGCTATATGCTCAAAAGTGGAATTTATGTTTTTTAAGTTTTTTTATCTTGAGAGAGAGAGGTAGACAGCGTGTGCACGAGTTGGGGAGGGGTAGAGAGAGAGAGAAAGAGAGAGAATCCCAAGCAGGCTCCACACTGTCAGCTCAGAGACTGACATGGAGCTCAGGCTCAAGAACCATGAGATCATTACCTGAGTCGAAACCAGGAGCCTGACGCTTAACTGACTTAGCCGCCAAGAAACCCCTTATAAGTGAAATTTATAGATCATATAGTAATTCTGTGTTTAAGTTTGTGAGAAATTGCCACAATGTTTTTCATAGTGGTTATACCATTATACATCCCCACCAGAAATGCACAAGCATTCTAATTTCTTCACATTCTCATGTATTGTTTTGTCTTGTTTTTTAGAATAGCTATCCTGACAAGTATGAAGTGAATTCTTGAGTTTTTAAGAAAAAATATGAATAGATCATATAATAAAAAAAGATAAATATTTTTAAAAAGACAACCACTATTAACATTTTGGTAATCATCCATTTAGACATTTCTCTATGCCTATAGATTTGTCTTTTCAAATATGGGATCATTTTGCACTTATTTCCTAGTTATTTTCTAGTTTTTGCTATCATTAACAACATTGTGATGAACAGTGTTTAGATGGTCACCTTCTTAATCCATGATTAGCTGAATCAAGGATCAATAAAATTTTAAAGCTTTGATTGCTAAATTTCCCTTTTGCCTCCTCAGTCCTGAATATTACCCCCCCCTTTTTTTTTAGATCTTGGGCAATTTGAAATGTGAAAATACTATTTCATTTTAGCTTTCTTCTCTTTGTAAAACAATATCTTTTTAGGTTTATTTATTTATTTTGAGGGACAGGGAGCAGGGGAGGGGTAAAAAGAGAGGGAGAGAGAGAGAATCCCAAGCAGGCTCCGTGCTGTCAGAGCAGAGCCCAATGTGAGACTTGAACCCAACAGTGAGATCATGACTTGAACTGAAACCAAGAGTCAGATGCTCAACTGACTGAGCCACTGAGGCACCCCTGTAAAAAAAATATTTCAATAGACTTTAATTTTAGAGCAGTTTTAGGTTTATAGAAAAAATGAACATAAAGTGTAGCATTTCCCATGCCCCTTTCCCAAACTACCTCTCTTTCCCAGTTTCCTCTGTTATTAACATCTTGAATTAGTGTGGTATACTTGTGACAACTAATGAATCTGTATTGATCATTATTATTAACTAAAGTCCATAGTTTACATTGAGTTTCACTCTTCATGTTGTACACTTCTAAGAGTTTTGACAAACAATGTCATCTATTCACCATTACAGTATCATACAGAATAGTTTAACATTACCCTGAAAATCCCCTAATCCCACCTATTCATCCTTCCCTCCCTCTTAACTCCAGGCAACCATTGATTGTTTTTCTGTCTGTACAGTTTCGCCGTTTCCAAGGTGTGATACAGTTTGAATCATATAGTGTGTAGCCTTTTCAGATTGGCTTCTTTCACTTAGTAATATGCATTTAAGACATTTTACATCTTCGTGTGCTTTGATAGCTTATTTCTTCTTATCAATGAATAACACTCCATTGTGTGACTATTTATCCATTCACCTATTAAAGGGCATTTGGTTTGGGGCGCCTGGGTGGCTTAGTCGGTTAAGCGTCCGGCTTTCGCTTAGGTCATGATCTCGCGGTTTGTGGGTTCGAGCCCGCGTCGGGCTCTGTGCTGACTGCCAGCTCAGAGCCTGGAGCCTGTTTCAGAGTCTGTATCTCCTCTCTCTCTGACCCTCCCTGCTCAGGCTGTCTCTCTCTCTCTCTCCTAAAAATAAATAAAAAACATTAAAAAAAAAACATTAAAAAAAAAATAAAGGGCATTTGGTTTATTCCAATTTGGGGAAATTTAAAATGAAGCACGTATAAACATTCAGGTAAAGGTTTTTGTATGGACTTAAATTTTCAGTTTGTTTGGTGAATACCTAGGAGTGTGATTACAGGATCATACTGTAAGCCTGTGTTTAGCTTTATAAGAAACTGTCAAATATGTCTTCCAAACTGGCTGTACAATTTTTCATTTCTATCAGCAATGAATGAGAGTTCCTGTTTCTTTACATCTGCCTCAGTATTTGATATTGTCAGTATTGGATTTTAGCAATTCTAATAGGTGTGTAGTGATATCTTGTTTTAATTTGCAACTCCCTAAGGACATATGATGTTGAGCATCTTTATTTTTTTAAGATTTTTGCTTTTAGATTTTTTTATGTTTAAGTAATCTCTACACCCAATGTGGGGCTCGAACTTACAACTCAAGAGTCAGAAGCTCTACTCACTGAGCCAGCCAGGCACCCCTTGAGCATCTTTTCATATTCTTTTTTTTAAATTTTTTTTTATTTTTTATTTATTTCTAGGAGAGAGAGAGAGAGAGACAGCATGAGCAGGGGAGGGTCAGAGAGAGAGGGGGTCACAGACTGAAACAAGCTCCAGGCTCTGAGCTGGCAGTCAGCACAGAGCCCAAACCGGGGCTCAAACCCATGAACCGTGAGATCATGACCCAAGCGAAAGTCGGACGCTTAACCGACTAAGCCACCCAGGCGCCCCATCTTTTCATATTCTTATATACCATCTGTGTATCTTCTTTGGGGAGTTGCTGTTCAGATGTTTGACTCATTTTTAAATTAGATTGTTTCTTAATGTTGAGTTTTAAGTGTTTTTTGTATATTTTAGATATAAGTCCTTTATCAGATATTTGTTTGGCAGACTGTGGCTTGTCTTTTCATTCTCTTAACAGTGTCTTCCATAGAGCATAAGTTTTGAAGTTTAATGAAGTCCACCTTGCCAATTTTTTCTTTCATGGGTCAACCTTTTTCTGTTGCACCTAAAAAGTCACCACTTAAACCCAAAGTCACCTAGATTTTTTTCTTATGTTATCTTCTAGAAGTGTTATAGTTTTGTGTATTACATTTAAATCTATCATCCATTTCAAATTAATTTTTATGAAAGATGTAAACTCTGTGTCTAGGTTCTATTTGTCTATAGATGTCTACTTGTTACAGGGCCAGTTTTTGAAAAAACTATTCTCCATTGAATCGTCTTTGCTCCTTTGTCAAAAATCACTTGACTGTATTTGTGTGTGAGCATATTTTTGGATTCTCTAGTCTGTTCCACTGATCTGTCCATTCTTTTACCAATACTGTACTGTCTTAATTACTATAGCTTCATAATAAGTCTTCATAATATGAAGTAGGGCGATAGAAGTCCTCTGACTTCCCCCCCCCTTCATTATTGTGTTGGCTGTTCTAGATATTTCACATTTCCATATAAACTTTAGAATCATCTTGTCAATATCTACAGAATAACTTGTTGGGAGTTTTGTTGGGATTGTGTTAAAGCTATAGATCATGTTGAAAAGTACTGACATCTGAACAATTTTGAGATTTCCTATCCATGAACATGGATTCTATCTCCGTTTATTTAGATCTTGTTTGATTTCCTTCATCAGCGTTTTGTAGTTTTCCTCATATAGCTCTTATACATTTTTATTAGATTTATACCAACTATCTCATATTTTTGCTGCTAATGTAAATAGCATGTAATGTGATGTAAATGAATTTTTAATTTCAAATTCCTGTTTTTTTTTTTTTTTGCAGCCAAAGTGGACTGCCACATTTATTTATTTTTTTTTTTATTTTTTACAAATAGTTTATTGTCAAATTAGTTTCCACATAACACCCAGTGCTCATCCCCACAAGTGCCCTCCTCCATGCCCACCCTCCTCCCCCCCACATCCACCAGTCCTCAGTTTTTGTCAGCATTCAAGAGTCTCTCATGGTTTGCCTCTCCCCTTTTCCCCCACCATTTCCGCCCTTCTTCTCCCCTTGGTCCTCTGTTAAGTTCCTCCTAATCCTCCTATACGTGCACACATATGATATTTGTCCTTCTCTGCCTGACTTATTTCGCTCAGCATAACACCCTCAAGGTCCATCCATGTTGCTACACATGGCCAGATTTCATTGTTTCTCATTGCCATGTAGTATTCCATGGTATAGATAAACCACATCTTCTTGATCCATTCATCTGTTGATGGACACTTAGGCTCTTTCCAGGTTTTAGCTATTGTGGAGTGCTGCTATGAACATTGGGGTACATGTGCTCCTATGCATCAACATTTCTGTATCCCTTGGGTAAATTCCTAGCAGTGCTATTGCTGGGTCATAGGGGAGTTCTATTGTTCATTTTCTGAGTTCTATTGTTAATTCTCTGTTTTCCAGAGGGGCTGTACCAGTTTACATTCCCACCAGCAGTGTAGGAGGGTGCCCGTTTCTCCACATCCTCGCCAGCATCTAGAGTTCTCTGATTTGCTCATTTTAGCCACTCTGACTGGCATGAGGTGGTATCTCAGTGTGGTTTTGATTTGTATTTCCCTGATGAGGAGCGATGCTGAGCATCGTTTCATGTGTCTGTTGGCCATCTGGATGTCCTCTTTGGAGAAGTGTCAAAAGACATGTTTTAAGTACTAAGTATGCTTTTTTATATATAACAACTTCATGGAGGTATAATTTACATACCATAAAATTATCCCATGTAAGTGTACAAATCAGTGGTTTTTAGTAAATTTGCATAGTTGTGCAACTGTCACCATAATCCAATTTCAGAACATTTTCGTCACCCTGATAAAATGCTTCAGGCCTGTTTCCAATTAATCCCTGTTTCTGTCTTCAGTCCCAGGCAACCACTGACTGCTCTCTATATATTCACCTTTTCCTGGTTTTCATATGCCTGAAATCATGGAGTATGTGATCTCTTGTGTCTAGCTTTGAGTATACTTTCTTATTACCACCTTAAAAAGCTTAAATGCCTTTCTAGTCTTTCCACAAGGAGCCAAGGTTAAAACTCTCATGGTAAGAGCCCCAAGGAGGCCTTCCCTGACCTTATAGGACATTGTGTTCTGGGTCTTTCATGTTTAGGAGCTGTGGGATAAGTAGACTTCTGTGATAAATGATGGAGGGACTACAGTGGAGATCATACGTTGAGGAAAGCAAACAGGCCTTTGGGGGATCTCTCAGGTTTGGAATCACATCATCTGACATGTATCCTTGTTTGTCAACTGAGAGATTTATTTGTCCAGAAAGTGCTAAATTTCCCTTTATTCACCTATTCACTGTATGCACTTTATTGATTTATTGATTGATTTAAATTCAAGTTAGTTAATATACAGTGTAGTATTGGTTTCAGGAGTTGAACCTAGTGATTCATCACTTACGTATAACCCCATTTGCTGATCCCAACAAATGCCCTCCTTAATACCCATCACCCATTTAGTCCATCCCCCCCACCCACCTTAACTCCAGCAACCCTCAGTTTGTCCTCTGTATTTTAGAGTGTCTTAGGAAAAAAAAGTTTCAGGGTTTGCCTCCCTCTCTGTTTTTATCTATTTTCTCCTTCCCTTAGCCTATGTTTATCTGTTGTGTTTCTTAAATTCCACATATGAGTGAATTTGTCTTTCACATATGAGTGAATATTTGTCTTTCTCTAACTGACTTATTTCACTTAGCATAACACACTTGAGTTCCATCCACTTATTGCAAATGTCAAAATTTCATTCTTTTTGATCACGGAGTAGTATTCCATTGTGTGTGTGTGTGTGTGTGTGTGTGTGTGTGTGTGTGTGTGTGTGTGTATCTCACATCTTTTTTCATTCATCAGTGTGCACCCTTTAAAACCTAACTCCTTTGTTGAAAAGTTTACCTTACCGGGACACCTGAGTGGCTCAGTTGGTTGAACATCCAACTTTGGCTCAGGTCATGATCTCACAGTTTGTGGATTCGAGCCCTGTGTCGGGCTCTGTGCTGACAGCTCACAGCCTGCAGCCTGCTTCAAATTCTATGTCTCCCTCTGTCTCTGCCCCTCCCCTGCTCACACTCTGTCTCTGTCTCTCTCAAAAATAAATAAACATAAAAATTTTTTTAAGTTTACCTTATTCTCCCAAGTGCTGGAGAAGAAGCTAGAGTAAAATGGGGGAGAAGGGATGTCAGAGGTAATAGAGACAAAGTCTACCTTCCTGGATTTCTACTCTTTTTTCCTTTCTGCCCTTGTACTTGGAACAGAGTTTGAGTTAAAATCACAGGCAGAATGAACAAGAGCCATTACTCAAATAAGAACCAGAGACCTGGAGCTAAATCTTCTCAGTGCCTATGTGCTCAGAGGTATGCTACATGTTTGACACATATATCTCATGTACCCTCTACAGTGACTTTCTGAGCTTAATGTAAAATCAGGCCCATTTTACAAGTGTACAAATGGTAACCTTGGCTAAGGTCACAGTGCTTAGCAAATCTACTTTTATTCACTTGAACCTTTTCTCTTTGGCCTTAGTCTTCCTGTGTCAAGCCACAAACTACCTCTGTTGAATCATAACATCCAGGGAAAGTAGAGAAATGCTTTTCTGAATCATGCTTTTAGTGTCTCCTTTTTTATTGTAAAACAATTCTATTTTTTAAAAATGACCAAAAAGTATCTCTTTGTTCATACCACCCTGTTCCAAGTATGTCAGAAAATCTTTTTTCCATCTTGTCTACCTGATTTCATCTCTGTACCTGTTTAGCATAATGACATATATTCTATTTTTTATTCTATTTTCATCTGTCATTGTTTTTTAAAAGCAATTTGATATGCTAATACTTAGTTTTTGCAAAATATTCCATTCATCTCATAAGACATAACTTTGACTGGTCTCCTAATGTGAGACATGTAAACTATTTCCAAATTTTTGCTACCACAGATGGTTCTGCATAGACATGTATAGAGATTATTTTCATTCTGAATTATTTCCTTATGATAAACTCCCAGAAGTAGGATTTCTGGCTTAGATTACAGAACATTTTTGTAGTTCTGTAAGCATAATGCCAGATTGCTTTCTAAAAGTGTTGTGCTAGATTAACTTCTAGGTAAAGCTGCAGAGTGATATAGGATAACAGAGCTCCCTCCTTTATTACCTAGTGAAATGAACAAAAACAACAACAAAATTAAGCCTAAAAATATCCCACCAATAACTACAGAAAATGTTCCATCCTGATTCTGTCTATAAGCATTAACAAGTGATGGGCAGAAAAAGAAAAACTAAGATCTGGCATGCTGCATCTTCCAACCTAGAACCTACCACCTCACTGTCCTCCTAAGAGTGATGTTGGAAGGAAAGGTGGTGAGTTGACAAAATTCTGAGAGTTCTCAATGGTCATCACCACTGTGGAGACAAGTGGATTACAGTGGCCTGCAGATGCAAAGAATGTCTACAAGAAACCCTTGGGCATGAAGCGCCTGCATGCTTCTGTAGAATCTTAGTACAAGTGGGAGAAACTACCAGGGTTTGCACCTTCCACAGTCTATGCTGCATCAGGGTTGTGAGATGATGACTACAGGAGTGTGGGGCATGTTGCTAGCTGGGATGGGAGTGGGACCATAGCTCAAGAATGTTGGCCAAATTAGGGGCGCCTGGGTGGCTTAGTCGGTTAAGCGTCCGACTTTCACTTAGGTCATGATCTCACGGTTCATGGGTTCGAGCCTCACGTCGGGCTCTGTGCTGACTGCCAGCTCAGAGCCTGGAGCCTGTTTCAGAGTCTGTGACTCCCTCTCTCTGACCCTCCCCTGCTCACGCTGTCTCTCTCTCTCTCTCTCTCTCTCTCCCCCCTAGAAATAAATTTTTAAAAAAAATTAAAAAAAAAAAAAAAGAATGTTGGCTAAATTATAGAAAGAGAATGTAGAGCCCAGGTTTCCTAGCAAGGGCAGTTGAGAATTTTCTTTTAACCAGTCCATGTAACCTCATGCTACAGAAAAGAAAGCCACTCACTAATCCTTGAATTGTGGTCAGGAAAGTGGAGGTAATAAACTGGCCTCAGATAATATTAGGAAAGATGTCAAGAACTTACCTGATTGTATCAGAGCAAGAATGGTATGGAAATTGCAAACATGAAAGAAAGAGAAGCAGAGAGACAGAATGAATGAATCTAAAATAAAAAATTACCCAAGAAACATAAAATATTTCTGTTGAAAGAGCTTAGTTATAACATGAATTTGATTTCTTAAAAAGTTCATAGACAGTGTGGTATTGGCAAAAAGATAGATATATAGCTCAGTGGAGTAGAATTGAAAGTTGAGAGATAAGCCCCTCACATTTATGGTAACTTGCTTTTTGGCAAGATAATTAAATGGAGAGAGAATAATCTTTTCAACAAATGGTGCTGGGACAGCTGAATATTTACATGTAAAATAATGAATTTGGACCTCTGCTTTGCACCATAGTCAAAATTAACATGAATGAAAGTACTAAATTTAATAATTAAAACTTGTAAAATTGTTAAAAGAAACAATAGGTGCAAATCTTCATGACCTTGGACTAGACAATGATTTCTTAGGACACCAAAAGTATAGGCAACAATAACAACAACAACAACAAAATAGGTAAACTGAACTTTTAATCAAAGTTTAAAACTTTTGTGCTTCAAAGCACAGTGTCAAGAAAGTGAAAAGACAACCCACAGAATGGGTGAAACTTTTTCACAATCATATATATGATAAGGAACGTCTATCTGGAATATATAAAGATGTATTACAACATAATAATAAAAAGACAACCCTACTAAAAAATGGCAAAGTAACTCAATAGACATTTCTCCAAAGAAAATACACAAAGAGTCAATAAACACATGAGAACATCGTTAGCCATCAGGAAATGCAAATCAGAAACACAATAAGATACCACTTCACAACTAGGATGAGAATAATAAAAAGAAAACAACAAGTGTTGGTGAGAATGTGGGAAAACTGGAATCCTCACATGCATAATGGAAATGTGAAATGGTACAGTAGAGTTGGAAAACAGTATTTGATGGTTCCCCAAAATTTAAACATAGAGTTGCCATATGACCCAGCAATTCTATTTCTAGGTCTCTGCCCAGGAGAAACAAAAACATATGTCCACCCAAAAACTTATACACAAATGTTCATAGCAGCATTATGCCTAATGGCCAAGAAGTAGAAACAATCCAAATGTCTATCAACAGATAAATGAATAAATAAAAATATCCATATAATGGAATATTATTCAACAATTTTAAAAAGTGAAGTAATAATACATGCTACAACATGGTTGAACCTTAAAAATATTATGCTCCAGGATGCCTGGGTGGCTCAGTTGGTTAAGCATCCAACTCTTGATCCCTGCATCCAGCTTTGCACTGACATCGCCAAGTCTGCTTGGGATTCTCTCTCTACCCCTTTCTCTCTCTGCCCTTCCCCAACTCGTGCATGCATTCTCTCTCTTAAAATAAATAAATAAACTTAAAAAGTATATAAATCATAACAAGTAAAAGAAGACAACTACAAAAGAATACATATTGTATGATTTCATTTACATGAACTATCTAGAATACACAAATCTATAGACACAGTAGATTAGTGGTTGCCTAGTGCTGAGAGTACAAGGGAGAGAAGAGGGGTAACAACTAAGAGATATGGGGTTTCTTTTCCATGTAATGAAATGTCTTAAAATTGGTTTTAGTATAGCTGCACAACGTTGAATATTAGTACATCACATATACATTTTTAGTAAAGCTATCTTTTAAAAGTTTGTAGATTAGGTGATAAAACTGTAGAATTAGAGGAAAAGAGGGATTGAAAAACCAAAGAAACAAACTGACAATGAGACAGTACCATAATTGATCTAATAAATACATTAGGAACAGTAAGAAATAAAATGTATAAATCTAGACATCTCATAAATGGCGTAGAGGGAAGATTTGAGAGAACTACACTTACTATAGAAGAAAAAAACCAAACACATTTAATCAGTTATCAGTATGGTTGATATGGAGGCCAAACCATGGTGATTCCTTAAGTGTGTAAGCCAGTAAATAGTATAGACAAATATACAAAGGTATATATGAGAGGGAGGGTTCCTGTGTGGCTCAGTCAGTTGAGTGATTCTTGACTTCAGCTCAAGTCATGATCCCAGGGCTGTGGGATCAAGCCCCACATCAGACTCTGTGCTGAGCATGGATGCTACCTGGGCTTTCTCTCTGTGTCCCCCTGCCCCTCTCCCCCACTTACTCTCTCCCTAAAATAAAAAATAAAAATTTAAATAAAGATACAAATGAGAGATTGTTCCTAAAATCAACAACTGTTTCTATAGATTATGAGTATGCCATGTTTCAAGAAAAACTGATAAAGAATAATTTACCAAAAGATACAGCATGATTGAGTTATTGGATTTATAGATAAAAGAAATTACATCATACATGTAGATAAGGAGAAAAAGTCAGCAAGGAGGGAAGTATCTGATGGACCTCAGGTTTCCACACAGCAACTTATTACACAGGGAAACATAAGAGAACAGTCAGAAGTCTGAGGGAAAGAAAATGTGACCTGAGAATATCACTCTCAGCCAAGTCATTGTTGAAAAAAAAAATATGGTGGCAGATATTCCCAAACTTGTGAAAGCTGAGAGAATGGAGCACCGTAAGTCCTTTCTTGGGGAAAAAAAAGAAAGAAAAGAAATTTGCCAACTAACAGATCAATCAAAACAAAGAGCTTTTAAAGGGCTGTGTTAGAAGCCATGAATTAGAGCACTGAATCTTTTGAAACATAAACATAAGAGTAAGGAATGGGAGAATTATGGTCATCATCAACAACAGAAGGAGTCAGAGGAGAGGAGATGGAAGGAAGAGTGAGTTAATCATCTCATAGCTTATGAATGAATCAGTGAAATTGGTCTAACACTGAGTCACATGTATTTACAAATGAAATATAATATCAGGATTTGCTACAAAATACTCCAGACAAACAAAGAATAGAAAGAAAAGGGAGGTGGCTAAGTGTCCAACTCTTGATGCTCAGGTCACAACCTCACTGTGTATGAGATCAAGTCCCTCATTGAGCTCTGTGATGACAGCATGGAGACTCCTTGGGATTCTCTCTCTCCTTCTTTATGGTCCTCCCCTACTTACTCTCTGTCAAGATAAATGAACATTTTTTTTTTTTTTACAAATAGTTTATTGTCAAATTAGTTTCCACATAACACCCAGTGCTCATCCCCACAAGTGTCCTCCTCCATGCCCACCCCTCCTCCCCCCCACATCCACCAGTCCTCAGTTTTTGTCAGCATTCAAGAGTCTCTCATGGTTTGCCTCTCCCCTTTCCCCCACCATTTCCGCCCTTCTTCTCCCCTTGGTCCTCTGTTAAGTTCCTCCTAATCCTCCTATACGTGCACACATATGATATTTGTCCTTCTCTGCCTGACTTATTTCGCTCAGCATAACACCCTCAAGGTCCATCCATGTTGCTACACATGGCCAGATTTCATTGTTTCTCATTGCCATGTAGTATTCCATGGTATAGATAAACCACATCTTCTTGATCCATTCTTCTGTTGATGGACACTTAGGCTCTTTCCATGTTTTAGCTATTGTAGAGAGTGCTGCTATGAACATTGGGGTACATGTGCTCCTATGCATCAACATTTCTGTATCCCTTGGGTAAATTCCTAGCAGTGCTATTGCTGGGTCATAGGGGAGTTCTATTGTTAGTTTCCTTAGGAACCTCCACACTGTTTTCCAGAGGGGCTGTACCAGTTTACATTCATGATAAATAAACATTTTTAAAAAATAAATTTAACGTCTTTATTTTAAAGTAGTATAATAGATGATATATATAAAATATATGTGATACATATAACATATGTGATATATGGGTATATAATACATGGTATACATTAATAGAATATATAATTATATTAACATATGACATGTAATTATATCTCATAATATATAATGTCAAATGATCTTATTCTTATCCGTCCTTCCATGTTCAATGTGTTTGTGTCTAAAGAGAAAGCTAGGATTGCCATCAAAAGCAAGTATTTCTGGATGTGAGATCTGATTTATTGCCTCGTTTTATTGTCCTTTTCAGTACTTCGTATTTTATATTACTAAAATAATTATTTAGATAATTAGTACTTATTATCTTTTATGCAAACAGTAGAGTTAGTACTCTCTAAAAGATGTTTTTCCAATTTATACAGCTGCCATTAATATGTAAGTTTTACACAACTTGGCCAATACTGGTAGTTACACATTTTCAGATGTCTATAACTGAGGTGGTTAAACACCTCAAATATGAAATGTAAACTCTGGGGTGCTAATGACCTGTTCTGTTTTTTTGAATCCAGGAAGCATCTATGATTTTTATTTCCTCAAGCAAGGTAGTGGATGTTGGTGCACATGGACAGAGTATATTACTAAAGAGGAGGAAAATATCCCAGCTAATGCAAAGGTAAAAGAGAGGTATTTGTCATGGAGCTTTGGTTTCTAAAATGACCTGAACTTTCTCCAAGGTTGAAGAATTAATGTCAGTTCTGCATTAGCATTTTTAAGAACTTTCTTTAGGAAAAGTTTCAAGCATGAGCTGGATCAGCCTTCAATTTTTTTTTTTATAGTTTATTTTTGAGGCAGAGACAGATAGAGCATGAGTGGGGGAGGGACAGAGAGAGAGGAAGACACAGTTCCAAAACAGGCTCCAGGCTCTGAGCTGTCAGCACAGGGCCTGATACAGGGTATGAACCCACGAACTATGAGATCTGTCCTAAGCCAAAGTCAGACGCTCAACTGACTGAGCCACCCAGGCACCCCTGGATCAGCTTCCAAAAGCATGAAGTTTAGAATTAGAGGTGCAGATTCCTTACTGGGCCTTCACACTCTCTGCCTCAGTTTACTTAGCTACACAATAGCAGAAAAAATTCTCGAAGGATGTTTGAAAGAATGAAGGTAATATACCTGAACACGTGGCAAACATCATGTGCTAGATCCATGCTGATTGCTATTTTGATTATATCATTGTCATGTGGTCAGTTATCAATGCCGAGTGGTCATCAGTCTTACCTCTCAGACATCTCAGGCAAAAAGGATCGTTGTCTTTTCTTCAGAATTCCCAGAGAACGATTTCCTTGATCAGAATTCTCAGAAAAACAGGTCTAGCTGTTTTTTTCAGCTCTAACTCCTGCTCATTTCATCATAGAAAATTCGCCTATATTAGTAATAGCTAGTGGACATACTTTACCTTTCTGGGGGGTGACTGCAGATCAATTAGGCCCCAAATGGAGTGGTGGACAGTGAGAAGAAAAGTGAAAATTTTGACAATCAAGTCAGACAGCCTGCAGGGCGACAGCTCCTCCTGAAGATGGTGTGATAAGCAGAGGTGGATGTGTGCTGAATTTAGGACATACTCTGGGAGCTGAGTGTCGTGCAGAAGCCCTGAGTATGGAAGTCCAAACTTTAATTTTCCTTAAAGAGCTTAGTCACCTGAACCCCAAGGGGTTTGAAATCATACTGAATTCATACAAATAAGAGAGTCCTGTGCAGAGAAAGTTTTAAGTTCTGCTGAAAATTTTTCCTTGTCAAACAGGTGTTCTAGTCTCTGAAAATAAAAATCTCTGAAACCCAACTTGCTTTAAATTCCATCTTGATAGCAAAAATAAGCATTTTGCACCTGGCCCTGCATTCAGCACCACTTACTGGCCACATGGCTTTGGACAAATGAGCCAGTAATCCTCCAGCCACAGAGGATTACTGGGACTGCAGGGGATAATACAGACAAAGCATCCATAGTTCAACAGCTATTAATTCTCTTCCTCTACACTTCAGTTCCCTTGCCCTGTCTGTTCCTTTTCCTTTGAGAAGATTACTTATCAAGAGAAGCCCAGCCTTTTTTCTACCAATATTCACAGGGCTGCCTTGTTGCACAGACTCACTTGATGCCATTGACATTATGGTCTAGCTTTGTTTTAGAGGCACCATTTACCTAAACCACGGTGTGAAAGGTACTTTCTGGAACTGTGCAACACACTGGCTTCATGTTCACTAGCCCTTCCATCCTAGACATTTAAGGAGATGTCAGCATATAATATACATCTTCCATTCCCTTCCTCTGTTCTCATGGAGGGACCAAATGTGGCCAAATGGCTAATGACAGAGTTCAGGCTCAGAGAAGCCAAGCTAAGGTAAGGTATTCTACTCAAAGTAATAAGAATTCCATGAGTCCAAGCCAAGCCCTTAGAGTCCATTTGGGGTTTGAATACCAGGAAGAGTGTTGTAATCTCCATATTGAAAAAAGGATTAAGTGGGGGTGGGTCCTAGAACCAAGGATCCAAGTGTTGAAAAAAGGCAGATCAGGAATGAGTGCAAAGGATGGGATCTGAATGTCACAACCCACCCTCCTGAGCAGTATGGGGGTATGGGAGATGACATACGGGAGGTGGACCTTGCCTGGGACAAGGCAGACAAGTTGGTTTAGTGCAATGATCTCTGAGGGCAACAGCTATAAACTGATCCTTAGTGTAACTGGTGTTTATTCTATGATATTTCAGTGGTTAAGAGATTATCCCATTTCACTGAGGCCCTTGGAGAGGTTAAATACTCACTTGAAGTCATAAAGGAAGTAAGGGATGGAGCTGAATGGATAGTAAGTCTCCTGAATGCCAAACCCAGCATCTTTGGTCCAGTAACAAGACTGTTTCGTGTCTTTGTGGTACAGGTCTCAGAACTCATCATCTCCACAGTGGAGACAGCCAGGCAGTCCTTCTTCTTGAAAACATACATGGACCATGAAATTCCAATGCTATTTGTCGGGCCCACAGGCACTGGCAAATCAGCCATTACCAACAATTTCCTCCTCCACCTTCCCAAAAACACCTACCTGCCCAACTGCATCAATTTCTCTGCCAGAACTTCAGCCAATCAGACTCAAGATATCATCATGTCCAAGCTGGATCGACGGCGGAAGGGTCTTTTTGGGCCTCCCATAGGGAAGAAAGCAGTGGTATTTGTGGGTAAGGCATTGGGCTCATCTGAACATAACCAGATTCTTCTATTCTGCAGCAAACCAGAAATTCCCTTTGTAGGGCTGCTGTACAGTTCTTTTACTCTCTCTGAGATATATATATATAACCCTCTTCTCTTCTTCTCATCCTTTTTTCCATTCTTCCTTCCTTCCTCCTACCTATATCCCTCCCAACTTCCCTCCCACTCTCCCATCTTTAACTTTAACTTTGCTTTTCTTCTTTCATTACCAAGTGTTTGTTGATCAAATGCTATATGTCAGATTTTCAGTAAGTAAGATGTAATCCAGTCCTTTTTGCCTGAGGTAACCTCCCAGTTTCTCCTGAGAGGACGGTGGGCCTTTGGATCAGGCAAGGTTACCCTGTAGTAAGAATTCGTTTCAGAAGAGTGTTTACCCTCTTGTATCTCCAAAAGCAACACTCACTTTGTGATAAACTCCTTATTCCATGTTTTGTCAGATAAATGTTATCTGTAAATGAAGAAACCTAATATTTGCCAAATAAGTATTTTGAAATAACCACATTGAATTTCCCCAGGATTTTACCTGTTTACAAAGAACTTCCTCATTTACTTCACTTGACCCTAAGATCCCTGTGAGGTTATTAACCATCGTTATCATTTTACGTCAATTAATTGAGGCTCCAGAAGTTTAAACTGTCTGTCAAACATCTAGAAAATTCTGGAGCCATAACCCAAATCCAGATTTCTTGGTGCCAAATACATTATATTTTCCACTATCTTATTGCTAACTCATAGGGTTTCATTTAGTAAAAGTAATGCCCAAGTCTTCTGGGTTATCTCATGTCCTGTCCTTACAATTCATGTATTGATAGTGAATATTGCATGTATTTATATCCTTACCCACTAACATTAGCTTCTTAAAGGCAGAGATCCAATTATGTTTTGTTTTCTCTTTCTTTTCTGCCCTGTTCCCTTTCCTTCAAACCGTTCTCCCTTCCTATTTCTATGGTATATCAAGAAATAATTTTTTTAAAACAAATGTTTTAATGTTTGTTTATTTTTGAGAGAGAGACAGAGTATGAGCATGGGAGGGACTAAAAGACAGGGAGACACAGAATCTGAAGCAGGCCCCAGGCTCTGAGCTTTCAGCACAGAGCCAAAATTGGGGCTTGAACCCATGGACTGCAAGATTATGACCTGAGCTGAAGTTGGACACTTAACCGACTTCCTATCCAGAAACACACATAGGACCCCCTATCCAGAAACAATTATGCTTTGCAGTCAAACAGATCTAGGTTCAAATCTCACTTTCTAACCCTAGGCATATTGTGATTTAACTTCCATGACCCTCAGGTCCTCACCTCTAACATAAAGGTAATACTATCTTCCTTATAAAGTCATTATTTGGATTAGATGAGACAGTATGCATAAACTTCTAAAATATTATCTGAAAGAAACTGGACATTCAATTAGTGTTCATTAGAGAAAAATTAAAAGGCTTTAATTTTATTGAGAGTCTTCTATGTACAATGACTGGGTCACACAATATGCTGTTGAGGAAAATCAAACCCTGTCCTTGAGAAAATCACTATCTTTTCTTGCCATTTTGGTTTTTCTCCTCAAAAACCCTAGCTTAAAACCTTTCTCCCATTGGGGTTCATTTGTTACCTGCTAACCAGCAGGTTATACATCCTGTTGGCTGGGAGTATGACTGTCTCTCTCGCCATCATATTATCCCCAGAAGTTCACAAAGTATCTAGCACATAGTGACAGTCAGTATAGTGTGGCTGATGGAATGGGAAAAAAGATTAAATCTGTTGATGCCAATCCATGCATCCTTAAAGTCACAATGGGCAGAGATCTTAGTGAGGCAAGAGAGCCCAGAACCCAGGAAATCTTCTCCCCATATGGTCAGTATGTCCACTAGCTGAGCTCTGCGTGGAGTGGAGATGGGACAAATAGGCACATTTCCCATGGAGGCAATAGTTATCTGTTGTTTCCTATTGGAGCAAGGGATCCCGTAGACTTAGAATATATGGCCATGGCTTCTTTCCCCAGATGACCTCAACATGCCAGCCAAAGAAGTATATGGGGCCCAGCCTCCCATTGAGCTCTTGAGGCACTGGATTGACCATGGTTACTGGTTTGACAAGAAGGACACAAACAGGCTGGACATTGTGGATGTGCTGCTTGTGACTGCCATGGGCCCTCCCGGGGGAGGAAGGAATGACATTACTGGTACGTGAAAAAGAAAGTTCATTCCTCTTCACCCTCCAGCAGAGCCAGATCACCTTCATGGATAGAAGGTTGGCACAGGGCACTCTGCCCTGATGGAAGGTGGAGAAAAATATGTTTAGGCTATAGCCAGAGGGGGTGGGGCTAGCTCCAGGGAGTGGAATTTGAGGTCTTCATGTTGGAAATTGTGTGAAATAGGACATGAACATGGGAAGAGAATGTGAGAGCCTTTGGGTAGACCCTGGAGAAACAGAGTGAAAAGGGGAGTTCAGTGTCGTCAGCATGTATTCCAGGAAAGAGATTAGATCAGAGATCCTCAGCCAGGGGTGGTAAAAGATTCACCTATTGTGTTTGTTACAGTTCTTCAGATTGCAGGAGATAGAAAAACTAACCCAACGTGGCCTAAGCAAAGTAATAATAAACAAACAAACAAGAGTTTCACCCATCATCCAACAGTTTAGGAATACATTTTGCTTCAGGTGTAACTGGATTCATCAAGGATCCACATTTAATTCTGAGATTCATCCTTGCTTAAGAATCTTAATATCATTTCCAGACTTAAGATTCTTTGACCTTGCTCTCCTCTCTGGCATTTAGCTTTCTCATCTGTAAAATTTTCCATTAGAAAAATGGACAGGGTGATCTTATTTGGCACATTGTGTACCTAAGAATACAGACTCAAAAATGATCGCTACCAATACATGCACTAGTAAAGTTGCTGGACTTTATAGAAAAGGAAAAATTGTGGGGAGGGAAGGGGCATCTAGGCACAAAAGAGCACATGACTTATAATAGAAATAAAATTAGATCATCTTAAAACTATTCCACCACAATGCTTTATGCCACAAGAAAATGAAATAACATATTTAAAGTACTCAAGAAAGTGAAATTAGAGGCAAGGATTTTATATACAGCAAAACTGACCTTGACATATAAAAGGAAACCTGTTATCAGCATGCAAGAACTCAGATTTATTTCCACAAGCTCTTTCTTGGGAGCCAACTAGAAAATGGGTTTCACACGACCAAAATGACTGTAAAGAGATTCATATTGCAACTGGTCATAAGTTTTAAATATGGTTATTTGTTGAACTAAGACTAGAGAGAGAGATTATATGTAAAGGCTCTAAGACCCAGTGTTGTAGATACAGAACAATTGAAAATGGAGGGGGGATGAGGAGAGCAAATACAAAATGTTTAAAACCGTTTTCAGTTATCATAATTCGTAGTGGTAGTATAATCTTATTCTGCGAGCTTTGTGTAAAGTAGGATGATACAAATGAGTTATTGTGGAATTTTCTATTTCATTTTTTTAAGTAAATGTATTTACTTTGAGAGAGAGAGAGCAGAAGCAAGGGAGGGGCAGAGAGAAGGAAAAACAATCCCAAGCAGGCTCCATGCAATCAGCACAGAGCCCAGTGTGGGGCTCAGACTCATGAACTGTGAGATCATGACCTGAGCCAAGATCAAGAGTTGGACGCTTAACCAACTACACTACTCAGGCAACCCTGGTATTTCTATTTCTACTGGCCCTTGTGTCCTTGAGAATCAGAAATGTCAATATGAAAGATCAAGATGTAATATACATGAAATTAAGTGAAAGCCCTGTATTTCTAAATTAGAATACAGTTAGTAGTAATAACTCATAATGTCCATTGATGTACTAGGTCTAGGGCCAACTCACCTAACAATGAACATGCCTAGCACCCAGATTATTTTAAAATTGAACTTGCCACTGAAAGAAACCAGAACTTCTTGAGAAATGACTGATTGCATATCCAGGGCAGAAAATATACAAGATGGGTTTGTAACTTCTTGATATAACAGATAACAAGAAAGCTTTCAAAGATAAAATGTTCATGTCAGAAGGACTCGTCTGTCAACATAAGGAGGCTGTCACTGGCCAAAGATAGGAATATTTGAGCTTCAATAATGATAGCAATTTTAATGGATTGAAATTTATCAAAATATATTTAAATCCACAGATCTATAATAATAGTGATAATTGGACATTTTCAGGGGATGGTAAGGAAAGAATTTATTATATTAAAAACTGATAAATAAATGGAAGTAATCAAACATTTATCTTAACTTTCTTACATGAAATGTACCATGGTATGAGGAAATCCTAGGTGAAGGAAGTGTCTCTTTACAAAAGTATTCCAACCAATAAATGAAAAAAAGAGGATAGAATCAGAGTATTACCATTTTACAATCCCCAGTAAATTAATGGATCTAGCCATTGAGCATCAGTAGCTACTAACATCACAAAATGAGAGACATCATGTCTCTGATGAAAGAATACACCACCACCTACCATCTGGCCAGAGATGGAATCTGAATTTGATCTCTGGATCCAGCTGCAAATTAGTATGAAATACAGAAGACAGAGGATCAAAATTAGCTCGCCATGAGTATGCAGTCAGCAAAATCCTGGCTGTGAAGCTACAGATTAAACAGCCCTCATACTCATCAGACAAAAGATGAAAGAAATAGAAGGGGAATCTATAGATTAAAAGAGATTTCTCAGACATAATCAAGTTTATTTTTTAATTGGGAAGATTAAACTGTGCTGTGTAGAAATGAACACTTCGGTGATAAAAAACCTAAAGAAATGCAAGACAGCAGAGAAAATTACTAGAAAAGTCAAGATAGTAGTAATCTTTGTAGAAAGACAGGGAGAAAGCTAAGACTGAGATGGGACATGTGGAGAGGCATCTGTGAAAGGCAAGCAAAGCTTTGTTTTTTGACTTGGAGTAGATGTATGGGTATTGATCTTATGATGATCCACTAAACTTTACATTTGTTTTTGTATGGTTTTCTCTATCTGTGTTTTATTTTACATAATCACATGCTTTTTTAAAAAAAAGATATGCAAGCAAATTTATAGAAATGAAAAATAGATTATTAATTGCCAACCACTCCAAGGAAATGGAGAGTGACTGCTAATGGGTACAAGATTTCTTTTTGAGGTGATTAAAATGTTCTAAAATTGATTGTGGTATTGGTTGCATGACTAAAATATTAAGAAATGATTGACAGTATACTTTACATAGGTGAATTGTATAGTATGTAAATTATATCTCAATAAAGCTGACATATAGACATATAGAGATATCTAACATAAAACAGGTAAATATAGATAGATATGTAAGGAGACCACATTAATAGTGGTTAATTGGGGGGGAGTCAAAAATGATGTCCACTTTCTATAAAAGTATTACTGAATTGACTGTTATACAATAATCACATGTTGCCTTCACTTTTAAAAGCAATCATGAACATTAGTGTTGTTAATAGAATTTCTGCAATCATGGAGATGTTCTATATTTGCATTGTGCAATACAACAGCCAGTAACCACATGTTAGAAATGTGGCAGAACATGTTAGAACATGAAGGCAGAAGAAAACCTGCTCTTCCAAATCCCAGGATCACAAGGCCCAGGAGGTAGCTGTGAGTCTGTGTGTTTTCCAGGACGATTCACTCGTCATCTGAATATTATTTCTATCAACGCCTTTGAAGATGACATTTTAACCAAGATTTTCAGTTCAATTGCTGACTGGCACTTTGGGAAAGGGTTTGATGTGATATTCTTAAGGTAAGAGATTCCTGTGTCTTCCACAATATTGGCCTCGGATCCTCAGTTTTAGCCCCTCTTTGATGCATCTGCCTTCCCCTTCCTCCTAAGGTATGGAAGGATGCTGGTACAGGCTACTATGACAATTTATAAAGCTGCAGTGGAGAATTTCTTGCCAACTCCCTCGAAGTCACATTATGTCTTTAACCTGCGGGACTTTTCACGGGTTATCCAAGGAGTACTACTCTGCCCTCACACCCATATGCAGGTTAGACACTATCATTTCTCTTATCCAGGTAATTCAGCGATATCCTTGGCTACGTTGAATCAACAGTGATAATAGTAATTGCTAATAAAAGCTTTTATTAAGCTTTTATTTATGCTAAGCATTGTGCTAAATATTTTATAAGCATTATCATGTTTAATACTCAGCCAGCCCCCAGGAATTAGAAACTAAGAACTACCACCTCAGGTACCACTCAAGTAATTAACTCTGGATTTTCAGGATATAGAAAAATTTATCCGGCTTTGGATTCATGAGGTTTATCGGGTCTTCTATGATCGTCTGATTGACCATGAGGACAGACAGGTCTTCTTCAACATGGTGAAGGAAACCACATCCAATTGCTTCAAGCAGACTGTGGAGAAGGTAAGCCAGATCCTCTGAGCATTTGGCCTCAGAAATGGTCCCAAATATTTGACTTTGTTAGTCTCAGATTTCAGGTTTCCTTCCTCATGAAGACTCATAGCTCTGCTCTCTGAATCTCAGGAAATGGGATTGAGTCAACTAGTCACTTGATTTGGTGATATTATACTTGGCCCAATTTTGCTTCACTTCCCTGATAACATATACATTTGGATCCATTCTAAGTGGTTTATGATCTGATGTAATTGTTTATCATTAACTTAAAATACATTTTTAAGGTTCATTTGTGAGTTAAGAAATGAACCGTGAAATTTTTATGGTCTGATAAACATCCTACTTGATCTTCAAGTAGAAGACTATCATGGTTTCCCATTCGTAAATATTTTCTCTTTCTCCTTTTGATGTAAGAAAAGTTGTTTTTAAGCCTATGTGTTTACATAGTCTAGCTGTACCTCTATTTTTAAGAAACTGTGATTTCTGCACAGAAAAATTGTGAGTGCTTCATGTTGCATCTAGAGGCCAAGTGCAGAAGCACTGCCAGGTTCTAATATCAGGAAGAGAAAGCACCTAGAACATTCCTATTCTAGCCAAAGAGTGAGAATCAGGAGTAGCACCTGTATTTCTCTTTGGTGAAGGAGCAAGCGTATTAAAGAAATGGTGCCATCCTTCAACCACCACTGGGATCTCACAATCTGACCACCAACATTTTAACCATTTGGCAAATAGATTGACTCTCACTTTCATGCTTTTTTCTCTAGTGTCCTTTCATTATAGTCTTTACAACCAGCAGATCCGTATATTATGTTTTTTTAAAAAACTATTAAAGAATCCTGACTTTGGAGAATATACTCAGAGGAAACACATGTATCTCTTGTTCTCTCCCTCTGTACCTCCCATCATCATCTTGGTTGGGCCACTGGCTGAATGCCTGGCTAAGATTTATCTTTCCCACAGGTCCTCATTCACCTGTCACCCACTGGAAAGATTGTCGATGATAACATCCGTAGCCTCTTCTTTGGAGATTTCTTTAAGCCAGAAAGTGACCCAAAAATCTATGATGAGATCACTGACCTGAAACAACTCACAGTGGTCATGGAGTACTACTTGGAAGAGTTCAACAACATTAGCAAAGCCCCCATGTCCTTGGTCATGTTCAGGTTTGCCATTGAGCACATCTCCAGGATCTGTAGAGTCCTGAAACAGGACAAAGGCCACTTGCTTCTGGTGGGCATCGGGGGCAGTGGGAGGCAGAGTGCCAGCAAACTGTCCACGTTCATGAACTCATACGAGCTTTATCAGATTGAGATCACCAAGAGCTACTCAAGCCATGACTGGAGGGAGGACCTGAAGAAGATCATGCTGCAGGTGGGAGTGGCCACCAAAAGTACTGTATTCCTCTTCGCTGATAACCAGATCAAGGATGAATCATATGTCGAGGATATCAACATGCTTCTAAACACAGGAGATGTGCCCAACATCTTCCCAGCCGACGAAAAGGCTGACCTTGTAGAGAAGATGCAAACGGCAGCTAGGACAGAAGGCGAGAAGATTGAAGTCACTCCTCTTTCTATGTATAACTTCTTTATCGAGAGGGTGAAAAAGAACCTTCACATTGTTCTTGGTAAGAAGAAGCAAACTCAGTTTGCCCTTTTCCTCAGGGTGTTTCAGGGTCTCCTGTGCCTAAATTTGGTCCTCTAACAGGGGTCTGAGGATGGATCCAGCGGTGGCACTCACCCAGGGGTTTGTGGCTGAATTTCTCTGGAGATTTACCCTCCCCTGAACAACTATTTTAAATCTGTTCCACTCTTCTCAATTCTCTGATTTCTCCTCTGAACCTTTTCCTTTTTTTAATGCATTACCCTGGTAGCCTTACATCAGGACTTCTCTCTGTGAATGACATCCCCAATTTATCCAGAAACTGAGACATTCTATTTAATACTTTTCTCTCATGTTACCGTGTCCTGTCAGTTTTTACCTCCTTGCTCTCTCTCTTGTCCACCCATTTATTTGCATACCCACTATGTTCACTTTACCTAAGCTGCCATCATCTTGCCCAGCCTCACCTCTGCAATCTTCTAACTATTCTCTCTATGTCCACTCTTGTCCATTCCAGACCTTTCTGTTCCTCTGACTCAGGATGGGTTTTTTCCCATGTACTGCAAATATGATCATTGTATACACACACACACACACACACACGCACACGGACACACACATGAAAACACTCAGAATGCTCTCTATCAGGATAAACACCAAAATTCCTAATCTATGGTTTTATAAGGTCACCTGCCATACTGTCCCCTGTATCCTCTCCACTCTCCTCTCAAACCAAGCTCCCCCTTCTCTCTCTGTTCTTCAGCTACAGTGACCTCCTCACATTTCCACCTGTGCATTATGCTTCCTCCTACTACACTGAGACCAAATACAAAAATGAATGGAATTTAGCCAAAATTTTTGCTTGGATGGAAATGAGGTCAGAAACAAGCTGATGGCCCCTACTTGACTTCCATAAATAACTATGTATCTATGGTTCTCTTATGCCTGAGTCAGCACAAATAGAGAAAGAGGATCAAAGGGTGCAAACCATGCTGGCTAAGTGATGCAAAAGATCTGGAAAGGAGAACGATGAATAGGGAAGGCCAGTCAGAGACTATCATAATGTATTAAATTCCCATCACAAAGTTACATGAAAGTAGCCTATGATTCCACTGTGCTTCCCAGGCACTCATTGTCACTATGCCCATTATACCCCTCAAGTACCAACAGGAAACCAGCCCCTTACCCACCAGAATCCTTGGGAAGACCTGTCTGCTTCCTTGCCTTGGAAGAAGGAAACTAACCACGTCTGCTTTTCATTAGCCATGAGCCCAATTGGGGACGCCTTCCGGAACCGCCTGCGGATGTTCCCTTCGCTGATCAATTGCTGTACAATTGATTGGTTCCAGTCCTGGCCCACAGATGCCCTGGAGTTGGTAGCCAACAAATTTCTGGAAGATGTGGAGCTTGATGACAATATTCGGATAGAGTAAGCATTAGCTACATTTTAGTATCCCAACCAAATATTCCAAATTGAAAATCTAAATATTATCTGTATTGTTACTATTGTTTTACAATTTCTCAATTTACATATAGAAAATCCCATTTAGGGGCACCTGTGTGGCTCAGTTGGTTGAGCATCCGACTCTTGATTTTGGCTTAGGTTATAATCCCAGGGTTGTGGGACTGAGCCCCACATTTGGCTCTGTACTGAGCATGGAGCCTGCTTAAGATTTCCTCTCTCCTTCTGTCCCTCTCCCCTACTCTTTCTCCCTCTTTCTCTAAAAATAAAAAATGAAAAAAGATTAAAAGAAAGAAAATCACATTTAGTTAGATATTTAATAAAATACCTTTGCTGAAAAAGAATGAAATTTCATTGTTCAGAATTGTCCTGGGGATGCACTATTATCATAACTATGAGAACCTTGTTCTAATAATATAGCTATTTCAGTCATTTTAGAGCATGCATTCTCAGTAGGAATGACATTGCTACCAAGGGGATGAAACTGGTTGTTTTGAGAGTGAAAAAAAAAACGTACTTTTTTATGTATAAAGCACGGATATACAAAAAACAACCCCAAAACACATAGTAATTACATAGTAATTCAATGACTATTTATTAATTGAATGAATGAAAAATGAAGAAGTAGGTAGGGGTCAGAATATTGATGCCTCTAAGTTCCTCCTTAAGAACTTTGAACTTTATTCCCTAGGCCAGAAGACCCTTAACTTGGGTCCACAGACTCATGGACAGAATTCAGAGGGTCAGTTGATGTGAATGGAGAAAAATTATATATTCATTTTCATTGACATCCAACTGGTATTTTGCATTTCCTTAAATGATGAATGTAGGCAATAAACCCCAGTAGGATTAGCAAGACTTGTTACCAGTTGGAATCCTAGTTGTGTGTGTGTGTGTGTTTTAAATAACTCATTCAGTCATTACAGATACATCAGTGTATCATTTCCTTCAGAGTTGTCGTAGTTTTTAGACCTGATGCCTCATCTTATTATTTAATGCAGGGTTGGCAAACCATGATCTGCTGACCAAGTCGAGTCCACAGCCTGTTTTTGTAAATAAAGGTTTATTGAAACATAGGCATACCATTTTTTTCCCACACAACAGCAACAGAGTACCACTACTCAACCATGTGGCCTGGTGATTTTTACTATTTGACCCTTTGCAGAAAAAGTTTTCTGACCCCTGATATATTGCAAATTTGGTTTTTAAAATATTTTGAAAATGATTTCAACATAATTGGTTCCTTTTGTAATCTTATGTATTTTTTATGCTTTTGAAAATATTATTCTGCAAAATCCAGAGGCTTTACCAGACTGCCAAAGATTGTAAAGTCCTGGTTAAAGCTCTGGTGATTCCCCAAAGTGATCAGAAATAGAAATTACTTGCTCGAAAATTATTCTAGTAGGAATATATATATCTCCAAACCTTCTTGCAGCTCTGTTGGCCTGTCTTTGAGAATTTGGGGCCCTAGCAAGCCATAGGCAATGTGTACCTTCTCACATCCTCATGTCTATAGTCAAAGCTGTCCTAGGTCTCTCTGGAAGACATTGGGCCTGCCTAACCCTTCTCATGTCCTTGGCAGAGTCATCTCCATGTGCAAATATTTCCAGGAGAGTGTGAAGGACCTGTCACTTGATTACTACAACACACTTCGCAGACACAACTACGTTACCCCCACCTCCTACCTCGAACTGATTCTAACCTTCAAGACACTCCTGAACACCAAGAGGCAGGAGGTTGATATGATGAGGAACCGTTACCTGACAGGTCTGCAGAAATTAGAATTTGCATCTTCACAGGTGAGCACTTCCAAAATAGAAGAGGGACAAAGAGGCCCAGGCAGAGGTGGGTACAGTGAGGCACTTGTTCAGGTGCAGAACTCAAGAGGTCACTACATAAGGGCAGCATCCACCCCTCTTCTTGTAGAGCTTTACCTTGCAGCCCTTGGAGATTCTCTTTCTTTAAGATCTTGATATCTTTTTCATCATGGATGAACCCTGAATGCGTTATTTCACCCCTTGGAGCCTCAATTTGATTTTCTATAAAAAGGGGATAATAGTTTTTACGTCACAGGACTATTATGAAGATTAAATGGGGTAACACAAGTACAGCCCATAGCAAAATGCCTAGCATATGAATTAGTAATTAATTTGTGCTCAGAGCCACTTGACAAACCATCAAAAATGAGAGCCATATAAAAGGGTGGATTTTCAGCACTAATAAAGAACTGAGCTAACTGAGAGTTCATGGTAGGTTGACCTGCCTCTGAGTACAACAAACCCACTAGCACTATGACACAAGGATGGGGGAGAACCGCAGAGGTGTCCTCCCTCACTCTGTTCCTGGGGGTCCCTGGCTCTTAGAGAGGTTTGGAAAATTGGATTCTGTCCAGGCAAGGGTGAGCAAACCATGTTGTTGGAGGACCAGCAAAAGGGCCTAAGACAGTCTAGACCAGAAAAGAGAATGATTTTCTGTTAGCATTCCTTGAGCCCTACCGCATGCCAGTACCGTGTATGAGTGCTGTTATCATTTCCATGTTACACACAAAGAAACCACGACGCAGAGAGGCCGGGAGACTTGCCAAAATCACACATGCAGCCTTGCGAATAGCCGGGGCGAGTGGTCAGGCCAAAACTGAAGCCCTGCTCTGCGTGATTCCAGAGCCTGTGTTCCTAACCAGTCCAGCGTGCTGTGCTTCTCCCATGTCCTGCTGGGGCCAGCGGTTGCAAGATTATGAAACCTTCCTCAGATATGCATCTGAGCTGCCTTAGAAGGTAGAATCAGGGCCATTGGTGAAAAATGGCACAACTGTCCTGAAAGATACTGAACCCCCACCTTTAGAAGTACTCACACAGGTCAGAAAACTACTTGACAGGAATGCTTTAGAGGGCACCAGACTCTTGGAAAAAATGGCCTTTAAAGTCTCTTCTACCCCAGATATCTCAGACATGTATGCTTCCTTCACAGACGAAAAAAATAAAGTACAAGTTGTTTTGTTTTGTTTTCTTCTAACTTGGTTTTGTTTTACCTCTCCCTGCCCCCAGCGCTGAAATTTAGATTAAAGAGCACAGGAGTAAACTGTACCTTTTTAAAAATGTTTAAGTTTATCATGATATGTCTAGTGCGTAGCACCTGTGCTTGATAACTTACAGCACAGTGTGAATTCAGTAACTAAGTATTGAAAGATCAAAGAGAGAAACTCCAGCCAACAAATACGTACCCAGGAGCATGCTAAAATCATTAGTATTTTCTGCATATATCATAGGTTGGAGATTGGTTTCAACTCTTGCCAACCGTGCTATTCTCAGTGATGACAGAGCTGACCCTGGCCCCCTCTTCTTGCTAGGTGGCAGTCATGCAAGTAGAATTGACTGCTCTCCAGCCTCAGCTCATCCACACCTCTGAGGAGACTGCCAAGATGATGGTGAAAATTGAAGAGGAGACAAGAGAAGCTGATGCCAAGAAACTTCTGGTGCAGGCAGATGAAAAAGAAGCTAATGCTGCTGCTGCCATTGCTCAAGAAATCAAGGTATAAGGAGCCAAAGAGGAAAGGGAGGGAACCAGCATTTTCTGGACTCATCCACAGTCTCACTAGAGCCTAACACAGTCCTGCACGGTGTGTGTGGTCAGGTCCATCCTGCAGCAGAAAGTGAGGTCTGAAAAAGACAGCTGACTTTCTATGCATCACATAGCTAGTAAGTGGTGAAGCAAGTCTTTGTAGCACCTGGCTCTCTCCAGGAAGCATTACTGTTTTCCAAATATTCTCCATCTCACGCGGAGTCAAGACCTGTAAGTTTCCAACATGATCTAACATCATCTCACTAGCTTCCCTTCATTCACTCTGCTCTTGCCACTCTGGACTCCTAACTATTCCTCAGATAAGTACAAAGGTACACTCCCACCCCAGGGCCCTTGCAGGGGCTGTCCCTCTGCCTGTCTCCTCCACCTCCATCATTTTTTGCTCAGATGTGCTTGGTGTGTTACACGTGTGGGATAAATCATTGCCAAATAACAGAATGTTGAACCTAGAAGACCCCACTCGAAGGTGATTCTTGTATCAAAGAATAGTCTTGGGTAGGGCTTCACCTACATTCCGATAGTAGAAGAAAATCTGATTAACATTCGTGTGATGCTACATATTTCTCAGCCCTTTCAGTTGCACAATTCCATTTTAGTGTCACAACTGCCTTGGACTTGGAAACGACAGGAATCAGTATCTGAGAGTCAACGACATTAAAATTCAGTGGCAAAGTGATTTTTCAGAGTTGCACAGCTAGTTAGCGAGTTCGTTAGTGCTGTTGGCACTTAGGTCAAGATATTTGTCCCGATTCAGAATTAGAAAATCCTTTTCACCATTCTTCAAAACAGCTTGAATGAAAAGTAGCTTGTGTCTAGATTCTAGGATAAATAGGTCATGGGGCACTTTCTTGAAAAGGACAGGTGTTACAGACACTTTTCTCCAGTGAGTCCTGAGACCTGGTCTCTCATAGGTTCCTTTAGATCCAATCCTTGGTCTCACAGTCACACAATGAAGGCCCTGGGCGAGAGAGGTGTGCTCACCCATAGTCCCAGGGGCATAGACAAGAGGCCAATGGAACCATAGAAAATGGTGACCACCAGGAATCATAATCCAGTGGATGTTTTGCCATTCTATGACAAGACGATAGTAATAGCTACTACTTGTCAACACCACGTTGGTTTCCTGAAGTCCTTCATTTAACAAATATTTATTGAATACTTGCTGTATGCTGGCATCCTTCTAGGCAGTGGGGGTAAGGAGTGAACAAGACAGACAAAATTCCTTCCCTCATGGAGACTGTATTCTCTCATGCTTGATACACATTGCCTTTTATCATTCTAACAGTCCTGCAAGGCAAATGATATCATTCCCAGTTTACAGATAAGGAAATCATGGTACAGGAACTTAAATGACTTGTCCAAGGTCATGTGGTTACCATGTGATTGAATCTGGGAGTGTGTATTTACCCCATGACACACATGGTATTTTTTTAAAGTCTGAAACAATCCTCAACTTTTAAAAATCAAGAGATTTCAAGTAAAAATTGTAAATGTTCAGTTTTTCTTAGGAAAAAAATCAAACATTCTGGCAACACTGGACCTATGTTCCTGGGTTGCACTCATCAGCAACATTGAATAGATGCTCCCCCATGTGTCTTCCAGTTCCCCAAAGCCCCACCCAGCCCACCTCCCACAATCACATCACAGGCCTGGCCCCTGTACACACACGGATTTGCAGTTCCCCTGTGTTTAATATTAGAATTGGGTACATCAGGGCTCAGTATTTTCTACAGCCTCAGTTTTCTTGCCTATAAATTGGGGATACCTAAGAAAAACAGGTAAGTTTTGTAATACGTGTCCAGCACACAGTCAGAGTTTAGTGGTGCATGTTCTCTAAAACTTTTGTTCTTTACCTGGTACCAAGTGGATTTGCCCATTCGATAAAGACAGCCTCTTGCCACATGTGGGTACCATCACAGGATTCTACTCCAGAGTGTCTGAGGAAAACAGGGACTTGCTGGAGCAGAAGGTATGTAGGAGGTGACATGGAGATGACCCACCACGCCCATTCCTGGGTAGTAAACTGCTGTCTTGGGTTTTGGTGTCAAGGGTAAGGTCTGATGTTTTGCCATCTCATCCCTGAGTGTTAGGAATGACATCCTGGAGGTGAGTCAGGAAGTGCATCCAGGGAGGAGAAAGACACTGTGCTTGCTCTGAGTTTCTCTGAGGACTAGAACCCCTCCTTGAACTTCTCAGAGCTACAGTCCCTCTCCGCACAAGGACTATAATTTTCTCCAGTCTCCTCCCACCCCTAGAAAGGAGATAACCTGGGAGAGCTCCCAGTGTAGTGGCCCCTGCAGCAGAGAGGCTCAGCCATGCAAATAGAATCCATCCAGGGACAGTGAGGAGACTGGCAGAGAAAGAGGCCCAAATACTTGCTTCCCAAGTACAACAGTTCACTTAACAGTGGTCATTTCTTTTAAGCGAATGAATCATTTCTTTTCCCCCTAATGAGGATAATAACTGATGCTGGAATCACCGCAGAGTTGATTGTGTTTTGTGGGAGTGCACTGTGCTTTGTACCTTTCAAAGGGCCCTGATATTCCTTGAATTGCTAAGCAACAGGGGTCATTTTTAATCATAATGTTTTTTATCATAGAAACAAGTGATGTGGCAATAATAACACATATAAAAGAATATTGAAGAACTCAGCTTTGAACACCTTTTCAATTTCCCAAGTTTCCTTCTAGCCCCTGTCTATACATATGGATAGTTTTATGTTATTGCAGTCATAACATAATTGCAGTTTGCATCGTACTTATTTATTTCCTTAACATCCTATCACAGATGTTTTTTCAAAATGTCATATAATCATTTCAATGACCTTTTTAAGTGCTTCTCTCATCAAGTTGCCAGCACCCTATTGGGCACCAAAATCTGTTCCTTCCTGCCATATTTTCAGTTTCGAAAGTCTAAGTTGGAGTCTCTCAACAGACCTGTGTGTCAGAATCACCTCTGGAGTTTTAAAAAGGTGGTGCCAAGGCCTCACCCAGATCGAATGAATCAGAGTCTCGGGGCATGGGGCCTGACCATGAGGATGGCCTTAAATGTTCATCAGTGACTCCGAGGCAGAACCAGCATTGAGAATCACTATACACACAATCTTATAATTAGAACCTTTTTAAGTCACTTGACAAACAAGCTTGCTGGTACCCAGGCCTTGCCCCTTAGGAAAGGGAGCAGAGCTCCCGGGCCACTGGTTGTCTGGCACATGATAAGGAAGGAACATGAACTATTGATGGCACCCATGGACACCTGGAATCATTGAAATTCACCAAGAATTTAAAGCGGTGGCTGAGCCAACACCTTTTCTCTCCTCTGCGACCAAACTATCTGAAGTTGACCATGAGAAACAGCAGGCTTTGGTTTCAGTTCTTTTCCTCTTGCTTTGTACTCTGGCACCTATCCTAGGACTGAAGAGGGAGCAAACTGAGTTTCCCCTGGGACTGGGCCATTTTTGCCATCTGAAGCGGAACATTCCATTTTGATATTGAGAACATTTGACGTGGTTCATGGGGGCAGGAGTGTTGTTTTAGTATAATAAAGCCAAACAAAACATTGCTGCAAGTTTATTTAAAAAGCAGAAAACTTGGGGCGCCTGGGTGGCTTAGTCGGTTAAGCGTCCGACTTTTGCTTAGGTCATGATCTCGCGGTTCATGGGTTCGAGCCCCGCGTCGGGCTCTGTGCTTACTGCTAGCTCAGAGCCTGGAGCCTGCTTCAGTCTGTGACTCCCTCTCTCTCTGACCCTCCCCTGCTCGCGCTGTCTCTCTCTCTCTCTCCTAGAAATAAATTTAAAAAAAATTTTAAAAAAAGCAGAAAACCTAAAATAAAGAATCCATGATATAGACACATGAGGATACATACATGCACATGCATACACAGATGAAAGAAAGTGAAACCACCTTTATTTTGTTTGCCTAATATATCCCTGTGGGATATGGACTTCAACACATGCTGCTTTGCCTAAGAATTGTTGTTCTCTTGTGAAGCTTCACTTCAGTTGTAGCTGTGTGACCATTTGTAGGGCTGGGCAACTGACAGACAATTCACAGAGTGTGAACCAGGGTCCCAAATTGGAGCTTCATGACCGCAGCTGACTCATTTTGCCTACTGAGATCTTGTTTTTATTTTTGTTTATTTGGTAATTGGATTAGTAAATAGCTTATAAGGTCCCTTCCAGTTCTAAAATCTCATGATGTTAAGCTTTCTTTTTTAAAAAAATTGAGGGGCATCTGGGTGGCTCATTTGGTTAAACATCGAACTTCAGTTCAGTTCATGATCTCACGGTTCATGTGTTGGAGCCCTGTGTCGGACTCTGTGCTGGCTGCTCAAAAATTAATAATGTTAAAAAAAGTTTTTTAATTCACATTAATTCACATACCATTAATAACCACCTTTTGTTTAAGTTTATTTATTTTGAGAGATAGAGGTGAGGAGGGGCAAAAAGAGAGGCAGAGAGAGAGAATCCTAAGCAGGCTCTGCACTGTCATCACAGAGCCTGATGTGGAGCCTGAATTCAGGAACTGTGATATCATGACCTGAGCTGAAACCAAGAGTTGGATGTTTAACTGACTAAGCCACCGGGGCGCCCTCCACCTTTTTAAGTTATGCGATTCAGAGGTGTTTAGTACAGTCATAGAAGTATACATACACCTATCACCACTAATTCTAGAACATTTTTGTCACCCCACAAGAAACCTAGACCTGTTAGCAGTCATTCATCATTCCTCTCTCTCCCCCAGCCCTTGACAACCACTAACTCATTTTCTGCTTCTATAGATTTTCCTTTTCTGCCCATTTAATGTAAATAGTGTCATAGAGCAGGTGCCATTTTGTGTCTGGCTTCTTTCACTTCGCATATTTTCCACGTCGTCACACGAATCAATACTTCATTCCTTTTTATGGCTGAATAATATTTCATTGGATTAATCTCTTTTCCCATTCCTCATCCTTAAACTCTTGCCTTAAACTCTACCTTATCCCCAAGCTTTACCTTATCCCTGACTCTACCCCCTGCTTCATCTCTGAGCTACAATAAATTCCAGGCTTCACCACATCCCTGACCCTCCCCCACCTCTCATGCCTTATTTCTTCCCCAAACATACACTAACCCCCTTCCCAGCTGTCTCTCAATCCCTGGGCCTCATCCTTTACTCCATTTCTCAGTCCACCCTTGATCAGTGGGTGTGAAGTTACCCACTGCATATATCTCTTGGGAATTTATTTAGAATCCAAAGCTCGATTTTTTTTTTAGATGACAAATTGGCTGAACTCTCAAATGTCCAAGGCATCAAAACCATGCCCTGAAAAGCCATGGATGCCTCCCTGCTGCCATTCAAATATTAGAGCCACCCCCCTGTGTGGATGCCTCCAGAAGCAGGCGCCGTCCTGGAAGGACATGGAGGGGCAGGAAGAGCTTCTTCCAGCTTTCTCCAAGAAGTGAGTTCCTGGTGCCTGGCTCACACCAGGCACTCATCCCTCTCTGTCCCTTTGCTGACCACAGAACGAATGTGAAGGGGACCTGGCAGAGGCCATGCCAGCACTGGAGGCTGCACTCGCTGCCCTAGACACACTGAACCCAGCAGACATCTCACTGGTGAAGTCCATGCAGAACCCGCCCGGCCCTGTCAAGCTGGTCATGGAGAGCATCTGCGTCATGAAAGGGCTGAAACCAGAGAGGAAGCCAGACTCCAGTGGCAGCGGTAACACCCTTTAGCTCCCCACCACTCTGAGCAGCCTTCCCTGGCTGTTTTTCTCTGGCAGGACTATCACACCCTGACCAACCCTCCCCAGGCCCACAGGCAGGGTCTGGAGTCCCACAGATCAGAAAGGTGCCAGGAGGTGCATGCTTATTCACATAGCTCTCTCCTGTTCCTTCACCTTCCTCACTTCTCTCAATCAGTAGGGGAAAGGCAGGCATCTTTTAGGTGAGGCTGAGCTTAATCAAGGCCCCTGCCTGCAAATCATTACAAAAATGAAGGCTGTGGAGACAAAGGGCTGACACAGAGTAGTGTGTGGTTGTGGGGGAGAGAAACAGAAAGAGCTAGAGAAAGAGCAAAACTGACAGGTAACTAGAGAAGGAAATGCAGAGAATGAGACCGAGATAACAGGGAGATGGAGAGATAGGCACCTGGGCTCACCGGCACATGCACATGTGCACAAAGAGATAATGAACTGGGTGAGAGGTGAGGAGGGAGGGTGGCAGAGGGAACAAAAGAAGAACTGGAAACAGCGTTAAAGGCAGAGAGAAAGGGGCAAAGGGAGGCTGAGACAGAAACTGAGGTGGAAAGAAGACAAGGAATCAGAAACTTGGGAATAGAGGAGGAAGGAAAGCTCCTCATAGAATTGGACCTAGAAGCATTAGTAGGTATTTGTTCTCCTTAAAATCTGAATTAGGTGTAGGACTTTTTATTATTAACAGCAGTGCCTTAGAGATGAACGAGGACTTTAAGAACCAACCTCAGTAATATTCCCTGCCTTGTGAATCTCCTGTCCTGGGAACAGTCCTGCTATTCCTCCATTCCTTCTGAAAGGTTCTAAATCCCTAAGCCCTCTTTCAGGACTCTCTGGCTTCTGCTTCCCAACGACGAGTATTTACCCTTCCCTGTTGGTGTCAGGCCAAAAACCACACGAAGAAGATGCAGAGGTGATCAGGAATGGACAGGCAGGAAGTGGACTTCATAGGAGAATCCCTTAGGGAAGCAGCTGAGGTGTAATAAGTTGGCTGAGTAAGAATGAGCTAGTCTAGCACTTCCCCACCCTAGCTGCACCCTAGAACCACCTAGGGAGTGTAAAGAATGCTGAAGCCTGAGCCTCCACTCCCAGAGATTCTTCTTACTCCACTGGTCTTGGGTACAGACTGAGCCTGTATATATATATATTTTTTTTTTTTTAAGCTCCCAAATGATATATATAATTTTTATAAAGCTCCCAGATTATCTAAGGTACAGCCAGGATAGAGAACTGCCAAGATACACAAAGTATGGCCAAAATCACGAGAGTTCATTCTCTTGGATCTCTTGATCAGCACAGGGCCCACCATTCTCTTTTCTTATTCTTCTTTTTTTTAATTGAAGTGAATTGTGTGTGTTATTCATTTATCCCTCAGAACTTTAGCCAAAGCATTAAGATGGAGCAAAAGACCCTTGAATTCATTTTGGGTACCTTGAATTTAAACGAACCAGGTCATTTTCCTGAATGCAGACAAAAACCTTCATGTGAAATATTTGGTTATTGTGCTTGCATTAAAACAGGACACATCTGACCTATTGTACTTAATATGATTTCTCAAGTATAACTTTTTTTATTAGCCTGAGGTTGGCAAGTGTTTATAATGCTATGAGCCCAAAACGCTTCTGACTCGTTTCCAGCATGTCAACAAAAGGGATACAGCCCCAGGATGGGATCAAGGCTCACGCAATCATTGGCATGATGGGTGCTGAGTAAAATAAGGGTCCTGCTTAGTTTCTGGACAGGCTAAGGATGGCCTTTTGTATAGTTACATGCTGCTTCCCCACCCTTGCTCTTTCTCTTGAGACTCTAACTCACAAGGACTAATTGGGTATCATCTAATCCACCTCCCAGACTTGAAAAGGAATATTCATGGGTGCCTGGGTGGTTCAGTCAGTTAAGCATCTGACTTTGGCTCAGGTCATGGTCTCTCATGGTTTGTGAGTCTCACCCCCACATTGGACTCTCTGCTGTCAGCACAGAGCCCATTTCAGATCCTCTGTCTCCCTTTTTCTGCCCCTCGCCCCTCTCAATAATAAATAAAACATTAAAATTACAAAGGTTACATAAATGATGTAAAGGGAATTGACATTCCAGCACCCAAGATGAAAGAAAATACTGGGGGAGGGATAGAGTGGCCCTTCATAGTGATAGAAATCTGGGGAAACCTCTCAGTGGAGGGGACTTTTTTTTTAGTGTTTATTTTTGAGAGACAGAGACAGAGCATGAGCAGGGGAGGGGCAGAGAAAGAGGAAGACACAGAATCTGAAGCAGACTCCAGGCTCTGAGCTGTCAGCACAGAACCCAATGTGAGGCTCAAACTCATAAAATGTGAGATCATGACCTGTACTGAAGTCTGACACTTAACCCATTGAGCCACCGAGGTGCCCCTTAGTAGGAGTATATTTTAAATTGAACTGAAGTCTGAGAGCCAGCGGATGCCATTTAAAGGCTAGGTCCAGGGCTTATGATAGGGAAGCACTTAAGATCATTGAGGAGTAGAAGGAAGTTTCTTCCTGACTGAAGTCCAAGAAGTAAGGCCTCAGAGATGAGATAGATGAGTTCAGTGGGCCTCCTGGACCATGGTGAGAAGCTTAGATTTTTTTTTTTTAATTTATATTTTATATTTTTAGAGCAATTTTAAGGTCACAGCAAAATTGAGAGAAAGGTAGAGATTTCTCATATACCCCTAACCCACACACAAGCATAGCATCCTGTTATTGTAACAGAGTAGTACATTGGTTAAAATTGATGAACCTATGTTGCCACCTCATTATCACCCTGAGTCCATAGTTTAGAGTTCACCCTTGGTCTTGTACATTCTATAGATTTGGACAAATATATCATGGTATCCATTATTATATCCATGATTATGATACCAAACAGCATATTTTCCTGCACTAAAGATTTTTGGTAGGACCTTGGATTTTTTCCCCCAAATATGAGTAGCCATTGCAAATCTTGAAGTTTCAGCCAGAATGTCTTAATAATAGTCCAATCTCCATTTCTTGTTCCCAATAGGTAAAATGATAGAAGATTACTGGGGAGTTTCAAGAAAGATCCTTGGAGATCTGAAATTCTTGGAGAGTCTTAAGACATATGACAAAGACAACATTCCTCCAGTGATCATGAAGCGGATCCGGGAAAGGTTCATTGATCACCCAGATTTCCAGCCGGCTGTCATTAAAAATGTGTCATCTGCCTGCGAAGGTCTCTGCAAGTGGGTGAGGGCCATGGAGGTGTATGATCGCGTGGCCAAAGTGGTGGCTCCCAAACGGGAGCGGCTGAGGGAGGCCGAGGGGAAGCTGGACACACAGATGCGGAAACTGAACCAGAAGCGAGGAGAACTGAAGCTGGTAGAAGATCGCCTCCAGGCCCTGAATGATGACTTTGAGGAGATGAATACCAAAAAAAAGACCTTGGAGGAAAACATTGAGATCTGCTCCCAAAAGCTGATCAGAGCAGAAAAGCTGATCAGTGGTCTTGGGGGAGAGAAGGACAGATGGACAGAAGCCGCCCGGCAGCTGGGGATCCGCTATACCAATCTGACGGGGGATGTGCTGTTGTCCTCAGGGACTGTGGCTTACCTGGGGGCCTTTACTGTGGATTATCGAGCCAGGTGTCAGAAGGAGTGGTTGACCCAGTGTAAGGACAAGGTCATCCCTGGCTCCAGTGATTTCAGTCTCAGCAACACATTAGGAGATCCTGTAAAAATCCGTGCCTGGCAGATTGCTGGGCTGCCCGTCGACTCCTTCTCCATTGACAATGGCATCATTGTGTCCAATTCCAGACGCTGGGCCTTAATGATTGACCCTCAGGGGCAGGCCAATAAGTGGATCAAGAATATGGAGAAAGCAAATAAGCTGTCTGTCATCAAATTCTCAGATGCCAGCTATGTGAGGACGCTGGAAAACGCTCTGCAGTTTGGCACCCCCGTCCTGCTAGAAAATGTTGGAGAGGAGCTGGATGCCTTTATTGAACCCATCTTGCTCAAGTCCACATTCAGGCAGCAAGGGGTTGAGTACATGAGGCTGGGTGAAAACATCATCGAATACTCCAGGGATTTTAAGTTATATATCACAACCCGTCTGAGGAACCCACATTACCTCCCTGAAGTCGCCGTGAAAGTCTGCCTGCTCAACTTCATGATCACGCCCTTAGGTCTCCAAGATCAGCTCCTTGGCATCGTGGCCGCCAAGGAGAAGCCAGAACTGGAAGAGAAGAAGAACGAGTTGATTGTGGAAAGTGCCAAGAACAAGAAACAGCTAAAAGAAATTGAAGATAAGATCTTGGAGGTCCTCTCCCTGTCTGAGGGCAACATCCTCGAGGATGAGACTGCCATCAAAGTTTTGTCCTCCTCCAAGATGCTGTCTGAAGAGATCTCTGAGAAACAGAAAATTGCTTCAGTAACAGAAACACAGATCGATCAGACTCGGATGGGCTACAAGCCAGTGGCTATTCACTCTGCCACCATCTTCTTCTGTATCTCTGACCTGGCCAACATTGAGCCAATGTACCAGTACTCCCTGACATGGTTCATAAACCTCTATGTGCATTCCCTGATCCATAGCAATAAAAGTGAAGAACTGGACCTTCGCATTGAGTACATCATCGAACATTTTACCCTCAGCATCTACAACAACGTCTGCCGCTCTCTGTTTGAGAAGGACAAGCTACTTTTCTCTCTTCTCCTCACCATCGGCATCATGAAAGAGAAAAAGCGAATTAATGAGGAGGTTTGGTATTTCCTTCTAACTGGAGGTGTCGCCCTGGACAACCCTTTCCCCAACCCAGCTCCTGAATGGCTGTCTGAGAAGGCGTGGGCTGAAGTGGTCTGTGCCTCAGCATTACCAAAACTGAAAGGCCTGATGGGACATTTACAACAAAATGCTGATGAGTGGAAGCTTATCTATGACTCCACCTGGCCCCATGAGGAGGACTTCCCTGGATCTTGGAAGTTCCTTCAGGGATTGGAGAGGATGGTGATCCTACGATGTTTGCGGCCTGACAAAATGGTTCCAGCCATTCGGGAGTTCATCGCTGAGCACATGGGCAGTATATACATCGAAGCCCCTACCTTTGATCTCCAGGGGTCCTATAATGATTCCAGTTGCTGTGTGCCATTGATTTTCGTGTTGTCTCCAGGTGCAGACCCAATGGCAGGTAAGGGCACAATGTTGTGTGAAGAACATAAACACTCCAGGATGCGTGAATGGATGACAACAGTGTGTCCCTTACAGCAAGAATCTCAAACTCAGATGCTTTGAAAGGTGAACAGTTAACAGACAAGGGTGAAGCTGGGGCTGCTGAAGATTTCTTTTCCCACCTACAGGAAGCAGCTGCTCCTCAGCCCCCAAGCATTGTGCCATCTGATAATGTGAGCTCAGGAAGGCCAGATCATCTGATTTTTTTTTAATGTTTTATTTATTTCTAGGAGAGAGAGAGCGTGAGCAGGGGAGGGTCAGAGAGAGAGGGAGTCACAGACTGAAACAGGCTCCGGACTCTGAGCTGGCAGTCAGCACAGAGCCCGACGCGGGGCCCGAACCCACGAACCACGAGATCATGACCTAAGCGAAAGTCAGACGCTTAACCAACTAAGCCACCCAGGCGCCCCAGATCACCTGATTTTTCAAGAGAAATCAAAATTGCAGAAATCACCCATTTTACATCTTGATATAACTCATTCAGATTCTTTCCTGAAAATTGTGAGGGCCTGACAAGGGCTAGATTTAGCCTGCTGAGTGCTAGTTTATCATCTTTGTCCTAAATCATTTTCTCTGACTGTTGCCTCTCTTCATTAGGCTTTTCTCTTTTCTTTTAATTTTTAAATTAAAAAGGTTTTTTTTTTTTAATGTTTATTTATTTCTAGGAGACAGAGAGAGAGAGAGACAGCGTGAGCAGGGGAGGGTCAGAGAGAGAGGGAGTCACAGACTGAAACAGGCTCCAGGCTCTGAGCTGGCAGTCAGCACAGAGCCCACGCGGGGCTCGAACCCACGAACCGCAAGATCATGACCCAAGCGAAAGTCGGACGCTTAACCGACTAAGCCACCCAGGCGCCCCTAAAAAGTTTTTTTTTTAATGTTTATTTTGAGAGAGAGAGAGGAATGCCTGGGTGGCTCAATCAGTTAAGGATTTGACTTTGGCTAAGTTCATGATCTCACGGTTCTTGGGTTCGAGCCCCACATCGGTGTCTGTGCTGACAGCTCAGGGCCTGGAGCCTGCTTAGGATTCTCTCTCTGCCTGTCTTTCTGCCCATCCCTGCTTATGCTCTGTCTCTCTCTTTCTCAAAAAGATAAATAAACACTAAAAAAGAAGAAAAAGAAGAAACATAGAAAGTGAGAGAGTGCATGCCCATGCATGAGTGTAAGTCGAGGAACAGGGAGAGAGAGGGAGAAAGAGAGAATCCTAAGCAGGCTCTACGCTGTCAGCACAGAGCCCAATGTGGGGCTCAAACTCATAAACCTGTTCCAATCATGACCTGAGCGGAAATCAAGAGTCAGATGCTTAACCAACTGAACTACCAAGATGCCCCAAATTAAAAAGTTTAATGAATAACACCATGTATAACTGTGCATAGCAAAAAACAAACAAACAAAACCAATGTGGAAAAATATAGGACTGTGACTCTACCAGGGCCATTTTGCCCCCTCAAGGGACATTTGGCAAAGTGGTAAAACATTTTTTGTCACAACTAGGGGGTGCTACTGGCATCTAGTAGATTGCTCCCAAGGATGATGCTAAACACCCTGCAGTGCACGGGACAGTCCCCCACCACAAAGGATTATTTGACACAAAATGTCAATAGTGCTGAGGTTGAAAACCTCTTGTATAGAGTGAAAGGTATATCTTCCTCCCAACCCTTCCAGAAGTAACCATTATTATCAGTTTGTGTATCTTTCCAGAAATCAGTTATTGCCTATTAACATTAATGAGTTATTGACAGAAATAGATTTGTCTTCTGTTCTGTTGGATCTCAAAACTTTCGTTTTCTCTGTGACTGAATGAAGAAAAGTACCAGAAATTCAGACGACAAGGTTGCCATTCTTTTGTGAACCTTGAGGTGTTTGACACATATCCTGACCTGGATGGAAAGCTGGCAGCTTTGCACCAGGGAGGAAGTCGAGAGAGAGGAGCTGAAATGAACTAGTTCCCTTTCCACATTCCCATACCACTATGTTATTGTCAAAGATCACTTCATGGCTCCTTTCTAGTAGCTTTGTTTTCCCCCTATGTCCTTTATGTGGCAGATTTAAGTAAGAGTAATGAGGCTAAACCAGGAAAGGTAAAGAAACATGGAGGAAAGGTCATAATATGGTCTGTAAAATGATGATGTATTGGCAGAGGATGGGCCAGTTATGTCCAGTGTCATGTGTTGCATATTCCTGTCTGTGCTAGAGGCCTGATCAGATTTAGCTTGGATAACTTCCCAGGAGACCTCACTGGTACTGTGTCCTTTGTAGCACCTTACACTAGGAAGCACATACTATCTGGTTGTCTTTCCCTTTCTGATTAAGATTGATCAGTGGCCTCCCCATTCTCCTTCCCTTGTAAGTTTCCCATCAGCCTCACACCTAATGTGATGGTTCTCAATCATGGCTGCACAATGGAATCACCTGATTGGGGAGGGGAGGGGGATTTAAGAAAAATCTCCATGTGCAGGCCATGCCCTGGCCAATTAAATTAAAATCTTTGTGAATGAGGCCCAGGCATTCTGTTTTAGAAACTTTCAGGTAGGGGTGCCTGGGTGGCTTAGTTGGTAAAGCATCCAACTTTGCTCAGGTCATAATCTTGTGGTTCCTGGGTTTGAGCCAAGCCTCAGGGTCTGTGCTGAGCTTCAGATTCAGATTCTGTGTCTCCCTTTCTCTCTGCCCCTCCCCTGCTTGTTTGCGCTCTCGCTCACGCTCTCTCTCTCTCTCTCTCTCTCTCAAAAATAAACAAACATTAAAAAAGAAAAAAGAAACCTTTCAGGTAATTCCAGTATGTTTTGGAAACAACCGACCTGGTGATTTTATCAGCCTTAAAATAAAAATCATCCCCCAGATCCATTATTTTATTAAGGGCTGCAAAATGTTTCAATTCTGTCACTGTTTTTGCATTTATTTGCTGGAACTCCTCTATGAAGAGGAATTTCCTTGGTCAACTCTTTGGTTTACTCTGACTATAGCTCAAAAAGGGCCAGCAGAATAGACACTTCTTTCATTCTCTTGATTTTTCAGTCTTCGTATTAATAAATCTGTGCCCTGGTAGCCTGCAAAGTTACTTAAGCAGTAAGATTTTCTTTGTGCCATTGTGAATGCATAGATTTTAACATAGTGGGTATTTCAAACATGGTCGCATTTTATTATTTACTCTTCTTTTTTATTTGAAAATCAAAATCAGTCTCTGGCCTGTAGGGGCTCTTCGTGCCTAGTAGTTTTCACACACCCTGGTAGTTTTTTATAACATCCTTGCCTTATAGAATTAACATGTATCTGGGCTCATCTCATATAGACATTTCTCTGAGGAACTCCAGTTCTTTCAGCACAGGTCACGGGATTTGGAAACCACCATCTGTGTACTACTGCATTGATTGCAGACCTTACTACTCACTAATTCTCTTTCTGGCTGTGTCTACCCTGTTCTTTTAATCAGTACTTTGAGGGTTTTTTTATTTTGTTTATTGTTTTTTTTACAAATAGTTTATTGTCAAGTTGGATTCCATATAACACCCAGTGCTGATCCCCACAAGTCCCCTCCTCCATGCCCTTCTCCCTCCTTCCCCCCACACCCATCAGTCCTCAGTTTGTTCTCAGCATTCAAGAGTCTCTCATGGTTTGCCTCTCTCCCTCTCCCCTACTATTTCCCCCCTTCTTCTCCCCCATGGTCCTCTGTTAAGTTCCTCCCAATCCTCCTATACGTGCAAACATATGATATTTGTCCTTCTCTGCCTGACTTATTTCACTCAGCATAACACCCTCAAGGTCCATCCATGTGGCTACACATGGCCAGATTTCATTCTTTCTCATTGCCGTGTAGTATTCCATCATATAGATAAACCACATCTTCTTGATCCATTCATCTGCTGATGGACACTTAGGCTCTTTCCATGTTTTGGCTATTGTTGAGAGTGCTGCTATGAACAGTACTTTGAGTTTTTATCTGCAGTGACAGTACTTTCCATTTCTAGAAGTTTTATTTTATTCGAAATTCATGTATTTCTTTTTTCATAGAACTGTGAATTTTATTATGCTTTGTGGTCCTTTAATGATTTTTAGATGTATTTCTTTCATGGCCTTTTTCAGAGATTATATTAATCTGCTAGGGCTGCTATAAACAAATATCAAAGACTCAGTGGTTTAAATAAGAGAGATTTATTTCCTCTCATTTCTGGAAACTGAAAATCCAAAATCAAGGCATCAGCAGGGTTAGTTTCTTCTGAGGCCTTGGCTTGTTTGTGGCCAATTTCTCCCTGTGTCATCTTCTCCCTGTGTCTTTATATGGTCTTCTCTCTGTGAGTATGTCCGTGTCTCAGTCTCCTCCTCTTATAAGGACACCAGTCCTATTGGATTAGGACCTGACCTGTTGACCTCAGTTAAGTTTAAGTCCTTAAGGAATACAGCATCACACATATTTTGTGGTCAGGTTGCTTTAAAATCTGGCACAAAACATGGCACTGCTTCCATGAGCATGAATTACTTTTCCCCAGAGTACTCTGGTTTTCTTCAGTTTGCCACCAGGAATTACTGTGTTGTTCTTTGCTTTGTACACATAAGCACATCTCTTGCGTAGATAGAATTCAGTTTTATGTTGAGCATAAACACCTTCAATTTTAAGAAGTGCCATGTGCTCCCTCTGGTTCCGAAGAAAATTGGCCTTGGACCACAGCCTTCCAGACATATTTGTTGTTTTAGAAGTCCTGTTTCCAGGCTCCAAGATGACAGAAAGAATATTGGTGTCATTTTTCCAACAACATTTGCTCACTTCATGTCTCTAGGTCACATTTTGGTAATTCTTGGCAATATTTCAAACTTTTCAGTGTTATGTGTCATGGTGAACTGTAATCAGTGATTATAACTAACTGATGATAACATTTTTTTAGCAATAAAATATTTTCAATTAAGGTACATACATTTTTCTTTAGACATAATACTATTGCACACTTAACAGATGATATTATAGTGTAAACATAACTTTTATATTCACTGGGAGGCCAGAAATAATCATTTGCTTGTTTTATTTCACCATCACTTTATTGTGGTGGTTTGAAACCAAACCTGCAATATCTCTGAGCTATGCCTGTATTGATGTGGAAAACATCTAAGTGAAAGAAGCAAATTTAGTATTCTGCAATTCACATAATAGTATACATGCATTTAAATGGATAAAATATCTTTGGAAGGATTCACAAAAAGCTAGTAACATTGGCTGCCTCAGAGGAAGATAGAAGTGAAAGAGACTTACTTGAAATTTCACTGTACAAGTGCCTATTTTTCTAGTAAAATACATTTGTAAAAACCCAGTTTCTAGTTCTTTGGTTGTATGCTCATCTCTCTAGTTTTGAGTTCCCTCTTCATTTTTGGCACCTGGGAATTTCTGCCTCTCAGACTTTTTTTTCCAGTGTGTATAATTTTTTTTTTTTTTTTAAATCAAGAATGCCTGGGGCGCCTGGCTGGCTCAGTTGGAAGAGAATGCGGCTCTTGATCTTGGGGTTGTGAGTTCAATCTCCACACTAGGGGTAGAGATTACTTTTTAAAAACTTAAAGGGGAGCCTGGGTGGCTCATTTTGCTGGTTAAGTGTCCAACTTCGGCTCAGGTCATAATCTTGTGATTCAAGTCCTGGGTTGGACTCTGTGCTGACAGCTCAGAGCCTAGAGCCTGCTTCTCTCTCTCTCTCCCTCTCTCCTCTCCCTCCCTCCCTCCCTCCCTCCCTCCCTCCCCTGCTCATGCTCTTTCTCTCCCCCTCTCTGTCTCTCAAAAATAAACACTTTTAAAAAACTTTTTTAAAAGTCTAAGTATTCAGAACAAAAGAGGAATCAATAGTAGCTTCATTCACCATAGAAGCTACTTAACCAGAAGTCTAAAGCTTCCCCATAGAGATGTTTTCTTTTGTAATTGACAGAAGCTAATGAGTTTCTTTCTGAGTCCAGAATTTTGATGTAACCCTTCCTCCTGCATAGTTACTGTTAATATGGTCTTAGCTGGCCTGTCCTCTTTCAAAAGCCCCTTTTCTTCCTGGTCTCAGGCCTGTTGAAGTTTGCTGATGATCTAGGCATGGGAGGCGCCAGAACACAAACCATCTCCCTTGGCCAAGGCCAAGGCTCAATTGCTGCCAAAATGATCAACACTGCCATCAAAGATGGGACCTGGGTGGTGTTACAGAACTGCCACCTGGCCACAAGCTGGATGCCTAGTCTGGAGAAGATCTGTGAGGAGGTGATTGTTCCTGAAAGCACTAACATCAGATTCAGGTGAGGTGCTACCCCAACTACTGCCTGTTTCCAGGCCCCAAATTTGAGCTCCAGACCTCATGCTGGTGGCTGGGAGTGCAAAGATGAGGAAACACAGTTTTCATCTAGCAGAAAACAGACCGCAGATGAATGACGTTGACACCACGCAGTACCTGCTGTACTTGCTTGAATAAGACCCATGGAGCACAGAAAAGGGAAGGGAAAGTTGGGGAATGCCTAGAGGCTTAACAGTTGCCTGGGATTTTGAAAGATGATAGGAATTTTCCAGGAAGGACATTCCAGGCCAAAGGGACAACATCTAAAAGCAACGATGTGTATGAGGGAAACACTGAGAAGTTATTCTGTGACTATGGGGTATATACTGTGAGAAGTTGTTAGGGGATGTCATAGGAGATGTGTCTGGGAAGCTACATTAAATGTCAGCGAATCTGATTTTTAAAAATTGTCATGGAAAAAAACCTCACTTGTAGTGTAGGCACCAATATCCATGCCACTCTAACCTGTATTTCTTGGGCTCTGTGGAATTTTAATCAGTATTGGAAACAGCTACCTGTTTTTTTGTGAACTTTAAAGCCTAGCAACATTGGGCCTCAGATTTTGCATATACAAAATGACAAGATGAGCCAGACAGACTTTAAAGCCTTTTTCAACTCAAATGTTCTCTTATTCCAGGCAAGGGGTCTGCAAACTATGGCCTGCAGACCAAATACAGCCTGCTACCTGTTTGTATGGCTTATATGCCAGGAAGAGTTTTTACATTTTTAGATGACTGAAAAAAAAATCAAAACAACAATGTTTCGTACACAAGAAAACTATATGAAATTCAACTTTCAGTGTCCATAAATAAAGTTTTATTGAAATACAGCCATGCTTATTCATATCTTATCTCTGATTGCTTTCACAACATAAGTAGTTGTAACCAAGACCATCTGGTCTGCAGAGCATAAGAATTTACTCTTTGATCTTTTATAGGAAAGGTTTGCCAACTCCTGTTCTAGGCCACAAAGCTTGCTGGTTATTTTCTTTCTTTCTTTAATGTTTGTTTATTTTTGAGAGAGAGAGAGGGAGACACATAATCCTAAGCAGGCTCCAGGCTCTGAGCTATCAGGAGAGCCCAACGTGGGGTTCAAACTCACAAGCCATGAGATCATGACCTGAGCCAAAGTTGGACACTTAACCCACTGAGCCACCCAGGTGCCCCTGGTTATTTTCATCTTAGTCATGTTTACTTGAAAATAGGAAGTGTTTGGTGTTTATTTGTAAAGCCAGATTAGGCCCTGGTTTGTTATATTCATGTAAGACTCCTATAAAATTCATAGAAGATTTTAAGGGGAATCCATTAGTTTGGAGAATTCTGTTTGGCTTAGGATGGTGACTTGATTAATTACCATCAATGATACCCTCAATGAACAAAAAATTATGCTGATATTAAGATCTTCTAACCTTGGTCCTAACCCAAAAGTTATTACCCCAAGTGCCTACAGGAGCCAGGAATAACATATATGAGTGAAGAGGACTGGCCACAGGAGATATTCCAGTTCCCACAGTATAGTAGCAGTCGTCATGGGCAGTCAGCCTCGGTGTTGGACATCAACAGAGAGTGGTGGGGACTGCAGTGAACTAGAGGCCCATGCCTTTTAGAGAAGAGCGGTGACTGCCTAATACCACGTGCCTATTGCCATACAGGAATGTGGGCCCCTCGTGATCAGATTTTCTCATTATTAAAGGGAAGATGGGAATCTAGAATTTTAAAAGAAAGCCCTAGTTTTTTAAAAGTTGGCAACTACTTCAAAACTATGTTATAGCATTGTGTTGGTTCACTTGGTATGAGCTAAATATCAGCTAACTGCAGCCTGAAGTCAGGCCTCAGGCTACCTGTTTATGGCCTCTTCCCTTCGCTCCTGGCAACTCCTGGGTTGCCAGGTATAGTATCCCACCATAGTAGATTCTCAGGTAGTCTAGCAGGGGAGAGATATGGTGTGGTGTTTAAGACAGGGCCTTTGGAGTCAAGGAGCCCTGAGTTCACATCCCATTTCAGTTGCTTCTAAGTGGTTTGTTCTTGAAAAACCCACTTGATGTCTGCATGCTTCTATTTCCTCACTGGTTTAAGGGGATAGCTAATCCCTTCACAAAGGGTGGCTGAGAGGATTCAAGTGAAGGAAGGAACATATATTAAATCCTTAGCATGGGGTTTGGCATTCAGTAGTGCTTAATAAATGATGGCTATTATTTTTTTGTTACTGTTTTTCAATATAACTTACTGCATTGCTCTAAATAGTTAGATCTTTTCTTCTTCCAGACTCTGGTTAACCAGCTATCCATCAGAGAAATTTCCAGTCAGCATCCTCCAAAATGGGATCAAAATGACCAATGAGCCCCCCAAAGGGCTGCGGGCCAACCTGTTGCGCTCCTACCTCAATGACCCCATCTCAGACCCCGTGTTTTTCCAAAGCTGTACAAAGGCAGTCATATGGCAGAAGCTATTGTTTGGGCTATGTTTCTTCCATGCCATTGTTCAAGAAAGGAGAAACTTTGGACCCTTAGGTAAGATATGACTTACCTGGACTCCTGGGGCACAAATCACAGACAAATGCAAGTGTGTGTGCAAGTTTGTTCTCAGATAAGGTTGCCAGTAAAATACTGTATAAGTATATTCCATATAATATTTTGGACATACTTAGACTAAACATGATTTGTTTATCTGAAATTAAAAATTCACTGTCTTGTATTTTTATTTGATAAATCTGAAAACCCTATAAACAGGTCACTATCAACGTCAGGTAAAGAGGTGATGCTCCAAAATTAGAGGTCTCCTAATTATTGAAGTAATATGTTAATGAGAAATTGTAAGCCCTTCCCTTTGGTGAGTATTTGCCTATCTTAGGTACAATGACCATTTTCCAGGGAGTTGTCATCAGGTGATTTATGACATTTTGAGTAGTTCTCTAAATATGTGCATAACAATGAAGGAGGTACAACTGGGACATTTGTCTGTGCTTCTTGAAAAACTGAAAATAAATTTCATTATTAACATAACCTGTCCATGGCCTAACTTAATACTCTATCTTAATGCTCTTGTTAGAGCAGAACATCCAACTGCTAAATACAGATTCCATATCCACATGCTTTAAAGGTTGGGCTCCCTCTGATTTTATTCAGTAGTCTTGAAATGGCCCAAGGCAATGCATTTTCAGCTGTTGTTTCGGCTTAAATATGGAGGCAAACTGTACTCTTGGAGATTTCTCTCCGAGCATCTTCCTCCTTTCCTTCTCCCACCACCCACAGCCCCTGTTAGCCTCACAGACCACATGACCTTTCCACTGAGGGGTACAGGGATGACACAGCCTGGGGTGGACACTCCCTCTGCATCTGTGTTTCATATACCACATTCTCCCACCACTATTCTCCCACCCATGCCAGATCTCCAAAAATCCATGTAAAAGTTTGACTTGCAGCCAACTGGCCCATTGTGTTTTGTTTGCCAGAACACGAATTTTTTATTTTGCTAAATTTTTTATTTGAATGTAAATGTTCAGGAGGAAAGTAAATGTCCCTGTTGAGCACAGATCCCACTGAACCCTGCCGTCTTACCGTACCCAGTTAGTTCACACATTTATGTCACTTCCCAGCCCCACTGGGCATTTATCATAATACCCTTGAAAATACAAGTGATAGTTTTTTCAAGGCCGGCCATCCCATTTTCCCATGAGCACGAGGAGGGGAATTCTCCAAGCTGACTTATTTCTGTTTCCTAATCATAGATACTGCTCTCTAGCTATGCTTTAGTGTTATTTTTGGAACCCTGTGCATTACCACAGTATTCCAGCCAGGGTGAATTATTCTCATTCCACAAATCCCAGGATATTAACATCTACCTTAACAAATGGGGAGATCCATAAGGAAATTGATTTTAGAATGGATGTTTTCTCAGGCAGAATGGCTCCCACATTGGCAGTAAATGTCAAGGCTAATAGTTGGCCTGGTGCTTGATATTCATGGGGCTGAAAGAGGCTCCTGCTCCATAATGATGCTTAACTCTACAGCTCAGTGTCTGAGTGGGAATTATGAGCTCTTGGCACTGAAGTCTCTAATTCTTCTGTGCTTCGTTCAGGCTGGAATATTCCTTATGAATTCAATGAATCTGACCTGCGGATTAGTATGCGGCAGATCCAGATGTTTTTGAACGACTACAAGGAGGTGCCATTTGAGGCTCTGACTTACCTGACAGGTATTTCTGGGAGGAGGCTTTGCAGTTATAAATGTCCAGTATCATACTCCACCCTTCTGCTCTTCTGGTCCCACCTCCATTCATTTACTTACTCAATCATTCTTTCAACAAACATTGAACTCTTACTAATGCTGGCCACCATGAGAGATACTGTAAAAAACGAACATACAATTCTTACCTTCAAGTGGCTCACAGTCCACAAAATAAAATATATGTAAAAAGAAATAAATGACAATACAGTCTTAAGTTCAACAAGAGAAACATAAAGTCGAAAGGCAATGGAATGATTAAATCTCAGGGATGGGGTAGGGGATGAGCATAGAAAACTTTCTGAAGACATAAAGGATGGGTTTTGAGGGATGAAGGAGTTTTACAAGCAGAAGGAGAAAGCAAGGTAGGGAGAAGGAAGAAGGAGAGCATTCCCAGCAGAGGTACCCCGAAGTGAAAACAGCACTTGCTGTTATATATTAAAGCAGTCTACAGCGGGGGCGCCTGGGTGGCTTAGTCTGTTAAGCGTCCGACTTTCGCTTAGGTCATGATCTCACGGTTCGTGGGTTCAAGTCCCGCATCGGGCTCTGTGCTGACTGCCAGCTCAGAGCCTGGAGCCTGTTTCAGAGTCTGTGTCTCCCTCTCTCTCTGACCCTCCCCTGCTCATGCTGTCTCTCTCCTAGAAATAAAACATTTAAAAAAAAATTAAAAAAAAATAAAGCAGTCTACAGGGACCTTTTATTAGTCACCTACTAATAAATTTATTATTTATTTATTAGTCACCCACTGTATTATTTACTAGTGCATAATATAGAAGAATGTAAATGGATAGAACTTGGTTGCTTCCCTCATGGAATACATCAGGTAGGCCCAGGGATAGAAGATAAAATATAGACAAGAAAAGTGAGTGGAATACCATGGCCAAAGGTCAGAATGCAGCACAGGTGGAAAGCCCTGCATCTTCAAGATTACACACAAGTTCCTTCCTCAGCTCCATATGTTAAAGAGTTTCTGTGGACCCTTTCCCCGATTGTGCAGCAGATGCTCCGTATATACACAATCATCGCTTTGAGTCTTCACAGTAACCTTATGAGCTTCATGTTAGTGACCCCATTTTAGACCCAATGAGACTCATGCCTTAGAGCAATGGTTCTCAACAAAGGGGAGTTCCCTCCCTCCCAATGGACATTTGGCAATGTCTGGAGACATTTTTGCTTGTCACCACTAAATAGGATGCTACTGGGTAGAGGCCAGTGTTGCTGCTAAACATCCCACAATGCATAGGACAGTCCCCACCACACAGAACTATCCAGTGCAACATGTTAATACTGCTAAGATTGAGAAATCGTGCTTCAGAGTGATTAAGTTCAGTTGTAAAAGATCACATAGACCTTACTTAAGTCAGCACACTGTCCCCTAAAACAAAACCCAAGTGACACGTACAACATAAGCTCAGTGGATATTAGTTTGACGAAAGAACTTCTCTAAAGAGGTGAGTCATTTTCCCATCATTTCAGGTCATGCAGAAGCACATGCCAGAGCTGTTCTTCAGAATGTGGAATGAGTGCATACTTGCTCTGGGATATGGTCTTAGTATCGGACTGCCTGCAGCTCATAAAGCAACCTGCCCTGACCGTGTCAGCCATCTGGAGGAGACTCACTTCTCACCTAGACTGGTCAGGATAGGCTAAGTAGGCCAAGATAATCAACAATCCCCACATCTCAGGAGTGTAAGACATCTCAAGGTCCACTTCTCGCCCACTCTACATGTCCAGGGTGAAATGGCAGGTGTCTGTGCTCACTGATTATCTGTCAGCTGGCAGAAGCTCCACTGACTTTTGATGTCACATCTCAGCACATACTTGTGTGGTCACTGCCACAGGAATAGCACTGAAGCGCTCATGCCAGGAATTAAATGCACAAGAAGTTGTCTCCCACACCCATCCCCCTGCAAGGGACCCAGAGAAGTGTAACCCACCTATGTGCCTAGAAGGAAAGGAGAACAAGATGTGGATGATTGTTAGAACTCTGTACTGACACTAAACCAAAGAGATAGGTCTCAGTTTAACAGTGGTTATCACATTTGATGGGCCGAAGTCAGTACATTCTTAATCTGATACCCCCAGCCCTTTGGCAGAGAGTGGAGACCTTAGAAGAGACAAAAGCAAGGGCACCCTGAGTGGCTCAGTTGGTTAAGCTTCTGACTTCATCTCAGCTCATGATCTCACGGTTCCTGAGTTCAGGCCCCACAGAGTGCTCTCTGCTATCAGCGCAGAGCCTGCCTTGGATCTTTTGTCCAACCCCAGCCCCCACCCCCAATCTCCGTCTCTGCCCCTCCCCCACACAAGTGCCTGCTTCCCCTCTCTCTGTCTCTCTCCCTCTCTCTCCCTCTCAAAAATAAACAAACATTAGGGGCACCTTGGTGGCTCAGCCAGTTAACCGTCCGACTTCAGCTCAGGTCATGATCTCAGGGTTCATGGGTTCAAGCCCTATGTTGGGCTCTGTGCTTACAGATGGGAGCCTGCTTCGGATGTGTGTCTCCTTCTCTCTCTGGCCCTCCTGCTCATGCTCTCTCTCTCTCTCTCTCTCTTTCTCCCTCTCTCTCTTTCTCTCAAAAATAAACATTAAAAAATGTTTTTAAATAGTTGGGCTCCTTTAAAAATAATTTAAAAATTAAAAAATAAACATTAAAAAAGAAAAAGACAAAAGCACATCCTGGTTCCCTTTTGACACCAGAATAGACATACAAGTTGCTATAAAAAAATTCATCTTCCTTCACAAACATAAAACCCAAAGCCTGCAAGGGGATCCTTTGGAGGAAAATTTGCTGATGAGGCAGTGGTGGCAGGACCTTACACTATGACTGTGCCTGAGATCTACCTTCACTTGGGTTCCCTTTTGGGTGCCCTTAAGCTCTGCCATGCTGACTTCAGTGAGGGAAACCCACAGTCCCTTTGATGTCATATATTTTATTTAATATAGTGCTATCAAAAACTTTTTATAGCTGAGACCAGCTATCATGTTCAAATTGAACTTTGCTAAAAGCCTGGAAAAGTCCATAGAGAAAGCCTCAAAGAGGCACCTGGGTCAGTTGAGCGTCCGACTTCAGTTTAGGTCATGATCTCATGGTTCGTGGGTTCAAGCCCTGCATCGGGCTCTGTGCTGACAGCCAGAGCCTGGAGCCTGCTTCAGATTCTGTGTGTCTCTCTTTCTCTCCCCCCCGCTCCCCCCCCCCCTTGGCTCATGCTCTGTCTCTGAAAAATAAGTAAACATTAAAAAAATTTTTCAAAAGAAAGCCTCAGAAATCTAGATGCTCTGGCTTAGGATAAAACAGCATCTGCAGGGCTCAAATTACTCAAAAGGTAAGTAGACCCTTACTCTTCCCTTAATGAGCCATATCCTCCTCCTTCAAATTTAGGCCCTTCCAAGACCAAGAGACGCTGAAGCCTCCTGCCCCCTTGGGCCATATTTCCTGTTTCTTGTCTGTAGACCTGTGTCTTCCTGGAATGGTTGAAATTGGAAATGAGCCCATCCTTCATACACACGTAAACACGCAATGTGTTTCCTCCTTGAAGACTAGTGTGTTGTCCATGACTACTAAATACCAGGTGGCACCCACATATTATGGAATCTAGACCAGCTAGAAAATGCGTCATGGGCTTGGCGAGATGGATTTGATGTGGCTTCCAAAGAATTACCTAACTATTTTTGTAGAAATCTGAGTGTAGAAACCTGGGTCTTAGAGAATGATATTCATGATGGGGGTGGAGTATCCCAAAGCAGTATGTATGGGATAAACAATTTTGTAATAGCTGTAATAAATTGAATGCTCTCTGTGTGCTAAGTATTGTGCTAAGTGTTTTATAAGCATTATTAACCACAACCTTGCAAGATGGGTACTGCAATTATCTCCACATCTTGGATGAAAAGCTGCTGGAATTGGAACCCAGGACAGTCTCATGCCAAAGTGCTTGCCCTGAACCACCTTTATGTAATGCCTTTCAGATATGTATGTACATACACATACACACACACACAAACACACACACACACACACACACACACGAAGATGCCTAAAGGTTCACAGCTACCTTTGGTGGAATTATTGGTGATTGTATTGTTTTTTCTTTCAGTTTATTTTTACTTCCTAATTTCTAATATGGTGAACATGTCCTATTTTTGTAGCAAACATAATAACAAAAAGACCTGGCCTCATCCCAAGGTGAGCATTGGTTTTAGCAACCCTGCATCTCAGCAGAGTTCCTTGGTTGGAAGAATCCTCTGTTTTAGATTAATGACTAAGTTCATTATGACCTTCCTTGGGCTCAACTCCTTCCCTGTTGGTTGTCTGCAGGGGAATGTAATTACGGGGGCAGAGTGACTGATGACAAAGACAGGCGTCTTCTGCTATCCCTTCTGTCCACATTCTACTGTAAGGAAATCGAGCAGGACCATTACTCCCTCGCTCCTGGAGACATTTACTACATCCCTCCTCATGGCTCTTACCAGGTGAGAGGCTTGGCAGTCTCCATGTGGCTACGGGCTGCTGTGTAGTCAAGGAGAGCCACGGGTAGCTATGGGCTTCCTGACTTGGTCCATAAGCCATTTCTAATATTCCAAAAAAACCTCTAAGAGAGACACTATTACTGTTGAATGAAAACTGGGTATTTGATAGACAAGATCTTTTCAAACTGTGGGGTCCATCTTGGGGGATTAAGGGAAAGGATGGTTAAAATGAAGAGTTGGTAGTAAACAAGTTGCAAATTGTTACTTGAAAACAAAGGTTCAGAAAGTGACTAAAAGGAAGGACAGAAAAACTGGATGGGAGAATGAGAACAGGAAGAAAACAGGAAGAATAAAGCTCTGAAGAGGGCTTTATTTTACTCGGCACCTGTTATATGCCAAGGTCTATCCTTTGTAACCTCACTTATCTTCCCATTTACAGATATGGAAGCTGGGGATCAAGGCTACACAGTTAGTTTTCAGTAGAGCTAGAATCCAAACCCAGTTCAGTCTGACTGCAAAGCCAGAACTGCAGGGGGAACAGGGAGAAGCTAGGGGTGGGAGGTGGTATACTCTGCCTTTATACTCACTCCCCAGAAGACTGTAAGAGGAAGAGCTTGGAGTGTCTTCACCCTCTTTGTGTGTGTGTGTGTGTGTGTGTGTGTGTGTGTGTGTGTATGTGTGTGGTGTGTGGGGTGGTAGGGTGATAAGTAGGTATGGCCTCTGCTAACAATCCAATGTGGTTCTTGGGTTAGGTCCAGCCAAGCCCTGACTGATCTCTAGGACTCCAGGGGACCTGGGTTTGTGTCAACTGAACATTTCCTTTCCAGTCCTATATCGAGTATCTTAGGAACCTGCCCATCACAGCCCACCCAGAAGTCTTTGGCCTCCATGAGAATGCTGACATCACCAAGGACAACCAGGAAACCAACCAGCTGTTTCAAGGGGTGCTGCTGACCCTCCCTAGGCAGTCAGGAGGGAGTGGCAAGTCCCCTCAGGTAAGTAAGCTTGGACAGGATACAAAATTCCATTTCCCAGGCAGTTGTCCATCTGGTGGTCATGCAGGGTTGTGGATGATCACCTAGGATACCGAAGATTGGAGGCCTGGCAGACCCCACAGGGCATAGGTGCTCGGTCTTCCTGCTGGAAGTCCTTAAATACAGAGCTGGGAGAGCAACAGTGTTTCCACATCATCAGCTGCTCCTATATAACCCTCTGGAATTGTTGCTATACCCATATATCATCTATACTACATTTATCTAATATTTAAAACTAAATCTCTTTTGCTTAAAAACATTTCTTTTAAAAACTACATATCATGCAACTCTTGATCTAGGGGGCATGAGTTCCAGCCTTACACTGAGTATAGAGATTACTTAAAAAATAAAATACTGAAAAAAAAAAAAAACCCTTTCACATCATTACCATAAATGGAAATCCAATGTCATTTCCATAAAGTCATAACAGCCACAAAAAGAAAATGAAAGCTAAACAGTTATTAGGTTCTTCACAAATGATGTTGCTGAGGCCCTGCTGGCTTCTTGTGTAAAGAGGAAGATCAGCCAGTGTTATAGAGCATTTAGTTAGCACTGATCTGAGACTTTGTTCTTGAGAATAATGAAAAGAGAACGATGGCTGAAACTTGAAAAGAGAGTGACTTTCTCACCATGTGATTCAACATGATTTTCTCCATGTCCTGGAAACACCTAGAATCATTTTAGGTGCCTCTCACAGTTCATGCTTTATGAGGCACAGACCTGGTCCACCATCCTCAATCTACAGATGGGCATGAAATGAGCCCAGTGAGAGGAAGAGACCTGCTTCAAAGCATTCATCAACTCAGAGGCAGAGTCAGATCCAGGACCACCATCTCCTGACTCCACCACACTCTCTTCTTTCCTATCCTTCCCTTCTCCACCTTCTGAGCTACTCCATGTTCAAGTCCTCTCAGCTGTGGATTTCTCTTGATTTGGTTCATAGTGCCATAAATGATAATAGGTGTGAAGATAGAACAGCCTGCTTGGTCTCAGTTTAGGGATGGAAATTCCCCTGACAGTGGGAAGAGGGAAGGAAGTGTGTGTTCCAAGCCTCTCACATCCACAGGATGGCAGAGCTGTGTGTCTCTCTCACACCCAAGTCCTACTTCTTGTTCCTCTAGGCCTGTCCGCTCCCCTATTTGGTCAACCCTGTTGTCCAGGGCTATTCTTGTTCAATGCTGAGGAATGGCTTACCACCTTCCCAGGTGTCCTGTCCAGTCACTGGCGCACTAAGCAAGAGTCCCATCTGTACCAAGAACTGGTTCTGAGGGGCTGGCTGGAAGAGCTGTGGGAAATGGTCTCCTAGGAGGAGTTTGGATGGGTTCAGCACTGCCCTGAGGCTACCTGCTGAGCCCTCAGACCCTTGCTTCAGGTGTGAGAATAGGGCTCTCACTGCTTTGCTTTTTCACTTTCTGGGCCAAGAGGTGATGCCCTCCAGAAGACTGGTAGAAAAGTGAGCGACCTCCTTTCCCCCAGGCAGAATTGGCCTCTGTAGGAGAGTTCACAGGAAGGTCCTGTAGGCTGATTAAAAAGACCAATGCTCACTGCTTCAGGTTTACCCAAATAAAGTCACAGTGCACAGGCCTGGTTTCTCATTCACCTCTCTACTGTCTGTATTTTAAGGAAGTCATTGAGGACCTGGCCCAGGACATACTCTCCAAGCTTCCAGATGACTTTGACCTGGAAGTGGTTGTGAAGTTGTACCCTGTGGTCTATGAGGAATCCATGAACACCGTCCTAAGGCAGGAGCTCATCAGATTCAACAGGTGGGCTGGATGGTCTTACTTGGATTGTTGGAGTGGGAATGTAGGGGTACGATCTCATGGGTAGTAACTGACATGTACACTTGATAAGGGTTGCCATGCAGAGGAAGTGGTTGGCCCCACCCATGGGGAGGGCTATAAATAGGACCATTCCAGCATGTATTGACCCAGGGTTAACTCAATTTTTCTATTCATTCTCTTCCACTCATTGATAGAACACCTGTAAAGTCAGGTTAAAACCATTACCAAGCAGACTCATAGTAAAAGTAATTCTTAGAGCCACTTTTCTTGAGCCCTTAGTGCTGGGTGTGGGTCCAAGAACCATGCATGTGTTTGCATTCAAACCATATAATAGTCTAATAAAATATGCACAGTTAATAATCCCTCTGCCACCATTTTACAGGTGATAAAATAGACCCAGAAAAGTTAAGTAACTTGCACGTACAGTCATACAGTCATTCAGTGACAGAACTGAGTTTGAACCCACGCTGTCTGATTCCAAAGCCCATACACTTAGCCAATATGTGAAATCAGGGCAAATAAAGAAAAGGGTGTGATGGGCTGCCCATGGGGAGAAGGGTCTCAGGCCCTCTTCACTTCTCTAATTACTACAGCATAGAGCCCAATAGATCATCTTGACTTGACTTCTAAACAAAACTGAAAGAGTTCTCAAAGACCATCTGTACCAAATGAGAAAACTCATTACTTCTGTCTTCAAGTCTAAGGTTCTCACTGCTCCCAGCTCTCTGTTACTGTCTCCATTTTGCCTCATTAGTTATTGCTTAGTTTTAGAGACATCCTCACTTTGAAGTAGTAGAGAACTGGAAGAAAGTCATCTAAATATTCCTTGCCTTCTCAGTTTTAGGATTAGAGTTAACTCTAGAGTCAATAGGCAGTTGACCAATTGGGGAAACAAAGCAAAGTATGGGGTGTGAGCTAAGGATGCAGTACTATTGCTGTGATTCAGATACTTTGGCATGATGGGATGTAGTTGTCATTCATCCAGATACCAAGCCTAGTGGCTTCCCTCTTCTGCCACCCATCCTCTCCTAAGGTCACTGGAGCTATTCCTTGGTGGTTGCAGGGGCCATCACTAGCCTTTACCACTGGTCATTGTAATAGGAGAGAACAGGGCAACAGCAATCTTATTTTCCAGTGACGGTCAGGATTAATCACATTGAGTAATCCACTCCCACATCCTCACCAATTACCTTTTTTTGGCCTGTTCACCATGTGGTATGAGAAGCCCAAAATGATTAAGTGACAGTTCAGTTTCCAACTGAGGGGACTCATTATTGTGTCTTCTGAGGCAAGTGTTCCTTCCTAAAACCTTGAAACTAGCAGAGCTCATAGTTACAAAAATAGAAAAACTTCTTGCAAGTAAGTCTTTAGGTGTAATAGCCAAAGGTCTGTGGAATAATCCCTCAGGCAGTAACTTTGCCCCTTCACTCCTCAGCCAAGCACATGAACCAAATGTCTGACCCTCTTAATATGAATTAAATTCCTCTTAATGTGAATATTTAGTGATTACACACCCAGGAATCTGTTTCTTGCATATGATCATTCTCATATCCATTTGGCTGGGATTCCAAAAATCGCTGGAGATGACAAGTTATTTCTGGTGGCATATTCTTTGGCACTCTCAGGTGAATTCCCTCTGGGCTTGGCTATGCCTCATAACATAGAGGCCAGAGACAGAGGCAGGCCAACTTGGCATCTCCCAGGCTGCCTTTTCTCAGGCAAGGACCTCATAATCCATAAAAAGAACTTTGGCAATATGGATCAAACCCTTCAAATTATATTACCTGTTACCTAGAAATTCTACCTTTCACAGGAAAATCATTATTATAAGTTTCCACAAAGATTGATATGGATGGATGTTCCTAGCAATGTTATTTGCAGTGACAACAAACCTAGAAATAACATGTTTCAGCAATAAGAAAGTTGTTAAATAAAATGAAATACATTATAGTCATTAAAAAAGGATGATTTAGGTCTCTATTGAATTGGAAAGATGCTCCCTACATGCTAAGAGAGAAACAGATTACAAAAAAGTAATATAGTTAATACCATTTAAAAATAACTTATGTTTATGTATAGAAAATTTTGGAAAGATAAACATCAAAGTTATCTTTAGGTAGTGAGATACCAGGTGATTTCATTTTTTTCTCATGTATATAATTTTTCTATCATGAATGTTTATTACTTGTCTGACCCTTGAAAGAGGGGAAAAGTGAAAGGAGACCTGAGTCAGTGTACTTGGGTAAGGTAAAGCTAGAGAGCCTGGCTGAGCCAGTTCCTTTGTTCTTGCAGACTGACCAAGGTGGTTCGCAGAAGCCTCATTGATCTTGGCCAAGCCATCAAAGGGCAGGTCCTGATGTCCTCAGAGCTGGAGGATGTCTTCAGTAGCATGATCGTGGGTAAAGTGCCAGCCATGTGGATGGCCAAGTCCTACCCATCCCTAAAGCCCCTGGGGGGCTATGTGGCTGACCTGCTGGCCCGCCTGGCCTTCTTCCAGGTACCTGGGAGGTACTCAGGGTAGCTGAGCACCTGGCACGCTCATTCAGGTGGAGAGGACATTGTAGAAACAGTCTTGCCAGAGTTAAGGGTGGGAGGGAGACTTTTTAAAGGCTTTGAAAAGATAATAGCCTATAGAGGCAGGAGTAGGAACTAGAATGTCACAAACTGGTGGTTCATGGGCCAGATTTGACTAATAGATATATTTGGTTTGGCTGCCTGGTAATTAAAAAAAAAATTTTTTTTTTGTTTACTTATTTTGAGCAAGAGAGAGTGTGCATGTGTGAACATGAGCAGGGGAGGGGCAGAGAGAGAGAGAGGGATAGAGAGAATCCCAAGGAGTCTCCATGCTCAACGCAGAGCCTGATGCGGGGCTTGATCCCATGACTATGAGATCATGACCTGAGCTAAAATCAAGAATCAGACATTGGGGGCGCCTGGGTGGCTTAGTCGGCTAAGCGTCCAACTTTCGCTTGGGTCATGATCTCACGGTTCGTGGGTTCGAGCCCCGCGTCGGGCTCTGTGCTGACTGCCAGCTCAGAGCCTGGAGCCTGTTTCAGTCTGTGACTCCCTCTCTCTCTGACCCTCCCCTGCTCACGCTGTCTCTCTTTCTCTCCTGAAAATAAAAAAAAAATTAAAAACATTAAAAAAAATAAAAAGAAAAAAAGAATCAGACATTGAACTGAGCCACCCAGGTGCCCCTAGTTTAAATTTTTTTGTGTTAGCATGTAAACATTGAATTATTACACATAAAAATCCAAATGTTCGTCCTGCAAAAAAAGGAAGAGCTGAAACAATGGGGCTGCATTCCTGCATGGCAACTTCAGATGAGTGGCTGTTGCTCAGTTTAGATAAGGCACGTAGTTTCCAACATTACAGCCCCTGCCAGTCTCTATTATAACCCTGACACCTGGTTGTACCTGTGCTCTTCTTAAAGTAGAAATATGTAACTTTGTACTTTCATTTCAGTGGTGGGGGGAAAAGTGGGAAAATATAAACTAAACCTAGAGGGCTGCCTATTTTAAGAAAAATGAGGGGAAAAAACCCATATTTCTTAATAGGACTCATTAACATTACCTGCCTTTGAACTATTTTTGATGTGCTATTGATTTTGAATTTTTATTTCTGTGACTTTCCAGGAGTGGATTGACCATGGGCCCCCTGTGGTCTTTTGGATCTCTGGATTTTACTTCACACAGTCTTTTTTGACTGGTGTTTCTCAGAATTATGCCCGGAAATACACCATCCCCATTGACCACATCGGATTTGAGTTTGAGGTAGATGTGCTTTGGCTTAGGCCAGCTCAAGGGACCAGCCAAAGAAAGCAATGTTGCCTGTTTCTTAATGAGTCCAAACATTTAGATGTGTTAAGGCCCAAATGCTTCTGAGATGGAAATATGACTTAAAATAATATGAGTGAAATATGAGTGAAATATGACTTAAAAATAGCTTTGAAAGTTACTCCAGACAGAATCAGAACTCCCAAGGCTTTGTCGCTATATATATATAAGGAATCTTTCTAGAGGAAAACTCTGCCACCATTATACCAAGAAAAATTAAAGCATCCTCCCCTATTGTTTATTCAACATGGTGGACTCTTCATATGGAAAGATGTTAATGGTTTTGGGTAGTGCTTTGCTTGGAGTGAAGTCAAAGAAATGGCCAGTAGTCAAGTATCACCTTTGTCCATATATGGAGAGAAAGGGGTAAGATCATCTTGTCCAGAGGTTGCAGACTGGTTGCTAGGTCTTAATTTAGTTTATGAATAAACTTGATAATCTTTGAAGGCAACATGAAGCTGAAATTAATGCAATAATGTAATAAAATAACTAGGATAAATATTGGAAAATTGATAAATCCATATTTTTTGATGTTGAAATTATTGTGTACCTAGAAATTCTAAAGACTCAAACTACACCTATCAGAATACTCATAGGCAATAGGTATCAGAATACTGATATGGTGATTGAATACTAGGGATACTGGTTAAATATACAAAAATCAATAGCCTTTTCCTATTCTAGCAATAAGTACTTAGAAGTAAAAATAAGAAAAATATTCTATTCATAGTAACAAAAAGATTAGAATTTGAATGATTTTATTTTTTTTTTAATTTTTAAAAAATGTTTTACTTATTTCTGAGAGAGAGAGACAGCGTGAGCAGGAGAGGGTCAGAGAGAGAGGGAGACACAGAATCTGAAACAGGCTCTAGGCTCTGACCTAGCTGTCAGCACAGAGCCCAACACAGGGCTCGAGTCCACAAACTGTGAGATCATGACCTGAGCCAAAGTCGGACGCTTAACCAACTGAGCCACCCAGGTACCCCTAGAATTTGAATGATTTTAAATGAAGCTTGTCTTCTCTGGTTTACCATAAACCCCACTGCTCCTTCTTCTTCTACACCTGGACCATTTTCTGCACTCACCTTAAGGAATTTGACTTAACTAGCTCTGAATCTAAACAGTGGTGTGCTGGAGCTAGCTCATATCAATTCACCAGAGCCAGTTGCATCTGGTTATTACATAGTTAATACCCTGAAACATGTACACAATAGAAACGGACAAAAAGCACAAATTAAGGCTTTATATCTCCCTGGCAGACAACTGTTTTACCAGTATGCATCTGAATCTAACCTTTCACTTTATGGATCCAGGTCCAGAAAGAGGAAGGATTGTGCAAGGTCACCAAGCTAGTTACAGTTAAGGTAGCCCCCCTGGCTCCTACTTTAGTGCATTCTTTATGCCTACCATATATGAGGACAGCATGCTGGCTAGGAATCAGACCTGGTTCATTTGTGAAGACAGGAGTATTATCGCAGAAGCCACAGTGTCCTGGGAAGTGTATATTGGGAAAGGCAGACATTGCAGCAGATTTCGTAATCTCTTAATGCTGCCCCATTTAGGAAAATTGCAGGTAATGGAACTTACACCTCCCTCTTTTCCAGGTAACCACACGAGAAACAGTCATGGAGAGTAACCCAGAAGATGGGGCCTACATAAAAGGACTCTTCTTAGAAGGTGCCCGCTGGGACAGGAAAACCATGCAGATCGAGGAGTCTTTCCCCAAAATTCTCTATGATCCTTTGCCCATTATTTGGCTGAAACCTGGGGAAAGTGCAATATTTCTTCATCAGAACATTTATGTGTGTCCAGTCTACAAAACAAGTGCCAGAAGAGGCATCCTCTCCACCACAGGCCACTCTACCAACTATGTCCTCTCCATTGAACTCCCAACAGACAGGCCCCAGAAGCACTGGATAAACCGAGGGGTAGCGTCTTTGTGCCAGCTGGATAATTGATGGCATCCATCTCAATGCAGAAAATAAAAGACATCTCATTCTCAACCACAACCTAGCTTTCCTTATGAAGAGACACATGGTATGAGGATGATGGCGGCAGTTATATTAATAGAGCACGTGCTACAAGCCAGTATTTCAGGGCAGCCCTATAAAGTAGGTTATTATTATCCTTATTTTATGACCACAGAAACCATGATACAGAGAAGGTAATTAAGATCTCCCAAATCAGATAGCTACTAAAATAGTGGAGCCTGGATTTGAACACAGACACTGGAATTCTTCAACCTAGACCTTTAGCCATTTGGCTAAACAACTTTGTGTTTTATTTCCTGTTGTTTTGCTGTAACTGCCACTGAACTTTAATTGCTTCTTTCCTAGTCTGTTTATATGCACTAACATCAGAGTCTATCAGGTTCAGAGAGGCTTGAGCCACTGTCCTGACAGCTCAGAGCCTGGAGCCTGCTTCGGATTCTGTGTCTCCCTCTCTCTCTGCCCCTTCCCCCACTCACACTCACTCTCTCAAAACTAGTAATAATAATAATAACATTAAAATAAAACAACTAGCTCAAGGTTCCACAGCTCATCTCATTTGGGTAGAAGTAGAACCCAAATACTTCTCTACTAGCCTGCAACAAATGGGCAGAAATTTCAGGAAGAAAGGGGATATAAAAGAACCAGTATTTGTTGCATGCCTACTGTGTGCCACAGGTTGTGGCCTGGTCCTTTAGATATCTTGCGTTTTCCTCTGTGGTGGGTACCATTGCCTCTCCCTCTGGATGTTTAGGGATATTATGTAACTTGCCTAAGATCACCCAGCTCTTGGACATTGCAGAGCTAAGGTCTGTCTGGCTCTAGAACCCATGCATTTTTCACTGCCACATGTTGCCTCCCTGCCAATGACTTGGCTATGTTATGATGAAGAATCTTAAAAGTGTAGCTCCAACAACCATGTCCAAAAAATTTCTAGTTTATCACTGCTTTCCCCCAGAGCCAGCTAAAAGAGAATCCCAAGGAATATAAAAAATCAAATTCTTGATCTACTACTTCTCAGCTAACTCTTTAATTTAGCTCTTTGGCTCTAAGTGACTTCTTTCATGTCATTCCAGTGGTCAGTTTATAGTTGAGCAAAGACATAAGGCTGTTTGAGAGTCTGAATGCGTCTGTTGGTTTCTCTGCCTCTTCTCTAGAAGAAATGTCCTCAGGGTTTATTTTTCCTGAATATGGGAAATTTCTGAGAACCAAACAAACATATTCCAGAAACCTCTTCATGGAAACATGGAATTGATAAAATTCTGACTAAGAACCCTAAATTTGGGGTGCTTGCGTGGCTTGGTTGGTTAAGTGTCCAACTTTGATCAGGTCATAATCTCACGGTTCGTGGGTTCGAGACCCTCGTTGGGCTCTCTGCTGTCAGCTCAGAGCCTAGAGTCTGCTTCAAAGTCTATGTCTCCCTCTCTTTCTGTTCCTCTCCCTCTTGTGCTCTCTCTTTCTAAGAGAAGGAAGGAAGGAAGGAAGGAAGGAAGGAAGGAAGGAAGGAAGGAAGGAAGGAAGGAAGGAAAGGAGGGAGGGAGGGAGGGAGGGAAGAAAAATAAAGAACCCTAAATTCTGAGATCAGCAAATTATCTGAGAGATCCCAGAGATTAAGTACTGAAGAGAAGTTCTCCAAATCTTGCCAAGAGGCAATAGACCGTGAAGAGGAACAGTCTCTTACAACTCAAAGCAGGTAACTTAATAGTTATTTTTTGGGGGGAAAGTTTTTTATTTTATTTTTTCCACTGAGGGAAAGAAAATCAGAATGCAAAGAGAGCTGGAACTGCGTTATCATTCTAAGTAAGATCATTGGTCATGTGAGATGGAAAGATGGTTGGGATCCCAACTGCCTGAATCTTGGACTGGTTAGGTTAAGTCATATTATAAGTTTTAAGGCAGTGAGGGGGTTGCTAAGAGAACAATTGGATTTAAATAGTTATCTAACTCCCAGCTTCAGCAACAAAAAGCTGAAGGAGGCAAGAACTGACTGTTTCATTCCTCAGGGGTCAAGGGACAGAATGTTTCCGTATGATGGATTAAATTTTTGTAATTTAAAAAATTTCCTCCACTTTGAAAAGAAAGAATGCCTAAATTTGAGGTCATTTTCTACTGAGGCCAATGGGGTAATTAATGTCTCCCCCTGGGAAAGAGCAATATGTTCTTTCAGAAATCCTGGTAAGTTAGAGGCTAGTCTTAGGGCAGAGATGGCCAGAGATCAGCTTGATAAGAAGCTGCAGGTCCTGACTATAAATAGCACAGCAGATGACATCAGACAAACATTGTCACCAAGTTAGTCCTTGCTCTTTAAAAATCTAGCTGTTGGGTAAAGAGTTTTCGGTCCTTGTCAGTATTAGAGGAAAATTTCATTGAAAGAGGGGATGTAGGGAAGATAGGTTCTGCCTTTAAAAGACCAAAGATGGAGATTTTATAGTCTTGGAGAGAAAAAGGGAGAAATAATAGCTATTATAAACATTGTTTATATGGAAGTCTTGGTAGTAAATAGATAATTACCTTACTGTGTACTAGAACATGCACCTTTGCAAAGGAGGCTAGGCATCTAAAATTCACAGTTAGGTAAGATTCCTGGCATATAGAAGCTACTTACGAGGCTAGCTAGCAATTCAATTGACTTCCATTTTGGAAGAAGCTGGGTGGGAAGGTTGGTTTCTATACTCAACACAGTTAAAGACAAAAACTGCACAGTCAAAATCACCTTGAATTACTTAGAAAGGGACCAGGATGGAGACAGGCAAGTCACATTTCACTTGGTCCAGCAGAACCAGTTTTTCCTCCAATGCAAGAACAGATCACTGTTTCAATGGTTGACCACCAGATGAAGTACTTGAATTGATTTCACAGGCCCTATGTTGCATGAGAAAATGCTTAAACACTACAACCACCTAGGGAGATGCTTCCACAATGAGACCAGGCAAAAGGAGAGTTACTGACGGAACAGCAGATGTCTCCCTGTTCAAGCCAAGCTGGGATTTGTGCTCACCCAATGGTCAACACATCTACCAGCACGTTAACATTTCTCATCTCTCTTCACCAAAGGCGATAACTATAACCGTGTTAAATATGCATTTGCTATTACAACAGTGATATATTTGTTCTCCACGTCATTGCCAAACTCTGCAATACCTACTCTGCTGAGGCATGAAAGTGTATGCTTCTGCTCACAGGAACAGGTTTTGAGATTGAAATATAAAGCTTACTTTGAATTAGAGAAGCTGTGTGACAAGGGAATCCTAAATCTTAGGTATGGGTAGGAAGTCATCATCTGCTGCTTCTGAGGGTCACAGAGCCATTTTGGAAAAGAATACAGAGACCAAAATTGATAAAAAATTTTTATTGGTGATGCTCATCCTCTTCAGAGGTCAGTAGGAATGATAATGAGGTACATATGACTTGCCATGGGATTCCACACGTGCAGGAGTATAAATCCTTTATGTTTTGATTTCTCTTTGTGCCATTCCTGTTTGGACATAATTTGAAAACAAGCTTGGCCTTTGTACTTTCTAATTATGTTAAGATAAAATACTCATAATGAATGCAGCATGAGATTCAAGTAAGGCTTTGGGATCCTAAATCCATCCTAAGTAATCACAGGCTTTAAGATAAAGTAAACATACACATTTACCTAAGACAAGTACTTTTGTATATGTATATGTTGGGGCAGGGATGGGTCTCATGTAAAATTTCCATGAAAAATCACAATCAGTTCAATAATACACTTTTTAAGGGTTGTTTATGTGGAAATTAGGATAATCAAAAGACAACAAAACATACACAAAGAAGCCCACTTTTAAGCAAACCTTTGTTTTTTAAGCAAAAATTCAGGGGGAAGGGGGCAAAAAAATTCTGAAGGTGGTGTATAGTTTTATGGTAGCTGTGAGGACTTTCAGCAGCTGGCTGATTTCTTCATATCAGCTGGCATGACTGGCGAATGACATTTCCATGAAAAGCTTTGTCATCCTTGTCTTCCTTCTACAGGCCTTGGTCTTGTTTCCAAATGATGATTCAGTGAGGGTGTAAGGTCCATGACCTATCTACCTGTATGGTTAGTGTCATCCACTTTGGGCAATTAGGAATTGATAATAATTAGAATTAGATAATAATTATAGATGAGAAAACCCTGATGAAGTATCAGGATGAGTGAACATAGATTGTGGGGCAAAGACCAAGATTTTATAGGTTTTTAAGAAGATATTTAAATTTTTGCCCCTATCAAAGAGAAGGGTTTTGTCATCTGGTTTACATTCAAGACCTAGTCGGCTCATCATTCTGAGCAATAAATTTTCTTCTGGGTTAGGAAATCTCATCATGAGACTTGAGATATACTGGTTTGGAAAGTTTCCTCAGTTTTTCCTGGCTTCGAAGTCCCCGGCCTCGTAGTGGGGTAAGGCCCATTGGAGGCAGATGAATCTGAATAAGAATAATGATAATATTAAGAATTATAATCATTACAGCTGCTTATTCCTTGAGGATTTACTAAGTACCATGCTCCCTGCTAAGCACGAAATCTACATAGACTCATTAATCCTTAAAATCCTTACACACATTAATCCTTATAATAATCTCATAAGGAATTAGATAACAATTATAGATGAGAAAATGGAGAAGTTAAATAAGTTGTTCAAGCCTATATATACATTAAATGGTAGAGCCAGGATTTGAACCCAGATCTGATTCCAGAGTTTGTGCTCTTTGTCATACTGCCTGCATGGAAGGAACAATGACCACAGATCACACGGTGAGATGAGAATCCAAAGGCAATAAAAACAGTTTGGGTAGATAAAGCTATTCTGTACAGATCAGAAAAGTGGGACCAATCTAAATGCCTACTATACAGCTGCCAGGTAAATTACAGTATATTCTTGTAACAGGATATGTGGCAACCATTTAAAAAGATGGGAGGCAGAGATGGCCAGGACAGATGACGTAGAATAAGTAAGCACTAAACAGTATGTCCAGGATCCCATGTACTTTAAGAAAACATATAAACGAATACAGAAAAAAGACAAAGGAGATATTACCAAACTATTATGTTGAGCCAATATAGTGTAAAATTACTGTTTTTATACATAGGTCAAGAGTAGAATGTTGGCACTTTCACATGATCCAACCAAACAGTTATAGCAGTCACTTCTACAGGGTGAGAATTTTGGACCATTTTCACTTTCTACCTCATGCACTCCTCTAATGCTATTAACAACAAACCTTACTTTTATTATAAGGAAAATAAAAATATTTCCATAAAAAAGATGAAAGTCAAAAAGAGAATCTATCTAAATATGGGCTAGCTTTCCCTTCTATATGTGGGAAAGTTGTATGGGTGGGATAAATCAGGCATTCATTGACCTTTTAGATTGCTGTGATGGGTTGGCGGCATGCAAGGATAGCTTACTTCCAACAACATGCCTCCCACAGAAGCTCTAGACTGTTCGACAAACTCTGGCCCTCTTGGTACACGTTCTTGGAAATAACTGGGCTGATGAGGAGAAGTACCCACTACATGTTAACTGGAGTCACACTTACTGGCCGTGGATAAGGAATCTGGTAATGCAGTCCAATTTCAATCCTGGCTGTGCATTCATCTATACACTGTTTAATCAGTTCTGTGTCTGTGAGCTATTAAAAAAGGAAAACAGGTGAGGTTCTTAGCATCTTTCTAATGCTCCTTATGTAGAGGTGTATATCTTCAACTTTCTCAGCTCACCGGTCGGTAACTTAACTGTTGATACTTTAAAAAATCAAAAGCAATTTAATATAAAACTTATTGTGGATTAAACTTTTTAAAAAATTATGGCAATAGCTAATACCTGCGCACAGTAAAACATTATTCAAATAACACAAAAGGATATAGTATAAAAACAAAATTTCCTTTTTACCCCTGTCACAGTTCCCCCTTTTCAAGGACCACAATTATCGGCAGTATTTGTCCTCCCAGGGATATTCTATGTAGATAAAAGCATACGTGTATATATTTAGTTTTTTTTTTCCCTACACACAATAGCTCACTTTGTTCTGAACCTAACTTTTCCCCCAACAAGTTGTAGCTCCTTCTATATTTAGAGAGCTGCCGTTCTTTTTAAGAGCTGCACAAAATTCCAACATAAGGCCGTGTTATAATTTAATCAATCTTTTCCTGATGGATATTTAGGTTATTTCCAGTCTTTTGCCATTATAAACAGTTCTGTTATGGATCCCACTAAAATTGTTTTTGGCTTACATGCAAATATATCTAAAAGATAAATTCCTAGAGAACTGCTGGGTCAAAGGGTATATGTTCATGCATTTTTAATTCTTACAGATATTCCCTCTGGATTCAAATTACCCTCTAAGAGTTTGTACCAATTTATAGTCTCACCAACACCCTGGATGAGAGTGCTTCTCCACATCTTCTCCATGTAGATCAAACGTGAATCCAACTGTTTGAGCAAGTGCTGTCTAGAACCTCCCAAGTAAGATATTGAGGTATTGGAGAATGATCTGCCTCTTATTTTGAACTGTAAACTGCCCTGTTCACTGGTAAGGGAAAGAAATGGCTTTTTAAATTCCCAAATAGTCAAATCATGGTAGTCCAGTTTCAAGTAAAGGGATGACAAGTTCATTCTAAAAATGAAAACGAAGGTAGAAGGAGAAACCCTTATATTTCAAGGATGGAAAATGAGTCAACATGTGGCTCTGCTAAGAGTTTGCAAATGGGCCTCAAAGCAGAGCTGGGACTGTATCAGTCCCAGATGACACCCACAGTGACATCTGGGCCAGCAAGGCTTGGAAATTCCAAGGGCGTGCCTGTTCTATGGCACCTTTTGGAGCAGAGAAGAGTTCTAGGAACTGCAGTGCACAGAACTACAGCTGGGTCCCCTGGGGCAGAGGCTCTGCTTTCTGACCTCTGCTTCTCAGAAGCTGTTGCTCTGATGTCCACATTGGGAATAGATTTCCATGTTCCCATTTGCCCATTAGGATTCAGAGCAATTCATGAAATACCTTTGGATTATTATTAAAATCTTACAGCAAGTGAAGTTCTAAGAAACAACTTAAGTCTGCATAAGGGACTGGAGAGAAAGAAGCCTATCAAAAATATGTATGGCTGAGGGGGCTGAGGGCTCCCAGGACTCCAGCTGTCCATCTGAACAAATCTGGGTTACAGTTCTCCAAATTCAGTCATTCAGAGGCTGCCTTCAAGATTCTGCTATATCCACACACCATTTAAACTAACACTAAACTTGTCTTTAAATGTACTGTCTCCTAAGCATAATATTTGTGTAGTTATCTGATATGCTATTTTCTTCCTAATACATGGCAAAATAAGTACATATCTTAAAATTAAAAACCCATGTATCTCCTCCCCAGACACAACAAAATAATCTTATTTAGGTTGCATCACTGGCACACACTTCTTTCTGACTCACACCACACTGGGCCAGTCCAAGCATAGGCAAAGGAAGGATTGATTACTGCCATAACTGAAAACCCTAAAGGCCTTGATCAGTCCTCACATAAATGAGCCTGAAATGGTTTAATGGGCACATACTGCTATGATATCTCTTCAGCACTGGGCTAGACACTGTGAGACCATGGTCCCTGCCTTCAACTATCAAAGTTATTACCTGGGCAGAATAACTATGATGCATAAAGCTACAGAAAAGGCATGGAGGCATGTAATCAACAGGGCAATGACTGCTGCAGACTGCTCTAGAGGAGTTCAGAATAGACTGCTGTCATGGGGTTGAGTGAAGGCAGAGAAATTGAGGAAGACTTCCTGGAGAAGGTAAGTGCTCATGAATTTAGTGACAACCACAGGCAGGTCCCATGGGATATATAAGAAAGTATAAGACATTGTTTCTGTGATCAAGGAAGTGGCAGTCTGGTTGGCGAGACCACTCCAACATAAATGAAACAAAGAAGAAGGAATATGACCAACTACTTAGGGACAGGCATAGGTTATAGTGGTCTCTCGACTTTTTGATTATTTACTCCTTTCAATAAAAATTTCTGAGCCCGGGGTGCCTGGGTGGCTTAGTCGGTTGGGCGTCCGACTTTCGCTTAGGTCATGATCTCGCGGTTTGTGGGTTTGAGCCCCGCGTCGGGCTCTGTGCTGACTGCCAGCTCAGAGCCTGGAGCCTGCTTCAGTCTGTGACTCCCTCTCTCTCTGACCCTCCCCTGCTCACGCTTTCTCTCTCTCTCTCCTATAAATAAATTAAAAAAAAAAAAAAATTTCTGAGCCCATAGCTCCTATACATGTATTCACTGATTTATAAATATATTCAGTTCATTAAATATATCAAAAACCTTATAAGTATACACTAAATAGGCATTTTAATTTTTTTATTTAAGCATTTTATTAAAGCTTATTTTTTTAGTAATCCCTACACCCAGTGTGGGGCTCAAATTCACAACCGCAAGATCAAGAGTCCAATGCTCTCCCAACTGAACCAGCAAGGCGCCCCATAAACAGATATTTTTAATGGATACAATAAAAAATAAAGAGAAATAGCACATGCAATATTTTATTTCCATTCCTCAGAGAACTGTTGAAGGACTTCATGAGACATATACATTCTGGTGTGTGGCATGACAAGTTTGGAGAAGCTGGAGGGAGGTCAGAAAGGCAGAAGCTTCATGAGTAGGTTGGTTTTATGAAGCAGGGAGGCCTCAGATTCTGAGAAGGGGAAGATACTGTAGTTTGGGAGGTTTCTTTATAGTGCTTACCCCAGTTGTAATTTTTTCATTTCTTACCATCTAACTGAAACATCTTTGAGGGATCCTGTCTTGGTTTTGCTCATTTTATGTCCTCAACATCTAGTCCAATGTTTGGCACATGGTGGGCACTCAAATACTTGCTGAATGAAAGAATGAGAACGGAGAGTTGCAGAGTGGTGATAGGAGCTATGGCAGAAATGGGCAAGCTGGAGAGGGGAGGCACCCTGGTGGAAAGAGGAGTTCTGCTTTGGATCGTTACACCTGGGGTGAGGTCATTTGGGAGGCTGGTGAGGGGCTGACACTGGGTTTTCAGATGTGGGAGCTGGAACCCTGTGGTTACACGGTCCCTGGGCCTCAGCGCAGAGGGCTGACTTTCAGAGGATCCTGACAGCTGGCAGGAGGGTGTGTGGAGAAGACAGGACCCAAAAGGACACAGAGACAGGGGTCAGAGGAAAAGTAAAGACAGTAGATTGTCAGGAAGTGTCACGAGGGGAATAGTGACAGTATTGACTCCATGAGATCAATGAGAAGGAGGCAAGAAAAGTCAGAAGCAGAAAGCCTCTTTCCATGCTTAGTGCCAGGCAGTCTTTGTAAGGAGCTAAGAGCCAATGCTTTATAGTCTGTTGGGATGGGTCGCATCAAGCCTCTTACAAATGGTTTTTGGCTCCCTGGTGTCTGGGTGTGTAGTTCCGTTAAACTACTTAATGGAGGCACTATCTTACCCAATTCTGTGGTCCCAGAGGGCAAACTCACTCTGCTAGCCAAAGAGGCTTGAGTTCAAAGTGAAGTTGTGAAGGGAACCCTGTGTCTTTATCCTATTCACTCCCTTCTGAATGGGTTTATACTCGGAGGCCTTGAATAGTTTATGAATTAAAAAAAAAAAGTTTAACTGCGCACCTCCTGTGGGAGGGGCTGGGAACAGACGCCGTGTGTGCAAACTGTTCCTCCCCTGAAAACCCTCACTGGCCTGGCTTCTGTCACCTGGCTCATAGGGTCTTCCCAGGACGCTGAGGCACTGACAGGCTGGACTGAGACCTTAAACAAATGACCAGAGGAACTCAGGCTGGGCTCTGCTTCCCAGTGGGTCGGCAAGTTAGCTAGCCCATGCCTCTGGGCCCTCCTGCCCAACACTCTGCAACTGTGACCTGTGCTGTTCAGTCCTCTCAATTTTAGGATGAGAAAGAACAAATATCACAAGAAACTGCCCTCCTCCTTAAGATCTCCAATTGGGACCTACTTACATTTTTGTTTTTCTGGAACAGTGTTCTGGCTTCATTTAATATGTACTGTTTTTCTTTAATGGTGTCTTCCATCTGCCCTGATGCCGCCTGCCATTTCCTCACCAGCCTGAAAATTCTGCGGTAGAGGCCAAGAACTTCTTGTCGTGTTGCTGTTGTCATCCTCAGACCCACCAAAATAGAAGAGGGAAAATTTGCATGAAAATTCAATTTGACAGTAGGCAGCTAGGCAGATGTACATTTTTTTTTAAACCAAGCTCTTTAATTAGTCTGGAAATAATTGCTCTTTCTCAACAGATCTGTTTGGTAGCATTGCCAGAACATGCTATAGGAACACCTAGCTATCTGTCAGCCATGCTGGTATTATCACCCCATGGTTCAGAGTTCATATTTGCTACAATGGCCATTTTTACAAACATGGTACACCAAAATTCAAATCTACTACACTTTAAAGCAGTAAATTCTTTACATCATCTTAGGAATGATGCTTTTAGTATGTACTTTTGTGAAATTACAGCACTTACCAGAGTGCCTGGAAAAGGCACATTCTGAATAACTAAATTTTCTTTTTTTTTTATTTATTCTAAGACTGTGTGTGTGCGCAAGTGTGAGCAGAAAAGGGTCAAAGATAGAGGGAGAGAGAAAGACACAGAATCCCAAACAGGCTCTGCACTGTCAGCATGGAGCCTGATGTGAATCTCAAACCTATAAACTGAGATCATGACCCAAGCCGAAATCAAGTCTCAGATGCTCAACCAAATGAGCCACCCAGGTGTCCCAAATAACTAAAATTTCTAATTAAGTAACTTGAGTTTAATGCAGGGATAGCAAATTCAAGCATGTCCAGGCCTGGCAGCTAACAAAATGAGAGAACCTGGCTGGGTGGAGACAGTGGCCAGGAGAAGATACACCCACCCCCCACCCGCCACTGAAAAGGGACAGTTGCTACTCAGCATCAGGCAGCTTCTGCCATGAAGAAATGAGGGCCTAGGAATGCTAGATTTCCTGATAGTTATTAGTAGGTAGCAATCCAGATTTTTTAAAATGTGAAATCTCAAAAAAAGATACTGATTTCATTCTTTTTGAAAGTGTGAGTATCATGAAGGCCAAACAAATTGAGTCTGTAGACTCCGTTCTACCCAGAGGCTGGAAGGTGGCAACCTCTCTTTTAGTTCATCATAACCTTGTTGAAAATATTTCTCAAAACTGTTGGTCTGCTTCCTTGTCCATGTAAGAACTATAGTAAGTATAACTGAAGATCTTGCTGATGACTGAAGAGCTTGTGGCCTCTTTGGGTTTTTACTCTGAAACATCAGTTTTAATTTCAAGAAACTTGGCTGAGTCCCAACATAAGTATATTCCCCAAAGCTAAATGCATTTTATTTATTTATTTTTTTTTAGGGGGGAGGTGGTGAGGGGCAGAGACAGAGAGAGACCGTGAATCTGAAGCAGGATCCAGGCTCTGAGCTGTCAGCACAGAACCTGACATGGCGCTCCAACCCCCGAATCATCAGATCATGACCTGAGCTGAAGTCAGACACCTAGCCAACTTAGGCACCCAGGTGTCCCTAAATGCATTAAAAAAATTAAATTCTTGTCATTTTATTTTATCTGAAATAGTTCAGATATACAAAAAGATAGAGAGAATATACTTTACAGCCATATATTTACAATGTATCTTAAATAAATTATATACCTACCCCTACCGTATCCCCTTCCAATCAAATTTCCCTTCCTTTGTCCTAGTAAGAATCACTATCCTGAACTTTTTATTCATCTTCTCACACATATCTTTACACTTAACATTCTATAGTACTGCTTAGCAAGTTTACAAACCTTACACAGCTGACCCTTGAACAATATGGGGCTTATGAGCACTGACCTCCACATAGTCAAAAATCTACAATAACTTTTGATTCCCCAAAACTTTACTAATAGCTTACTGTTGACATGAAGCCTGAGAACATAAGCAGTCAATGAACACATATGTATGCATATGTATCATCTACTATATTCTTATAATGAAGTACGCTACAGAAAGGAAAATATTAAGAAAATCATGAAGAAAAGAAAATACATTTATAGTACTGTTCTGTATTTGCAAAAGAAATTTAAATGTGCCTAAGTGGACCTGCATAATTCAAACCCATGTTGTTTAAGGTATTATGTCCTGCAACTTGCTGTTTTTGCTCCTGTTTGTATGCTTCACCCATGTTGTTACATGTAGTCCTAGCTTATACGTTCTCAATACTGCAGTTCAGTTCCAGTATACTTGTCTATTCTCCTGCTAATATTCTACTGATGAACATTAGGTGTTTCCTTTTCTTTCTCTTCTTACTTATGCAAAGACTTTAGACTACGTCTTTACTATTTACTTTTACTGCTATATCTAAAAGAAATTCAGAAGGTAAGGGAAGACAGAAAAAAAGTCTCAATACTAAAGAATTCTGATTAATCACATTTTAGAGAATGAATATTGTAGTCTTTTAAAAAAGGGTACACTGGGAAGACAAGAACAGATCCAGGCACTGGAACACCTCATTATGAGTACTGGGCTTTCCTAGACAGGCTCATCAGGATGAGGAAGTAGGTTTCTCACTGCCCTTTGGGAACACGACTCAATTCCAACCCAACATATGGGTGTAACATATGGAGACTCTATGCTTCAGGGTGGTCCTGAGCACATGAGAACTTGGGCAGCTAAGTGCAGATGGGAGCTGGGAAGAAGTGAGTTCATCTAGAAGTTCTAAGTACCTGCAAGGAATTTACCTTAGAATTTCTTTTGAATATGATTGCCTCCCTGCTCCCTGACCCTGGTGACCTTTCTTGAGCCATGAGGAATGAACCAAGGCTTAATCATTTGCTGAAAAGGTCAAAAGCACTGCTTCACCCAATTCAAAGTAAAAAGATGAAAGTTATAATCAACACCAATTCTGACGTCCATGGGTGCCTCACAGGAAAAAATGCTTAGGAGAAATTCATAAAAACCAGGAGAGAACATCATTCTTTGTGGCTAATCGTAATAAAAACCCATGAAATGATGACTTTTCCTGGTAAGGAAACAGGTTTCTGAGTTTCTGGTTCTCCCTAAAACTCCATGGTTTCATATGAAAATACGTGAGTCAGTTCCTGTGAGGCACAGAGAGTCTGTAACTACCATTAATGATTGCTTCACTTCCTTGTCATTAACAGATGAAAGGAAGTGTCATGCAGTTGAGGAAAGGGATAGAGGTATGGCATATTATAACAGTAGCAACCTTCTCCAAAGCCTGACTTTCTTTGGTTTCTATTACTCGAAAGAGCCACAGCTTCAAACTGTAACTAATCATATACCATAATCAGATACATGGCCCTGCAATTAGGGTACTCAAGGTCACAGGCAGTACTTAACTAACAATCAGTACTTAATAGGACTATTTTCAAAACACCTTAATTGATGTATTAAGTGTTTTGAAAACTAATCCTGAAAGGGAGATTAAGTGATATCTACTTCTCCAACATCAGATGACCCAGAAAACCCAAGTCCCAAAGATTTCCAGAGAGAAGGGTCTAGCACTGTATTCCCCATTGTACACTATTAGCAAGTCTAGCTTAACAACACTTCGCAGTCTTCAGAGAAAAGTCAAGAAAAGAAAAATGCCTCTTTTGTTGTTTTCTTACTGGATTTCTTTCAGTTCTTTGTGGGAATCATGTTTTCTTACTATAGGTAGGGGTATACACCAATACTATTTCCTCTTTCTAAAAGGCTCTTTCCTGACCCCCTCTCTTTTACCTGACTCACCCCTACTCATCCTTCAGTTCCCAGTTCCCTTCAGTTCCCATGAACATCTCAGAAAATCCTTCTCCCTCCCGTCACCACACGCATTGGATCAGGTCTCTGTTGAATCTTCCCATGGATTCTTGAATTTCTTCTTTGTGGCACTTATCACTCAAGTAATTATGGTTTTTTAGTGTCTGTCTTCCCCCAATTGATCCTCACGTTTATGGTGATAGTAATAATGTCCATCTTATTTACTGCTCAATCCTTGACACCTACCCAGTTCCATAACTGGTGTTTAACAAATGCCTGCTGATAAATGAAAATATCTTGATATGGAAAGCTTGGGATTCTAGAAATAACTGAAACTGACCGTGTAAAAAAAAATTTGTTTCAAGTGCTTTCCCCTTTGGTTTATATTTTTGTCTTTGTTCTTAGGAAGCAACCTGTTTAGAAAAAGGGCCTTTTCCCTAAGAATTTTCCTTCCTATGGATTTAATGGCTTGAAACCAACGTTTATTCCTTTGAAGCTATCAATGATCTCTCACTACTGATGCAAAGCTTAGATGGCTCTTTACTAGTCTCATGGGTTGATCTGATGTAATGAGGTCTACTGGGATTTTCCCACAGGCAACATGAGGAATATCAAATTGTTTAGAGGATGATATTTTTTAAAAAGATTTTATTTTTAAGTAATCTCTACACCCAACAGGGGGCTTGAATTCACAGCCTTGAGATCAAAAGTTGCAGGCTCCACTGACAGAGCCAGCCAGGTGCCCTTAGAGGACCACAACTGAACCAGTCTCAACTGGCCACAAAATCTATTCTTATAGAATTTTTAAAGTTTTGTAACTTTTATTCTGAGATTGACATTTTGTCAAACTGTTTCATTTTACATCCTAACCCCAAAGCCCCAGAATGAGGAAAGGTAAGAGATATGAAATGTTCCTGGGAGGAAATGTGACTAGAAACTGGCCTTTTCTTCTTCTTTTAATGCTTATTTATTTTGAGAGAGAGTGCTCTAGAGAGAGAAAACACTTGCGAGAGAGAGAGAGAGCACATGAGCAGGGGAGGGGCAGAGAGAGAGAGGGGAAAAGAGAGACTCCCAAGCGGACTCCATGCTGTCTGCAGAAGTCCCGACACCAGGCTTGATCTCACCAACCTGATCTCATGATTATGACCTCAGCCAAAATCAAGAGTTGGACGCTAAACCAACTGAGCCAACCAGGTATCCTGAAATTGGCCATTTCTTAAAAGTGTATCCCATATATACATAGTACCAAGAAAAAATTCACAACTAAGCATCCAAGTGAAGACTGTGCCACTAAGAAAAGGCTGACAAATGTTGTTGCTAGTGTGGTTTGGTCTCTGGTTGCAGTTGGGAGAAGTTCCCCCTACAGCAGGTGTCCCAAAGACTGGTTGGGGAGGTGATAATTTTGGATGTACAAAAATTGTATAATGTATTATAAATAGCCTATCAAACCCACAATTTAATAGTGTGACTTTGATTTCACAGAATACAGAGCTTCCTTGAGATAAATATATTATAAAAGGTTTTTTTAATGTTTATATTGAGAGAGTATGCATTTGCAAGCAGGGGAGGGGCAAAGACAGGGAGAGAGTCTCAAGTAGGCTCTGTGTGTCATCACAGAGCTTGATGTGGGGCTCAAGCTCGTGAACTGTGAGATCATGACCTGAGCTGAAATCAAGATTGGGCCACTTAACTAAATGAGCCACCCAGGCGCCTCTGTATTAGAAAAGTTTTTAAAGCTGGCCTAAAATACGGGTAATAACAGTAGAAATTGTGATGCAGAGTGCAAAAAAACACAAGTTTTAAAGCTACAGCTCTAAGGCACTCTGCAAGGTCATGCCTTGGTGTTTATTCTGGCTGAGCCACCATCCACTTACAATGCTTATTTTCTGCTAGTTACCACACCCCACCTAGTTGACACCTATTTGCTCCCAAGTTTTTCTGCAGCCCCTTTTACTCTGCTTCTGTCCTAGCCAGCTATTGATATTTTGCAATTTCATTGAGTCTTTTTCTTCATAGTCTCTGAATTCCTGCAGGGCTGAGACTGTTTTTCACACTAGAATAATTATAATAATACTAAACTTTGCTTTGTACTTACTGTGTCAGAGGCTTTGCTAGGTGCTTTACATATGTTAACTCCCCAAATCACCACAATTCTTTAAGGTAGATAACTACCATCACCCCTTTACAAAGCAGGAACCTGATGCAAAGAGAAGTTAACTTGCCCAAGACCACATCGGCTATGAAGAGGTAGGGCTGGAGGAACCTCTCTGGCTCAGTTTGCAGAGACTAGATCTCAGGGCTGGGAGTCAAGCCTCAAAAAAAAAAAAAAAAAAAAAATGGGGCGCCTGGGTGACTTGGTTGGTTAAGCATCCGACTTCAGCTCAGGTCATGATCACACAGCTTGTGAGTTTGAGCCCTGCATTTGGCTTGTACTTGTCAGTACAGAGCCTGGAGCCTGCTTCAGATTCTGTGTCTCCCTCTCTCTCTGCCCCTCACCCACTTGTGCTTGCTCACTCTCTCAAAAATAAATAAGCAGTAAAAAAAAAAAAAAAAAAAAAAGGAGGTGAGGCCAGGATTCAAATCCAGACCTAGACAGTCTGGAGTCCAGCCCAAACTTTTAATCACTAAATAGAATGCTCAATCTCAGTAAATGTGGTTGAATGTCTGTTAACTGCTTTAAAGAGCTTGGCTAGTTTGAGACAAAGGGAACTCAACAATTATGTTCCTTTCTCACAAACAGCAAAAGACCGTTTTTTGCATCTTGATATGAATAACCTTTTAATAAGGTTTTCCATATACCATCTGCCCTTTTTTAATTTTATTTTTTTTGAGAGAGAGAGAGAAAGCATGAGCAGGGAAAGGGGCGGGGGGGGAGAGAATCCCAAGCAGTCAGTGGGAAGTCAGACTCAGTTCGAATTCATAACCTGAGCAGAAATCAAGAAATACACACTCAACTGACTGAACCACCCAGCACTCCCCCAACCTTTGAAAAAAAAAAGTTTATTTACTTGAGAGAGTGAGAGTGTACAAGAGTGAGTGGGGGAAGGGCACCTGCCCATCCTTAATAATTATGTTGCACATCAGCACCTGAAAAGACGCTGTGCACTTGGCAGGACTGGGATGCTTTTCCATTCGCTATGGCAACTCTCCAAAAGGCATCGCTCCAAAAGGAGCGGACATCACAGAAGACTCGCCAGGGCTTATTTCAGTGCTACCACTCTGCAGGCCTTACCCATCCCTCCCAACCATCCATCCTTTTGGTACCCACTGGGACCACGCACAGGAGATTCTAGGGACACACAACCTTGATAAGCAGCCGTGGTCCCTGCCCCCCTGAAGCTTACATTCTAGTGGCTGAGTAGATAACATACAAGAAAAACAATTTCCAATGGTGGTATGTGCTCTCTAGGAATGAAACTCATAATATGACTCAAATGAAGAGAGACAGGGTTACTTTATTTTGGGTAGTAAGTGGCATTTGAGTTCTGAATGACATGAAGGTCTCTGTTCAAGGGAAGAGTTAAGGGAAGGGTGGTTCAGGAAGAGGGTGGGAACCAACAAAGGCTAATAGGTGGTAAACAAGTCAATGTTAGTGCAGCAAGAACCTGTGGGGAGGGTCAGGCCACAGGTGAGCAGAATCTAGCACAGGTTGGGAGGGGAGGCCCTGGAAAGGAGTTTGTACTCTACAAACAAAAGGAAGACATCGGCAGATTTTAAGCAAGCTGGAGTATCATGGTCTAATTTACATCTTTTATTTTATTTTATTCTTTAAATTTTTCTTAATATTTTACCGAGACAGAGAGTGAGCAGAGGAGGGGTAGAGAGAGAGGCAGACACAGAATCCAAAGCAGGCTCCAGGCTGTGGGCTGTCTGCACAAAACCCAACACAGGGCTCGAACCCGTGAACACGAGATTATGACCTGAGCCGAAGGTAGATGCTCAACTGACTCAGCGAATGTGCTGGATTTGGGGGCGCCTGTGTGGCTCAGTCAGTTAAGCATCTGGCTTTTGATTTCATCTCAGGTCATGATCTCATAGTTTGTGAGACTGAGCCCAATATCAGGCTCCACAGCGTGATCCACAATATGGAACCTACTTGGGATTCTCTCTCCCCTTTCTCTCTGCTCCTCCCCTGCTTGTGCTTGCTCTCTCTCTCTCTCTCAACAAACACACATTAAAAATATAAAATAAAATGTGCTGACTTTCAAACTATATCTTCCATGTGGTAAAAAAAAGTTTTGCCTAATACCATCTAATTGACAGGAGATTTGGGATTCAGAGTCAATAAACCTGGATGATTATTGGGGCGCTTGGGTGGCTTAGTCGGTTAAGCGTCCGACTTTCGCTTAGGTCATGATCTTGCGGTTCGTGGGTTTGAGCCCCGTGTCGGGCTCTGTGCTGACTGCCAGCTCAGAGCCTGAGGCCTGTTTCAGTCTGTGACTCCCTCTCTCTCTGACCCTCCCCTGCTCACGCTGTCTCTCTCTCGCTCTCCTAGAAATAAATAAAACATTAAAAAAAAAAAAAAAACCTGGATGATTATTTCCCTGACCAAGAGTTTTCCCATTTTTATTTTGGAGTTCGTAATGGGGCGGTAATTAATCTCCTAAAACTAAGCACAACACATCACCCACTCACCCTTCTACTTCGTGATGAGTGGAAATAGTGAAAGGTCTGGGTAGGTTTCAATCTATACAGTATGTGCAGACACGTGGTATGTTTAGGTTTGGCTTTCTAAGAGGCCTGCGGGAAGTTATGCTGGTATTAGGGCATTTATCCACTTCACCCGTTCCCTCACCTTTGGAAAGACCATCACAGCATGAACACTGAGGAGTTTAAGAGCAGAGATGAAAATTCCTTCTCCAGATGAAATTTATAGAAGTATGACTCTGGTCTCAGGAATGTCAAAATTCCCACTGTTGGACTCTCATGAGGCTTTGCCTTCTACTTAAGAAAAAGTGTTGCAGTATAAACAAGGGACAGAAAAGGCAAAGGGAATTAACTGACTTTCAAGCCCCAGGTAGAAGGAAAGACTCTGGCCATTCTTTCAGTATCTGCCCCTAGGTGGAATTTTTCTTTTTCTCATCATAACTAATGAATATAATATAGTTAAATTTCTCTCCCAAGCACTTTATGATTGGGTGGGCAGTGGAGATTATGAAACTCACCAAATGAAATCACTGTCTGATGTGTTCATTGTGCACCCATGCTGGCTGGTCCCTGTCCCTAGGCTGGCTGCCCCATCTCCTTAGATCTGGCACCCCCTTTTTGCCAAATGAAGGTCCAAATTCACACAACTGAAATATTCTTTGCCTAGCTGTTGGTTTTTATTCTTGGATTTCAATTTCTTTTTGTAAAGTGCCTTCTTCACGCTGAAACAGGTTCAGTGTCTCTGCTGTGTGTACTCCAGGCACCTCCAGCAAACTTGTATCATAAATTCATCCTATTCTAGCCTAAGTTTCTGTTTGGTTTACCTTTCTTCCTCCATTGTGTGTGTTTTGGGGAGGGAGAAAAAAGGTTGGAACTATGCCTCATTCATCACACTCTTGGGCACAAAGTTGGAGCTTGAAATATATTTGTTAGAAGAATAAATATACACACAAAGAATAGTCACCAGTAATGTCCATTCTCATTCTGGTACATACGTGGTGGTATGTGGGCCACATTTCCCAAGCGAAGACCCTAGAACACTTAAAAATACTAATAACCCTGACAATGATGTTTTCAAGAGTGCTGCTGTTGAGTGTCAGGTTTGGGGAGACCTTATCAGTTCCATCCTTACAGTTATAATCATGTAACCCTTACTCTTAAGTTCTTTAAAGGCCAGTAAGGGTTGGTCCACTGGAATGAAATGATTTACTGTTTCCATGAAGCTTAGAACCAAGCATATAGAAAAAATATGGTTCGGACACATTTTTTCTTGGGAAAAAAATCCTTCTGGGGAATAAGATCCATTGCACCCAAATGCTCAGGGATAGAAACTAACCTCCAAAATTGTTATTTAAAGCTTCTGTCATTTGGAAAACCTCTAGCGAATTGAAATGCTCTCATAATGCCAAAGCAAACAGATTTTCTTGCCCGGGAAAGCAGAGTAGAGAATGACTGTCTTGGTTTAAGGCATTCAAACTTTTTCCACATATGTAAGGAACAGAAGATATAATGCAACTAGTGAAAAAATGGGTTCTAAAGTGGTCAGACATGGATTTTAATACTGATTTAGCTATAGTGGTAAAGTCTTCCTGAGCCTCAGTTTCTGAAAAAGTGAAATGGGCTAACAGAGCCCTCTTCAAAGAGTTGTGGTAAGGATTACTTATGAGATAATCCATGTAAATCACTTAGCACTGGGAGTTAACAAAGGCAAATGTCACCTAAATAGGAGGAAATTAAGGAGGAACAATGACGCCTCTTTTATCTATGCTAAGCTTTGTCTGCAGAAGAGGGAAAAGAAGCATGTTGCCTGTTGGTGAATTTATTGCTTTGTGATAGTGATGGATTTTCCTAAAGCTGTTTCCCTCTGATCATTAATAATGCCTGTACAGTAAAGGGCTATTGTTCTTCAGTACAAGTAAATAACCCTGTCGGAGGCACTGCTTATCTTCAGACCACAGCACATACTTCTTACTGGAAATATAATGCAGGTGCCAACACTGAAGGCATGGCCAGACTTCCCTTCCTATTTTTTTTTTCCTTTATCTCTTACTCCTTGCTTATCCTTTGGCTTGTTTTTCTCCTACATCTCTTATATTTCCTACTTTCTGGCGTACACCCATATCCTATACAGTATCATCCTTACTCAAATCTAATATAATAACTTTCAAGTTAAGCTGTGCCCCACACATCTCTGCCCTCTATCTCCCTTCCTCTCAATTAGCATACAGACAGGCAGACACACACACCCCACGGACTTGTTTCCTGTCGTGGATTCAGTTTTTGGTTACTAGAATCCAAAAAGGGAAGTGTAATGCCACACACTGTTTTGCAAATCTCAGGATATGCTTGTGTGGTGTACTTAATCATACCACAGCTATTCTCTGAAACACCATCTTTTCACACAGAAAGTGACAATATGGTGTGTCAGAGATAGGAGGCAGGGAGTGGAAGGTAGATCATGTTTTCATTTTACTTAAAGGAATAGAAATTAGGTTAGGCCCTGCAATATGGGAAATCTCCAGAACACAGGGAAAAACCAAAAATACTGATGTCTGAAAGGCTTCTAAATTATCCAAAACAAAATCATGTGAAGCAAGTATGCTCATTCTAAATATACCAGCATAGGAGCATGCACAAGATTATACTTGTAAGGGGAACTCCAATCAGGCGACTGTAACCAAGAGAGATATAGCTCTTTTTCCCCTCAGACACAGAAATTCTAAATGGAAACCAAGTTTTGGCCCTTCAATTCAAAAGAAATGGTAGTATTTGTTTCCTTATCGGCATATTTTAGGAGACAAAGTAAGGGTCAGTCAGAGGGGGTAAGAACCAGTTAGCAGAAGTAGGATGAGGTGTTAGACATGTGTGGGTGTGTATGTGTGCTGGAAATAGATGAAAACTAGGTCAATGCTAAAAATCAACCCCAGTTATTCATTCATAACTACCCAGAATTTCACCCCTTCATAGGAACTAGGAAAGTTGGAGAACAAGAAACGCTTAATTTAGATTAGCATTTAAATCCCTCCTTTGTGATAATTTCTTAGGGAAATGGATTAGGAAACTGATTAAAGGGCTTTGGTTATAACATTAGATACAGCTGGAGTTTTCTAGCATTTGACCCTTGATCTAACCATACGATGAATAACTTCACGTTGAGTAGTGGTCCCTGACTTCACAACAGTTTCCAAATACCCTCCACGTATCAAGTATCTACCAAATGAGCAACTTTTCTCATCTGCAGAGGCAACAGAGCTCCTTACTAGACAAAATCCCTTGACAGCAGGAGCAATGACTGGTCCATCCTTATGTGTGTGAATTGTTTACACCCAGAACACCTTTAAGCTCCTGCAGTCCAGTGCAGGATGTACAGAATGTATTTCCTTTTTACATTTATTAGTATTATTTATTTATTTATTTATTTATTTATTTTTTGAGACAGAGAGAGACAGAGCACGAATGGGGAGGAGCAAAGAGGGAGGGAGACACAGAATCAGAAACAGGCTCCAGGCTCTGAGCTGTCAGCACAGAGCCCGACGCGGGGCTTGAATCCATGACCATGAGATCATGACCTGAGCCGAAGTCGGCTGCTTAACTGACTGAGCCACCCAGGCGCCCCTAGTATTTATTTATTTTGAGAGAGAGCACCTGAACAGGGGAAAGGGGCAGAGGGAGATAATTTTAAGCAGGCTCCATCCCACAACCCTGGGATCATGACCTGAGCTGAAATCAAGAGTTGGTCACTCAACCAACTGAGCTACCCAGGCGCCCACACAGAATGTATTTCAGTGAGGGAAATATTCTCTAACTGATGTCCAGCAGGGTAGCTAGCCACTGGCCACATGAAATATGGTTACTGCATCTGAGAACTGGCATTTAAAACTGTATTTAATGCTGATGCATAGGAGCACATGTACCCCAATGTTCATAGCAGCACTCTCCACAATAGCTAAAACATGGAAAGAGCCTAAGTGTCCATCAACAGATGAATGGATCAAGAAGATGTGGTTTATCTATACCATGGAATACTACATGGCAATGAGAAACAATGAAATCTGGCCATGTGTAGCAACATGGATGGACCTTGAGGGTGTTATGCTGAGCGAAATAAGTCAGGCAGAGAAGGACAAATATCATATGTTTGCACGTATAGGAGGATTAGGAGGAACTTGACGGAGGAACAAGGGGGAGAAGAAGGGGGGAAATGGTGAGGGAAAGGGAGAGAGGCAAACCATGAGAGACGCTTGAATGCTGACAAAAACTGAGGAATGATGGATGTGGGGGGGAGGGGTGATGGGCATGGAGGAGGACACTGTGGGGATGAGCACTGAGTGTTATGTGGAAACTAATTTGACAATAAACTATTTGTAAAAAAAAATAAATAAAAAATAAAACTGTATTTAAATACCTACATGTAAAAAATAAATAGCTACATGTAGCTGTGGCTACTGGGGAACAGCACAGCTCAAGACCAAGAACTGCAAATCAAATGCCCACAAGGGTAAAGCAGACAGCTGAAAAGAGAGGAGACCTTTGGCACTGGGCCACATACAAAGGGGGAAGAGGCTTACTGGCTCCAGGTGACTGCTGCAGTGTAGGAACTTTAGGCTAGTGTTGCCAGATTCTCTTTTTTCAAATGAAGCTGAAAAACTGGATTTTGATGTCTATTTTTTAAATGTTGGCAAGTCGATTTTAAAAAGAATTAAATTTAAATCATTTTGGAGGCAGAACGATATGTTTGCAAGCACTAGCTAGCTGTATTGCCCATTTGCAATCTCTAATTTAGACCAACCCCTTCAGCTCAAAGAAAAAGACTTTCTCCAATGAATGCTACTGCTGGTCAGCAGCAGATCCAAGACTGAAACCCAGGCCTTCTGATACTTCTTCTAATATCCTTTCTAGATTTTATGAGATTAACCATATCTCATGGTGGCTGGCAGTGACAGCAGCAGCGGGACAAAAGCCCCTTTGTCAGAGCTGCTGAAGTCCGTGACTGATACCTTATGAATACAGTATTCCTACCTATCTATAACCCTTTGAGCAAAAAGCTCTGTACTAGAAGACACAAAGAAAAAATAGCCCACGGGGGAGTCAGACATATGAACAATTAACAAGCAAAGTCAGGCTTGCTGTAATGGACACAAATCACCTGCACTGACAGCTGAGGGAGGAAGAGAAGGAAGAGATCTGAGCCAGGGTTTAGAGGATGAATAGAAGCTGGCTGCTGGGTGAGTCTCACTGATTATGTGAGTAAGTCTTACTATTGCAGGATATTAAGGGAGCCTTCTTTTATCTCCGAGGCTTTATCTGTGTCAAGTCTCCTTTGCTGGCTTCTCTTCTTCTCCAGGGAATCTCTAAATGTCTCTTAAAAAGCCTGTGTTTTCTCTAGGACCTTTCCCCTTACTTGTATATCCAACTTCTTGACATCTTCATTCACCTGGATGGTTAGTAAACTTATCAAACCTAGTATATTCAAAAGAGAACTTAGGCTATTCCATTCCAAACTGTTCCGCTTACTAGTTCTCCTTGGTTCCTTCTCGTCCCATACATTTCACATCCAATCCGGCAGTAAGTCTTGCAAACTACTTCCAAAATGCATTCTGAATTTAATGATCTGCATTTCCACTGCCACTACCCGTTGGCCTACTGCAACAGCGTCCTAACAGGTCTGACAACTTCTACCCTTCTCTATCCAGCAGCCAAATCATTTTTTTAAAATGTTAATCAGGTCAGGTCACTCCCCTTCTCAAAACCCTCAGGTAACATAACAGCCAAACCCTTACCTTGGGCTAAAATGCTGTTCTTGATCAGGCCCTGCCAATTCGCCACCACAGACCACTTTGGCCCTTGTGTTTTGCTCCAGCCACCTGGCTTTCTCGCCGTTTCCTTTCTCAAAACCCTTTCCGTTGGCTCTTTTTTCCACCTAGAAAGTCCGTTCCCTGGCTTCTCTTTTTTCTCGCAACTCTGTGAAACCCGGCCTTCTATGAAGAGCTCTACCCGATTAGAGTGGCCCTCCTCCTATCTTCTACCACTTCATCCGGTATTATCGTCTTACTTGCAGATATCTTCCTTCTTTATTGATTTACATTTTAACTTTAACTTTACATTTTAACTTTTTTCCGGACTCGAAGTCACAGAGCAAGGCCTCCGTCTGGCTCTGTTTGTAGACCGAGGTAATAAGAAGCTGGTTCTCACTATTCTAGACAGTCTCCAATAGCCTGTACGGGGCCTCGTTTGGGTCAACCTTCCCCAGCTTGACGCCTCTCGCCCCAAGAATAGCGCCTGCTAATCTCCCATTTATATTCGGGAATCCAAACGATTCAGAAACGTCTGAGATGGGCCCCAAATAAGCATCTCAGTGTCCCCAACCCAGACATTCCCTTCCTTGCCCTCGGGCCACCTCCCTAGGCAGGTTCCCGAGGCCAGTGGCGATGACACCGAGCCGCCCTCGCGAGGCTGGGGTCACACAAGCCCGTCTCCTAGCAACGTCGCACCCCCGCCCCTACCCCATCCCTGCCCCTGGGGAGCCAACCCCTTCCCCCAGTCTCCCGCGCCAGGAGTCAGCGTCTCCATCCCCTACACTCACTCTGCGTCAGTCCTGCCTTCCCCCACCCACAGAAGCGCCGCAGCCTACCGCGGGCTAGGAGGAGGCGGCGCCGGGAGTCTGGCAGAGCCGCGGCCGACGGAGGTCGGGAGGTCCGGTAGGCCAGGCCGGACCAAACCACCCGGAGGACCTCTGTGGGAGCATTAGTTCCAGGTCGGGGGTAGTCACGAGTCTCCCTTAAATTTCATCCTCTAGCCCATATTCCGCTGTGTAAGCAACAATATAGCCTACTCCATCCTCTCCCTAGTTTCCCTTTACCTCTTCCGCTATCCTCCCCCCAAATCTAGTCAAAAAAATGGTCCAGTCCAAGCTCCTCCTAGCCCCCTCTCCTCGTCGCTAGGTCTTTGCCCTTACTTGGCTACAGCTTCGTGCGTCTTTGCGTACGTTGTGACGCAATCTTCCACCCGTTCCTCCCCGCCTCTCTTCAATACACTCTCCTGGAGCCGGCGGCCTGCGGGGTTACCGGAAGTGATGATGCAGGAGGCGATGGAGGGGGCGGGGTTTGGGGGCGGCCGCCGCCGGTGGGCCGCAGATGAAGAGGAGGTGGCGGCAGTGGTGGAAGAAGAGGCGGCGGCGGCGCGGCTAGAGAGCCTGGAAACGCGAGCGGGGATGGTAGGTGGTTTGGACCCGCCGAGCCGCCGTCGTTTCCAGAAAGGGTCTGACTGGAGGAACCTCTGGAGCAGCTGTGAGTTTGGGGGGGGGTTGAGGAAAAGGGGGGAGCATTGAGAGATGAAGGGGCGGGGGTTGGGTACCTTCGAGAAAAGGGGGTGGAAGGGGAGGAGTGGAAATCAGCGCCTTGTCTGGACTGGCCCCTTTGGAAGAAGAGGCTGTGAGAAGAGCCTGTGGCGTGTCAGCCGCAGGGCTCAAGAAAACTTACCTACTGTCCCTGCCTCCCCCTCCGCCAGCACCCCTCAACCCAGGCCTGGGGATCTGGGGGTTGGAGCTGCCCTGGAGAGGGTGCAGACTCTGGTTCTCTGCCCCGGGTAAGCGCCGTTAAGGTAGGAGTCCAAGAGGGAGGTGGTGGGTGAATCTCCAGCTCCCTCCTCCCTCATTTCCCTCCCCACCCCCATCCTTCTCTTTAATCATTAACAGTCCTGGAATTAAGGGGCTCAGACCTGTAGGCCTTTCTGTGCACCTTCGCTACAAACGATAACCATCTGTGCCTGAGGTAATGGGGCTGGAAGCTCTGCCTGTATCCTGTGTAGGAAGTGGGACGGGGTGACAAATGTATTGTTTTTTTCCATTCCCTTTCACCCCTTTTATTCCCCCATATACACCCCTCGTTTCCACTTCAGCTCTCTGTGACTAGATGGTAATCATGGTGGTTTTTCTTTTTTCTTTTCTTTTTTTTTTTGCTCTTTATGGCACTTGTACCCTGATTACCTCTTTTGAATTTGGTGTTCAGCCTCTATCCCAGATCTTGCTGCAAGCTTTGTAATACTTCAGTTACAGGCTGTGTCACATTGGGAGTACCTCTCAATGCCTGGTAGCTCCAAATTAAGATGAGCATTTTCTCCTATGAATACTGGAATTCCTAAGTCCTTGCAAGGATTCCTAAATGGCATCATAGCCCAGGAATCAAAGTCTCTCGTTCTAAATACTTTATGTGTGAGGAATTTATGTTGTCAACTCTTTCCAAAATGATTTGATGTTAAGCTAATTCTGGATTTCTGTGTTTCTCTCCACCCACACTTCATGGTGCACTTCAGAGAACAGAAAACCCCGTATTACTTTTTTGTTTCTGCAATTGGACAGTAGCTCTTTTATCTTTTTCTCCGTTTGTGTGTCAGGCACACAAGTCTTCAGTGGCACATTTGACTTGTGCTGATTTCCATCTTATTTAGCTGTTTCTTTGCATATAAGTGGTCTTAAATGACAAAATATAATCTATGTTGTTTTAAAGAATACAAACCAATAACGAATGTGCAAAAATTATTTGAAGAAAGCAGAGATGATTGGAAAGAAAATCTCTTTATTGATATTCTGTTGGTTTAAGAAAAAATCTCCAAGTGGGGCTCTTTTAGCTTGTCTTAGAAGTTTTAGAGTGTAATGTAAGAATTCCTATTTTGGTGTTGATATTTTCTTTGGAAATCCTCTGTTGAATGTGGAACTGTGTTTTCTGGAGAACTTTAATAATTAGTGCCTAAATATTAGGGATCCTTTGATTAGAAAGTGTCCATAAATCCTAGCTCTCTATAACTGAGTTTATATGCGTATTGCTAGAAGAATTATCATAACGGGCTCCATCCGACTCATTAGGGCTTTCAAGCCTGATAAAACAGAATATTTAATGCTTTGATTGTACAACAGCATGTTTAGGTGTCTTACAGAACTGTAACAAAAGAAAAGAATGATTGCTGTTCTTACCTTAATTGATTTGGAACCATTGTATAAAAAGTCCAAAATTCATTCATTCAGCAAGCATTATTGTCTAGCGAGTAAGTGCTAGCTAGTATTTTGGGTTCTGGGTGGACAAAGGTAAACACAAGCATAAGGTCTGGGCTCTTGTGGAGCTTAGGTTGGAGTATGTGGGAACAAAGAATAAATAAGCAAATAAATCAGATTTTGATAAATGCTGAACGAAGTAGAGTGATGTGATAGAAAGTGACTGGGATGCAGTCAAAGACCTTTCTTGAGGAGGTAACACTTAGGCTGAGCTTTAAATAAAAAGAAGCTAGCCATGCAAATAAAAGGGAGAAGACTTCCAGGTTCTAGGACTAGCTAGTACAGAAACTGACTGGAGTGACTTGGGCAAGTTCCAGGGTCTGGAAAGAAATGGGTGGGGTCAAAGGGGATAGGGAGGTGAGGGAGGATGGGAAAGAGGACGCAGTAACAGACAGAGCCTTGAGCAAAGAGGAAATGAAAAAAGTCTAGGTCAGAGAGGTAGAGACTAGGCTCAGAATAGGTAGGCAAAATAAGAGCAAGAAGAAGGAAATAGAAAGTGATGCTCCTTTTTGATCAATTCTGTTTCCTTTCCTAGAGTATTATCACTTACTGTTTTGCAAGTACTGTTGGACTATTGCAATAAAAAAAAATTGCCCAGCTGAGAGTGGGAGAGGAGACATCTGTGGTCACCTGGGTTTTTTCTGGCAGATAAATGTCAACCTGTGTTCAGAATTCAACAGAATGTTCAATTGAGAGCACACTTTTTCCTCTTAGAGGATTTTGTCTTATTTGTTGCTATTTAAAATTGCATAGTGGGTACCCTGAATATATTCTAATAAGTGAATCCTCCTTTGCTTCCAGCTGTGTATGAATGTAGGGTTGAAAGCTGGGTAAGTGATAATAATATACCCCTCTTGGTCTACAAAGATGCCCATCAGGATCTAAGTTTGAGGTTGTTCTTTGTAGGAAGGCAGGTTTTATGTTGCAATATTTCCACTCTTGTCTGGTCTGCCTGATGACTAATAACACTGAGCTGAGGTGTAGGTTAGTGCTAAAAGTTCACTCGGTGGATTACAGTAGATAAATGACCATTGTGGGCTCCATCCCACTATGTCGGCATCTTTGGGCTGGCACATAACCAGGGCATGTAACCTACTTTTGCCTTCTGTTGGGGCCATTCATCTCCAATAGTCAGCTGCTTTTCAGCCTCACCTTGACCAGATTGTCCACTTAAGAAGCCCAAACAGGACTCCTCCTTGATTTGGCCCTCTTCTGCCATGTCACAGTGAGCTGAAACAGAAAGAATATGCTGTTTTCTTCTTTTGAACCCCACAACAGTGACTAGTGTGTTCTTTGAGTGAATTGGCCTTTTGAGCCATGCGGTTGAGAGACTTAAATGTTGCTTGGGATGTTTGTAGTAAAGTCGGTATTAGAAATGCTAAATAAAACCTTTTAGTGTTTGGGGGAAAAACAAATCTGAAATTGAGGACTTGTCACCTGTTTTAAGTTCTGGTACTTTAGTATTAGTAGTATTGGTAGATGGATTGTCAGAACTGACTTGAATAGAGCTTGCTGAGCAGTCCTGAGGGTAATGAAGGGGGTGGAATAGAGCCTGGTACTGAATTACTGAATTCCGACTTGAATACAAATGGAAAGTCTTTTAGTTAGCAAGCAAGTGACTGAAGTGAACAGCTAGGACCAGGCAAACAATAGACTCCACTCTTCTGTACTACAGACTAAGTCAAAGGAATGGAGAACTGATGATGATGATGATGATGATGATGTGTGTGTGTGTGTGTTGTTCCTTGGTCTAGTTTAAAGAGTTTTGGACTTTGTATGCTAATGCTGGGCTTCAAATGCTCTGGCCAATGGATTATTAACCTGTTTACTGTTCATCTTCATTTCAATGGTTTATTATAACTCAAGTATGAAAATATCCTGTAGGTTGAAATTTTATCAGTCAGTTTGTAGACTGGTGGCTCTTTTCTAACTTCTGAAAGGGGGTGGATGGGTAGGAGGGGCCTTGAACACAGGGAGAAGCCATTGACTCCCATGTTGGCCACTAATTGTGTTTGGGGGAAGAATCTGACAATCTAAACAAATGTGGAGTCTTGGAGTTTAGCTGGCCTTTAATCTAGGGTACCAGTTGATTTCTTTCTTGAATTTTGGGGGCTTTTGGAGGCCAGTTGATGCTACTTACTCTTGGAGTTGTATTGCATTAGACAACTTAAAAATCTGATTTTTCTACTGTTTTGGTATCCGTGCTGCAGTAAGGAGAGTTAATTGTACACTGCTGCCGGTTGTTTTGAGGTGAAGATGTGGTAACTCAGATTGTAACAATGGTAATTACGTGGTAACTCCTATTTCCCCAGCTCTTGATAACTTACAATTACTTCTTTGTGTCTATTTACAGATGTTGATACCAGTGAACCAGGATCAATTCTCCCTACATGTTGCAAAGTGTTCTGAAGCTCTTTGCACTATAGACCCAGGGAGTTTGAGTTAATGTCTTTCACTTTAAATCTAGTTTCACTTGTTCTTGTGTCTATTTTTCTAGGTAATGGAGGGTCTTATTTCTTTTGGGAGAACAAAGAAATTACTACAGCACCTGACCATTTAATTAATGAGTGATTAAATAGTGGAACTCAACGTATTAATTTAGTAAAATAATGAGAAAGAGGGTTGGAAGCTCAAACTCTAATTCTTTGAAGTCATGATACACTGAAAGGAAAAAATGGGAGGGGGAAAGAAAGTCCCAGATGATCTTCATTTAGATGTGTGTGAATGAAACTTTATTTAAATACTGTACATCAGAATAGGGAAGCTCAGTAAGTCAGTCTTGAGGTGATGATTAGCTCTTGTTATGGCAAAATAAGCCATCTATGGCCAGTGCCCTGATAGCAGCCTGAGTGAATGGAAAGGTAGGCATCATATTAATGAATCCTCCTGACTTTCTTAGGGCATGGCTTTGCTCAAGACTGTCCTTTGAACTGTGTTGTGTTGTTGCGTTTTAGGCTGAGTTGCAGTGTGGTAGCTTAGATTGCACAGGAAACATTCTCTTTGTCCCTGTTGTGCCATGCTTTGCTGGAGGATTCAACTTGAGTACTTGGGGACTGGAAATAATTCTGTAACTGAGGCCTGTAAATCCAGACCAGATATGACTGAAAGAGGATTTAGGATAGCACCCCCTGCATGGTATAGGACTTACTGTTTTTGGAGAGTTCTTTAGTATCTTTTGTAGCCACTGCCCCAGTCTCTGCTTGTCATTCTAGGAGACAGTGTGCTAGAAAGACTTGTCCTCACCCCTACCCCAACCCCCGTATTTTATTAGTAGATTGCTATCAGGATGGCAGAGTTTGGTTATACCTTTTAGTTCTTGTTGGTTGATGAAGGGTTTGGTCTCTCCAGTGTCAGCTTAAAGTGGGTTGGTGTGTGATCTATAATTTTGACTCTGAGCAAGACTCAAGTGACAGCATTTAATGTATTTAATGCAGTTCATTCCTTTTTCTCCAGTTTAGGAAAAAGAGCCTTAAAGAACCTTAGACTATCTGGTGTGTTTGTTTCAAACTGGTCTCTGTGGAACCCTCTGGTGGGTCATTGCTAGAGTATATATGTGGTTGGGATGAGGGGTTTTGCTGTCTCCCATTTCACTCCACTGTGCTTCACTCTGAAAGTTTACTTTAATACTCTGTTATATTGGGCTTCCATAGAAGATGTCAATGGAACAAAATGTTCTGAGGCCAAAAACAGGTTGAAAAGCAGTGATTTAGTAGGGAAATGGAAATCTAGAAATGTTAAAGTAACCTTGCTTAAAGTTACAGAGTGAAGTACTGGCAACTACAGAACTAGAATCGGGCCTTCTCTGTACTGATTTTGTTTTCTCATTTACACTGCCTTACCTGTGTCCTTGTAGGTATTTAGTTTGAGTTGAATTGGAATCCTTGCTGCTTGCTCTTTTATATATTCTTGGTTCTTTACTCAGACATTTTGTCACAAACTTCTTTCAGAGAAGACTCCTTATAACCACCTGTGAAGCATATACAAAATGAGGTTATAAGTGAGTAATGGCACTAGTAAGTAGCTGGCCTTTTTTCCTCAGACTATTCCTGAAAGTGAGAAAGTTCTCTCAAATAGGATGTGAGGCTTTATGTCTGTAATGTCTTAAGCTAGTGGGCTGTAGAGAATACCTATGCAAAATACTGAACCAAGTACAGTACTTGACTTTCCAGTGACCTGCCCTGGCATCTGAACAAGAAAACCTGGGTATATCTATTGCCAGAACAGTTTTAGAAAGAATTCTGGGAAAGAACTACAATGGCCACATTCCTACCCCCCTCCCCCACCTTTGTGAAGCAAATTTTTCAGTTAAACTTTTGCTTTATATCTACTTGATGATTACCTAGTGGCTGCTCTTTAAACTGAAAGGGAAGGTTAGGAATCCACTGCAGTGAAGGCTGGCACTCTAGTAGCATGGGTTCTAGGTGGCAGGATCATGGACACACTGGAAGTCCCAGTTCCTCAGAGGAGACATTTTTCTCAGTTCCAGTGACATTTTCTTCTGAGTAAAATGCAAGAGTGAAAAGTGATAGAGTGAATGCCCTGTGCCCATTTTTAAGAATGTTTCCATGGATTTTTTTTCTCTACTAAATTTCTTTGAAATAACTCGTCACTTGTTCAGTCATATACTCAAAACAGTCGGTTATGGCTGATACCTATGGTAAGGAAAAGTTTACGGGATTCCTAACATTTTATGAAAGAGAAAAATCTGAAGACTTTTAAAAGCTTTTATTTTATTTTGTTTTATTTTATTTTATTTTATTTTATTTTACTTATTTTATTTTACTGTTTATTTATTTAAGGCAGGGGGCAGAGAGAAGAGAAGGAGAATCCCAAGCAGCCTCCCCCAGCATGGGGCTCAATCCCACAAACCCAAGAATATGACCAGAGCTGAAATCAAGAGTCGAAAGTGCCCCCTGAAGGCATTTAGATAGGTGGGTTCAATGGTGGCAGAAGAGGGTGTATAGGAGAGCAGGCCTTTTGAAGGCGAGGTGGTGGTGGTGGTATTGTGGACTGGGTGTATAGGGTAAAGAGAAATGCCCATTGGTGGTCCAGCTGGGAAAGGGTAGAAAATGCTAATAATGGCACTTGGTGGGGGAAGAGTCGGTAGGGAAGGAGCAGGCCCACAAGATTGCCTAATTTCAGGGAACACTGTGCACAAGGAGAAGGACAGGGAACCTGTAGAGTTGGGTAATCCAGGGGCCCTGACCAGGCCTCTAACCACAAGTGTTCTCTCCCATTACTGGAAAGTATATTTCTGACCGAGAGGGGTGAATGCAGGGATGCAATATGTGGTTTGACCAGATTGTCTTAAAGATTGCTTACTGAGTGCTGGCCTAAGTTTTTTGAGATCTCTGTCTCTTTTGATTTTACTTGACAAATCAGAAGCTGGTAAACAAGAGGGAATGTAATGTACCTGGTCACATTAGAGTTTGGGTAAAAGTACAAATGGAGCAAATAGTAGGTGGTGGTAATTGGCATTTAACATTGTCTACTATCCAGAGGGAACAGTTAATGTAAACTATTGAGGTAATTTGTGATCTCGCACGGAGACTATAATAAATGTGGAATAAATCACAACTAAAATTATTAAAGGATAATCATTTTTGGCTTCAATTTCTACAATATTCCATGTTTTCTTTAAAAGGTCAAATTAATCCTTAAGCTTTTTTGTTTTAACAGAAATTTTATTCTACCAGGTACTTTGTGGATCTGTCCATAGAGCCAGATTTTCTGCTTGCACTGAAAATGGCAAGCAATGCTCTGAATTGGTGACAGCTGTAGATTTAATGATTAGATCAAGCAGAGAAGTGGCTTCTGAGTGCCAGTTAGATTGGTTTTAATGTGAACTTCTTTTTCTGAGGTTATTAATTATGTTCCAACAACAATTCCCTGATACCACCTGAGTGTCCAACAATTCAATTCTGACACAACCTGCCCAGATTTAGTGCGTACCCCAGAAGTTAATGGCTCAGTCTCATAAGATTGCCCTACTTCAGATACCAGCCACAAGTATCACGTAGTCCCAAGGTACCTGCATTGGGGGTTCCTCACAACTAAAAATTGGGGGTTCCTCACAACTTCCCTCCCCCAGGTTCAATAATTTTCAGAACATATGACTCAAAGAACTGAGGAAAGTGTATTTAGGATTATAGTTTCATTATGAAGGATACAACTCAGGAACAGCCAGTTGAAAGAGGGGCATAGGACAAGATATGAATTGGCACAGCTTCCATGTCCCCCTTGGGTATGCCTGCCTCCCGGCACGTCAGTCTGTTCACCAACCCTGCTGCTCCTGGTTTTAGTTTCTATGGAGGTTCCTTGATGTAGGCATGACTAATTGAATCATCCACCTGGTGATTAAACTCAAGCCACCGTTTGCACCCCTTCCCTGTGGTCTGGAGATGAGGCTGAAAGTTCCAACTTTTTAATCTCGTGCACGCTCTTTCTGGTGTGGCCAGCCTCTCTCTTAAAGGTATCTAAGGGTCCACCCTGAGTCACCTCATTAGCATAAGTTCCAGTGTGATCCAACTGGGGATTCTTATGAATAACAAAGGACACTTCTATCTGTAAGGACATACCAAGAGTTTTAGGATCTCTGGTATAAACTGGGGACAAAGGCCAAATATATTTTCTGTTCTATACTAATAATTCAGCTTTGCATCCCATAAGTAGATGCTACCCTACAGAAGGCTACCCAAAGTTAATTTAGGTGATAAGTAACAATATGCATTTAATACTGTTAATTTGATGGAGTTTTTGGTAAAGAAAGTGCAAATTGAAGAGCTTCAGATTACAAAAGAACAAACTTCTCCCTTAATCCATATGAAATGGCATTCCCAGAATGTGTTATAGTTTCTTGGACTTGACAGGTACTCTAGCTCTAGACTTCCCTAGTGCAAGAAATGAGCTCCCTTAATGAGAAATAAACTACACAACGGGCGCCTCAGTGGCTCAGTTGGTAAAGTGTCTGACTTCGGCTCAGGTCATGATCTCACGGTTTGTGGGTTCGAGCCTTGTATCAGGCTCTGTGCTGACAGCTAGCTCAGAGCCTGGAGCCTGTTTCAGGTTCTGTATGTCACTTTCTCTCTGACCCTCCCCTGCTCACCCTGTCTCTCTCTCTCTCTCTCTCTCTCTCTCAGAAATAAATAAAACATTAAAAAAAAAAGAAATAAACTATGCAAAATTCATGTTTTCTTTCGGTGTACCTTAAAAAGATTCAGGTGTACATAGTGCACTGTTTGAGAGCATTAGCCTAGTCTGGGTTTTAGTCTGAACTTTACCACCTACTTAAATTTTGATCTTGGATGAGCCACTTAACACCTCTAAGTCTCATTTTTATTTTTTTCATGTATAAGGGAGGATAATCACAGCAAATACATGTAAGGATTCAGTAAGACAGTCCATTTGAAGGATATGGCATGGTGCCTGGCATATATATAAACATCTAAGAAAATCAGCTATTATTAGCTATGTGCATACAGAGCTAAGCTCACCTGGGTTGGCAAGTCCCAAGGGGCCAGGAACTATATATCATTTTTACTTCCTTTTATGGGGAGACATATGGGACAGTGTATAAAACATTGCTGGGCACAGAGTAGACACAGGTTATCTATCACTTGAAAATAAAACTTGCTCTGGGTATCTAGGAAGTATAGGAGTGACTCTGTGATGGAAACTTCCAGCCTGTTTCCAGAGCTGGCCTAAAAGTGAGAGATGGAAAATCTTCCTGAAACTATAGAGCATGCAGGAGTCTAGCAATGGGCAGTGGGACTCAGTAGCAAAGGTACTGTTAAAACAAAAAATAAAAAGGGAAACTGATCCGGGAGACATTTTTATCTTTTGCAGTGTACCTTGGGGTGCAGTGAGTGGGGCATAACCACATCAGACTTTGGGAAGGAAATAGCAAATCTATTTCACTCAATCCAGAAAAACCTTTGAGACTCAGCTGCCAAGCACCATGTTGTGTGAGCACTTCTCAGAGACAGTGAAAAGCCCAGATACACTGGTAAAGGGCTTTACCAGTTGCTTGAGGTTCAGTTGGTGAACTCCCCTAAGGCCAGGTCTCTAATTCTCCCTTTAGCTCACCCATCTGGAAATTCTATTCTGCTGGGACCACCACTGGACTAAGTCTAGATCCTAAGTTACTCTGTGTCTTTGGGCAAGTTACAGGCCCTCTTTGAGTCTGTTTCCTTAACTGTGACATGAAAGATTTGAGATGAAATCACTATTTCTCAAAGTGTGGCTTTGGTTACATTTTTAGTGTATATGCTGCTGAAATGAGCATGCAAGAGTGTTTTTTTGTACTGTTGATGGTACATAATATGATTTTTGGTGGTACATGGATGAGTCCTTTTTACTAGTTCCGTATTTCACTGTGTATTAATGAAAACAAAACTAGCATGTCAGACCTATGACTTCATGAATAGTGTTGCTTAAGATGTTTTTAAAGTGGATAGGATTTTTTTTAAGCTCTTAAGAAAAATATTGGGTGAACAGTAATTGATGGTAAATGGATATTTAAGATCATTAAGGCTTTCTAGGAAAGGCTGAAATTTGTCATTTCTGAGGTTCATTAATTCTGCTTCAGTGCCACACCTTCATGAAGTCCTCTGGGGAACACAGCAGAGCAAGTCCAAATTTGAGTGGGTTTAAAGACTTGCCTCACTCAAGCAAGTTAACAAGTTTCTATTACTGCATTCATGGTGAAGTTACCCATAAGTAGGTTGTGTAGAATTTAAGATATTGTAGATGTTAATAGTGGTTGCTTTTTTTTTAAAGAATGAAAAATGAGTAGTAATGCTTCCTCTTTCACTAAGCAGTTTTCCCACAACCTGGATTGATCTTTTGTTCCTTTCACTTTTTTGGGTTGGGACTCTCCATAGAAGCAGCTTAGAGTTCTGGCCTGTTCTGTTGGGGAGGGAGAAAAAGTCAATCCTGTGCTGTCTTTCTCTTGCTTTTTTATTAATTGATTGCCAGTCTTCTCTCTTGAATGCACACTAGTGCATGTATTCTAGGTTCTGGAGGGCTGAGGCTGTGTCCTGTCTTAATGTCTGGTACATTACTTCTTACTGGTAACTTCTTTAAAGGTACAGTGTGACATGTGCCCTAAAATGAAGTTAAACGCTGAGGCAAACTTTATTTACAATTTCATTTCACTTTTGTCTTGTTGCTCATCACTCAACATAATGGGGGTCTTGAGAAGTAAAATGAACAGTGGTAAAAAAAAAGAAAGAAAGAAACAAAAGTATTGTGGGAGGTGCTTTCTTTTTAAATAAAACCCCAGAATAAAACTGAAATCTCGATTGTGTAATAGGAGCCAAGAAAGTTGCTTTCAGATGTACTCTATGGTTTCTTGAGTTTGTTTTTTTTTAATCTTAATTACCTGTGTTCCCTTGACATTTTCTTGTGTATCTTCACACTGTCATTTTTCATTATCTACTTTGCTTGTTGACCTATGTTTGTTCTATAGTTACTTCAACATAAAGGCCCGTGCATCTTGTATAGTTTCATGTAATAAATAGTTTAGTGTTTCAAATTATAATTTAAAAGAATTGCTATAAAGATGGTTCTGTGTCTATTGTTTTTCTGTGTCATGTGTTATCTAGTCAAGATGAGGTCAAAATTGAGCACAGTGGTGACATTGATGTAGCCCAAGATTATTTTCCTCCTTCATTTATTTAATACAGAATTTCTACTTGATTTCATAATGAGAAACTCTTCAGATGTTTCCCAACTGAGGTAAATCTAATGTTCCAAGCCACGAGCTCTCAATACTTTGTAAATTTTGGTTTTGTCATTCATACTGTTTTGTCTCCTGAGAGAAGTGGTGGCTTGTGGTATTTGGCACATTGGGAAAGGGAAAAAGTCTTTACTCAGGCCTATATTTTGCAGGATTAAAAAATCTTTTTTTTCCCCACTAAAATATGTTTCATGACATTCGTCCTTTGTGCAGATTCAAAAGACTGCCTTACTCAGGGTAGATGTCTTTCAGAGTCCATTTCCCTTGGCGCAGAGTTTAGTCATTATTTATAGATAATTGCTGATGACTCTGGGGAAATTCTGGAAGGGGATGGAGAGGGGTTGTGACATTTGCCCTTGGTCTATAGACTAGGATTTGCAAAGCTAGAGTGAGGTTGTTTATTTCCTTCTTTTCTTGGAAAATTGCCATTGGATCAATGAGTCTTGGTTAAGATTTCTTGTGGGCAGCTAAGTCGTTGGGCCTTTAAAGATGAGAGCCACATGAAATACTGTTCTTTGCCAGTCATACAAACAATTATCTCCTTGGTAATATAATCTCCACAGAAATGTAAGCATTCAAAATCACACATTTAAAGAGATAAAATGTAATTTAGAGTCAGAATGAAAAATGTACAAACAGTGGTAAGTTCAAAACCTTTTCAAGTCACTCTTCAATGTTTCCAGCACTTACTTGAGTAAGACCACTTATTCTGGTGTTCTCATGGAAGACTAACATTTTAATTCTTGTAGGAAATTTGAACTTTCATGGTAACTTCAAGCAAAAAATAAATTGAGGACTTTAACTCTTAACTTTATTTTTTTTCTTAAATAGTTTATTGTCATGTTGGTTCCATATAACACCCAGTGCTCATCCCAACAAGTGCCCTCCCCCATGCCTATCACCCCTCCCCCGCCCCCTTCCCCCACCCCCATCAGCCCTCAGTTTGTTCTCAGCATTCAAGAGTCTCATGGTTTGCCTTCCTCCCCCTCCCCAACTATTTTTCCCCTTCTCCCTCATGGTCCTCTGTTAAGTTCCTTCTTTTTTTTTTTTTTTAATATTTTTATTTATTTCTAGAGAGAGAGAGAGAGAGACAGCGTGAGCAGGGGAGGGTCAGAGAGAGAGGGAGTCACAGACTGAAACAGGCTCCAGGCTCTGAGCTGGCAGTCAGCACAGAGCCCCATGCGGGGCTCGAACCCACGAACCGCGAGATCATGACTTAAGTGAAAGTCAGACGCTAAACTGACTAAGCCACCCAGGCGCCCCAGTGTTAAGTTCCTTCTAATCCACCTATATGTGCAAACATATGGTATCTGTTCTCTGCATGACTTATTTTGCTTAGCATAACACCCTCAAGTTCCATCCATGTTACTACACGTGGCCAGATTTTATTCTTTCTCATTGCCATGTAGCATTCCATTGTATAGGTAAACCACATCTTCTTGATCCATTCACCCGTTGATGGACGCTTAGGCTCTTTCCATGTTTTGGCTATTGTTGAGAGTGCTGCTATGATCACTGGGGTACATGTGCCCCTATGCATCAGCACTCCTATATCCCTTGGGTAAGTTCCTAGCAGTGCTAGTGCTGGGTCATAGGGGAGTTCTGTTGTTAATTTTTTAAGGAACTTCCATACTGTTTTCCAGACGGGCTGAACCAGTTTACATTCCTACCAGCAGCGTAGGAGGGTGCCCATTTCTCCACATCCTTGTCAGCATCTAGAGTCTCCTGATTTGTTCGTTTTAGCCACTCTGACCGGCATGTAACTCTTAGCTTTAATCCTCTCTGGTCAAAGAGCCAGAATTGCTAGTTTGTCAGGGCATTTCCTTTTCATGGTTTGCAGCTAAAAAACCATTGCTTGGCCTAGCAGAAAGAGGTAATAAAACATTATGCAACAGGTAAAAATCTTTCCAGTTGCCTTTTCCCCATTGGGAAGGATACAGTTTTTCCTTTCCTCTGTGTAGTTTGGCCTAAATTCCCTCTCTGTCTGATTTGTAGCTTTACCATTTGCATACAATGCTTAAGTTGACTCACTCAACACCCAAGTTCTGCAGGGCTCCCGCATTTAGTGCTTCTGACTCAGCCCACTTAAGCAAAAGAGCTTTTGATTACAGTAGCAGTTTAACAGAACAAAACTTTTAAAAATACACTGTTAATAGCACTCTGGTTTCCAAACAGATACAAGATATTCTAAGAACCATCCTATGTATTTTTCAAATTAGACATATATGTGCAAGGGACCAGCTTTCCCAGACAGAATGTGGATCATTCATAGGGAACTTCTTAAACTCAAAACTAGTCTTGTAACCTAGAAAATGTTGGCCTCCAGATTAGATGCTTTCACCATTGTATTCAAAATGAAGTGTGTGTAGTCTGAATTTTTCTTAAGGACTGACCCTGGGATTGGTTATATGGTACGTGTGTTTATTGCCAGCTATTCATGCCAATACGTTTGAGTGCCTTTTGTGGATATTGTCCTTAAGGACCTTATGATGTGGTAGGAAAAGACAGTTAAGAACAATTAGAAAATGTAAAACCATTGCCAAAAAATATCAGTGCTATAAATGAAGATGTGGAGGGGCAGAAAGGCTCTAGGTCAGCTTGAAGGAGTCAGGAAAGGAGTCCTGTGGGAGGTAAAAATCTCAGGTGAGCTTGACAGACACAGACTAGAGAGTGAGGTGGCATTCAGTAGAGGTAACAGAATGTGTAAAACTAGAAGCATAAGAAGCCGTGACATTTTGGGGAATGGCAAGTGTTTATGCCTGAGAGATGAGGAATAAATGAGATGGGGAGAATGACAGTAGTTGAGGCCAAATTTAGAAGGGCTTTCTTTGTATGCCTTACTGAGTTTGGGATTATCTTTTGTAGGTGAAGGGAAACTATTAAGTAATTTTGAGTAAAGACCCAACATATTCGTGTGTGTGTGTGTGTGTGTGTGAGAGAGAGAGAGAGAGAGAGAGAGACAGTCAGACACACAGACAGACAGAGACAGAGGAGAGAAAGAAAGATCATTCTAGTGACAGTGTGAAAGAGGTTGGGGGAGCAGTCCCAGAAGTAGGGAAAGTTGTGAGAGTTCTCCAGTAAAAATGTCAGGGGCCTGAACTGTAGAAATACAAAGGATGAGTAGATACTCAAGAGTAAAAATTTAAAAAGTCTGGCTTAATCTGGTGAAACTTTATTGCTTGGATGTCCTGCATGGGTCAGTAGGCTGAAGGGTGCCCTGTTCCATACAGTCACTCAGAGGCCCAAGCAAATGAAGATTCCACTGTTGTGTACTGTCTTGGTCACCGTGGCAGGGGAGAAGATGGCTGGGATGTCACCTGCCAGCTCAGTGTTTAGGCTTAGAAACGATGATAATCACATCTGCCTACAGCTCGTTGGCCAGAAACCGACACATTTCCCCACCTCACTGAAAAGAGCCTGGGAAACTGGGGGAGCAGATGGACTGTTTGGTGAGCTTCTCAGTGCCTCAGTGTAGGGATTTGAGTAAAGTGGTTTTTTTCTGAGATTATTTCAGTGTATCGACAGTACCAACCTCATAGGGTAGATGTGGGGATTAACTGCTGACATGACTCTAAAAGGCCTAGTATTCTGTCTGGCACAATAAGACTATTGGAGAGAACCTTTAAGTTTGATCTTGAGATTTTCTCACTGTGGGTCTTATCTAGTTAGTGAATTATAACCAATAATTAAAAACCAAATTAAAGAAATGAAATGAATTAGAGTATGTCCTAGAAGTGAGGGTAAGGTAAATATTGCTTCATGAAACTTTTGAGTTATATGTGTATTTACCTATGTTTATTTGGTCAGGAAGTAGTGTTCCTTTTCACTGAAGGCTACAGTTAAAGTGTGGAAGACACTGATCTAGTTCCATCTCTCATTTCACAGTAACTGAAAGCTTATACATACAACACAAAAAAACTATCATTTTATTTTTTTTTAATTTTTAAGATTTTATTTTATTTTATTATTTTTTTACTTTATTTGAAAGAGAGGTGAGAAAGAGTACACATGTGGGAGGGAGAGGAGAGAAGGAGAAAATCCCAAGCAGGCTCCATGCAGTGCAGAGCCTGATTCAGGGCTCAGTTTCATGACTGTGAGATCATGACCTGAGCCAAAATCAAGTCAGACACTTAAATGACTGAGCCACCCAGGCACCCCTAAGGATTGTTACTTTTAACTAATCTTTATACCCAACTTGGGGCTCAGACTTACAACACTGAGATCAAGAGTCGTACGTTTTACCTATCCAGCCAACTAGGCGCCCCCCAAAACTACTCTATTTTAATACGGTTTTTGAAGGAGTTAGTTTACATCCATATTTTTAAAGCTGTGGGTTTGCAATTATCTTTAATTGCATAAAACAGTAAAAACATGGGTTTGCATTTTAGCTTTGCCACTTGCTAGCTGTGTGCCCTTATGTAAGTTACTGGCATTTTTTTTTGCCTTAGTTTTCTCATTTATAAAACGGTAATGATAATACCTACCTCATAGGGTATGATTGTTGGATTAGTTCATATGTGTAAAAATGTTTTGAAAATGATAGATAGTACATTGTAAAACTCATGTCAGTATTTGTGGATGTGATTGTATAAAACTGGCTAGTACCATACATGTAGATAGATTTGTATAGTGGGCCTGGTACAAAGTAGGTGCTTACTCTTTAGAAAATGTTAGGTGCCATTTAACTCTTTTCACTTTACCATGCACACTCCCTGCCTTCTTAGAACTTGTAATCTAAGATGTAATCACTGAAATAATAACATCCTTTCTCTTCTGTACACTTGTTATTTTTGACTATCTGCTTGGGTGCCCTAAATGTTTATGTTCCATAGGAGTAAAGGATACAAAATGCATTCAAGCCTTGCATAATGCATAATAGAAATAACAAATTGTCTGTTAAAATAAAATGTCATCAGAGGCAGTTCTTTAAAAATTCAGTGAGGAGAACTTACTGGGGGAGAAACCAATAAAATACTTTCTTGATTAAAAAAAAAAACTTTTGGCCTGCAAGAAACAAGTATCAGATTTGTTTTTAAGATTGTTAGGTTGATTTCCCTTGCAATGAGTAGTTGGTGTCAGCCAACTGATGAGCAGTGAGAAACGTGCTGTGCCTTTCGCAAGGTAGTCGTGGATAATGACTTTCATTTTGATAAGCCAGTTGGTGATACTGAGGAGTAGTGCCCTGGGTGAATAGGAGTTAATCCTGGCTGCCTGTCAGAAGTGGATTTGTTATATAATTTATGGCACCCAGAAGCCCTTTGGGGAGGTCTTTATTGTCTTATTATCAAGACAGTATCCATCTAGGCCTGAAGATTAATTCTCGTTGTTCACATCTAGTTCCACCAGAGTGATTCTCATAACTGAAAGGGTAGCAGCTTGCTGTGAAATGCCTGGACTTGGCTTATGCTTTGACACAAAGGTATGTTAATCAAGAATGGCTGTTAGAAACCCAGAAATGTTTCAGTTAGTGATTTATTAATAGTGTAGAGGGCTTTTTTTTGTTGTTGTTAAACTGATTCAACTTTTGAAAAATGAGTCGTATTCAGGGCTTCAAACATTTCTTCTTTGACTAGCCTCACAAAAGGTATATGAATATTTCTGTCTTGTAAATTGCTGCTGCCATTCATTTGTGTCCGTCCTGCCACTGCTGAAACAAATGTGGGAGTGTTGGTTTGGTTTTCCATCATTTAACACAAGTGGACTCTTTAACTCTTATTACTGGTGGGTGTCCACTGTTCAACAAGCCTGTACTATTTTTTCTGACTCACTGAGAAGTCATGCGGTGGTGTGATCCCCGTCCTCAGCTACCAGCACTTAAACTTGTAATTTTCAGCGTATTGTGTTAAAACAAACTTCTAATTCTGGCTATTTTTCTTTTCAATTTTAGACCTAAAATTGGAAGCTCTATTTTTATAAAACACTCTCCTAGAAAAGTCACTGGTGTTGCTACCCAAATATCGTAACTGGGCCCGGGGGCGGGGAGAGCAAAAGCTAGCTGTTTCACATGCTTAAGCAAAATGTGTGGGCCTGCCTGCCAGCCAGCGGAGGTGGAATCTGCCCTTTGCTTTCTTGGCAAGTGCATCTGGCTTTGAAGGCCCTGATTAGGACTTTCCTTGTTGGCCTTTCTTTTCTTGCTGTCGTATAAAGCATACTCATTGTCCCCTGTAGTTCTAATGAGATGGAGGACCTTGATGGTCCATATCTCTTATTATCTTTGATGAGGTATGAGCTCCAGCCTTCCGAGTTAAAAGCCACTGTCATCAAGTGAATTTTAGTAAATATAACAGTGGGATAGCACTGTGTAAAAACGGCTGTGAGTCCTTCATGTTCAATATGCAGTACTTAAGAAAACTGCTGATTTTTGCTCTTGCATCTCCAAACACCTTAAATGTGTGATGCCTTAGTTTACCAAGTTAGAGAAGATGCTGTTCAGACCAGGACCAGAAGGCTTTTTACTGGAGTTCACCTAATTGGCAAACCCTCGGAGCTTCCTAGAGTGCTACATGGCAGTGGCTTGAATGAACTCTTTGGACTTTCTTCTTTACTAAAAGGAGAGGCTGCAATGATACCGATATCCATCATTAGTGTGAGATTTTTCCAAGGGACTTGGGTGCAGGTCAGAAAGAAGCATGACAGAATAAACATGTTCCTATCTCAACTTTAACTTTGGCTCTTGCTGAGTTTGAGGTGAAAATTAGCTTGTGGCATGTGGAGAGTGGTATAGGCTGGCTAAGAAGCTGTGTTTGTATCACATTATCTGAGAAATGATGAGGTAAGGATTAAGTGGAACAAGGGGACAATTCCTACTCTCTCTTCTCTCTGGAGGTAGTAGAGTACGGGAAGGAGAGGAGTGCAGGAGAAGTTAGACCTTAAGAAGCAGCTCTGGAAAGGTGAAGTTCTACATACTTAAGGCTTAACCTTAACCCTTTGAGTATTTGGTAACTTCATCATACAATTAGAATTGGTGTATATGGCTACCAATTACTGAGTTCTATCTTATGCTAGAACAGTGCTAAGTATGTTGGACTCATCATTTATTTGATCATGAATTAATATGCTTAAAATACATAGACTAGTAGTGCCTTGTATAGAAGTGCTCAGTAGATCTCAGTGATTATTATTCACTCAGCAGATATTTATCAGACCCTTACTTATGTGACATGGCTTAGGTGCACAGGACAAAGGGGTGAAGAAGATAAAATCCCTGCTCCTGTGACATTTGCCTTTTAATAGTGGGAGCAGACAACAGATAAGTAAATAAGAATTTCAGAGAGTGGAATATGCTGGGAAGAAATAGTGTGTTGGATCCGACTGAGATGGCATTGAGGTTGGTTGTACAATAAAGACATCTCAGCTTTAGAACTGACCCCCACCTGATGTGAAGGAGCCATTTATTCTTCACTGTTGACCCTTTGATTTTCCTATTTTTCAGGTGATAAAACTGAGGCACAGGTGGTTAAGTATGTGCAGCGGCGCAGATAGAGCTAAACTGTACAGACTTAGTCATCTGTGTGCAGAGCACGTCCTGCCTTTCTCCGAAGGCATGAGACTGTACTGGGGCAGCTGTAGGAGCTGCAGTATCTGCAAGTGGGTTTTTTGGGTGAATGGAATGAATGTGATTGCAGTAGGTAAAATCCTGATGCATTTTGGAAAACTTCCATGTGTTTTCATATACCCCAATCATTGAATGGAAAATTTGCATGTGAATGTGTGTATGTATGTACAGATTATTCTGGGTCCAAAGCTGTCCTGTCAGATTTTTAGTGATAGTGATGACCAAAAGAGCTTATGGTACTACTGCTTTAAGATTTTTCTCATAATCGGTTTTATGAAAATAGGGCCTAGCTGTTAGGGCAGAGTTTTGATAGATAGCTTTACAGTGGCCATTTGGTGGCAGCAATTTTGGCAGGTGAATATGGGTGGGAAGTGCGCAAGAACTGGGCTGGAATCATCAGATGTCTGTCTTTGCCAAGCCTCTAAACCTGTGATGCCAGCCATCAGGTATAGAGCTCTATTTTGATTTAATTATCTACTTATCTTTACACGTGTTAATGAATACTCTGGCTTCATGCCATGTGAGTGCACATCTGTGAAGTAAGTAACTGTTTGGAAAAAAAAAAAAAAAAACTCAAATCTTGGGGCCTCAAGTTTTAACCTGCAGGGAATGTATTTCCAAAAAAAGACACACAAACACGAGCATTTCCTGTGACAGTTTTTAAAACCTGAGTTCGTTCTTTCTTTCTTTCTTTCCTTCTTTCTTTCTTTCTTTCTTTCTTTCTTTCTTTCTTTCTTTCCTTCCTTCCTTCCTTCTTTCTTTCTTTCTTTCTTTCTTTCTTTCTTTCTTTCTTTCTTTCTTTCTTTCTTTCTTTCTTTCTTTCTTTCCTTCCTTCCTTCCTTCCTTCCTTCCTTCCTTCCTTCCTTCCTTCCTTTCCTTCCTTCCTTCCTTCCTTCCTTTCTTTCTCTCTCTCTCTCTTTCTAGAGGGAGACAGAGTGGGTGCATGCGTGAATGAGCAGGGGAGGGGCAGAGAGAGGGAGAAAGAATTTTTTTTTATATTTATTATTGAGAGAGAGCATGAGCGAGTGGGGGAGTGGCAGAGAGAGAGAGGGAGACACAGAATCCAAAGCAGGCTCCAGGCTCTGAGCTGTGAGCACAGAGCCCGACATGGGGCTTGAACTCAAGAGATCATGACCTGAGTTGAAGTTGGATGCCAACCGAGCCACCCAGGCACCCTGAATCTTTTTTTTTTTTTTGAGTTTATTTTACCCATTTTGAGAGAGAAAGAGAGAGAATCCCAAGCAGGCTCCATACTATCAGCACATAGCACCATGTGGGGCTTGAACTCACTAATTGTGAGATCGTGACCTGAGCTGAAATCAAGAATTGTTTGCTTAACTGAATGAGCCGCCCAGGCGCCCCGGAAGAGAGAGAATCTTAAACAGGCTTCAGGCCTAGCATGGAGCCCTACATGGGGCTCAATCTCCAAAAACCTGAATACTTTCTGAATAGGCTCTTCAGTGCTTGAAACCAAAGAGAAATGGTTTCAGCACTAGTAACTGAAACCAAGAGGGCAGCCAAATTCTGGTCACATCTGGTCTTTCAGTTTCATAGGATGTGGTTTAGATGAAATACCTATTTCAGCTGGAAGATTGATCATGTTGTTACTGTACAGAGGAAGACTTCCAGGAGCTCTTGCTTTACAGTTTTTCACGTGGTGTCTGAGTGCTGGGAGGCAGTTCCTCCTTGGGAACATGAAGATGACAGAACATGCACACAACACAGTAAAGCAGCTGTTAAGTGCTCTGTGGCCTGTCTGCTTGAAGGAGGCCTAAATTTGTAAAAATTGCAATTGGAAAGGTTCTTTTGCTCATTAGTAACATTGACTTTTAAATGGCATACTAGTGGCCCACCAACTTGTATTGAGTGGGTTACCCATTCTGATGTAATAGAATTTTACAGTTTGCTCAAGTTTGGGATTACTGAGCCCTATGTTCAGCTAAGGGATTCCTTTGATGTATTGGGTTGAAATTGTGGGCTAGTAAACTGGTCCTGGATGATAAATCAGAGAGCCTAGGCATCAGACCTTCTTTCTTTGCTCAGTGAGTAGAAGAAATCTGAGTGACATAGCAGTGTGTTTGTTGGTAGAGGCTCTTTCTGTTGTGATAGAAAACCTGACATCTGGCATATGCAAAAGAATTTATTGGCTCACATGACTGGAGTTTAGGCTTTGATCTGACTTTAGATAGTATGGTTGGATTCTGGGTGCAGATAATGCCTTGAAAACTCATTTTATCCTTGTCTCTTGGCAGTGATTTCATTCTTGGGTCCTACATACATTTGAGTTGAGACCCATTTGATATGAAGGGACCATTTAATTCTCAGTGACTCTTTGGTAGGCATTATTTTCTCTGGTGGCTCTTTCTGGCAAGATGACTACAGCCCCTCCAACTTCCCATACTTTCAGTGCTCAGATTCACTGTCTGCTTAAGTCACTTGCATAACCCTAACCCAGTCAATTGAAGCCAGGAGCATGTGAGGCTCTGGTGGGTCTGAGTCACATAGTCCATTATGAACCTCACCCAACTCTTTGGTGAACTCTTGGCCACCGAACTATGTGGCTAAGAGTTTAGGAGAAGAATCTTCTAGTGAAAACTGGGTAATCACCTGATCAAGAGCCTAGGTGCTGGGGAAACAGACCAGTCCTTGCTGCATGCAACAATGCTGTTTGATCCAGTCTGAAGTTAGGAAGCCCATATAACAACTCTATAGGCTAAATCCAGCCTGTTAACCATTTCCAGGGATCCCACAGTTCTGTTTTGAACAAGCCTCACTTCCTCAGCTTCTGGCTAGTCTATGGGCCAGATCCTTCTACACCCCTGATGCTAAACCTATGGTATAGGGACTGTTAGTCACTAGGCCTTAAGATGGGCATTTTCTTCTTTCTCCCCCCCTCCCTCCCCCCTTCTTCTTTTTGATAGGGGGTGGGGACAGATTGATTTTCTTTTGAACAAATAGTTGAAAATTTAGATACAATTAAAAGGTATCCTTACGAGTAATCTTTTTCTGCCCCCCGTCCCCCCATCATTTAACAACACTGTCTTGAAATACTTGAAGCCAGAATCATTGGATTTGTCAGCCTTTTTGATGTGACTTACAGTAAAGCAAGTGATCTTTCTTTACCTGTTTCCATTCTCCTATGGTGGTTTGATATTTTCCTTTATATAATGTCTTATTGTGCTTTTAGTAAGGATTTTTTAAAAGAAGTTGAATTAGTTGGCAAATATCACAAGATAATGTTGGGAGAAATACACACTCCCAGTACATTGCCATTATACAAGTTGATATTTTTTTGGAGTTCAGATTGAAATTATATATATGTATGTATGTATATATATGTATGTGTGTATATATACGTGTGTGTGTGTGTTTGTGTTTGTGTATACTTTTGCATATCCTTTGATCTGTTGGTTCCACTTAAAGGAATTTATTCTCAGGAAATAATTATAAATGGGTTGAGTTTTAACTGCCTATTCTGTTTATCACACAGTATTACTTACAATAATCAACTATTGGAAGCAAGCTAAATGGTCAACAATAAGACATAAATCAGCCTATTACAGTACCTCCATTCAGTGGAAGACTTACCTAAACATTAAATATGTGTCAACAGAGAATCTCCACCTTTTTTTAAAAAAGTTTTTAAATGTTTATTTTTGAGAGAGAGAGAGAGCACGCGCGTGCATGCGCACAAGTTGGGGAGGGGCAGAGAGAGAGGGAGACAGAATCTGAAGCAGGCTCCAGGCTCCAAGCTGTCAATACAGAGCCTGGCATGGGGCTCAAACCCACAAGCCCTGAGATCATGACCAGAGCTGAAGTCACCTGCTTACCTGACTGAGCCACCCAGGTGTCCCTCTCAACCTTTTTTCTTTTTTCTTTTTTTTTGCACACCCTTTGCAGTCCAGCACCAAGTTTTTGACAGAATGAATAGTAGGCTATAAACAGTCCCTGGGTTACATGACATACCTAGTGCGTTAGTGCTGATACCAGTACTACCATGAATTGCTACTCCTTAAAAGCATTAGATGAGAGCACAAGATTTATATGAAAAAATGATCAACAGAAAAGATTGCAAAATAGAGTATACAGTATGACCCACTTTTGTTTGAAACTTCCATGTGCATAATATGGACATGAATGTATTTTATGTCTGCCATCCATATGTGCTCATATAAAACACTAAAAGAATATACTCAGATATTAATTGTAAGTGGTGGGCTACTAGGGGACTTTTTTTTATCTTTTTATTTATTCTTCTATTTTCTAAACTTTGCAGAGAGTAACTATGTAATACTTTGGAATTTGGTAGCAGGAAAGAAAGGCTTAGTGGCCTCACTTCTCTGACCAGTTTACTGATGTGGTTGAAAACAGATATTCTTTTTCTATTTTCTATTATATTTTTATTTTCTATTCTATTATACAGCTCTTTCTTCTCTCTCTCTCTGCCTCTTCCTGTCTATTGTGCATTAGTAGTCAGCTTCCATCATGGGCCTCTAGGAAAAAACTGATAAATGTGGCCTTAATGGATTTGGATTTTTTTTTTTAAAAGAATTAGCAGACATTTAAGAGATTGATTAGTTACCACATGATGAACCTGAGGCCTTCTTAGAGGAAATGTGGCTATAGAAACCACATCTATACATTTGTGGTAATTCTGGTGCCCCTTTAAGATGTTTGGATGCTGTCATTTATCATCTTCATATTGGGTTCCTTCCTCATCTTTCAACTCATTTCACAGTTTCTTTCCTTTCCTTTTTACTTAGGGGCAAAAACCAAAGCTCTAGTTAACTATTTTTCAGTTTGTGACTACTGAATTCCTCAGAAGGAGACTGAAAAGTGAACAGGTGATGTGGTAATTGGGTGGTTGAGGACTAATAACTACACAATCAGTAAGCCTCTAGGGTGGCTGGTATCCATATGCTAACTGGAAGCCAGGAATTAGTGCCTAATCAGTGGTTTACCTTCAGCAGGGCCTAATGAGGCTGCTGCATCCTAAGAAAGAAAACAAGCAGTAAGCATAAAGCTAGAGAAGAAGAGTACAGCAGGCATGCCATTTTTATTATGGTGCCACAGAGCCCAGATCCACGGCAGCCCTCGGGTCTTAAACCAGGAAGGAGATTGAAAAAGCTTGTGCAGAAACAGAGTAGTCAACCTAGAAATCTGGTGCCCTTAATGATGCGCACTTTGCACATAAGTAGGTAGTCTGGTCTCTCCTGATCAATAGTGACAGCAGAAAGATTCCAGTTGTGGGTCTGTAAAATGACATGGCCCTTTTTTGGTTATTTTGAGTCATGTGGGATTAAACATGTAGCTTATTACTGGAGCTCAGAGACCAAAAATGTTTCATTATTTGGTATTTGGAAAGTTTATACTACATGTGTGTGTTAGCTTCGTTGTATTTGGCAAGTGGTATTTGTTCTAGCCAGTCCATACTGGCCTCCGTCCTCTGACCTCAACTGGATATATATTCTTACTCTAGTATGAGTTGAATTATGCAAGATAAGGAACAGTTAAGAACACTTGAAAAGAAAATTACTCTGGAAAGCTGGCTGGTCTTAGTCATATGACCTAAAATTATTTTATAGAAATATAACCAGTTGGTTTATTTTTTAAAGCCCCCTCCCCCACCTTTTTAAAGCTCTTTTCATTTGCGCTTTTGAGATTTGTTGATGTAGAAAGTCATGTGTTCCTACCCAACCCTAACTGGAAGTGCTGTCTTAGCTTGCTGCTGTAGTACATTTTAGGACAAAAAGTCTTTTAAAAGCATGAAAATAGCAGCAGACGGGTCTCGTTTGCTTTGGCAGGAGGAACAGCTTTCCCTCCCAAGTAGCTCTGGGTAAGACCTAATCTCTGAAGGTGATCTTGTAAGGCCCAAGTTCCAAGTGACAGCAGGCGACTCTGCATTTCAAGTACTCCCTCAATCTTACCTCCTTGTTATTTTTGCAAGTTTACTTTCTAGGAAGTAGTTTACAAATGACCACCATTCATTTCCTATCTTTTCCTCAGGTCATTCAGTATCTGTAGCTGCCAGGTGGGATCAAGAGGCTCTTGTGGTCTTCCTTTGAGACTCCCAAGGGGGATGGTTTCTACCAGTACAGCGCATTAGCCCCTGGCAGCTGGAGAAAAGCTGTCTGAGGAAATCATGTACTCATGTTCTCTGGCCTTTGGGTGTCTGGCATATATAGTAAGACATAAAAACATGCACCCAGCTGGCTCCACAGACTGATGAAAGTTGGAAAGGGGTTTCTTATTGTCACTATATAGAAACACCAGCATTTGTCAGTGGTTTCTTGTTTCTGAATAGACACTAGATGGAAACAGAATGAAACAGGTGAATCAGACTGGTCCCTTGTCTCAAGGAAGTCTCAAAGCAGATCACAAGTGCCTGCTGATACTGATTTTTGGTGGCAGCATTTGCGTCCTGTTTTCTAGCTCCTCATTTCACGGGGTTGTTCCATGGGTGACAGGCTCCCCGTTAGCAGCCAACGCAACATTTCTTTGAGTGGAGCTTCCTGACCCAACCAGCTGCAGCAATGAGCCAGCTCACTCTGGTCTGTTTTTGTTTTTCATATGCCAGGGCCTATGGCTGACCCTGCAGAGATCAAACTAAGATGACAAAGGAGAGGCAGGCGAAAAAATAGTATGATCTTTCACCCCTTATTCAGACTGGAGTAGCCCCTGCTTTCTCTCTCCTCCTTTTGGACTTCTTGTCTTTATTTTCCCTTGGGTCTGATAGGCTTGGGCAAGAGATAGGGGAGCTGTTTACTAAGCGGCCTTGCAATTTTAGAACTTTAGTCTCTTTGCATGCCCAAAAGTGAAGGTGGTCCCAGAACATTAAACTTGGAAGGACTAGTCTAGACTCCTCATTTTAATGTCTGAACCACACAGACTCAGCGAGGTTAAATGATTTGTTCAAGGGCCCACACTGCTTAGAGACACCAGACCAGAACCAAGCCTTCCTGGGAGTTTACTCTGTATCTCTGGTATGCTTAGGTGTTGCTAATGTACCATCTCCTTGGGAGAAAGGTGTATCTTTGTAGGGTTTTTTTTTTAATATAAATTTTTAAAAATGTTTTATTTCTGAGAGAGAGAGAGACAGCGTGAGCAGGGTAGGGTCAAAGAGAGGGAGACACAGAATCTAAAACAGGCTCCATGCTCTGAGCTAGCTGTCAGCACAGAGCCCGACCTGGGGCTCGAACCCACGAACCATGAGATCATGGCCTGAGCCGAAGTCTGAAGTCCAACCGACAGAGCCAACCAGGCACCCCGAAAGGTGTATCTTTGGAACATGTCATAGCAGAGAATAATATGAGGCCAGTGTTGAAGAATGGAGAATATAGAATCAGACTGCCTGCATTTGAATCCCTTTTCCTTTGTAGACTGGCTTTGGGACTTCAGGCCAAATCCCTTAAACTCTTTAGTTCTCCTCTCTGTAAAAAGAATTATAGTATCTTCGTCATACTGTTTGTAGTGGGTTAAATGTGACAGTTAATGTGAATCTCCTCAGTCCATATATGTAATTTAAAAGATACCACTATTACTAAACGTTTTAAATCTCCTTTCCACATGGACCAACCAGATTGGCCCTTTGACTCTTTCCTTTCCATGTGGTGTTTCCAGTAATTTAAACACCAAATAACTTCTCTGAAACTTTTCCACAGGGTGGACTTTGGAGTCTGACAAGCTGGTTTTATTTCCTAGTCCCCTGCTTAGTAGTTAAGAAACCTTAGTTTCTTCATCTGTAAAAACTCTGACAAGCGAGGTGGCCGTGAGGTCAAAGGCGATGATGCATAGGAAGCATTCAGCCCTGTGTTCCGCACACATCACTTCCCCTTAGCCTTCCACCTTTCTTTCCGTAACACTGGTTCACACACCTCTCTCCTTTTCCTGTCTGTAGTCACCCTGTGTCCTTGTGTGCTTTAGCCCATCATGGTCATTCTCTTCCATAACAGGTCATTCTGTCTTAGCAGTAGATAGTAAATCTGAGGAGACCCAGGGACTTACCTGATCTTGCTTCATGGAACTGCCTACAGGATAGATCAGCTCCTGATCTCTCTCTGGAGCCAGAGCATCCACAGGAACCACAGCCTCTGGGATTGCCCCTGGCCTGCAGTGCCTGCTCTAGGCATGGGGCCAGGCAGGCAGCCAAGTCCATCCTCAGGAACAGCAGCCAGGGCTGGCACTGTGAGTGGGGAGGGGAGGCTGGGGCTGATGTGCAGAGAGAGAGGTGGATAGGATCATTTGGAGCCGAGATTGAAGGAGAAAAGCTGGAGGCTGATTGTGGTCCAGCGTAAACTGAGCAAAATTAATGGCATCGATCTTTCAGGTAAACCACAAAATTATAATTGTGCTAGAAGTAGATTTCCAGGTGTGTGTGTGTGTGTGTTTGTTTTTTCTTTATTTTTCTTCTTGCCTTTCCTTTCTCTGTGCCCCTCCTAGTCCCTGGCTCTGCTCCCTTCAACTCATTTTGCCTCTTAGCTGAAACAGGACAGCAGAGTCACTGCGAGAACAGGTTGCTGCTATGGGTACCTGGGGAGTCCTGCTTACCTGAGCTGACTGCACCCCTGTAAGAGCTGTAGTGGCCACTGCAAAGAAGACTGTTTTAGGAGCAGGGAGGCTTGATTCTGTCACTGACTTTGCAATAACAGCAGCAGTTATGATAAAGGTTAACACTTACGGAATACTTTGTATGGGCAGACCATCTCCTATGGATATTCTTATTTACTCTAACTTGAGGTGCACCTGCCTCATTTTAAAGTTGTTGCTGACAGTCACAGTTGGTGTCATCAACATAAATCACATCCAGGTTTATCTGCTCCAAGAGCTCATCCTCTTCTTTACTCTGCTTCTGTTTTTCCCTTCCTGGATAGCTCCTTGGCCTTGGTATGCCTCCATTTCTTTTCCTACGAAATGGGGATAACCATTTCACAGAGAGTTACATTTATAGCTATTATAATGTACTACTAAATACACAATAGTGCTTTATTGCTGATGAAATTTGGCTCTGAGGGTGCCCAGGTTGTGCTGAGGCTGCCCACTTCAGAGGTCGCTGAGATGACCAGCTGGAAAAGCAGTTCTATTAAGTTAGTATAAATAAATAGCAAGCTAGAAATCCTGCATTTTTTAAACCTACAGATCTGGGACTAAGTAGAAGGGGGAAGGAGTGTGGAACTGGCTGGAAGCTTGTCCCAGGTAAGGGGTAACCATTGGATTTATGGTGTCCATAGAGCACAGCAAATACCCAGCTTGATTTTATTCAGCATCAATCACAAGGCAGGCTTATCCTGTGGAGAATATGACCCTCTAGGTGTTTCTAGGCAGTGGTGCATTTGAGCAGGGTTAGTGCTGTGGTTCAAAAGACTATTCTTTTTTTTTTTTTTTTTTTTAAGTTTATTTATTTATATTGAGAGAGAGAGAGCACGAGCTGGAGAGGGCCAAAGAAGGGAGAGAGAGAATCCCAAGCAGGCTCCACACTGTGAGCACAGAGCCCAGTGTGGATCTCAAACTCCTGAACTGTGAGATTATGACCTGAGCCGAAATCAGCCGTCGGCCGCTTAACCTAACCGACTGAGCCACCCAGGCACCTCTCAAGAGACTGTTCTTGAACAAGACCCAAGCACATGACTCGAGGCAAGGGTAGGCGTCCTGTCTGGGTCTGGAAAAGCTGAGGCCTAGAGCCCATTGTTCAGATGGGACAAGCTGAGGTTTTCCTCAAGTAACCAGATACTACTTTGCTGTTAATAATGACTGATAGCTGTCCTATCAGTTCTTTCTGGGGAGTGGGGTACTGTGTGGCAGGTACTCTTTATCTGTATTACCTGACTGAATCCTTAACAACAGTTCTGTGAGGCAGATACCATTTTGCCAGTTGGGAAATAAAGGTTTCAAGCAGGGTCAGCAACAATCACTGGCAGAGTTGGGCTTTGATTTCAGATCTGAAGCTTTGAACCATGTCGATGCACTGAAACATCACTGCTTTAGATCATCTCTGGTGAAGCTGAGCCCGAGGACATCTTGACTGCCTGGATCAAGGCAGCAGGGCTCACTGGGAGAGGGCAGTGGGTAGGACACCCTTCTTGAGCACTGGGCAGGGACAATTTGTTGTTCTCTTTCCAGTGGCTGATGGTAGAACTTTGTCCTCTGGGATCAGTGTGGTGACTCCAGAGCTCAGGACCCATCCACTGGTGGGCTTTCCCTGAGCGCCCTCATGTAGGTGGACTCAGCCTAGTCAAGCCTAGTGGTAAAGGTTGTGTTTCTCATACACCAGACCCTCTTTATGTGATGTTGGATGATTTACCTTGTGCCTCAGTGTCCCGATCTTTCAGTGGGGTTGTGGTGAGGATATATGAGCTTAAATGTCCGTAAAGTGCTTAGCGTAGTGCCAGGCATGCTATCAAGTGTTCAATAATTGATAACTGCTATTATTAGCTATTACCCAACAGCTAGCGAGTGCAGGGAGACTTTCAACTTTAAAACACTTGAAGTGCTGCCAGCCTGGGACACAGGGCTTGTGAGACTGAGCCTGGAGAAAGCTCCAGGAGCATAAGTGTTTTCCCAGGGAAAGAGATAGATACAAAAGAAGGGAGACCATTGAATAATCGGGGCTGGACTCCCCATCAGATCTGAAAATATTGTGCTCTGGCTTGAGATCACCAGTTGCCTCTATGCTCCTGTGGAATGGGGGCATTTCACAGACCGGAACCAGAATGGAAGGGATCTGACCTTCTGGCACTTGTTGATGGATCATCTGTTTACATTGATTTTTCCCTCCTTATCTGCTGGGCATGTTAAAAACCTTCAGGTTCTGCTGTGTCAGGTCATCAGAGATGCTCTTATGTGGAGGGCCGTTTGGGTAAATGGGATTAGGGCCTCTTTGGGAGGCCCATCTGTTCTGTCCCTACCTGAAGGCCTTGGCGCCAGGATTTGGAGGAAGCTGGTACAATGAAGCATCTGTCCCGTGGGGGTGGGGATGACGGTGAGTGGCCTAGGGTAGGTGGGTCAGATGGAGGCCAGGAAATCCTCTTATCCTGCCAGGTACCAGGGCCTCCCTCAGTAGCAGGAGCTGAGCAGCAAACCCTGGTGAGTCAGCATGGCTGGGAATTAGAGCTGCCAGTCTGTGAGCATGTGGGGTTTGTGTGAGTTTGGGCCTTTTGTTTCTTTTAGCACTGTAGTCTTTAGAAACACAAATCTGGAAACCAGACCCTCCACATGGTACAGTCCTGCTTGTTTTGAGATAATTCAGCTCCAGCAGTTGCTTTCCTTGTATGCTGGTCTTCCAAGAATTTACCTTTTAAAATTTTAATAGTTGTTCTTTTGGCTTATTTGCTATACTATTAAAACATAGAAAAACTTAAGAAAACTTACTTGGATCTGTCTTTTTCCACAGCAAAACCCTGTAGGGTTTCAATGGTTTTTTTTTGAAGCCTAAGTGGAACTGCGAGTCTTTTGAGGGCATGTATGGGCATGTCTCTCGTTAGTTTATTCTCTTTGTGGGGAATAGGACACACCCTGATAGAGTGAATCTCCAATAACTAGAAGAGTGATCCTGGTCGTTGTTTTAAACTTATACACCCAGAATTTACCCGTAGAATTGCTCCTGAAGATAACCCCAAATATATCTAGGCACTATTTGGAGGAGAGGAAAGTTTTTTAGGTAATGTTTAATAAGCTCCAACCTTCCACGAAAAGCACCCTTCTGCCCCCTTGCCAGTCTCCTAAGAGCTTTGAATTTGGGTCACGAAGGTCTGTGAACACTTCCTAGAGCTGAGCAGGCATGGGACTGACATGGATTTTGGTCCACTTTACGTACTCTACTTCTGGCTCCTGGTCTAAAGTTCTGTTAACATTATAACTTTGGTGGCTGCAATTATTATGGCAGGTGGTAGAATTGTATAGGTACTAAGTTGTGGCTGGATCTTCTTGTGGACTAGTTGAAGTTAAGAAGACACAGTTTGCAGAGGAATCACCTGACCTTTGGCCAGGAAATTTCTAGCAATTCTTTAAAAACACACAAAACACACTTTTAAATAACGTAACAAACTACCATGGAGAGTTTGTGATGTATCAGTGCACACTCTTCTTTGTTAGCTAGCCATTATCCTACTATTTAGAGATTATATTGAGGTAAATCAGCCCTTCTTTCAAGGTGGAGACACTCTTTTTGAGGACTGCACTTGCAGCCTTTCTAGGACCTTCCTATTTAATGTGGACTTGGCTCACACTCTACATACAGCCTCGCAGAGGACCTGAGTGGGGAGAGAAACAAACTGGAAGACCAGGAACTTTGGCGTGGAGTACAGTCTTAGTGTTTGGCTCCTGTGGGTGGGCAGAGGAAGGGTGGAGAAAGGGCATTTCACCTACTGTGTGGGAGATTCCCAGAGAGGAATTTGAAGAGATCAGACAAATTTTACGTGGCTGTTTGGCTGGGACACTGTAGTCTTGACTCCACAAATCCTTTATTTCATCTTTAAGCCATTATGAAACTGTCTTAAATGTGGCTACCCTCTCTCCCTACTCATCCTACTTAAAAAGAAACTGAGGATTTTGACATTAGAAACTAGGAGATGAACCTTTTATTTTCCCCTTCTGGCTTAACCCAAGACCAAACAACTTTCTTAATGTGATGGCAAGTTGGCAAGACAAATTTCCTCTGGAATATTTCTGGCAGTCTTCCTTGATGCATTCTGCACATGAATCAACCTCTTTGTAACCTATGTTACCTTAAGAATTTTAGGAATTTTCCATATTGATTCTCCATATGTGCCCAGTGTGAAGGTACAGAGCTTATAGGGAGGTGGTGATGAACTCTGGGTCTTTACCCTGGCTCATGGTGGCTCACTGAAATAGAGTGGGGTCCCTGGGCACAGTCCGTGTATTCCTGTCTCCCTGCCCGGTGGTAACTGTTCTCTAATTTTCTTCTAGGTTGGCTGGCTCCTCTGGCTGATGGCATGTTGAGGCACATGGGCCAGTGGCAGCGAGGGCATCTGATCCAGAGGGGGCCACTCTAGAGGCCAGGCCACCAACACCATGGGCCAGTGTGTCACCAAGTGCAAGAATCCCTCATCAACCCTGGGCAGCAAGAACGGAGACCGTGACCCCAGTAGTAAGTCACACAGCAGGCGGAGTGCAGGTCACCGTGAGGAACAGCCACCAGCCTGTGGCAAGCCAGGTGGGGATATCCTTGTCAATGGGACCAAGAAGACAGAAGCTGTCACCGAACCCTGCCAGCTGCCAACGTCCTCTGGAGATGCTGGGAGGGAGCCCAAGTCCAATGCCGAGGAGTCTTCCCTGCAGAGGTTGGAAGAACTCTTCAGGCGTTACAAGGACGAGCGGGAGGATGCAATTTTGGAGGAAGGCATGGAGCGCTTTTGCAATGACTTATGTGTTGACCCCACGGAATTTCGAGTGCTGCTCTTGGCTTGGAAGTTCCAGGCTGCTACCATGTGCAAATTCACCAGGTTAGTCACAAATACTTCATGTCACCAGGTGAGCAGAGGAAGGAGAATACACTACTGGGCAGTGGCACCCAGCTGGGGTAGAACTGGGTTGGCTTCTTAGGGTTTTGGGTAAGTCTTTTTCTGACTGATTTCTCTAAAGCATCTTAACCTCTGAATAACCAGCAACGATCGTCTTTGCCTAAAGCGAGGAATCATCCATGTGGAGCTTTTTGGCCAAGCCGCTGCCCACCCCCTCTGCCCACCCCCACTGCTGCTCCAGACCTGTATCTCTTCTTTCACTCCTTCACTTGTCTATTCTTTCACTTCCTCACTCACTTGATACTTACGTGCACCTCTCCTGTGCCAGGCGCTGTGAGTGCCACGCTGGGGACCACCTTTGGTGTCTGCCTCTGTCACTGTGTGAAGCCATTTGCCCCTTCCAGCTCTGCGTACATGTCCCTCAGCCCCTAGCATGCACACCAAAAAGGACAGCGGGCCCCAGTGACCAAGTAGTAGTTGTGCACATCGCCATGATCATGCATCCCTCTAGAGTTTGTTTGTGGAGAGGGAGAGGCAGGGTCACCTCAAGGTGTGGTTTCCAGAGCACTGGGTTATAAATAACCCTCACCTCCACCCCCCAGTTTCTAGCCCCTGGGTAGATTACCTGGCAGACTTTAGATGCCTTTTATCTTTAGCTGATACAGCAATCTCTTAGAAGATGATCAGCGAGAAACCTTGTTGGAACCTGAAAGTGTTAGCTGTTAAAAAAACATAGGCAATTTTTGTGGGGTTTTTTTAATGTTTATTTTTGAGAGTGTATGTGTACGTGCATGAGCAGGGGAGGGGCAGAGAGAGACACACACACACGCACACGCACACTCCAAAGCAGGTTCCAGCACAGAGCCCGACATGGGGCTCAAACTCATGAACCATGAGATCATAACCTGAGCCGAAGTTGGACACTTAATTGACCGAGCCACCCAGGTGCCCCCACAGTTTTCATCTTTTAGTAACAGAACTTTGATCTCTGGTGGCAGAGTTACCTAGGTTTATCCAGAACCTTTGGCTCCAAAAACCTCCCTTGGCCGTCACCAAAAATATTCTGAAAACAAACAACCCATAGAGAATGAAAAGGAAAGCAGGAAGACCTCCAGTCGGGGAGAGGAGTCTGCAGCTTACTCACTACTGCCAAATGGGAAATAGGGCATTGAGCGGGAGACTGGAGTTTCATCTTTGGAAAGATGAACAAGTGAGTGAATGAGCCACTATCAGCTGTCTACCATGTGCTAGGCACTGTTAGATGCAGTTGACATGCATTAACTTGTTTAGTCCTCACCCAGACCCTAGAAGTTAGGTGGTAATCTCACCATTTGACCGATGAAGAAATAGGACTAATTTAATTAGTGGAGGAGTTGGAATTCAAATCCAAGCCATCCAGCCTCAAAGCCATGCTCTCAATGACTATCCTATATTGCCTCTCAGCAGATGATACTGTTTACAATTATTAATTGTGCCCCTTCCTTCCTGTTACAGGAAGGAGTTTTTTGATGGCTGCAAAGCAATAAGTGCAGACAGCATTGATGGGATCTGTGCACGGTTCCCTAGCCTCTTAACAGAAGCCAAACAAGAGGATAAATTCAAGGATCTCTACCGGTTTACATTTCAGTTTGGCCTGGACTCTGAAGAAGGACAGCGGTCACTGCATCGGGAAATAGCCATTGCCCTGTGGAAACTAGTCTTTACCCAGAACAATCCTCCAGTATTGGACCAATGGCTAAACTTCCTAACGGAGAACCCTTCGGGGATCAAGGGCATCTCTCGGGACACTTGGAACATGTTCCTTAACTTCACTCAGGTGATTGGCCCAGATCTCAGCAACTACAGTGAAGACGAGGCCTGGCCAAGTCTCTTCGATACCTTTGTGGAGTGGGAAATGGAACGAAGGAAAAGAGAAGGGGAAGGGAGAGGTGCATTCAGCTCAGGGCCCGAGGGCTTGTGTCCCGAGGAGCAGACTTAGTGGCTCTATCCCAGGAACAACAGCAGCAGCAGCAGCAGCAGCAAGGATCTGCCTGCTGCTCTGCAGCCAACTGAGGGATTGGACCTTTCTGGAAATTACTGAAGATCCAGATATTTTCTACTTTACACCTTTCTCTGCCTTGTATCTGAAAGGGCTCTAAAATGCTGTATCATGTTTTAGGCACTTTCTTCACTTTTTGGTTATTTTGGTTTATTTCTTTTTTTGGGGAGTCCCCCAAAATATTTGAACCTGGCTACATGTTGTGTATCTTTTTTTTTTTTTTTTTTTTTTGAAGCCTTCAGATAGAATAAGCCTGCCATTTCTTGCACAAATTAGATTTTTTTTTGTGGGGGAGGGTATAAAGCAGGGAGGGGGGAAGGGGTGGTTAGGTTGAATTAACATTACAAGATGATACAGTGCCAGATCTCAGTTTTGCATATTCTGTTTTTCAGGGCAGGTCTGTACTGTGTGTAGTGCTGTTTACATGGTTGGATTTAGGTTAAAATAATTATTTTAAAAGATTTACACAGAATTGAATAGCAGTGTTAACTGTTAACCATATTGCATTAATTCCCAGGCAATTTAAAGCTCTTGGAGAGCCAAGGCCAGCCAAGAGCATTTGTAGTCTGGTGACAACCCCTGTTTAAGCTAATTTATCTGAAACCCTTTTCTTCTTGCTCATTCCTTCTTTGACCTATTTCATGTTGAGTTTATCCATCAACATGCTGCACCTGTCAGTCAAGTGAGCAGTTTTTTTAGACCACATTGTACTGAGAACCACTTAAGCATTGAATGCAGAGAAAGCAGTGCTACCTCAGTTTTGCTGGAAGTAGACTTTGATAGTTTCTTTTTTGATGACTTTTATGTATTTTCATGTTGTAGGTGAAAATACTCCCCCCCTCCCCCCCCCATTTGCCTTGGAGCCAAAGTTTCTGTTCCTGGTGGTCGGAAAACTGTGCCTGCCGGCCAACTGACTTGAAGGAAAACTGTGGTATGGAGCTCTGCTTGAATTTTTTTTTTTTTTTTTATTATCATCAGCTTACTTGTCTGGCAAGTGCAGAAGCCTGGGACTGGCCTGAACTCTGCCAAACAAATATAGAAGTGTATTTAATAGTTAAACGTGTGCCCTTTCCCTTCTTGCTGCACCCATGTTGTCACTTAATCCCCAGGAGTTATTTATTATCTTTTTTGTTAATGTCAGGCTCATTTGGGGTAATGTGATGACTGTTTAGGTTTACATGACCCTCCTCTCTTTTTCCCTACCCCCAAATATGTATATATACATATATAAGATATGTATATATTTTACCTTTATAAAATATATATATACACATATATGTATCTATATTCCTTTTTTTCTTTGCCTGCTAAAACTGGCCATAAAGAGGGAGCCGCCTTCAATATATAAAGCATAAGAAGAGTGCCAGGGAGTGTCATAAATGGAGGCTTTTGAATCTGAATTTGGACCATTTTCACTAAAGAGAAGATGAATTTTCTCAGCTCTTTACTCATACAAGGGAGGCCCAGTTCCCCAGACTCCTCCATGTGCTCGCTCCATAAGGCCAGCTTTGGCCAAACTGCCACATAGGAGCGGACTCTGGTCCTACCTGGTTTCAGTAGAGGGTCCTCTTGTTATTTTTCCATTTAAAAAAACATCCTCAAAAAACTGTACTGGAAGGGTGGGTGGCAGGAACTTGTACAGTTCAGCTTCCAACACTTTGGAACAGATTGAAAAGGGAATCTTTTGAATAAAACTTTTAAAATATTTATACTCTTGAGGTAATGAGAGTTTTTCTATTAAACATTTGGAATTTTCTTCCCTAACTACTCCCATCTGCCTCCCAGGTAAATGTTTCTCAGCCTGGGCAGGATTTCCTTATTTTGAGTTCCTTTATTAGTAGCCTTATGGGTCCAGGCTCCCATCTTTCCAAAGAGGATTATTTCTGCAGTTGATGTTTTTCTAAGATTGACAATGACCTAGCAAATGTACTTGGGAGTTTTTTTGGTTTTGGTTTTTTTTTTTTTTTTGTTTTGTTTTTTGGTTTCTTTTTAAAGCCCCTAAACCTTATTGTTCTTCCTTCTAGAGGGCTAGAAGGGAAGCTTTGAAATCAGCCACAGCAAGTTAGCAATACTGCTAGAAATCTGAAGATGGTCTCAGGCCAGATGGCTGGCTTTTTTCTAGCCCACGACAAGTTCCTTGAAAAGTTTCTAGCCTCCTCCCTACCCCACCCTCGTCAGGTTCTGTGGGCTCAACTGTAGTCAGGGTGCCCAGACTGAGGTCTTAAAAGGGGACTGCCTTCTCATCCAGCCAGCTTGCAACTTCTAGTTCTTCCTGATTCTGGACTGGGTCAAGATTGAAAAGGGGGAAAGGCAGGCTGCTTCTCCTAACCAGGTAAGGCTCTCTTAGATCACAAGGGTTTATGGATAGAAGTGCATATAAGAGGGAGACATTGAGGATCCTGAGGACTCTGGAGGAACTGGATTCATTCCCCAGCTTACAAGGTGGCATTCCATGCATTAGGTGTTCTAGACTGGGTGGATTTTGTAAATTAACTATTCAGCCTCCCCACCCCCCATAGAAGAGCCAGTAAAGAAATTATTCTCGATTATATTTTTAATATTACAGAAATGCAAATGAGAAATCAGAAAAGGGAGCAGTTAGGGAAGGACTTAAAGGTTCCTTCCAGGTTTGCTTCCTGATGCAAGAAATTCCAAACTTCCACAGTAGCTCTGGGCCAATGCTTGACCACAGGAAAAGCAGTTTTGCAAAGGGATCAAAGATGGGGTATATATAGTATTTGTAGTCAGATTTCTGGGAAATGAAAGATCTCTGGTCCTTTAACCTAGAAATAGGTTTTCTGTTTGAGTGAGCAGTAAATTGTGTGGAAGAGGCCAAATGCATGCCCCTCAGGTAAGCCAGTGCCTCTTCACTTTAACAATGTAACACCAGGGTGGTGTGAAGAGGGCAGGATGTGGATGCAATTTCAAAAATAGGCAAATATCTGAGGGCAACTACAACAAATTGAATATGTATTGGGAATTTCTTGGTTTTCGCAAATGGCTGAGTTTGTGGTGTTTAGCAATTAGAAGGCTGTATGAGATGAAGTGTTGCTTCATTGAAATGCTCTTCCCCCATCTCTGCCATATCTGAATGTATCATTGACCCCACCTATTGTAATGACTTTGCTGTGCTTCAGCTGGATGCCTCAGCAGTATTCCCTCATCTGTGCCAGATGTGCCCATGTGTTTGAGATGGGTCCCAGACACCAGGTCTACCCTTCTCATAGGAAAAATTAGAGCTAGGTAAAGATCCACATTTCAACCAAGCCCACAGGCCCAAAGAAATCCAACTGAAAATCCATAGGGCAGTGTTTTCGATACTAAAACTTCCCTAAGGAAGGCACAAACTAGCTTGGAAAGGAAGAAGGGATTAAGCCACAGAGTATTTAATCAGTCTCTGAAACAGTCCTGATTTCCCAAGAGGCTGATGCCAAATTCAGTCCTCAGTGCTGGAGCCTGCAGGGTGTGGAAAGAAGCTGCTGCTAGGTTTGTTTTGTTTTAGCTGCCTGCTTTGGCATATTTCTTGTGTCTCTAATGTTTGATTAGTGGTGCCTTGAAAATCTTGGAAACTGACAAAGGTCTTCATTGGTGGACTCTAGCAGTATTGTGTTTAAACAGCTGAAAGGACTATTAAAAGTTATTACAGTGTGTTGAGACTCATTTGAGGATATGTCACAGTGATCCTCTACTTAGTCCATAATCTGTTTTTTGAATCCTGTAGAAGGGGTTCCTGCTCACCCCCTTTCAGAAGTTTATTCCTATGGTTAGCTGTAATTATAGCATATATCCAGTTTAACCTGGACTGGGGGCCATGTTTTAGTGAGGATCTGCAGGTGTTTTTTTTTACTGAAAGACAGGCTTGAGCACTGGTTGCAGAAGTCAAGATGATTCAAATAGCTTTTGAGTAATCATCACGTAATGCAGCATCCATCCTCCCTATTCCTCTTGGAAACTAAGCTTGCTTTTATAGATCCCTTCTTCCACCATGCACCTTCCCTCCTTTCAGTATAATCTTGGATATTGCCAAAGGAAGCCATTCAACAGAAGCCCCCTCATTCCCATTTATTCTGGGAGAAGTGTCTTCCCTGATTCCGGTCCCCAACCCCAAATCTGTAATTAACTAACTCCTCTTACCTGTTGCACTAATGAATATGACTCTAGGTTTCAAAGGGGGAATTTGAAGCAATAGGCAAATGGGGCTTGGATGAATTGGTCCTACAGATACCCTGCCTTAACCCACTGAGGTGATGAGACCACTACTCATGTGACCCTCCACCTTTGTGGATTCCTCTTGGTTTGTGACCAGTGTGTCTGTTTCTTGAGGTTGTACAAACTTGTTGACAAAGATCAATACTTTTGTTTGTATTCTCTGCACTGTTGCACTCTCCAAATGGCCCCTTGAATATTTTTAACTTGTTACACAATTTTTGGTCTTTGTCTACATTTTTCTTTTGATGTTTTTTTAATTTGAAAGGTTACCTGCTGTTGGATTTAATAAATTTGTTTACTTGACTATTGACAGTTGTGAGAGAGAGAAAAGAAAAAAAAAAATAACACAAACCAATGACTTAATTCTGGGGCAAGATTTACCCAACGGGAGGCTCTTCCAGCATGATATTGGATAGCAGTTCCTATGCTTTGGAAAATAATCCAGATGGTACAGGATCCTCAGACTTCAAACATGGATGACTTCCCACTCACAAACCTAATGGCCTTTGGGGGTCATAATACTTGTAGACAAAAAGCAAATACGGCCTCACAGGGCCACTACCTAAATAGTCTTACTATAGCAACTGTTGTGGATTCCCATGAGGAACAAAAAGTGAATTTGAGCACTGTGCTAATGGATGGCTCCTACATCAGGTTGACAGTGATTAAGGCAAAGGAGACAAGCTGCAACTGTCAAGTGCCACTGCTGTGTGACCTTTGGCAAGTTAGTGAAATTCTGAGTTTCCTTATACTCATCTGTAAACTCAAGAGACTGTTATTTCTACCAGAGTGTTAGGATTTAAAAGAGTCTTTATAAAAAGCACCTAAGTCATGTAAGTTTAAGATTTCCAAAAGGATGTCGGGTGAGTAATGCAAGGAATCCAGAGAAGAGGAGATGGGGGGTTGGCATGATCACACATGACCTTTCACAAGTCACTACCCCTCCTGGAGCTCAACTTCCCTCTGTGCCAAATTGGGGGGTGGGGGGATGGGACTGCTTAGACTAACATGATCCCTGATGGCTCTATTTGGCTCGTACATCCTAGGAGTCTGATTATGGTAGACCAGTTATGACCCTTAGCTTCCTTTCATTGTATTTTCTGTCTTGTTATTGTTTATATTCAGGAAAGCTATTGGCCAGCCATTTTACTTCTTTGATGGAGGCCCTAATGACCTTCCCAAAGATTTCCAGCCTCATGTTGGTATCTCCTAAAAATAAGTAAGTACAGTGTGGTGGGATTAGATGTGCTTTTATTTTTCTTTTCAGTTGGAAAGGATTTGGGAGTCACGGATACATCCTCTAGCTAGAGAGAGATTTAAAAGGTTTCTTCAATGAACTGGATTTTTTTTTTCTTCCCTTACTCTTATTACTAAGGTTAGCATGAGATGGAGGCTGGAAGGAAATCTAGGGGAGGGGTAGTGACATCTTTCTCCCTCACTTAAAAAAAGTAGATATCCAAAACATGTACTTATTCCCCATTTGGCTCTTGGGCTTGTGTCTGCTGTGCTTTGCCTTTCTGAGGTATTGAGCCCAGCCAGGGCTTTAACAAATAGAGGTGTGGAGAATTACAAAGTAAAAGATACTGATTTCTGTGCTTGTATAGAGCCTAGAGCTATTCAAAAGTGTTATGGTGCTATACAGCTGTACAGATAATCTATGGCTAAAATCCAACTTGTTTTTTGATGAGGAGCAAGCAACTTCTTCACACCAGAGACGAGCTTAACTCTGCATGTAGAATGGACAGTTTCTAACAAGAGAGATCCAACAGAAGGTAGTGCTAAGGGTTCAGAGACGTACAGAAGAGTCATCTTAGCACTGGCCTCCTCTCTCTCCTCAAATCCATTTGCCAAAAACACATGGCTGGCTCTAGAAGTTCTGTCTTAGCCCTGGGTTTCAATCTAGGCTCAAAAGGGTTAGTCTGCCTGGGAAAGAAAGGTAAGGGAGGCAGCCCAACCTCTCCCATTTCCTTTCCTTTGCTGTGATTTCACAGGAGACCCCGTCTTATGAAAGCCATAAGGCTCTTATCTAGGCTTAATATTCTTCCTATGTAATGTTCCAACCTTAAGTCTCTTGTCTTAGGGGGTGCTGAAATAGTCCTAGTGGAGTCAACAGCAAACCATCTGATTGTAGTGTTTTGTAATCCATGTTGATGGAAACTCTCCATGGCCCTGTGTTTATCTGGGGGAGGGGGTACTGCTGAAATTGCTAGTGTATCATAATATAGAGCTACAAAATGGTATGGCACCTAGTGTAAGAAAAGACCAGAAAACAGTGACGCAGGCTCTTGCATACATGGCCTTACATAGTAAAGGATACATCCTCCGTTGATTGGGTAAGTAAAGATAGATAAATGGGTAAAATCTAAATACCAGGGGAGAAGTTGTCATATGCCAAAACAGGAGGAATAAAGGTAAAAGTGTAAAACTTAATTAAAAAATGCACACACACACACTTGTCAGTGGCTACTGATCTCTGAATCAGTCAAGACTTTCTAAGTACAAGAGCAAATAGAAGAAATCATTAAAGATTTCTAAAACTATCTTAAAATAGAAACATTTTTACAATAAGACCAGTGGGACACTGTACTTAATCCATAAGGAGATCTTAAAGAAAAGTAGCTGGCCAAAAAGCTTCTGAAAAAAATAGATGTGAATCTATAGGATATCCTAATAAGTAGAAATTAAAGCTATAATGAAAAGCTTTTTTTAACCTTTCAAATTGGCAAAGATTTGAAACAAATCAATGTTAATAAACACAAGTTAAAAGCTTATATGGAATTAAAAAAAAACCTTAAGTGTTCATACTCTTTAACCCAATAATTTCACTTCTAGGTATGTTTCCTCAATAAGTAGTATCTGTCAGAGATGCTGTGGAAGGATATAATTGGTAGCATCAGTTGTAACAACTTCAGTGTCAATAGGGGGCGGTTTTAGAAATTATGGCACATATCAATATGTTGGAATATTATGCAGCTATTAAAATCTCTGCTTTTGAATAATGGAAAAGTATGATAGAAAGACTAAAAATAGTGGCAGTTGTTGACTCTAAGTGGTGGAAATAGATGCGACTCTAACTTCTGGATTTTCCAGGTTGCCACTTGTTGTTGTCTTTATAATAGGGAAGAGGTTATTTACAAAAAGGACGACAAAAGGAAATGAAAATGAATGTGGCTTAGTGTCCTGGATAATTCTACTATGGGTGAGGTGGTCAGAAATTTGGGAGTAATATGTTCAAAGCCTAAACCAAGTGCTGTAAGAACTCTTGGGAGCTGCTTTTTTCCCCCACAAATGAGAAGCTGCTTCTCCAGCAGCTGTCTTGGCAGCTCTGCATTGGCTGCCTAGAAGTTTGGGAGGAAAAATGCACAAATGCACTTATGAATGGAATGTGTGTTTTGCAAGAGGCCAAGTTGGCAGCTTTGGCTTCTAAAAGGTGGAAGCATCAGCTGAAAGAACAGAGTGTGCAGACTTGAGGCCTCAGAGACTCAGGTCTGGGCCCATCTCTGCAGAGTTGTGGAGTTGGGGGCCCACTGGGAAACCGCCCATCCAGAAGAAGGAAATTGGCTTTGGCTATTCCTAGGAGCAATGGCAGTGCCCTTGGCACATGGAGCCTAGTCTGTTCTGTGATCCTGCACTTGGAAAATGTTTCTCAGTAAAATGTTATTTATTGAATGTGGGTTTTCCCTAATTTAATCCTCATAACAACCTTCTGATGTTAGGTACTAATGTCCCCATTTTAAAGGTGAAGTAACTGAGTTTCAGAGAGGGAAAGTCCTATAGAGCCCACTATTCTGTCATTTTCCACACGCTGGATCTTTGACTTTTCACAATAATCCTTAAAAAGATATGTCCTCATTTTATAAGCTGTGGGAATTCTACTCAGATGAGATTTAAGTTGCTTGCCCAGAAGCAGAGGTCTGTCCATATCCAAAGGCAGACACTTATTTTGTCTCAGGACTGGAGTCTCAAAAAGTAAACAGCAGCTAAGCTCCTATAGCTTTGGAGCTCAGCTGGAGGTAGAGAAAGAATTCAGCAGCACTGTCAGTTTCAAGATGGTCTCAGGGCCTCCCTGTACACCTGGGGAGTTTTCCTTTTTATAAGAGATCTTTAAGTGTTGTCTCTCCATCCTAAATCAAGCTCTTAAGTTCTGGCTCCTGGTTCCCAACTTCTACAGAGGGCCAGTTAAAAGGACTGAACACTGCCTTATATGCCCAACCTTGAGAGCTAATTTAAGTTCCTAGTTATAAAAGTATTATATGGTGACTTAAAACCAAACACAAAAGCAGTTGGTCAACCTAATCTTCCAATCCCACTAGTAAGAGAAAAATACTGTTCACATTTGACATATAGTCTTCCAGGTTTTGTTCCAAACCTATGCATATCTCGGTGTATCTTTTTCTATAAACTACACATACTACTCTATAACCCTCTGTATTTCCTACAACATATACTAGGAATGCGTAATCACATCTTCACAACAATCCCATCCCAAACACAGAAATATTATTCAAGTTCACACAATATGTAAGAAAGCTAGGATTCAGAGTCAGTCTGTATCCAGAGGTCCACTTCCACTTAATAGCTACCAAGAATTCCTCTGTGCTCACCCTGTGATATCTTCTCCATACAAGTTTGTGTGAAACTATCCTATTATCATCAGATACTACTACAGAAGTGGACTTGTTGGGTCCCAGTGTATGGAACAATTTATTTATAAGGGTTTTGGTATGATACATACTGTATACTGGATTAGTTCATCTTTTCTAGAGGACAGCTAAATAGCTCTGTTTTGGAATTGTGTGTGCCTGTACCCATATCCTTTCCAACACAGAACTTTAATATTTTGAGATGATAAGAAGAGCAGTAGCTTTTACTGAAATTGAAGCTTTCAGTTCTAAGAGGAAGATCTGGTATGATGGGGCCACCTATTGGTGAAGGGTGACACTGCAGTCTCACTGAAGGGAAGGAAGCATTCCTAAAAATGGAATTGGAAGGGCACTTCCAGTGTTGGTAAAAAGCTTAGTCTTCCACTCTCCTGTGTTTGGGGGGTCTGCCAGATTTTTCAGTTCAGTCTCTTTCCCCTTCATTTTTTTAACAGCTGTCAATGAGAAAAGTGTCCCTTCCAGAAATTTGCTTCATAGATACTACAACTTTGACACCCTGCATAATGGCTGCATTTTCTCCACTGGGAAGTCCTTTTTCCCCAGTTTCCTTACCTATATATTACCATTTAATAGGAGTGCTACACAGAATGAGTACATACTACAATTTCCTGTGTATAAACCCACTGACACAAAAAAAGTACAAACTAGTTTCCTTCCCCTCACCCCATCTTAAAATCAGGAATGCTTGAACTTTAGGCATTTATTGAAAATTTGTACATGCCATATAAATGGACTAAACTTCTTAGGTAATACACAAAAGCTTGTCTGCTGGATAAAGAGGCTGCAGCCTGACCACATTCTCTGCCATTATCCACAAGGAATAAGAAATGGCACATGGAAAATGATGGGCAGACTCACAAACTTATGTTTGGGGTGGTGCTTTCCTCTTCATCTTTTATTCCCATCAGTCCGAGGCCAGAGAATGATCCATGAGTGCTGCAACAAATGGGGAATGAAGATAGGTTTCTAATCCACAGGGGTGAAAGAACGGTTACAAACTCATAGGTAAAAGGTGGTAAGTTCCTTTGGGTATGTGTATGGGGCAGGGGACAAGCAGGGAGACAGTTTATGGAAAGCTGCCTACTTAAAATGATTCAACGGAAAGAATACTGACCAGTTCCAAAGGCCCAGAATCAAGTCAGCTCTGCCATTTAACAGATATGAGGCACACCTCAACCAATGGTGAATAACCTCAAACTGAGGCTCAATTTCTTCAACTATAAAACCATTAAATATTTAGTATCTCACAGGGCTTTTGTGAGGACTTTAGATAAAATACACAGATCATTTCCTCATACATCATACAGATCATTCACCATGTATTAAGCGTTATTTTAAGCACTTTATATGCATTCTCATTTAATCCTCAAAAGGGCTTCTGTACCTAATGGAGGTACTGATGCAGGTACAATTGTTACATCCACTTTTCAGAAAAAACCAGGCTCATAAACCTACAACTCACTCAACAAATTGAGTGACAGAATAATGTATGTTGTAAAACACTTGGTACAGTGTTTAGAATTTAGGAGTCAATATTTTAGTTCCCTGCCACCTTGTGGTGAATATTCAAGGGATTGGGTGAGAGGGCTGAGAAGCTCTCCAAGGCAAATCAGGTAGAAATGAGCAAAGACAAATAGAATCTGTCAATACCTGATGTCTGAACTTAGGCTAACAAGCACTAGCCTTTTGACCATGGAAGACTGGAGCTTTGAGTGCTGGAGAGTGACTCTGGAGTCCGACGATGAGGGTTCAAATGCTAACTGCACTTGATAGCTGTGTGACCTGTGCTTAACCTGAACCATTTTCTCCACTTATTAAAGGAGCACTCAACAACATCAACTGAAAACACAGGTAAGTATTTAGTGCAGTAACTGACATTAAGGGTTTGATGAATTATGGCAAATATTGCAATACTTAAAATAGTAGCACCTACTGGAAATAAAAGGATTAAGAGCTGAGTCAGGGTCTTAAGGATGAGGAATACTATTCTCTGCTTCTTCCTGTGCTTTTAACCGTTTCTCAGGGCATTAGGATCAGGGAGACAGTTGCTAGCTAAGATGAGGCCCAGAGAAGTTAGTCACACAGAAAGCTTATAGTTTAAGGAAATGCATGCTCCTGCTGGGTTTGCTCAACATGGCTATAGAAATCAAGGTGTACCTTTAAAAAAAATTTCTTTTTTTTTGTTTTAATCTGGTTCCACGTGTGAGGGTTAAACTCCTGATCCTGAGATCAAGAGTCACATGCTCTGGACTAAGCCAGCCAGGCACTCCCTCAAAATATAACTTTTAAAAGAAAGGAGTTAACATCAGGTTTCCTTGCTCCAGGATTTTTACTATTTCCAGAGTTTTTTCTTGACTTGGCAAGTGTGTCTTATGACCTTTGCCTTAGTCATAACCTAAGCCTTTTTGCTCCCTTTCTCAACCCCTCATCCACAGTAGAATATCCTGGCCACTTCTGGAAGGAGAAAGCTTTGGCCTATTCTTAGTTATACAACGGAGAACTGCAGTCTAAGTAATCTATCTACCTAGGACAAGAAGTCCCTTACTCTACCTCCACCTCTCCACTGGCTCTGAGAAGCTATTTCAGGGCAAGTAGGTATGCTCTTCAGAGTCTGCTCTTAACCAAAAAGATTTTTTGGCAACTTATGGTCACCTCGTGCTGTTAATCTACCCACAAAAGCCTGTTTGAAGTATATCAGTGTAAGGTTTTTTTGTTTTGTTTTAACGTAAACACTTAACGATAGCTTCGGTTCCTCACGGATAGCAATTCTCTCAAGCTGCCCAGAAGGAAGCCCATCTCCTAGTGGCCCTGAAATGCATGTTGTAAGAATTTTATGACAGGAAATTAATTTCTGATCTTTGTTTTAATGCCTGAGGCAAGCATGTTCTGCCATTTGGGACCTTGCGGCTGGAAAAGAATCCTAGAATGTCAAAATTTTAAGGAAAATTTTCAAAAATAAATACAATGTAGTGATTTTCAAACTGCTCAAAAGCAGTGGCCCCTCTCCCCCAGTATATATGCTCATCCAGCCAGCCACTAACTCATTCTAGAGTTGCCTGTCTCCATGCTTTAGGATTTAATAGCAATTTTTCTTTTAACGAAAGGTTTTATAGCTGAAAGGTTTAAAAATCCCTGATTTACTCCAAATCTCTCATTTTACCAAAGGGAAATTGAGACCCACAGTAGTTAAGTGGCTTGACCATCTGTAAGTGGAAATAAGTGACAGAGCTGGGACTGGACCCAGAGTTCTGCTCCAATGTTCCTGTTAGAGCCTGTTAGAATCAGCAAGACAGGCTCTCTTGGCAAAAAGGGAGATGGCAGAGAAGGCGGGAACATACTCCTAATATGTGAGAAAGATCATAGCTGGTCTAGGCTTTTCCCTAGAACTTCTTGACTTTTTACTCAAGTGGGGTTAGGCAGGTACCACCTGTCCTACAGAGGCTGTAGGACCCAAGACCTCTGACTTTAAAGTGGGATGAGCTATCTCCTTGAGGGACTAAAAACAAATTATAGAAGAGCATATACATGTAAAATGGATAAAGAGAACATCAACAAAAGGCTTTTCTCTAAGAACAGCTAAAGTCCAGGGGCTAGAATCATCAAGGGACAGCCCTTCAGTCCTTACCTCTTGGTTCCTGGCAACAGGATGAGGCAGAGGGTTCCCGGGCCCAAGCTGTGGTAGAGCTTTCCTATCTTCCGGCCCCAGCGCCAGGCTGCTACCTTTGGGTGGTCCACCTTCAGAACCTAGGGTCAAAGTCCTGTGTTAACACTCAGCCAGAGTACCCTCTGCTCACCTTTGGAAGGGCTGCAACTTTTCAGGGTTTGGACCATGGGATCCCAGGAGAGACTCTAGAGAAATGCTCTGTTTGAAGCTAAAGCTCATACTTAAGGGTTCCCTGTCCATACTTGCATCCCTAGTCCACAGGTAGGTTTAGGAGTATATAACTGTTGTTTACTCTGTATGGGTCTTCCTGGGCCGTGACTTAGGGGAACCACATCACTAATAAGAGCTCCAGACTAAGGAGTCTGGCTCCTGTCATTAAGTATCTTTGTTACCTGGGCAAGTCACTCACCAGCTCTGGTCTCTATTTCTTATGTTAAGTGTGGGAAATGAGAGTAGGATAGGGTTTCCCAAACTTTAGCCATTCACCTTCTATCTTCACGCTTCTGCTTGGGTATCCCTCTAACATTTTTCTTTAAAGTGAGTCTGTTTCTTCTCTCACGTCACATAAATTTATGTATGAAGTCTCACAGGTTCAATGTGATTGCTATATACTTTAATAAGCGATAGAAAAACAAGATAATACAGAAGTTGGGGAAAAAAGTCCATCTATGACCACTAAAAATCATCTTGTGTATGTAACTCCACTTTGGGAAGCTTTGAATCACTAAAGACTTGCCCAGCGCTTTAATTTCTTCTGTTAGCAGGCCCTCAAAGTCCCTTGGAGAGCCATCTGGAGGATTAAAAACCTGATTTTAGGGGCGCCTGGGTGGCTCAGTTGGTTAAGTGTCCGGCTTCGACTCAGGTCATGATCTCACAGTTCGTGGGATCAAGCCCGTGTCAGGCTCTGTGTTGACAGCTAGCTGAGAGCCTGGCGCTTGTTTCAGATTCTGTCTCCCTCTCTCTCTGACTACCCCCTGCTCACACTGTCTCTCTCAGAAATAAATAAAACATTAAAAAGAAAAACCTGATTTTAGCAGGTATGGAGGAAGCAAAAGAGATTTTAAAGAAAGAAAAATGTTGTCTAGAGCTGGAAGAAGCTGGAGAATAAAATAAAACTAATGCCAGGGAAGGGTTGGAGGGAAAGATCAAAGGGTTTTAAGTGTTACTTGAGCTGGACTCTCCTAACTTCCATAAACATCAGAAGGCCAAACAATGCCTAGAGCTAACAAACCAAGACCGCTACCTTTCCCCTGTGACCCCAGGATTCACTTACTCACCTGTAAGGCCTGCTTCTCAGAAGGGGGAGGTATGACACGAACTCCTGGGGTCCTTCTTGATTCAGGAGGTATGCCCCTAAGCCAAGCATGAAGATGCCTGGGGGTTAGGGCATGCCTGCCTTTCAGCTTCCAGTCCTTGCCTTTGAGAATGTTGAGAGCCCTCTGGGCACTGCCAAAAGTTCTGAATTCTGAAAGCAAGAATACCCCCTTCTGTTATTAAGGGCCAAAAGGCCTGGTCCCCATGGTCACCATCCAGGGTGGAGATCAGCCAGGGCCAGGGGAGGACAGAATCAGCTGGTGACCAGGTCCAGTCCCCCAGGAAGTCTTATTTGGTGAACCTTTTCTGACCTCACATTATTACGATCCCTGATTTCATTACCCCAAGATTACATTCTGTAGTTTAGACTTACTTAGGAAACAGTATTTTTTTTGCTTTCCACTTTCAAGATCTTTAGGCAAGATCACAGCTTCCAGGCCAAGGAAAACGTTGGACTGTTGCATTAGGTGTTCTTTAAAGGTTTGACTCACTCCAGACAGGTATATAGTACCTCGGTTCTCAGAATCCTGTTCTAGCTCCTTCACAAGATTGCTAGAGTCAAGGGTGAGCTCCGTCACAGGCCTCTGCACCTAACCAAGGAAGATGGCATTAGTGATAGCAAGTCACCACTTCAATCTCCAGGCCTATTACATACTAGCAAATAACTTAATTCTGCAGTCTCCTTATCTAAGGAGATCAATGATAAACGCTACAGAGGACTATGGTAGAGACTTATTAGATAAATACATCTGAAAATATTTTTGTGTAAATATATTCTCCTCCTATACCCTGCAATGGAAATGAGTTCCCTGACTTCTACCCCAATGAAATAATTTGCGTAAGAAACTTAAAAACACCATTTGACCTCCTTAAAAGTTAAAGAAAGGGGCAGCTACAGAAAAATACATAAAATAAACCTTTTGAGGTCTAAGTAGTGATAAAGAGTACAAGGAAGAGCCCCAAGTGTAGCCCAGGCTGATTATGACAAAAACAAAAGCTGTCATATTTTAGGGTCACTGCTAGAAGAATGCTGGGCTTGGTGGAAGGCTTTCTATAACACAAAATCTTGTGCTTATTGAGGCCTCTTGAAGGCATTTCTCAAGCTGTTGTTGTATTATAGGACCATGCTAGGTCAGGGCTGACTGAAGGGTGCTGCTTTTTGCTTTCTCTGGCCACCCTACCTTGATGCAGGCACCTTCTACCAGAATGCCATCCAAGGATTCTATGGCCAGCTGGGCAGCTTCCAGGACTTCATACTGAATACAGAGATGTGGCTGCAGAAAAAACAAGATTTTCTTATCTTTGCTTTCTAGGTTCAAACTGTTAAAGAAGGGACTGGGAAAGGGCCCTAAACTAGTGGCCAAAGCCGTCAGAATAAATGTTCTCTTTGCTGTGCTGGACTAGACAGTGATTGCAGATCAACTTTAAGTGGCATCACCAAGGTTCACTAAGTGATTTCTCAGACAATAAATAACCTTTATTTGTCATTTAAATTGAAGCTTTCTTGGGGCACCTGAGTGGCTCAATTGGTTGAACCTCCAACTGTGGCTCAGGTCATGATCTCACGGTTTGTGGGTTCGAGCCCCGCATCGGGCTCTGTGCTGACAGGTCAGAGCCTGGAGCCTGTCTTTGGATTCTGTGTCTCCCTCTTTTCTCTGACCCTCCCCTACTCACGCTCGCTCTCAAAAATAAACAAGACATTAAAAAAAGAAATTTTTTTAAATTGAAGCTTTCTCTTCCTAGGTGGTAGGAGCAAAGCAGTAGTAAATCTTTATTAACCAACTTGCTTTTCATATTATTTATTATGAACCACTAAAGTCATCACTGCAAGTCAGAGACTAATTTGTCTTGTTAGCTTAATTTCACACATGCAGCTTTCTTATAAGCGTGGGGAGGTTAAGTACTTCCACCGGATAGGCTGTGTCTTCAAATTGACTGCTTTTCTGCTTGATGATGTGAGGTATAACATCACCATGGAGATAAAAGTGCTCCCAGAGAAAAGCTTTATGATACTGATTTGGCAAAAGAAAATAAGACAATTGGACTTCACCAGAACTAAGAAGTACATCAAAGGATACAATCAACAATGTCAGAAAGCAACCCTAACAATGGGAGAAAATATTTGCAAATCACATATCTAGTGAAGGCTTCATATCTAGGGGTGCCTGGGTAGATCAGTTTAGCATCTGACTCTTGATCTGGGCTCAGATCATGATTCCTGGGTCCTGGGATCAATCCCTGCATCTTCTGCACTGAGCATGGAGCTTAAGATTCTCTCTCCCTCTGCCCCTCACCCTGCTTACAACTGCTGCCTCAAATTAAAAAAAAAAAAAAAAAAAGCGTATCTAAAATATATAAACTCATAAAAGTCAATAGCAAAAAATCAAATAAGCCAATTAAAAATAAGCACAAGACTTGAAAAGATAATAGATATTTCTCCAAAGAAGACATATGAAAGGGAAATAGAAATGCAAAAGGGAGACAGAAAAAACAAATGTCAGTTAGAATATGGAGGAACTGGAACCCTTGGCACTGCCAGTTGGGAATGTAAAATGGTGGTGCCACTGGGGAAACCAGTATGGCAGTCCCTCAAAAAATTATACACAGAATTATCAATTTTGGGTATACACCCACAAGAATTAAAAAGAGATTTAAATAGATAGGTATTTGTACATCCATGTTCACAGAAATATTACTCAGAATAGCCAAAAAATGGAAACAATCCAAATGTCCATCAACAGATAAATGGATAAACAAAATGTAGTACATCCATACAATGGAATATTATTCAGCTTTGAAACGAATGAGATTCTGAAACATGCTACAACATGAATGAAACTTGAAGACCTCATGCTAAGTGAAATAAGCCAGAAACAAAAGGACAAGTACTGTATGATTCTACTTGTGTGATGTATCACAGATTAGTCAAATTCATAAAAACAGCACTATAGTCGTTACCATGCCTAGGGGAGAGGGACTGGAGTTACTGTTTAATGGGCACAGAGTTTTAGTTCAGGGGATATTTCTATTTATATTTTTAGGTATAGGAAAGACATTAATAAAAGATTAGGAAAAAAGCACATTTTAAATACCTACGATTCTGTATTAAGATCACTTTGGAAGATGGCAGATTTCCTTCCTTTTACTAAAAAAGATTTTTTTAATGTTTTATTTTGGAGATACACAGAACACGAGTAGGGGAGGGGCAGAGAGAGAGGGAGACACAGAATCTGAAGTAAGCTCCAGGCTCTGAGCTGTCAGCACAGACCCCAACCTGGGGCTTGAACTCATGGACCATGAGATCATGACCTGAGCTGAAGTTGGACGCTTAACCGAATGAGCCACCCAGGTGTTCATGGAAGATGGGTGATTTCTTGATTCTTAAAAAAGTCAGAGGGTCTGGCCATACTAGGTACAAATCCTGTGGTCAAGAACTGTTCCAACAAACTCCATCTACTCCAATTAGTGACAATCAAGCTGACCTCACTAATATTTGTTACCTGAATGGTCCCAGTAGACCTCTGATTTTTCCAACACTAATCCAGAGGTGAAAATCTAAGTTTTCCTGTTTCATTACCTGATGAGTTTCAAGAACAAGAGACATTGACCGGACTGGGCCAAAGCTCTTAAACAGCCTCTTCAGAGCCCTGAGGTTGCAATATTTGCTAAATGGCCCAGCATAAACAGTTGACATCTCTGTCCACTTGCTCCTCATCTACAAGAAAAACAGAATAAGCAAGGAGGGGAAAGTGGTTAAGAGAATTAAGTCAAATCTAAAGAAATCATGAATCAAAATGTGGGATAATTCTGATTCAAGGAATTTCTCACCACAAACACTTGCCAAATGTAAAAAGATTTGTATACAAGGATTTCATGACTGCATTATTTGGAATAGCAAAAATGTATAAAGCACAAATGATGAAAATAATAGGAATACAATGGAATACTATACAGCCATTAAAAACAATGTAAGAAGATTGTGTGCTGACATGAAAAGATGTACATGATACACTTAAATGAAAAAATAAAGTTCCACAATAGTATACATAGTCTGACTCCATTTTTATAAAAACTTTACTTTCTAAAAAATAAATACATAGAAAATACCGGAGAAATACAGAGCAAACTTAATAAAGTATGCATTACTTTCTTTGATGCAGGGAGATTACAACTCATAAAATAAATCTATCACAACTCATTTACTTACCCTCTTGTTCATCTCCTCAGTGAATACGGGTGAAAAGGGTTCAAAAGAGAACTGGACAATGCTGAAGGGAAACAGAGGGACTTCCACTCTGGCCTGCTCAAGAACCTGCAGAGAACAGCAAAACCTGGATGAGGCAGGAACCTAATGGCTTCTAGAAGTGAGCCACAATAATATAAACAAGGTTGCCTTTTTTACCCATATTAAAAAGCAATACGGGGCTGACTTTAAGGTCTAGAAGAAAACTGGGGCGCCTGGGTGGCTTAGTCGGTTAAGCGTCCGACTTTCGCTTGGGTCATGATCTCGCGGTTCGTGGGTTCGGGCCCCGCGTCGGGCTCTGTGCTGACTGCCGGCTCAGAGCCTGGAGCCTGTTTCAGTCTGTGACGCCCTCTCTCTCTGACCCTCCCCTGCTCACGCTGTCTCTTTCTCCTAGAAATAAATAAAACATTAAAAAAAATTAAAAAAAAAAAAAGGTCTAGAAGAAAATGGTGACACCATACAGCTTTCTAGAAAACAGGAGAATGACTAACATCACATAGGACTCGTCTTCAGGATTACTAAGAAAAAGAAACTACTAAAACCTTAAAATTATCTCTAAGAAATAAGCTAAATTCTAACAGAGCTACCAACATTTCATACTGTTAAAAAGCCTGTCAGTAAAGACAGCAAGGAGAGGAGGCATAAAGACTCTGGAAAGAAATCAAGAGGCATGGAAGACTTAGATTAAGTACAAACAAAATCATCCCCAAAAGGAAAAAGTACAACTGAAAGCCAAAATAATGAAAACAGTTCCCGAATTTGATATTTTACAGCACTTGACTAAAGGAAGAAGCGTGGCAGCCTCAGAGAAGTGCTTTTGGAGAAGAGTAAGGTATATGAAGAAGAGGTAATACCTCCTTAGAGACACTGCAGTGAAAGGAAAGAAAGAAATAAGGGAAGAAATTAAGGATCCTGCAGAAAGATAGTAAGACAGATGCCAACCTCTCTCAAGAGCATTATTAACTCCTTATTCTTTTCAGCACAGTATCATCCTTATAATAAGCACAGGAAGCTTCAGGTCCTTACTCTCCCACAAACACCAAGTTAACAATATAGGCCAGAATACCTTTGTATATTCTGTTGAGAATAGAAACCAGTTGAGGAGCCAGCCACAGCATTTAGACAAACATAAAACTAAGAAGGGATTCTATGGAAAGGAGTCTGTGGATTTTGCATGCCCATTCATACTCCTCCCCCATCCAAACTGGCATAGTACAACTCAGAGGAAACCTTCCACACTGGGAGATTCAACATTTTGGCTTGCCTTGAAACTGCCTCAGGGACTAGTTTCTCTCTCACTTGACTCAAAGCACTGATGGCACTGGCAGCATTGTTTACAAATTCCTAAAAAGGACTGATGTCAGCAAGATCATAGAGTAGGACGCTTCAGGCCCTCATTCTTCCACCTAGACACCAAGTTAACAACAACAAAGATACCAGAATACTTTTGCAAGAACTCTAGAGACGAGTTGAGAAGCAACAGCACCAAGACCAACAACAACAACAAAAAAACCTCTAAGGGTTCCAGCAAAAGGGAAAGGAAAATATGCCGTTATATGTGCCCACCTATGTTCCTTCCCATCCTAGGAAGGATCCACTGGAGATCCTCCCACTGGATGGAAACAAAGGAATGGACTCTGTATCCAATATTATGGCTAGTCTAGGGTTGCTGAGAGACTAGTTCCTGTCTCACTTAGAGAACTAACAGGACTAGCAGCATTGTTTGGAAGCCAGTGAAAGCAAGATGCAATCACCATAGCACATTAGAGCCACAGTTTCATAGACAGATGCCACAGCAAGTAAGAGATTATGAGCACTGAGAAGAAACAGACAAGCTCCTTAGGGAATCTGAGATAACTGAAAGTACCCACACAAGCTCAAAGAAGATACATCCTCAAACTGGTTTGAGAGGTCCTGGAACCTCTAGCTAGGCTAATTACCAAGTCTTCTGTTCCATGATGCCAGGCCATATAATAGGAGAGGTAGTTGTTTTTTCCAAATGATTAGGTCTCAACAAAAAAGATCACAAAGCATACAAAAAATAGGGGCAAATGGCCCAAAGGAACAAAATAAAATTCTAGAAACCAAACCTAAAGAAACACAGAATGAACTAAAAGAGAACACAGACAATGAATGGAAATAAGCAAAATGATACATGAACAAAGTGAGAGTATCAATAAAGAGCAGCCATAAAAATGACCAAAATTCTGGAGCTGGAAAATACAGTAAATGAACTGAAAAATTCACTAAAGGAGTACAACATCAGACTTGCTTAGGCAGAAGAATTAATTAGCAAATGTAAAGACAGATCATTTGAAATCGCTGAATCAGAGTAAAAAAAAAAAAAAAAAGAATGAAACACACAGATTATAAAATGGGACAACATCCAGAAGACCAATATGCATACAATGGGAGTCCTGGAAGAAGAGAGAAAGGGACAGAGTTTATTTGAAGTAACATTGGCTGAAGACGTCCCAATTCTGAGAAAAGAAATGGACATGGAAATTCAAGAAGCTCAAGGAACTCCAATCGGGATAAATCCAGTAAGTCTAAAGAAACCCACACAAAGACACATTACAATCAAACTGTCAAAAGTAAAAATCAAAGAATTCTTGAGAACATCAAAAGAAAAGCAATTCCTTGCATAGGAGGGAACTTCCTTGAGATTATCAGTTAATTTTTCAGCAGAAATCTACTCGCAGGAAAGAAGAATGGTGCGATATATTCAAAGTGCTAAAGAAAAAAAAAAATCAAGAATACTGTAGCCAGCAGGACTCTGCTTCAAAAATGGAGGAATAAAAAGCTGACAGAATTCATAAAAACTAGATGTGATCTGCTAAAGGGAGTCCTTCATGATGGAAGAACATTACACAGCAACATTAAGCCACAGGAAAACAGTTTCCAGTAAAGGCAAACACATGGACAAATATAGTAACTTCTATTACGGTAATCCTGGTGTATAAATTCACTTTTAATTCTTATTCAAAATTTAAATGACAAAAACATGAAAAAATTACTATTCCTATGTTAATGAATATACAATCTATATAGATGTGATTGACTAATTATTAAATGCATTCACTTAATCACTTTCAAAATCTAATTTAATTTACTGGTAAGTTTTCCTCTTTTATATTTTTGTTTTAAATTTTTTAATTTGAATATAGCTGACAGACATTAATTTCAGGTGTACAACATAAGTGATTCAACATCTCTATACATCATGCTACACTCACTACAAGTGTAGCTACCATCTGTCACTGTATAATGCTAATACAATATCATTGGCTATATCCCTATATTGCATCTTTCACATAAAGGTGCAATTTATGACATCAATAACAAAATGGGGAGAGTGGAGCTTATAAAAGTAGAGGTTTTGTATGCAAATGAAATTAAGCTTTAAGATGTTTTATGTAATTATAATAACTATAAACAAAATATAGATAATACACAAAAGGAAATGATAAAGATATCAAAATATGTCACTACAAAAAAAAATCACAAAGGAAATACAAAGGAAGAAGTATTAGCAAGCTGAATTCAATAGCACATTAAAAGGATTATACATCATGACCAAGTAGGATTTATTCCTGGAAGGCAACAAAGGTTCAACATATGAAAACCATCCCATGGAATATACTATCTTAATGGAATGAAGGACAAAATGACAAGGTCACCTCAGCTGATGCAAAAAAAAAAAAAGCATTTGACAGGATTTAACACTATTTCATGACAAAAACACTCAAAAAACTAGGAATAGAAGGAAACTACCTAACAGAATAAAGGTCATATATGAAATGCCCACAGCTACTATCATATTCAAAGGTAAAGGACTGAAAGCCTTTTCTCTTAAGATGACAAACAATGATGCCTGCTCTTGCCACCTCTATTCAACTTAGTATTGGGAGTCCTAGCCAGAGTAATTGGGCAATAAAAAGAGTAAAAAGCATCCAAACTAGAAAGAAGTAAAATTATCTGTTCACCTATAACACGCAGAAAACCCTAAAGATTCCAGAGAAACAATGTTAGAATAAATGAATTCATCAAAGTTGAAGGATGCAAAATCAAGAAATAAAACACAATTGTGTTTCTACGTATTAGCAATGAACAACCAGAAAAGGAGACAAAGGGAAAAAATTTTTCATCTATAAGAGCATCAAAAAAAGAATAAAATTCTTAGGAGTAAAACTAACCAAGGAGTAGCATATACTTGTATGCTAAAAACTACAAAAACACCCCTGAAAGAAATTAAAGAACAATAGAAACCTTACCATGTTTACAGATTGGAACTTGATACTGTTAAGACATCAGTAGTACCCAAAGCAACCTACAGATTCTACACAACCCCTACGAAAATTCTAATGTCTTTTTTTTTTTTTTGCAGAAATAGAAAAAAAAAAATCACCCAAAAACAGTGTGGAACTGTCATAAATACAGACTATGTAGAACAATGGAACAGAATTCAGAAATAAAACCTTGAGTGTATGGTCAAATGATCTTTGACAAAAGTATATAGTCTCAACAAAATGGTACTAGTAAAACTGGATATCCACATGCAAAAGAGGGAAGTTGGAACCTTCTCTTACACCATATATAAAAATTAAAATGGATTAAACACCCAAAAGGTCCAGAACTATAAAACTCCTACAGGAAAACAGAGAGGAAAGTTTCATAATACTGGATTTGTCTAGGATTTCCTGGGTGTAACATCAAAAGCACAGGCCACAAAAGCAAAAGTAGACAAATGGGACTACTTAATTCATCAAAACACACAATCAGCAGAGTGAAAAGGCAACCTATGGAATGAGAAAACATTTGCGAATTGTGTATCTGATGGGGAATTAAACATATAGGATATTGATACACACACACACACACACACACACACACACACACACACACACCCCCATCCTAGGGGCACCAGGCTGGCTCAGTCAGTTAAGCATCCATCTTTGGCTCAGGTTACTATCTTTTTTTTTTTTTTAATATTTTTTATTTATTTCTAGGAGAGAGAGAGACAGTGTGAGCAGGGGAGGGTCAGAGAGAGAGGGAATCACAGACTGAAACAGGCTCCAGGCTCTGAGCTGGCCGTCAGCATAGAGCCGGACGCGGGGCTCGAACCCACGAACCGCAAGATCATGACCTAAGCGAAAGTCGGACGCTTAACCGACTAAGCCACTCAGGCGCCCCGGCTCAGGTTATTATCTTACAGCTTGTGAGTTTGAGCCCCACATCAGGTGCTGTGCTGACAGCTCACAGCCTGGAGCCTGTTTCAGATAGTCTCTGTCTCTCTGCCCCTCCCCTGCTCATGTTCTGCCTTCTCTCTCTCTCTCTCATGTATAAACATTAAAAAAAAACTACTAAAACTTTAACAAAAAAACCCAATTAAGAAATGGGATTTCAATAGACATTTCTTAGAAGATTACCTACAAATTACTAACAAACAAAAGATGTTCAACATCACTAATTATCAGATACAATGAGCTATCACTTCACACTCATTAGAATGGCTACTATTAAAAGAGAAAAGTAAAAGTGTTGGCAGAGCTGTAGAAAAGTTGGAACTCTTAGGAACTGTTGGTAGGAGCGTAAAATGCTGCAACAACTATGGTGAGTGAACACTATAGGAGTTTCTCAAAAAATTAAAATCTCTTTAAAAAATAACTATTTAGGGGTGCCTGGGTGGCTCAGTCTGTTAAGTATCCAACTTTAGCTCAGGTCATGATCTCATGATTTGTTGAGTTTGAGCCCTGCATTGGGCTCTGGGCTGACAGGCTAGAGCCTAGAACCTGCTTCAGATTCTGTGTCTCCCTCTCTCTCCCTTCTGCTTTACACATACAGCAGTAATAGGAAAAAATATAAAAGAAAACCAAAAAAATACAGTCAGGCTAAAAAACTAAGATAAACATTTCTATAAACAAAAAAAAACCCAGAAACACAAAGTAATGTACAATGCCAAAGGTCAAAGGTAGGCTCAGCAAGCAGACACTGGCAGCTGACAGTTCTGCTTCTGTGGGGTAACTGGGACTAAAAGTGCTCTATACAAGATGTGAGACAAAAACCAGACTTGATAATTGTAGCTAGGGTTATTAACGAAAAAAAGCTTGATGCTTCGCAGGAACTGCAAAGGGCTACATTTCCTTCTGCTTTGAACACAACATTCAAAGAGAAAGTAGGTCACTCACCTCTTTATTTGAAAGGCACTTAATAGTTTGACAGTTTCTGGAAGAAGAAAGTTCACTAGTTTCTGCTTCCCGGGTCAAGAAAAGGAGTTTCTGACCCATTAAGTCCAAGCATTCTACAACACTGTAAAGAAGTCAAAGAGATCAAGGTAAAAAACACCGTTTACCCTAAACTAAGAGTTATTTCTCTGTACTTGCACTGTCAAATAAGGGAGCCACTAGCAACCTGTGGCTATTTTAATCAAAATTAGTATTATATAAAATTACAATTCAGTTCCTCAAGTACATTAGTCACGTGTGCTAAACTGTGTGGACCTTACTGGACAGCACAGATATAAAACAATTCCATCACTGCAGAAATCATATTGGACAGTATTGCTCTATATTTAAGGGAAAGAAGGATAAACAAGAAAAATACTCAATGTTTAAGTTTTAGTCTAAGGATCTGATGCATTTATTATGTTGTGGTGACAAACTCCTTCTAAACTTGTTTCTCATTTTCCTCTAATCTGGGCAATACCTCAAGGCTATAAGTGATGTCCAAATCAAAATATCCTCAAGTCTATCATCTCCCCTAATGCTACTTAGTTCATTTCAATATCTTCTTTTTTGTAAGACAGTTATTTTAAGACCAGTCACTACATTTACAAAGTAAGAATAATAAATGTTACTTAGGGTGAAGGTGGTATTTTTCCCTCCGTGGTTTTTGTGATGGAAAAATGTTACTCATACTATTGGTAAACATTTTTCAATAGACTTAAAAAACAAAGAACAAAAAAAAACCCAACCAACCAACAAAAAAACTCTAGGTTTTGTATATAAGAAACCAAATACTCTTATTTGTTTCTATTCTTGTTTAGAACTGAAAAATATTACCTTGTGTTTGGCTGCTGAACTACTTCTGCTGTATTTCTTGGCTCTTGGCCTGCTGCTAGCAATTCTTGGTGACTAGCTAGTGCCTCCAGATTTAGTTCTGCAATCTTGAAGGAAATAAAGTAGTAAAAACCATCTAATTTCCTGCAAAGCATTTGAGGTTTAAAAAAAAAGCAAAAAAAAAAAAATCCAAGAAAAACCCATTCAAGTGGTGTTCTCTGCTTCTGCAGACTGTGGCTTTGCCATTGCCACAGACCCAGGCTGGCTTCAATAGTTACCAGATTGTTTCTGGCTGCTTAGCCAAGAATGGCAATCTGTTACCAGCTGCTGATGTTACATGGAAATGAAAAAGGGCCAAGTAGGGCTAAGTAAAAAGGGATGGCAATTTTGGCTCATCACTTGCCCCACGGAGTCAGTCATTTAAAACTTACTTCTTTATGAACATGCAACTTTTGTAAATGATAAAAGAATGGCTTTTACAACAATATCAAAAAAGACCTTTTATTGGCTTAATACAAAATCAGTTTATTATTGTTCCATAAAGATGGGAGACTACTTGGAAATTGTGATGTAGAGAGTGAGATACAAACTATTATATATCCAGTAAGATATTTTAGAATGTCTTTCTACCACCATGACACAAAATACTATTCTGGATGTTTATGACTCTAAATGGACTGCATTTATTTCATAGTGCAGAACATATCATGATGGAACATATCATGCAGTGGCACAATCTAACAGGTTAGAATGCATTGTAACAAGGCCTGTCAGAAACTGTGTCTTCTTCAATGTCTCCCTTATGTGCTATTCTAATCTAATACCTACTGAACTGCTACTTAAACAACAGTATGCTCCTCCCACCCCAAAGGAGCAAAAATCTATGTAAATTTTTACAATTATTACAATTATCAGCATACAATAATCAACACCACATAAAATGCTTAGTATATTCAAGGCACTATATTAACAGCTTTATATATAAGATATTTCATTTACCACCACCAATAAACTAGAGAAATGTGTTCCTTTTTACAGTTATTACAATTACCAGTATACAATGATCAACACCACATAAAGTGCTTAGTATATTTAAGGCACTATATTAACAGCTTTATATGTAAGACATTTCATTTACCACCACCAATAAACTAGAGAAATGTGTTCCTATTTTACAGATGTAGAAACTAAAGCTGTTCAGAGAATCTGACCCAGATCACATAGCTATACATAGCACTATCTTTTTGTTTTAAGATTTCATTTTATTGACTGATTTAAGTAGGCTTCATGCCCAGGGCAGATCCCAAAACAGGGCTTGAATTTATAACCCTGAGATCAAGCAAGACCTGAGCTGAGATCAATAGTCGGACACATAACAGACTGAACCACTGAGGTTCAGTGGTGCACATTAAGATTTTATTTTTATGTAATCTCTACACTCAACATGGGGCTCACACTCAGGACCCCAAGATCAAAGTTACATGCTCTAATGACTGAGCCAGCCAGGGGCCCCTATTCTATATTTAGAAATAGAGAAGTCCAACTTCAGAGACTACATACTTTACTACATTATGCTAGTAATACAGGCCTTAATTCTGAATGCTTAGCTTGAATTACACTTCTATTTTTGTAAAGAAAGGTAATAACAGGACATGGTAGTCCATGACTATCTGTTCTAGTACCTTAATTTTAAGAAAAGTAAACACATAGGTCAAGGATACTAACCTTCCTTGGGCCATATTTAAGGAAATACCGAGCCAATTCAAGGGTTGTTCTAGCATCTTCTGTGGCGTCGTGACCAAGCCTATCTGGACACTGTATATCCTTCCTGGAAAGTCAAGATAAAAGTGACATACCTGGGACAATTTTTTAAGGATAGGTTCTTTCAACTTCCTCAAATGTTCTGGTTACATGTAAAATTTTGGCAATCTGATAATCAGATTTCATCACAACAATCAAAATTCCTTTATTCCTAAGTGCTATGAGAGTACCAGGAGTGAGAGGTACCGATGATGTACAACAATGAGGAATGGCTACAGCAAGTATATCGTCTGGACATAAGGCTACCAGTAAAGTCTCTGACCACTCCCCAGCCAAACCCTTGTCTCATTTTTTAGATGTAACTATTTTTTAAAGTTAATTTCCAGAAATTTTTTATTTGCATGCAAGTGTCTATATGTATTTATAGGTCCATACATTGTTTCTGATTCATTTTTTTAAAAACCTTATAAAAGTACATATATTTGTGTCTATAGATATATCTAAATCTAATCTATATCATACTGTTATCTGGGGATATACAGATCTTGTTCTGCATCTCCATTTTATTCTCAGTAATATCTTAAGAGGTTTCCTTACTAGTACATGTTGATCCATCAAGTTTTCTTAACAATAACGAAGTATTCAATAATACAGATAACTCTAATTTATTTAACCAGTACTACAGAATATTTGCAGTTTTCTGGGCTATTTTAAACCATACCAAAATGAACATCTTTGTACAAATGTGCTTGTACATTTTTTTAAATGTTTTTATTTCTGAGAGAGAGAGAGGCAGACAACATGAGCAGGGGAGGGTCAGAGAGAGAGAGAGAGACAGACAGAATCCAAAGACAGGTTCAAGGCTCTGAGCTGTCAGCACAGAACCCGATGCAGGGCTCGAGCCCGTGAACCTGGAGATCATGACCTGAGCCGAAGTCAGACGCTTAACTGACTGAGCCACCAGGCACCCTGTGCTTGTACATTTAATATAGGAAGTTAAGGTTTTTAAACTCTGGTTAACTTTTCTGCCCCTCCCTGTCCAATTCTATCCATCAAACCTCAGCTGTGAATGTAAACCCCTTTTTATATTCCCACAATTTCATTTGTTAGTCATACTTCTCTAGAATTAGCATCCCAGGATTCATAAGAAATGAAAGGAATAATGTCTACAGACTAAGAAGGAGGGCAGAAATCCTCAATTTTGTCATTTGTGTTAAATAAGATATTATATGCTGACTTATATATGACTTACCAAGACAATATTATAATATGCAAACAACCTACCCCAAAATAGCTTTGGCTAAGAACTTTAGCTTAAATCTTCTGCCCTGCTCTCTGACATAAAGCAATGATGTATCAATAACATATGGATGAATCATCTGAGGAGGAAAGAGAATAGAATGAGTAGCATCCTATGCTAAAGTAAAAAACAACTGGGCTGGGGGACAGAAGAACCCAAGACTTTAGATTTAAGTGAAACAGGCATATAAACTGGAAAAATTAAGTTCTAAATCAGATACTCACTTTCAGTGCTCTGAGATCCAAATCTAATGAATGGCCCACTAACACAGCATCTGGAGGAAGCAGTGCTTTTAACTGTCTCTGTACATCTTTGAGTTTGGTTGTCACTGGGTTAAGAATCTTCTTTGTAATTCCTGAAAAGCTGTCAATGAAAAAAGAGAAATGGACAGGTGAGGATACTAATAAACTTTCCTCCTTGAAAAGTCATTTCGAAAAGAATATTTTTAAAAATTAATATATGCTAATTATGAAAAGGTTGAAAATACAGAAATAAGCAAAGAGGAAATTTAAAATGACCCATAATCCTACCATCCAGAGATCATTACTTTTTAAATTTTAGTAAATATCCTTTCATATTTTGATACATTCATGTGTATATTTCATTTTTATAAAAATACAATCATAATGCAGGTTACTTTATAATATGATTTTATCATTTACCATACATATATCATGAACAAGTTTTCACATCCATTAATCTATTTCAACACATTCTTTTAAATGGTCATAGAGTATTCCATTATATGGATTTCACATGTTTCAATCAATCCTCTACTTTCAGATGTTTATATTTCCATACTTTTGAAATATTGTGACAAATAAACATACATCTTTGCCACAAATGACTGATGATACTGTCTATCGTGCCTGCTAGTAGGACAATCTTTATCACTATCATGGCCTCTCTGTGCCTTAATAAGAATCAATCTATAGATGCAACTTCAATGGGCAAAAAGAGTAATGTCTTGCTAGCTTTTCTTTGCCTAATTCATGACAAAATGTACATTCTAAAATTGCAAAATAATGTTTAAAAGGACAGACTAAAATATTTAAGCTTCAAATTTCTTAGTTTTATTTTGGTTTTCGAGGTTAAGGCAGCTTAAGCTCTAAAATCCTTTGACTGATAAATGATGATTTGCAGGTTTTTCAGATAGGGTCTTATTAGAGAGCAAAGCTCTAGCTGTTTGGCAGTTGCTAGATCATGATTACAACTGGGAGACTCTAGACAAGGAAAATACTGTGCCTCCTAAAGGTCACAGGAAGACTAGACAGCAAGAAGGATTAAGAGCTGTATACAGACATTGTGCAATTTCAGTATAAAATTTATAGTTGTGGTACCCCAGCCTTGTCTTTCATAATATAAAAATAGATAGTCCCTAACTAAACAGAAGCTACAAACTATTCCTATTGTCACATTCCACACTAGTCTGCCAGTTCAAAGGAGAGCAGAAAGCAAGGTGAAAAATACCTGGTAAAGTAGTCCAGAATCTTGTTGTCAGGTTTAACGAGTTCATCCATTACACAGCAGCCTCCTTCAGCAACCAGTGAGATGCGTGTTAGCTCTCTCCCTTTGGATGTGAGGCACTGAAAGACCAGGCCATGTCAGATCGCTGAACTGTGGAAGCTCTTATTTCCTCTCATTATTTAGACTACATCAGCTGCTGTTGACTATAACCTACTGGGGGCCCAATAACAATGGCACAGCCTTTTGCTAACTAGAGAATCCAGTATGAATGAAATTAAAGCTGGGGAGACGAACCTGTCATCTAAGGTAATCGATACAGTATAACTGCTCTGAAAAGGATGTGCTCAAGGAAGTTGGATAGAAGTTATAACATCACCCATCATTTTACCATTTACCATTTTATCATCATTTACCATATCAGAGTGTTTTACATTCTGGTATTAGTTGAATACCACTAGTAGTTTAAAAAAATTTTTTTAATGTTTCTTTATTTTTGAGAGAGAGAGAGCGCAACCGGGAGGGGGCAGAGAGGGAGGGAGACAGAGAATCCAAAGTAGGCTCCAAGCTCTGAGCTTGTCAGCAGAGCCTGATACAGGGCTCAAACCTACTAAGCACAATATCATAACCTGAGCTCAAGTCAGACATTCAACTGAATGAGCTACCCAGGTGCCCTTGAATACCACTAGTAATTTTAATTAGCACACTCTATTATCATCTCATGCAATACTAAGCATTCTATACATACCACCTCATAATAACCCAATGAGGTACCAGTTATTATCCACACTTAACAGAGGGAGAAGCTGAGACTGAGTAAGTTTAGGGGTTTGTCCAAGGCGACAAAGCCACTAATAGGCAAGTCCAGGATATACACACCCATATGTAAGACTCCAAAATTTTAGCTCTTAGCCACTTTGTTATGAAAGACTGTTACCTGAGAGAGGATGCCCTATCTTTAGACAAAGTGAAAGACAAGGGGAGCTTGAAAAAGCTCCTACTTCTGTCTTAAATGTGTGACACTAAGCCAAAACAATGGTAGTTGGGGCAGTCTTTAGGGGAACAAAACAGCTGTTCAAAAGATACAAGGAGTAAACTTCTAGTAATGTACAGAGCTTTGGTTAAACATAACAACTAGTTAGAAAACTTAAGTGATATTTATTCTTCATCCTGGAGCAAATATCCAAGTTTTCTAAAATGTGAATAAAAATGCCTACTTTCAGTTATTTAAATTGAATACTGGAGGAGCGCCTGGGTGGCTCAGTTGGTTGAGCATCCGACTTCGGCTCAGGTCATGATCTCATGGTCCGTGGGTTTAAGCCCCGCATTAAGGACTATGCTGACAGCTTGGAGACTGGAGCCTGCTTCGGATTCTGTGTCTCCCTCTCTCTCTGCCCCTCCCCTGCTTGCGCTCAGTCTTACTCTGTCTCTCAAAAATAAATAAATTTAAAAATAATTTTTAAAAAAACTTTAAAAAATAAACTGAATACTGGAATGAAATGGACTAATTCACTGGTACAATTAGACTCAAGAAATCATCTTCTTCTAGACTCTAGTTTGTAACACTCCTATTGAAACATCAAAAGTAGTACTTACCATTTCACAGTCAAGTCCAAAGAGAGGACTGTTGTCTGTTATAGAACAATTACATTTGGTAAGTACAAAGTTTTCACAGTAGGGAAAACCTAGTAGGAAAAGAAATAAAATATTTGCCTTAAAAACTAGAGATGGTAAACATCATTCAAATTAACTCAGATTCATTCACCCAGGAAAACATATTTGCTTGACACCTTCTCTATGTTGGACACTTGAAATATAAAAAGTAAGAGACAAAGTCTGTCCTCAAGTTTTTCTCTATCCACTTATTTTCATATTCTGGGGAAATAATATAGGCTGCTGTTATAGGGGATATTAGGGCCTGGATTTCTTGGAAATTGCCAAGTAACAATTTTTCCTTATGAGAACAGAGATTTTAACTAAAATTTGGCTAAATCCAAAGTCACTAGACATTTTCACATTAGGCACTGAGGGTGGGTGAACAAAGTATGCAGTAATTGCACATGGCAGCTTTCTTTCCTAAATAAAGAATAGGAATGAGATTCCACCATACTAGAGATTAAAAAAGAGTTTACAGTAAGCAAAGAGAGACATTCAGAAGTGTGCTGAGACTTCTCTGACACACCTGCATTTTCCTGAAATCATAGGCTGAACATTCTCTACAGAGGCCCAGAGCTATAGGCTTAAGGTACCCCCTCCATTGTGTACCCTAACCAGGTGTCAATAACCAGGCATGTTCAGCTCCGCGGCCCCAAAGTATCTGAACCAACAAAGATTCCTAACTTCAGACAGAGGCTAAAACAATAAAAATACCTAGATCTTGTATGACAAGAAACAGAGGAGACTGAGAGACTTTGACTAGTTTCTGTATCACGGTACCTTAAAATTTCCAACTACATACAATTGAAAGAATTAAATATGGTCTAGACAAGCCAAGAGAAGCATCCCCAAATCTGGAAGACTTTAAACTTGCTGCCCAGATATTATTTTATTAGTAGCAATAATAACAAAAAGTAACTTTTTAAAAGCATAATGTGGGGCGCCTGGGTGGCTCAGTCGGTTAGGCGTCTGACTTTGGCTCAGGTCACGACCTCACAGTTAGTGGGTTCGAGCCCCGCATCGAGCTCTGTGCTGACAGCTCAGAGCCTGTTTCGAATTCTGTGTCTCCCTCTCTCTGACACTCCCCTGCTCACGCTGTCTCTATCAAAAAAAAAAAAAAAAAAGCATAATGTGCCAGGCACCATGCTAAGCACTTTTTTTGTACATTAACTCACTTAATCTTCATGGCAATCCATGATATGTGAACTATTAGCCCCATTTTACAGATAGCATATGAAAAGAAGTTTAATATCATCAGCCATCAGGGAAATACAAATCAGAATCATGAGCTGCTTCACACGAATATAATGGGTATAATCAAAAAGAACCCAAGGGTATTATGCTAAGTGAAATAAGTTAGGCAGAGAAAGACAGATACCATATATTCTGACTCATATGTGGATCAGGAGAAACTTAACAGAGGACCATAGAGGAGGGGAAGGAGAAGAAAAATAGTTAAGGAGAGGGTGGGAGACAAACCCTAAGAGACTCTTAAGCACTAAGAACAAACTGGGGGTTGAAGGGAGGTAGAGGAGAGGGGAAATGGCTGATGGGCATGGAGGAGGACACTTGTTGGGAAACCAACTTGACAATAAACTATATTAAAAAAAAAAAAAGAATAACAACTGTTGGTAAGGATGTGCAGAAACTAAAATCTTTATTTTTTAATTACTTACATTTTTTTTTACATTTACTTGTTTTTGAGACACAGAGTGCAACTGGGGGAGGGGCAGAGAGAGAGAGACAGAATCCAAAGCAGGCTCCAAGCTCTGAGCTGTCAGTCCACAGCTCAACATGGGGCTCAAACTCACAGGCCACAAAATCATGACTTGAGCCATAGTTGGATACTTAACCTACTGAGCCCCCCCCCCCACCCCGGCACCGCAAAACTGGAACCTTTATACATTGCTGGACGGAATGTAAAAAAGTGTAGCTGCTTTAGAAAATAGCCTTAGAGTTCTTCAAAAGATTAAACAGAGTTACCATATGACTCAGCAATTCTACTCCTAGGTACATACTCTCCTAAAATAAAAACATATGTCTACACAAAAACTTGTACTTAAATGTTCATAGCAGCATTATTCATCAGAGCCAAAAGGTGGAAAGAATCCAATGTCCATCAACTAATGAATGGATAACATGTTGTATATCCATATACAGAATATCATTTGAATGAAAATAAATGAAGGTGGCAGACAGCAGCTACACTTAATGAGAACAGCATAATTATAGAGCTGCCAAATCACTATGTTGTACACCTTAATGTAACATTGTATGTCCACTATACTTCAATAAAAATAAAATTATTGCCTGTTAAATCTTTTAATTTTTTCTTTGAGAGAGCAAGCACACGCACATGCACACAAGTGGGTAGCAGCAGAGGGAAAGACAGAGAATCTCAAGCAGGCTCCACACTCAGCACAGAGCCAGACTCAGGGCTTGATTTCATGACTGTGAGATGCTGACCTGAGCCAAAATCAAGAGTCAGACACTTAACTGACCTAGCCACCCAAGCACCCTTACTTCTTAAATCTTAAAAAAATGAAAGTATAAGTAAAATAAGGAGGATAAACTGTGAGATATGGATGGTACCATGCATATTATTTTAAAACTTAATAATATATATAAATATATGTCTGTGTGTGAGTATATATATAATTTTAATATTTATTTAAGTAATCTTTACACTCAAAGGGTTGAAATCACAACCTTGTGATCAGAAGTCTTATGCTCAGGGCACCTGGGTGGCTCAGTCAGTTAAGCATTCAACTCTTGATTTCAGCTCAGGTCATGATCTCACATTTCATGCGATTGAGGCCTGCATCAGGCTCTGTGCTGACAGTGTGGAGCCTGCTTGGAATTCTCTCTCTCCCTCTCTCTGCCCCTTCCCTGCTTGTGCATGCATGCACCTGTTCTATCTCAATATAAATAAATACACGTTAAAGAAAAAAAGAGTCTCATAGTCTTCCAACTGAGCCAGCCAGGCACCCAAAAACTATATTTAATCTTACAAAAATTAAATTTAAAAATAAAAATAAATTTAAAAAAAGAAGAAATGAAGTACTGATACAAGCTACAAAATAGATGAACCTGAAACTTTAAGTGAAAGAAGCCAGTTACAAAAGACCACATATTGTTCAATTCCATTTACAGGAGACATCCACAATAGGCAAATGTATGGACAGAGTGACTGCTAAGGAGCTTAGTGTTGTGTGGAAAATAATAGTGCAGGGTTTCTTTTGGGGTGATAAAAGTATCCTAAAATTGACTGTGGTGATGGTTGTAAAACTCTGCAAATATACTAAAAACTATTGAATTGTATGTTACATGGTAGTTTAGTTCTATATCTCAATAGAGCTGTTCTTTTTTTTAAAGGAAGTTTAACATCACTGCTATGATTAAGAGGTAAAAAAGAAAATAAAATGAAATTAGAGCATTTTTCATAAACTTTGTTACATAACTGACCAAGGCTCTGAGCTCAGACCTTCACTGAAGATAATGAAGATGGGGTGTGGTGAAGTCAGAGGAGGACTAGAAGTAACAAAGAAGTGTTAAAAACATATTTACTTCTTTTTAATATACCAAGAAGGAATAAAAGAAAACTGAAAAAGGAGTATCTTTCTCAGAGTATTTCAATGATATTTAAGGTCAAGTTGATGTACTATACATCCTACACTCTATAAAATGTTTCCTTATTAATAGAAGATGGACTAAGTCATTTGGAAAGCAGCCCAAAAAAATGGAACTTTCTTTTTTTTTTATGTTTTATTTATTTCTGAGAGAGAGAGAGAGAGAGAGAGAGAGGGAGAGAGAGACATTGTAAACAGGGGAGGGTCAGAGAGAGAGGGAGATACAGGCTCCAGGTTCTGAGCTAGGTGTCAGCAGAGCCTGACACAGGGCTCAAACCCACGAACTGTGAGATCATGATGTGAGCCTAAGTCGGACACTTAACAGACTGAGCCACCCAGGTGCCCCTGGAAATTTCAACAATAGTGTTTTTAAATAAACTACTAAATATTTTTACATTGTTACAACATCAGATTAAGTCTAAACCAACCTTGTAATGGAAAGTGAAATGTTTTCATTTCCTCCTTTGTGAGAAGGCATCTGGTTAAGCCCACTTTCTTAGAGCCATACTTTTGAATAATAGGGTCATTCTGCAGGCTGATGCTGACTTTCGAACTGGTAGAAAGTAAAGACCCTGAAAAAAAAAAAAAGGACAATTATACACTGTCAGAATTTGTGTTTAAGAGACCTCAGAGAACGTATTTTTTTTTTTAACAAATAGTTTGTCAAATTAGTTTCCACATAACACCCAGTGCTCATCCCCACGAGTGCCCTCCTCCATACCCAACCCCCCCCCCCACATCCATCAGTCCTCAGTTTTTGTCAGCATTCAAGAGTCTCTCATGGTTTGCCTCTCTCCCTTTCCCCCACCATTTCCCCCTTTCTTGTCCCCCTTGTTCCTCAGTTAAGTTCCTCCTAATCCTCCTATACGTGCAAACATGATATTTGTCCTTCTCAGAGAACATATTTCTTAACCTTGTGTACAATAAGCACAGTGAAAATCAAAAGATGTATTAAGACCCAACTTCAACTCAAAGGAGCTTGTACTATAGGAAAACAAAGAGAATGTAAGTCTCAAATGAGTTATAATAATAAAAGCTATAGAAAGGAAAGAAAGAATACACTGGATGGGGTGGTCAGAGATGGTTCAAGAGAGGAAAAGATTAGCCTAGTCTTGAAGAAAAAGCAGAATTCAGATAGTTGGTGTATTACACCTGTCTGTTATAGTGCCTGCCACTCCTAACAGCCCATTCTACCTAAAACCACTCCACTCTTAGCCACTTACTCAAGCATCAGCCTATTCCTTAAGCAGGACTAGTTACTGACTGCATTGAGTAGGAACCTGGCTGAAAAATGACCCTTCTACAAGCAGACCAGTAACTTGATATTCCTTATCAAGACCTGCTCAAAAGGGATAATGGTAATTAGCTAAGCTGATCAGATCGCTTGCTTAAAGAATCAAACCAGTAAATACAGAAAACTGACCAGTTATGAGTAAACAGAAAGCAGAGAACATGCCGTGAAAGAGCACTTAGATTCCTGATGGCTTTCTAGGTTACATGTATCCTTTAAATACTATCACAAAAAGAAAAGATGGCATTCCAGGTAAGACAGAAATGTATGAAGCAAACTTGGTACGGTAGTGATTAGCCCAAATGAGGATTTAAAAAAAAAAGTCTGTGTAGGACAGCAGTGTAGGAAACAAGGTTGAGAGGAATATAAAAATCAATTGTAGACCACTGCAAAAGCCTGGCACAGGAGTTGGGACTTCAGTCCATAATTCAATACATAATGGAAAGCAAAAGAAAGTTCCTAAATGGGAAATGGCATAACCAAATACTATTTAAGATTAACCTCAAAGATATGTGGAAAATGGAGAAGAGAAATGAGAAAAGGCTCTGCAGAAATTCTGGACCTCCCCCCTCCAAATCCAACTGCCAAAAATAAAAAAGATTAGAGTCTAGATCAATTTGGTAGAAAGGATGGGGGAAAAGGGATATATGAAACATTACACAAGAAAAACTAATAGAACACAGTGACAGAATAATTCAAGTCAGTCAACAAAATATTTATTAAGTACTTATATGCCTGGCATTGTTCTAGCCACTAGAGATACCTCTTCAATGATCAAAGTCAACAAATTTCTCCATGAAACTGAAATTCTAATTGGGAAGATGGACAACAAAGAAACAAATACATACTATGTCAGGTAAGGAAAAAGACTAGAGAGAAAAGTAAAAGATGGAAAAGAGAAGAGGGAGTACTGGGGCAGAAAAAGGGTTACTATGATATATACTTTATAATCAGGGAAGGTCTCCCTGATAAAGTGACATGTGGGTAGAGATTGATAAGAGCAAAGGGAATGAGCCATGCAGACTGAGTATAGGGACCCAAAGTAATTCTAAAATTCAGGGCTGCTGTCTTAGAGAAAAAAGGTACCAACAAAAAAGGCAATTTGAAGATGGGATCCTGTTATTTAAGGATGAGAAAAATGCTTTTAGTTATTTCATGATTGAGAGGTCTGGGAAATATCCAAGTAGCAACATCCAGCAGGTGGTTGACAATGCAAGCCTAGAAGCTAGGACATCAGACCTAGAAAAAAGATACAGGAGTTATCAAAAGAAGAGTGATAGGTCAATTGAGAAGATAAATATTTTGAATGAAACACTGAATTAAAGAATGATCACAGTGCTACAGACTATGCTTTGGGACTCTGATATTTAGAATGGGAAGCAAGTGAAATCCTTAAAAGGACAGAGAACTAGTCATGACCCTCTGACTCCTTACAGCCTACAAAATAAAATCCAAAGTCCTTAGCATAACATTTACAACCTGTACGACATAGCCTTAACCTAACTCTCAGTCTTGTCTCTCACTACTACTTCCTCTTATTCCAACTCATCCTCCTCCAACAATTTTATTCTTATCCCAACAATTATATTCTCCAGCTACCTCAAATCTTTTCCCTGATTATATCTTTTGCAACACTATGTCTTTACATGACCTTTGAATCTAATAATGACTACTCTGATTAGTTTAATTTTTTTAAAAAGATTTCTCGTATTTTAAAAAAATTATTTTGAGACAGAGAGAGAGAGAGAAGTGCGAACATGAGCAGGGGAGGGGCAAAGAGCAAGGGAGAGATTCCAAACAGGCTCCGTACTATTGGTACAGAGCCCAACAAGGGGCTCAATCTCACAAAACCATGAGATCATGACCTGAGCTGAAACCAAAAGTTGGATGCTTAATTGAATGAGCCACCCAGGAGCTCCACTCAAAGAAGTTCGAAATACAGTGGAAATCAAATCAAACCCAGCTGCAGGTCAGATACAAGTATCTATTAGAAAGAGAGGGGAACAATGGAAAGGATGGAAGCAGAGGTCTTTGAGACAGAGGATAATAGGAAACATAGTCCTAGAGGAGATAGGAAGGAGCCACTGCCTACTACTCACCACTTTTTCAAATCTGCTCAGTTTAACTATTCAATTATTGCTTAACATACACAAGAAAAAGTATCACTGAATAGTATTTACATAGGTCCAATGAATTCTAGCAAGTTCTATTCTAGTCCATCATTTACCTCCTTCTCCCCACAAAAACAGAAGTTTAACTATAACTTACTCATGGACACAACCCATAGTTTAAAAACACTGCCATCATGGGTATTTCTCTTTCAGCTGGTTAGCATCTAAACCTCCTGCCTATTTCCCACTCTGAGTAGTATTATGGGTGTGCCTGACATTAGTCAAAGGCATGATCTTCCTTCTCATCTGTATACTCATAGGTACAAAGACCCACTGACAGTTTAAAAATTATTCACAGTCATCTGTAGGAGTCCAATTTATGGATATTCAAGGATAGGCTTCACTTATTTCACCTAACCAGATGGTTTCTGAGGCATGAATGCTACCTATGGTTCCTGCTGTCTAATCTCCCTAGGTACTGATCCATGTTCTCCATTAAAAAAAAATTGTTTTTCTGTTTAAGATCTTTGTTTGCAAGAATAAACTTGACTGATAAACTTACTTATAAGCATAGTCATAATATCTTTTTTTTTTAATATTTTTAAATTTTTCTTAAGTTTATTTGACAGAGAGAGAGTAAAGGCAGGGGAGGGGTGAAGAGAGGAGAGAGAGAGGCTCCCAAGCAGACTCTGCACCACCAGCACAGAGGCCAAACATGGGGCTCAAACTGATGAACTGTGTTATCAGGTCACTGAGCAAAAACCAAAAGTCAGATGCTTAACCAAATGAGCCACCAAGATGCCCCTCCATAATATCTTTTAGAATGAGCAAATCATCAAACCAGAGTCACAGGCATACCTTCCACCATCTTGGATAGATCCCCAATTGTTTGTTTCTTTTGCAGTCCAATGATATCATTTAGAAAATTAGATGATGGAGGAGGCAAGCGGAATTTCTGAAAATACATTAGTAAGTTTTTATAAAAAATGCTAAAGCAGTGAAGATATTGTCAAAGACTTTCACTTTACTTAATTCTGTGTCTAGCAATGTACTTATTTATTTAGGCATGCACTTTATTTTAATGTTTGTTTCGAGAGAGAATGTGCACTGCACAAGTGGGGGAGTGGAAGGGGCAGAGACAGAAGGAGAGTAAGGATCACAGACAGGTTCCATGTGGTCAGCACTGACCCCAAAGCAGGGTTCCATCTCACAATCATGACCTGAGCTGAAATCAAGAGTTGGACACTCAAACCACTAAGCAACCCAGGCGCCACCAGATGTGCACTTTTATTGTCAGCTCAGTGCTATGAAAGGTCTAGACCTTAACTATTTGTACTGCAAAATGAGGAGTTTCTTAATGTGTAAAAGTGACTAGGTAATTAAAAAGTGACAAAGGAAGTGAAGCCATATTTATCCCACTCCAGCAATTTTCTTTGCTTCTCTTATTACAGACGAAAGTCCCTTATATTTTTCAAAGTACTTCTACATCTATTACTTTAATGGACAGCTTGCCAGGTAGGATAGATGACACAGCAAAACTAAGAGTTTGAGGGCTCCAGCCTTAGGCTCACTTGGGCTGAAATTCCAGCTCCATCACTTACTAGCTATCTAGGACCTGAGCATGTTACTCACAGTGTCCTTATAGAAGAGACCTTTATCTCTCACAGAACTACTCTGAGAATTAAAGACGATGCATGTAGAATGATTGATGTAAGTCCTAACACATATGTAGTGTTCAATAAATGAAAATAAAAAAGAAAATGGAGGCTCAAGGATTTAAATTAGGACTCACCAACTCCAATCCATCAGGGGTAAATGGATGAAACAGTCCAATAAAGAATGAAGATGGCTATGGGAAAATGGAGAGCACCTGCCTCTTCTAAAGATGACAGCTGCTATTCAGCTCTACATACTGTTCTAAGGATGTTCAATCTTGTGATATTCTCAAGAGGCCAAAAAACATAGACTTTACATAAAATGTTTAATTTCTGAAAACATCATAACCCAAATAAAATAGGATAATATCAACCTGGGGACTACATATATACTGTAATCTGGTAATAAATGTCTTGCCTACATCATCAAAGAAATCAGAGACAAATCTTATCTCAACATGAGATCTCAATCTTTTTTTACTTTCTACAACCTCTACTGCTTCTTTTATCAGGTTGCCAAAAAGCATAGTTTGAGATATGTGCACTAATCTCTAGATAAGAGGACTTAATTCAGGCCTTAATAGAAAGTTTTCTTAACTTACATGTGTGAATGCCTTTCGGAGAAATCCAAACTCCATATAGAACCTATAAAAGTGTAGCTGGCTCATTCCCTGCAGTACAAAAATCACCACGTTGTTCAGCTGGTTTTGGTGAAAAAGCTGGCACCAACTGTTGAAAAATCAAACCAAAACAGCTAAAAGTGATACTATCATGTCAGTTCAGACATACAAATGGAAAGTGTGGAAAAAAGAGCAGTTAGCCACAGTTAATGGAACTTATCACTCACTGCCTGCCTGGTAAAGAACAGCTTTTGATGCACAGAATTCAAATAAAGATCTCGTGAGATAATTATTTATTGCGTTCAAATCAAATATGATACCAAGGGAAACACAATGCATTCAAATCCAAAATCCTATCAAGATTTACTTTAAACTGGAAATAAGGTCATTTTACAAAGGCATAAGATCCCAAGCTGCTCTGCAGTTCTTCCTAAGCAAGTAATCATATTACTGACTTCAAAAAAGCCAGTTTTAGATAAACTGATAGACTAATGGCAATATGTGTTAATGTAGAGGATGGCTTTTGAGTATCTAGCCAATCTCTCTCAGATAGATGTCTGAAAAACATGTTTTGAAAATTTTTTAATTGGTATATATAAAAAGCAATTTTCATTAGACATTTAACAATGGCAGTGAAAACATCAGAAAAAAGTCTCGTTCACCCTTCATGTAAAAGGAACAAAAAAGACTCACTGGGATTCTTAACATTTAATCATATTATTTCAATTGGGTCTCCACTGGAGGTTATAAACCAAAATACCTATAGTGGTGTTGGGGAAGGTCATTGAAAAGACATGACTGCAGCTGACCTGTGAGCTGCTCCAAGGACATAGCCCTGAGAGTGATGTGGTGTTGAAAACACCTGCATGGTATATGGGACTGAATCCAGTTAAGGCCTATATGTAAACTTTTAAGATTTGGCAGGCAGGTGTAAGGAGCCATTTGTTTTTGCTCCAACCCAAGACAAGCTTTGTTTATGCAAGTTCCCTTTGCTTATTATTAAAACTGCCACTTACCAACCTGAAATGGCATGCCTGATTCTTAGTCTCTCCCTGCCCTCCAAGTAAGAGGAACTGGTTTTAGTTTTCACCCAGAAGTTCCCGAGAAGGTTGCAAACCAACCAGCAGCCAGACAGATAATGTAAGAAAGAGAAGCAGGTCAGGTAGGATACTAAAGAGTACATGCCCCTATTCAGCTATGACAAACTGTCGCCATGTGGGAATACAGGGACAGCTGCCAGATCTGGATAAATAAAGTATCTGGATTTTAATAAAGGAATTCCCCAGTTAAATATTGGCAACCAGTCTAAAAAAATTTTAGAACATTCTGTATGGCAAATAAACAATGTCAATTAAGAATATTTGGCCCTGTACACACTAGTTTGAAACCTCAGGTCTACACCCACCATTTAAGTTCATCTCATACCTGGGTTTAGAAACACTGGAGTTGCCCAGAACTGCATACTTCAGCAATTCACATAACTGTTCATGGGTTACTTCACAGTTTTCAACAAATAAAATGGTAGATAAGCGGGCTTTCTAAAAAGATAAATCAGGGCATAACAAATTATGACTATTGGGAATAGCAATAAAGCAAAGCAAATTATTAAAACATTCTAGTTTCTGATTATTTTAACATATATGCAAATGAGGGGTCTAACTGAAAATGAAGGTCTAAAACAACCACCTGTGATATGACATTATTAATATAGTGTTTAAGAAACATGGATATAGAACCTTAATTATAGATACTTGGTTACATACTAGAGATAGTAGGATGACTAAAACATGATTCATGCTTTCAAGTTCATTCTACTGAAGGAAAAGAAATGCAGAAATAGGTTAATTCCAGTGCAGTGTGGGTAAGTGCTATTATAAAGTATAGGAGTAAAGAGGCTAACTGCCTTGGGGGTTAGAGAGTTTGGGGGATAGCTTCATGGAGATGAAAACACTGGGTCTAAGTCTTGAAAATAATTTGTCAGCCAGATAGGAGGGAACACTGTGTCTAAACATGTAGTTTTGCTTGGCTGGAGCCAAGATGGTATGTTGAGAGCAGTGGATATTTGATAGTATACAGAAGAGGGAGCCAGATCATAGAATTCAATGTGATCTAAGGTAAAAACTATGACATTATTCTGGGGAAACAGGGAGTTCACTGAAGCTTCTCCATCCTAAAATAGCTTTGCACTTATATTTGGTTATTAAAGAAATTCATGCTTGTGAAAAGAGTCAGATAACTGAGAAAGGTAAGATAAAGACCAATAGATAAAAGAAAATAAAAGTCACCTAAACTTATAGAAGTCAGAGATAATTACCACTTTAATTTTGGTTTAGGAGGCAGCAGAGTAGACCAGTTAGGAGCTTAAGTCCTGGACTTCTCCTACTTGAATTCAAATGCAAAGCTCTACCATGTAAGACAAGTACCTTAACCTAAGACTCAGTTTCTTCATCTATGGAGTAATTATAATTTCACCTCATGAGATTTTGGGAAGACCAACGAGGTAGTGCAAGTGCAATGTAGTGAGACTGACATTATCATAAGTACTTAATAAACATTAGACATTATTATTATTGTATTGTTCCCATAAGCCTTTAATGTTGAGCACCTATTAATTAGCCATTTAACAGTTCTGGGCACTTCATATTTATTCAATCATTTAATTATTACAAGTCTTTTAAAGTGACTACTACTTTATCACCATTTTACATAAAGAAATGAAGGAATGGGTAAGTGGCAGAACAAAGAATGGAATACTGGCTCCAAAGCCCAAAATCTTCATCTCTATACTATACTGCCCCTAAAGGATTGTACTATACATTATTGGTAACCAACTCCCCCCAGACAAATAAAACAATAAAATTTTGTAAGTATCTTTCCATAGCAGTTAAATGTAACAAATACAAATTTTAACAGTCCATTCTCTAAATTTACTTCAACACTTAAAATATGAAAAAATTCACCACTGAGGACATGGTCTTTGTAAAAAATTGTAATATTATGAGCATTGTTTTAAACATCCCTGTACACTTGGATAAATTCTCCAGATAAGTTCCTGATCAAAATAAACACCTACAGTTGATCCTTGAACAGAGGTTTAAATTGTGTAGAGCCACTTACATGTGGATCACTTTTGGTAAGTATAGTATAGTACTGTAAATGTATACATATGAATGGTTTTTTTCTAATTTGAATGGTTGCACGGTGGTTATGTAGGACTTTTTATAGGAAGAACATACTAAAATACAGGGGTGGTGGTCATGAAGCATTGTTTGCAAATACTTTGAAATGTTTTTGGTACTCTTCCTACAACTTTTAACTTTGAGACTGTTCCAAAATAAAACAGTGATAAGTCTGTATCTCCTTACATTTCTCACACATTAACCCTTAAAAAAGTTGCTCTGCCAACCTGATAGGCAAAAATAATAAATGCTTCTTTGCTTTACACCATTTCAGCTTAGAAAGGACCACTCTACTTTTGGATAGTGGGGGAAACTTGTATGTAACTTACCTGTCTTTCCCCTACAACTATGTAGGAACCTTTCTTTATTCACCGATGCTTCGAGTATCTTCGGCTGTGCCCAGAATATGGCAGACAAGAGAAATCTTATGACTGAAGAGATGGGCTACATATATTTCGCTCTCAATAAATGGCAGGGATGATCATCAACCTTGCTATGCCACTATGGTATGTAAATGGCAAGAGAACAGGGAATTTTGGCTTTCTGCACTTGGATACCCCCCAAACCTAGAACCATTTCTGGCACACAGAAGAAATTGTTGAGTGAACATTCTTTTAGGGTCGCAGGCACCTTACCACTGGTTTAAACCTCCAGTATCAACCCTGACGCAGGTGGTATTCCACTATCATTCCCATTTTACGGAAAGGCTAGTGGGTAGGTGAGGCGGACTGGGGCCCAGAAGGCTCCTGGGGAGGCCTCAACCCTTGGACCGCCTCCTCCGGCTCCCCGTTGCTCACCTTGGCCTCGGGCTGACTCTCCTCAAGTTCCCAACGGGCTCTCATCGCCTCAGCCGCCCTGACCAGCATGTTCGGGCCTCGCCTCCTCTTCCTGCCCTTCTTGAGGTGCTTCCCGGCCCTCTCCCTCTGGGACTCCATGAGTCTGGGGGGAAAGATACGCGAGAGCTTAAGAAACGCCGCCTCCTGACAGGGAAACAGCTGGGGCTTCGACAGCCTACCGCCTCCCTCAGATCCTCTCAAATAAGTGTACGGAGACCTCCCACCCCTTCCCTTTAAAAGCAAGGCTGCCAACGATGCTCCCCGTTCCACTGCGGAGAAAACAGCACCGAAACCAACGGTTTTACCGTCCGCGCTGGAGGAAAGATTCTAAACGGTTTTCCAACGGTTCTCCAACGGTTGCCCAACTGCACAAACAACGCCTACGCCCGTTGTAAAAAAGGAAAGAGACTTCCCCGCCAAACCACTCCCGGCGCCCGCCGCTCCCCCGCACTCCGAAAACGCCAAAAGAGAAGCGGGACAGAGGAAAAAAAGGGGCAGCCGCCGCCGCCGCAGTAGCAGCCTTCTCAGCCGCGCCAGGGTTTTGAACCGCCCGGAAGTGGGATTCTGACGACTTCCGGGAGTTGGGCTGAGAGGAGAAGGGAGTGCGAGGAATGGCGACCAAGAAGTTGGCGCGGTACGCGAGGGATTTTGGGGCTGCGGGGGGGTGGGGGGGTGGTTCTGGTCCGGCGCTGGGGCCCACGGCAGGGCTGGGCAGTGGGCATTCGCGGTGTCAGGCTTCATTCTCTGCAGCCCCGGCGTCTCCATCTCTGGCCCGGACTGAAAGATCTCTGTCTGGACCTCCGTCTCGAGCGTCAGGCCGCTCTCAGCGCGAGGGTGGAAGGACCGGGTTCACGACTGTGTGGACTTGAACCAGTGTCTGCCCATTCTAGGTCTCGGGGAACTTGTTGAACATTACAGCGCCTAGTAGGCCGTTCCGAGGTCTCAGGCAGCCCTCACCGCACCTGTCAAGCGGTTCACCCCACCACTTCCTAGTGATGCGTTTAATTCATAATGTGACTTATTGTGGCCTAATCCCTGATTCCTAGTCACGATGTGCACATTTCCGATTTCTAGATGCACTGTAATGTATTAGAAAATAGCGAGGGCTTCAGAGTTGGGTGATTCTGGGTTCACACACCAAATCTGTTTTTTGGCAAATTACTGAGTGTTTTCTCATAAAGTAAAGGTAGCAAAAGTGAGTATCTCATACCATTGTTGAGGATTAAATGAGATCACCAGAGTTCAGTGTCTGCTATGTAGTAAACAATGAAATATTAGCAGTTATTCGCAACTGTTTGCACTTCCATCACACCTCCTTTTTCTTCACCCCCCCCTCATCACACCTCTTAAACTAAAAACTACAACAGAAGTGTCTACCTGGTTAAACTACCAACTGGTCAGAGTGGTTTGTCTTACTTAACATTTCAGTATCCCAGCCCTTTCTGTGGACTCAAGTATTACCTTACAGTCGTTTCCACGGATGTTCAGTTTCTTTATGCAGATATATTTTGAGCTCCTAGAAGATTGGATCGGCCCAATCTCCTCCTGTGCTTTGCACATAGCAAAAGCATGAAAAATGCAAAGGCAAAAAAATAAGCTTGTCAATGCATTTTTACCTCTGCAATCACTCAAGTTCCTCAGTATTTACTATAAAATACAGGGAGCAGAAAGAAGTACTCTAAGCTTGCAATATGAAGTTTGGGGCTCATGCTGGTAAAATGACTACTAAAATCAAAAGAAGGTGTCCCCATCAGTATAAGAACCAAGGTCTTTTGCTCTCAAAATTAGTTCAATTTCCTCTCACACTAATACGTTAATAATGAGTGTTATACCATTAGTTTGTTAGCATATTCAACCAGGAGTGTGAATGAGTTTGTTGAAAATACTGAGTTGTTTTACATTTTTAGGCAGCTTGGATTAATTAGAAGAAAGTCCGTTGCACCAACAAATGGAAATGTAGAAAGAAGCAAATCCAGTAAGTAATGTGCATCATTTCTTTACATGCTGTATCCTTGCACTCTAAATGCTGATAAAGCATAAGGACACCCTTTGTTTTTCAGAGCAGTTTTTGGACTACTTAATTGTCATTGATTTTGAATCAACATGTTGGAATGATGGGAAACGGCACCAGAGCCAAGAAATAAGTAAGTCTGGACTGCCAATTATCAAAGCCAGGCTTAGAAGAGTCACATTAAAGTTTATAGATATAGGGGTACCTGAATGGCTCTCTTAATTAAACGTTTGCCTCTTGACTTTGGCTCACATCATGATCTCACAGGTCATGGGTTGGAGCCCCACGTCAAACTCTGCACTCGCAGTATAGAGCTTATTTGGGATTCTCTCTTCTTCCTCCTCTCTGCCCCTCCCCTGCTCACCCACTCTGTCTTTCTCAAAATAAATAATAAATAAACTTTAAAACAAAATAGAGTTTATAGAATAAAACCAGTCAACAGTTTTTCTTTTCAAATTTTAATTTAAATTCCAGTTAGTTAACATAGAGTGAAATAGTGGTTTCAGGAATAGAATTCATCACTTAAAATACCAAGTGCTCATCCTAACAAGTGCTCTTCTAATACCCATCACCCATCTAGCCCATCCCCACCCACTTCCCTCCATCAACCCTCTGTTCTTTATCTTTAAGAGTCTTTTATGGTTTGCTTCCCTTTGTTTTTTCTTTTTTCTCCCCTCTCCCATATGTTTATCTGTTTTGTTTCTTAAATTCCATATATGAGTGAAATCATGGTATTTGTCTTTCTGACTGATTTATTTCACTTAGCGTAATACACTCTAACTCCATCCATGTTGTTGCAAATTGCAAGATTTCATTCTTTTTGATGGCTGAGTAATATTTCATTCCAGCAGTTAGTATAAAGAAAACAAGATGGTTTATGAATTGGTAGTTAACTATAAAACCTGACTTGACCAACGAAGAGAACAAAAACCTAATATCTAAATGTATCATCATATATAAAATTATTATAGAATTCCATACAAAATTTCAATTGGATAGAAAGGAGTACATTTCAGCTTCCATATGGCCTTCTTATTTAATTGTGGAAATACAAGAGTTTTAAGTATGTATACTTAAAACTTTAATATTCTGACTTATTCTTTGGCATAGTTTTATTATAACATCTCACTGCTTTGGTCATCTTAATATGCTTTCACTGAAACAATGATTGTATATGATGCTGTAAGCTATATACATACATACATAATGTATATAATATAAAATGCTATATAGTGACACAACGTGTTTAATTTAGAGCAATTACCTCATTAATATAACAATTATACATTCTAGTTTCAATTCGTGATTCTTTCATGTAGTTGAATTTCCAGCAGTATTGCTGAACACATCAACTGGAGAGATTGAATCTGAGTTCCATACTTATGTTCAGCCTCAGGAACATCCAATTCTTTCTGAATTTTGCATGGAACTGACAGGCATAAAACAGGTATGCCCTACTCTTTTCCCTATCTCTCTTCTCATCCTACCCCTCTCCCCCAGAAACAAGTAAGTATGATGCAAATATTAAAATTCATCAATCAATTAAGGGTTGCCTCGGTGGCTCAGTTGGTTAAGCATCCAACACTTGGTTTTGGCTCAGGTTATGACCTCACTTTCCGTGACATACAGCCCCGTGTCTGGCTCTGTGCTGACAGCATGGCGCCTGCTTGAGATTCTCTCTCTCCCTCTCTCTGCTTTCTCTCTCTCTCTCTTAAAATATATAAACTTAAAAATATATAAAATTCAGTAATCAATTTTAAAAAGAAAGTAAAAACTATATACCATATGGTATTAGATTTATGCACTGTTAGGAGAAATAATGTTCCCTCCAGAACTCTGTTGGAATCTTTAAAAATGAGAAAGAATAGTGTAAAAATGAATATAAAATTTATTTTATGGAAATTAAGTGATATCAAATTTCTGCCTGTCACAGTTTAATTATTATATTTCTATGTGATTTTAGATAGAGCAACCTAATTTTTATTATCTTGCAACATTCTAATCATTATATTCTCTCTCTTACATGTGTTTTAATATCTTTTTCACTAAATAAACTCTTGGCCAGTCAGAACCTCTTCTTTTTTTATATCTCCATATAGTGTGTAATTATGTGCTAATGATATGTTTAATAATTATGGAATTTGATTGTTGAATTCAAATTTTGTGACTTTACTCAGGCTCAAGTTGATGAAGGAGTCCCTCTGAGGATTTGCTTATCTCAGTTCTGTAAATGGATTCAGAAGATTCAGCAACAGAAGAAAATTATTTTTGCTACTGGAATTTCAGATCTGTCTCATTCTGAAGTAAAATTATGTGCATTTGTTACTTGGTCAGGTAAGAAATAAGTTATATCTATAAATCACAAATGAGTAGGGTTACCACTAGGTAATTCATCATCTGTAGTAAGAATTATACTTGTTAACCTCTTGGGCTTCAAAAAGAAATCTAAGTGCCTAACAGATGTTAATGAAGGAAAGTAAGTTTATTCATATTTTTCAAATTACCATTCTGGGATACCTTAAAATTTTAAGACTTTAAGAATCTTTCCAGATTTTTCCTCTCTGGTCTTCTGATGGCAAAGATGATTTAGTGAAAACTCTACCGCTATTTCTACAATTTTGAAAAAAAGAAGCTTCATTCAACTCACATCCTTTGCTTTTATTACTTTCACACTAGGAAAAAATGGGTTATTAAACTAGATCTTTTGTATGCCTGTGATGTAACATTGCCATTAACAGTCATTGCTAGCAATGCTGTGCCATTGATAGCATAGTATTGATAGTCATATTTGGATTTAGGTTTCTATAAGATGTCTAGTTTCCCAGTTACATTAGTACTTTCCTAGAATGCTAAAAACAGATAACCTTCTCCATGTAAGCCTTGTAACTTGACACCTTACTCTTCTTTCTGAAATATTTCGTGTGTTTTACTGGATGGTTAAATCATTTTGAAACTTAGTTACCAACTTAATTACTTAATAAATTATGTAAAGTGAATAATTATTAGATGTTAACAGCACAAAATCTTATTTCATTTTATATTATATAATGTTATAGCATATACATTATGACTTTATTTTATATAGTATATAGTATACTGTCATAGCATATACATTATAGCTTATATACTGTATATAGTACATATACTAAAGTATACAGTATGGTTTGGTGGTATACTGTACATTATATGTGTATTATGTTATTCCTAAATCTTACTATTTTATTTTATATCATCTTTCAACCTTTTATTTATAAATGATGATAGCACAAGTAAAAACTACTTGGCATCTTTGAATTTGTTCTATTTTAATATACTTAATGCAGACTGGGACTTGGGGGTTTGCCTGGAGTATGAGTGTAAAAGAAAACAGCTGTTAAAACCTGTGTTCTTAAATTGTTGGATTGATCTCAGAGTAACTTATAAGGTAAGGGTCAAAGAGGGGGGCATGTTCACTTTCCTTCTACTAACAAATGATGAAACTTCATCCCACACATAAGTATAGGTTACTATAAATAAAATATTTTTTCTTTTGAAACTTTTATTTTTTTGTATTTTTTAAATTAAAAAAATTTAAGTATATTTTAAATATTTTAAATATATTTTTTAAAAAATACATTATTTTTTAAATATATAAAACAGCACAACAAAATAAACACATTCCAAATCTAATAGAGCTTAAAATTATGAAAAGTAAGTGTTTAATATATAGCATTTCTAATAGTAACCTTTTTTTTGAATATGTCTTCTTTTATTTGATTAGATTTTCTATAGAAGAAAACCAAAAGGACTACATGGTGCCCTGCAGGAAGTGGGAATAGAATTCTTGGGACGAGAACATTCTGGTTAGTATAAATTGAAAATAATTTTATTATGTAAGTCATTTTATTTTTATAAAGTCTTTCATATGAATCACCATGTTTTTGGTGATGTCATTAATAAAGAATATTCTTCAGCCTAAAAGATTCTTCCTAATCTATACTATACTATTCAAATTATTTGACTTTCAAATTACTGGTAATATAAGATAAAGACTGCCATCTAGTGGTAGTTGCTAAAAAGAATGGAAATTAGCTAAATCAAATGGAGATTAAACAAATGCCCAAATAATATCGTGAATTAGTGAAAAAACTGAGCAAGATCATTAGATTACTCACAAAACGTGCTCCCTACAGAATGTTGCTTACATTTTTGTGAACTGTAACAGATTTTTATCTTCTCTGTAAATGTGGGCAATCTTGTCTTTTATTGGTAAGGTTGTCACAGCTTTTTGCTAATGTAATTTATTATGATTAGAATTAGTAAATGATCATAAAACAATTAGTATGTCCTAGTTTGAATTGTGATTTCTTATTTTTGCTATATTTCTTTACACTGGTACTATGAAATTCAGCGTTTGATACCTGTTTCCTCAGGGTTGGATGATTCTCGGAATACTGCCCTTCTTGCTTGGAAAATGATCAGGGATGGTTGCTTAATGAAAATTACAAGGTCCTTAAACAAGGTTAGTTGTGTTTTGCCTCTTTATTCTGTTATATCAAACTCCATAAGTAATCATAGGCTCATGGAAATACAGATAATCATTGTGCACAATCATTGATAAATCAGTGAATGATGACATTATTCTTTTATGTCAAAACATGTAGTGTATAGTAAGGAAATTGTGAATTTACAGTTTCTAAAACTATTCTGTGGAATCATAGGTTCCCACTAAGAAGAATCCCAACATTTTGGCCAGAAATTTGAATACGAATCAAGTAGAAGAAGCATCGGTCTGCAACAGTAGCATTTGGGGTCTGAGCACATATGATAGGGAGCCTAAAAATACAGTAAATTCTCATGAAAAAGTTCATTTGAGGTCAGCTGATGTGAATTCTCCTATAAAGGGACAAGATCAGTTCCAACTAAAGAGCAATATAAAAGTAGGTCTTCACAATGGCAAAAGCTATTTATCTGTTCTTAATACAAAGTCCTCTACTTCTCTGGAGCAGTTGCCATCTCCCAGCTTGAATACACCTATGCAGAAGCACATAAAAAATGAACACCTTGCATTTGGTACCAAACCTAAGTCTTCAGCAGTTAGTTCAGAATTGGTACTTGTTTCAACTACCATTTCATCTGTTAATCATGTTTCTGATAGGGAAATGAGTTCTGCTCTTGATTGTTTACCTATGTTGGCTGATTGGGAGGATGTAGCTTTACTGCCAGCCTCTCAGCCTGAGCAAAATATGGATTGTATGCTTCCCATTAGTGATTCAAACTTAGACACTTCATTTAATTCCATAGAAAGATTAATGGTTTTAAAGAAATGCACAGAAGAAACTCCTCAAAAATCTGAGACCTCTAAGACTATTTTATATAAGAGTCCACATACTACTGTTTATCATGTAAAAGATGCCAAAGATCAAGGTTCAGTTGCTTCTGAATTTAAATTACCAGCATGCAAATCAAGTAGCTTCAACAGTATTAATGCCAGTATGTCTCATCCTTCAGTTTTGGGGAAATACCCCCTCCTTTTATGTGGTACTAAACGAAATCCTTCCAGTCCCCCAGCTTTCCCACCAGCAAAAAAACAGTCCTTCACTATTCATGAAGAAAAACCTGCATTATCTGATGGCTCTCCAGTGAGTAGTTGTTCCCAGAAGGCCCTCCCCTCTATCTTAGCTTCTACAGTTAACCTACAAGAGCCTTGGAAGAGTGGGAAAATTACACCTCCTTTATGCAAGTGTGGCCGAAGATCTAAGAGACTTGTTGTTTGTAATAATGGACCAAACCATGGAAAAGTCTTCTTTTGTTGCCCTATTGGGAAATATCAAGAAAACAGAAAATGTTGTGGTTATTTCAAGTGGGAACAAACACTTCGAAAGGAGAGAGCCAACAGCAGTGTTCTTTCTCATTCTCCAGGGGGACTCACTTTTAGTTCTTCAGAAATAAGCCATCTTTGTGACAGAAAGGTAAATTTTTCTACTAAAAATTCTTTGAGACTCAGACCTTCAATGAGGAATTGATAAACTTTCCCTACATCTAAACTCTATTTTTAATACAACTTTTTGTGTGATAAAAAAGTGCATAGGGCTACAAGTTATAGAGACTTAGCATATCTGAGTTCTATAGACTGCACTGGGGCTATTAAACGCACACATACACACACACTGAAAATAGAGAAAAAAATCAATTTCGCCCACTTTGAATTTCCTTCATCAGTTATCTAACACTTGTATTCATCTATGAATCCTGATTGTTCCTTGAATTTCCAAACATCATGAGTATTCTGATAATCATCGTACACTTTTATTTTTGTCATATATTAACGTGCCAAATTTATCATACTTTTATGAAGAACCACAAATATTCTGTATACTCTATTAGAGTTACAGTTATTACAGTTCGACCTTGAAGTAAATTTAAACTTTTTAAATTAATTGAATAAAAGCATGACTAATAAAAATCCCTAGCTTATTTCCAGTTAGATACTTGTACTTTGAGAATTATGAAATCTTCATGATGTATTTTTTTCTTTTTCTAAAAACTTTTTTTTAAGTTTCTTTATTTTGAGAGAGAAAGAGAAAGAGTGTGTAGGGGTGGGTCCTGGGGGGAGAGGGAGAGAATCCCAAGCAGGCTCCATGCTCTCAGCACAAAGCCTGACAAGCAGGCTCGAACTTACGAACCATAATATCACGACCTGAGCCTGAAATCAAGAGTCAGACACTTAACTGACTGAGCCACCCACACACCCCTAAAAACTTTTACAAGTTGTTTAGTTTTATTTCAAAGCTTGAAGATTTGTTCTGATTTGTACATCAACATATCAGAAGAATTATTCAACTAGAGTTTGAAAACCAACACATCAAAAATTTGGTTCAGATACTATATGTTTAAAAATTTCTCAGCAGGGCACCTGAGTGGCTTAGTTGGTTAAGCGTCTGACTTTCGCTTAGGTCATGATCTCACGGGTCGTGGGTTCGAGCCCCGCGTCGGGCTCTGTGCTGACTGCCAGCTCAGAGCCTGGAGCCTATTTCAGAGTCTGTGTCTCCCTCTCTCTCTGACCCTCCCCTGCTCACGCTGTCTCTCTCTCTCTCTCCTAGAAATAAATTTAAAAAAAAAATTTTTTTTTAAACTTCTCAGCGATTGATGGTATTCTTTTTATATTACCAAAGTCATAAGAACACTGACACTAATGCAGAGGAATTTACCTAATATTTAATCTCAAAATTCAGCCTCTAATGTTATAATCACAAGATATTTTATTTAAAGATTTTATTTATTTTTTTTAAGTAATCCTACACTCAATGTGGGGCTCAAATTTACAACTCTGAGATCAAGAGTTGCATGCTCTACTGACTGAGCCAGCCAGGCACCCCAACCATAAGTCGTTTTACATCAACAATTTACAAGTATACTATTAAATTTTTAATCACCTCTCCATAATTATGTGTTTCTACAGTCTTTGTATTACAGATACTGTGATAAAGAATACAGTGGATTTAAATTGTTTTCCATTCTTTCTTCCTTAGTTCATTTCTTTTTATCTTCCCACTGACAGTCTTTGGCAGCTCTTGAATAAATTCTACCTGTTGGTAGTAAGGGAAGAAAATTAGCCAAGAAGTTTTCATCTTTTTGTTTTTTTAATGTTTTATTTATTTCTGAGAGAAAGAAAGAGAGGCAGCTTGAGCAGAGGAGGGTCAGAGAGAGAGGGAGACACAGAATCCAAAGCAGGCTCCAGGGTCCGAGCTGTCAGCACAGAGCCTGACACAGGGCTCGAACCCACGAACTGTGAGATCATGACCTGAGCCAAAGTCAGAAGCCTAACCGACTGAGCCACCCAGGCGCCCCAAGAACTTTTCATCTTTAGACAAATTGAATTATATAGCAGTTTTATTATCTCTAGATGAAAGAATTAGGGTATCCATCTAGGTGGGTTTTGGTAACAACCAAAACAGGAGAGGGGTATCGTTGAGTTTTTTTCTTGATATTTAGTATTTACTACAAGCCCAATTAGCCAGATGACCCAGCAAATTATGTCAAGAATTTAATTTTAATGCCAAAGATTCTGATTCTTACCCATGTCATTACTTCAGTTTGGAATATTTGGTATAGCATGTTTGAGACTATTCATTAAAATGGAAAAAGTAAACAGCTGAAAATTTTCAGAACACTAAGCAAATTGTCATCATAATTAGAATACCTACCTTTCTTGGATATTTGTAAGGTGCTGTAACTTTTTTTACATGTTCCTGAATCTCCTTTTTTAGTTGTTCTTGATCATGTGACTTGTAATCCCGGGTCAGAACAATAAAAGCCTTTACTACCTGAAAAAAAAAATTGAAACACCAGCAAGATGAGTTGTGTATTTTTTTAAAAAAATTTTAATGTTTTATTTATTTCTAGGAGAGAGACAGCGTGAGCAGGGGAGGGTCAGAGAGAGAGAGGGAGTCACAGACTCTGAAGCAGGCTCCAGGCTCTGAGCTGGCAGTCAGCACAGAGCCTGACGCGGGGCTCGAACCCACGACCCGTGAGATCATGACCTAAGCGAAAGTCAGACGCTTAACCGACTAAGCCACCCAGGCAACCTGAGTTGTGTATTTTTATATTTCAGTGTGCCTTGTTTACTTTCTCTAACTGGGAATCTAAGTGCCTGGGATTGGGGGCAGAAGGCTTCATAGAGTTTGATCCCAGCTCTGTGCTCTTAAGCCAGCCAGTTGAGTCCCACACCTCCTGTTCGGTATCTAATACAAGAATTTCTAGGACCCCTGCTTTGCCGATAATGTTAATGAACTTGAACCTTCTTATCTAACATCTGCTTTCTGACCTGTTTCTGTTTCTGACCTGTCTTTGTCCTTGACTTTTTGCCTCATCTTTTATCTCCTTCAAGAAAATTTCCTTTTTTGGGGCGCCTGGGTGGCTTAGTCGGTTAAGCGTCCAACTTTCGTTTGGGTCATGATCTCGCGGTTCGTGGGTTCGAGCCCCACGTCAGGCTCTGTGCTGACTGCCAGCTCAGGGCCTGGAGCCTATTCCAAAGTCTGTATCTCCCACTCTCTGCCCCTCCCCTGCTCACCTTGTCTCTCTCCTAGAAATAAATAAAAAAAATTAAAAAGAAAAGAAAATTTCTTTTTAGAAATTCAGCAACGTACTAAGCACACTCTCTTGGGTAACAACCTAGCCTGATCTAGTCTAATTTCTAGTTCCCCACCCTCAGTATGGCCCTTATAAAGAGTATTCACACTTAGTTTGCCATATCCATGTTGAAGGGAACAGTTCATTGAGACTGCACACTCTTTATTCCAGAGACGCTTGTGTTGATGCAAGGCTGTGAAGATTCCAACAGCCATTTTGCTATTACTCTGACTAATTACCTGGCGCTGAGGAACAAGAGTAGACGTGATGGTGGTGGCCATTGCTCCCTAATTGACAGAAGACAGAATTGACTATCACATAATGCTCACAAATCTTATTTTTCGAAATTCACTCTTATTTGAAGTGTTCTGGAAAATCCTGCCCATGTTTTTAGATCATGTATATATGCATTTATATAATTTTGTCCTATCCATTTTTTGATATTTCATAAAATGTGTTTATACCTGCTCTTCTGCTTTATCAACATTTTTATGAATTAAATTTATCCTTGCTATAAGTGAATCATTCAGAGGCACACTGAGAACTAATGTTTGTAATTATTAGTTTGCATATTGATGACTTCTAAACCTTGGATAAGGCCTACTTTATAAAAGTCTTTATAAGTCATTACATAAGATGGTAAATTAATAAGAAATACCCTAACATGGTTAAGAGCATGAACTCTAAAATCAGACAGCCTGGGTTCAAATCACACTTGGTTGTGTGATCTTGGGGAAGTTAGAATACATTTCTATGCCTCAGTTTCTTTCCCCCAAAAAAGAGGTTGTGAGGATTAAATAAGTTAACATATACAGGCCCTTTGTAGGGCTTCTAATACCTAGAACATGCTGTCATCAGATATATTATTAGTTATAGTAGTATTAGAAGTACAAGTTTTTTGTTTTTGGGTTTGTTTGTGGTTTTTTTTTGGTTTGTTTTTGTTTTGTTTTAGAGTGAGGGAGAGCACAACCAGGGAAGGGGCAGTGGGAGAGAGAGAGAGAGGGAATCTCAACCAGATATCATGCTTAGCATGGAGCTCAATGTGGGGATCAGTCCCAGGACCCTGAGATCATGACCTGAGCCAAAATCAAGAGTCAGATGTCTAAGTGACTGTGCCATCCAGATGCACATCCAATTTTTTTTAACTAAAATCCTTTAAGTGGGCTTCAGAATTTCTCTGAAATTCTATGCAAAATTTTGTATTTTATGAGAAGAGCCACATGCCACATGTAGCTGTTTAAATTAAAATGAAATAAATTTTTTCTCAATCACACTAGCCATATCTCAAGTGCTTTATAGCCATGTGTGGTTATTGTATTGGATGGTGCAGATAGAGAGTATTTCTATCATTGCATAGGTCTAATAGTGCCCAATGGCCTTCAAATTCCAAAGATCTATGTGATCCTACTGGTGGAGTTCAGAGTGAAGGAATAAATTTCAATAATCATCAGATCATCTATCTGGAATATTGGAGGCCCTGCCTAGCAAAGGGGACCTGAAGAGTGGCATGGAAACTTTAAACCCAAACTATCATTTGATCAGCCCCAAAAGAATGAGCTTTCAGGGGTGCCTGGCTGGTTCAGTCAGTAGAACATGTGTCTCTTGATTTCAGGGTTGTGAGTTCAAGCCCATCATTGGGCACGTACTTAAAAAAAAAAAAAAAAAAAAGACCTTTCAAGACTCCTGTCTTATTCACAGCTTATTTCCTGAATTCTCTGCTTGCTACCTACCCAGCCTACTTCTAGTTGCTGCCTCGGTTCCTATCTCTGACACTGCTCCCACCCCTGATATCTGATGCCAGCCTATCCTCCTCAGCTACATTAGGGACCATGTTGTTTCCAGACCTGGGGAATAACTTGATCCTATCTAGCTGACCTCTGGCATGACCTCTGCTGTGAGCCTAGGTTGTTGGCGTTCATACCATCCCTGCATGGAAAGAATTCAAATTTCTTAGATATATTTTCAGTCTTATCCTTAGCAATTCTTTCCTGACTAGCATATTTACTAATGACTATCTCACTTGCATAGTTAGTGAATGAATCATTTGGATAATCGTGTTTCCATAAACTGTTGAAAAGTATGTGTTATATTGCCAACAAATTATAAAGTGAAGATGAATCAGTTTTTTTTTTTTTTTACCTCTCCCCTGATGCGATCTGGGCTGCTGACAACAGCTGCCTCTGCAACTGCAGGATGCTCAATCAGGGCACTTTCTACCTCAAATGGTCCAATTCTGTAACTGGGAAATAAACATATGACAGGACTTAATAAAGGTGAGCAGCAGGTTCACTCCAGAACACTGATGATCAATTAACTTACACATATGTACAGATGAAAAAGAAAATTACCCAGAGGATAATATGATATCATCTGATCTTGCAACAAACCAGAAATATCCATCTTCATCCATATAGCCCCTGTCCCCAGTGATATAGAAATTGCCTCGTAGGGTTGAAGCTGTTTTTGTAGGATTATCCTGTGAAACAAGTAGCATTTTATTAATATTACTGTGAATGTGAATCTTCTGTTCAGTTGGATTTTTAAGTGTGGAAGGAGAAAAAAGTTTGGTTTCTTTGAGAAGCCTTGGAATGAAGAGGAGCCAGTGTATGAAATAAGGATGCAATTCCAGCATTGATCTAGCCCAATCTAAGAGAGGTAAACTACAGTTACAAAGACTAGGTATGCTGCCATCCTGAGAATTTTCTTCGATGATCACTAAACACTGCAGGAGTTCAGAGCTCCAAGACATGGGCTAATTAAGTCTTTTGCTAAGTGGCTAATATCTAACAGAGGTAGAAAAAGGAAGAAGTGAATACTCAGAGTTGAAAGAAAGCACCAGCACCTAATAATTCAAAGAACAGTTTTTCTGTTTTTGTGTTTTGTTTTACAAACAAAACTGGTTCTGTAACTTCGGCAAGAGGAAAAATGAAGTACTGGTACATTAGGTAAACTGACAAGTAGAACCTGGACTTTTGATTATATCGATAGAAACTTTAATATATATGTATATACTTCAATTAGACATGAAGCTAGATTTGCAAACACTAGGGAGCCTGGAAAGTCTCTAGTAAAAGTCATTTACTTAATCCCACTGCCCCATTTTCCTTCCCTCTCACTGCTCTCAAGAAGGGAAATCACTAATCATATTTCAGGAAAACGATTGCTTGCTGTCGTATATCGGAGAGGATCAGTGTATACGAAGAGGGCTGTCTTTCTTGGGCTCCCTTCTCTAACTCTCATGGGCCTGGAGCAGTGATCTAGGCCAGGGTGAATAAGCATTTGGGCATTTCTTCAGTTTCCTATCTGAGGGATTACTATTCAGGACAATGAGTCAAGAAAAATCCAAGCACCTATCCTAGGTGTGTTTTGTGACAAATAGGGATAGTTAGCAAACGCTTTTTAAAAATATATATTTTTTTGTATTATTTATTCATTTTGAGGAGAGAGAGAGAGAGAGAGAGCAAGCAGGGGAGGGGCAGAAGAGGGAGAGAATCCCAAACAGGTTCCACACTGTCACCACAGAGCCCGTTGCAGAACTCAAACCTACAAACCTTGGGATAATGACCTGAGCCCATATCAAGAGTCAATGCTTAACTAACTGAGCCACCCAGGCTCTCCTTTTGAGAAATATATAGAAAATAAGTCTCTTACTATGTAATGAGAAAAAAGGCCAAGTGGTCGGTTAGGTAGGACTTGAATGCCAATATCTCCTTCTTCTCCAGGAGGTAGGACATTGCCATTTATGTCTAAAATCTAGGATAAAATAGAACAATTTATTTAAGAGTACTTTTGATTTAGTGTGCCAACATGTTAACTTTTTACATGCTTTGTCTCTTAAATTTACTTTAAATTCCCAAAAGAAATGTGTATTACTTACATTCTTAGTGCAAAATATATTATAAAATGCAAGTTAGCAAAATGTGAAAGAATAAAAAAAAAAACCTTTAATTCCACTATCTAGCAATAATCACATTTTTGATGATATTTTTTGAGACAATATAGACATAAAAAAATAGAATCACTTTATAATAAACTTTTACTTTTATCAATTGGCAATATATCTTGATTATCTCTTACTCTCAAGTAAATATTTCATTACTGGTTTTTCAAACTTTAACGTGGAACAAACAAAACCTTACTCAGGAGCCCATTATAAAGCAGGGAAAGGGGAATGTTCTCTGGTGGAGACACTGGTGAGTATGCCAAAAGTCCTGCTTTCTTTCTTTTTTTTTTTTTTTAATGTTTTATTTCTAGGAGAGAGAGAGAGAGAGACAGCGTGAGCAGGGGAGGGTCAGAGAGAGTGGGAGTCACAGACTGAAACAGGCTCCAGGCTCCGAGCTGGCAGTCAGCACAGAGCCTGACGCGGGGCTCGAACCCACGAACTGCGAGATCATGACCTAAGCGAAAGTCAGACGCTTAACCGACTAAGCCACCCAGGCGCCCCTAAAAGGCCTGCTTTCTTAAACCTTCTCCCCAGTCCTCCTGGTTCCCTGAGGTACCTAGCATTTTGTAAGCACTGACTGCATTCCAAATAATAAATGCTACAGCTCTAAGTATGTCACATGTATTTTTTTTCTTTAGTCCTTACAACAGTCCTATCTGGTTAGCACTATTACTGTGCTCACTTTACATGTGAGGAGACTGAGGTGCAGAGTTTAAGCAACAAAGTACATGACTGAGCTGGAATTCAAATCTCAGCAACCACACTCCAGAGCCTATCCTTTTCATCATTACACTTTGTAGAATCTCTCCAGGGAGTTCAATCCAATTTTTAAAAATCCAGATTAACATTTCTCAGGTTGATTGTTTAACTCATGTACCAGATTTTGCTTTAAGTAACTTTTATGTCTTTTTAAATATGAACACTCTACTTTGCTTTTATATATATCCGCCAAGAGCCTTCAAACCTAGGTTTGTGTGGAAATGGTTTGTGTGGAAAATAAGGGTATAATACTTATTTGGCACTTTACATGGAAATGAGCTATGTCTCCAAAGAGAAACTTGAAAGGCAAAGGAATTCTAACTGTAAAATCTTACTTTTAAGTTTTTGTAAATAAAAAAATATAAATTACCATCCAGTCATCTAAAGAATATTTGGCTCCAGTATCAAGGAATTGCTGGTGGAAAGGAGATTTTTTTAAGAGTTCCAAATACTTCTCACAGACTGCTCTTTAATAGATGGGAAAGATATAAAATGTTCTATTTCTGGAGAGAATCATGTTGGTCTTAAAATCATGAAAGTTGTGGGCTTTGAGCTTTGAAGTTGCAAGAATCTGATATCCAGCTGGTTGGTGTATATCCCCAGATTCCAGGATGTCACTGCAGATGCTCTTAGCTAGGTAACAAAAGCAGTAATAAGAGCTCTTGGGGAAAAGTTAAAAATGAAGATAGCTGTATTAGGGAAATGCAAATCAAAACTACTAGGAGATACCACTTCACACCCATTAGGATCGCTACTATCAAAAAAATAGAAAATAAGTGTTGGTGAGGATATGGAAGAATTGGAACCCTTAGGCATTGTGGGAATGAAAGAATGATCTAGGCACTGTGGAAAACAGTATAGCAGTTCCTCAAAAAAATTAAAAATAGAATTACCATGTGAGCTAGCATTTCTACTTCTAAGTATATATCTAAAAGAATTAAAAGCATGTTCTTGAAGAGGTATTTGTAATGGCTAAAATGTGGAAAGAACCCAAGCACCCATTGCAGATGAATGGAAAAGCAAAAATATGTTATAGCCAATACAATGGAATATTATTCAGCCTTGAAAAGGAAGGAAATTCTGACATATGCTACATGGATGAAACTTGAGGACATGATGCTAAGTGTGATAAGCTATTACAAAAAGATGAATGCTCTATGATTCCACTTATAAATAGTAGTCATAGAAAGTAGAATGGTAGTTGCCAGGGCTGGAGGCATGGAGGAAAGGGAAGTTACTGTTTAATGGATATGGAGTCAGTTTTATGAGATGAAAAGAGTTATGGGGATGGGTAGTGGTAATAGGAATACAATATTATGAATGCATTTAATACCATTGAATTATGCACTTAAAATGGTCAAGATGATAAATTTTACGTGTGTTTTATTAGAATAAAAAATTGGGGAAAAAATGAAAATAGTTTTGCTGACTGGGGATGCATGACAGAGCACGGTTTTCCTCTTGGTCATACCCTTTTTGTATTCAAATATAGTTGCTCCAGAAATCCACAGGGCTTAAATTAGTGGGGAAGTGGTGATACATTGCTGTTGGGATTCATGTGAGTAAAGCTGTACTGTGAGAACTTCATAGCAACACATGTTGGGAATTTTCGTTAAGAGGGAAGAAAGGAACACAACTTCGTAAAATGCCAACCTGATTACATACAATGCAGGCATGATAATGCTTAATTATCAATATTTCTTTCTCCAATCTAAGGCAACCTATAAATCAATGAAGCCTGTTTACAGAATGTAACCAGAAATCCCCGAACTTCTCTTCTTAGAAAAGCTTTTCAGGGGCGCCTGGGTGGCTTAGTCGGTTAAGCGTCCGACTTTCACTTAGGTCATGATCTCGCGGTTCGTGGGTTCGAGCCCCGCGTCGGGCTCTGTGCTGACTGCCAGCTCAGAGCCTGGAGCCTGTTTCAGAGTCTGTAACTCCCTCTCTCTCTGACCCTCCCCTGCTCATGCTCTCTCTCTCTCTCTCTCTCTCTCTCTCTCTCTCTCTCTCTCTCTCTCTCTCTCCTAGAAATAAATAAAACATTAAAAAATTAAAAAAAAAATAAAAACATAGCTGGAAAAAAAAAAAAAGGAAAGCTTTTCAGGGTCGCCTGGGTGGCCCAGCTGGTTAAGTGTCTGACTTTGGCTCAGGTCATGATCTTGCGGTTCATGATTTTGAGCCCCACATCGGGCTTTCTGCTGTCAGTGCAGAGCCTGCTTTGGATCCTCTGTCTCCCCCTCTCTTTGCCCCTGCCTTCCCTCCCTCCCTCCCTCCTCCTCTCCCTCTCTCTCTGCCCTTCCCTCTTTCCTACACTCTAAATAAATAAATAAATAAACATTTTTTTTTTAAAAAAAGGCTTTTCAAAGGAAGGGAATGCAAGGGAGAGCTGAATGGTTATAATGGCACCTATCTTTTAGAACTTTATTATGTGCCAACCACTTTGTTATACTCTTTAGAGATATTACCTCATTTAATCCTCACAAGAAACGTATGATATCAGTTTCATTATTAGGGCACCAACCAACCTCAATTTGCCCAGGACTAAGGTAGGAGAGTGTCCTTGGGATGTATAACTTTCAGTGCTACAACCAAGTTAAGTCCCAAGTTGGTCACCATAGTCCCTATTTTACAAATCAGGAAACTGAAACTTTAACAATTTACCCAGAGACACTCAGCTAGTGAATAGCAGAGCCAGACCTGAACCATCAGGCAAGCCTATCTTTTAAAAAAGTTTTTTTAGACGTTTAATTATTTTTGAGAGAGGAAGAGAGAGAAACAGAGTGCAAGCCAGATAGGGGAAGAGAAGGAGGGAGAAACAGAATCTGAAGCAGGCTCCAGGCTCTGAGCTGTCAGCACAGAGCTGGATGCAGGGTTCGAACTCACAGACTGCCAGATCATGCCCTGAGCCAAAGTCGGAAGCTTAACTGACTGAGACCCCCAGATGCCCCAAGGCAAACCTGTCTAGACAAGGATCTCAGCAACATTTTTTTTTTTAAATTTTTTTTTAATGTTTTATTTATTTCTAGGGGAGAGAGAGAGAGAGAGACAACGTGAGCAGGGGAGGGTCAGAGAGAGAGGGAGTCACAGACTGAAACAGGCTCCAGGCTCTGAGCTGGCAGTCAGCACAGAGCCTGACGCGGGGCTCGAACCCACGAACCACGAGATCATGACCTAAGCGAAAGTCAGACGCTTAACCGACTAAGCCACCCAGGCGCCCCAAGGATCTCAGCAACATTAAAGTCAGGGAAAGAACCCAGCATTTGGTTTATTCAATAAACTGACATCAGCAATCAATTTCATCTAAACTTTCAGATTTACCTAATTATAAGAATTGGGGTGCCTGTTTAAAACAAAGATTTCGGAGTCCCACCTAGAAGGGGCCTGAGGATTAGTGTTTTTAAACAAGTATCCATGTGATTCTATGATTGGAAAAGCTTCGAAAGCATTGATCTAATCTATAACTAACCCTCATTTAGGTTTGGTTCTGAGCTCTCCATTCTATAAGCTCATCCATTTTGTGTTTTTGTTGCTATGCTACGATTTTCTCTTATAATTTAGTGTAAGCTCCTTTGGCTATACCTTGCTTTGGGTGTGTTGATCTGAGAACAATCCTAATCCTGTAAAAAGTATGCAGATAGGAGAATAGGATGCTCCCTAGGGATCAGGTGTTAAAGAGAGCCAGGAAATGACCCAGTAGGACTGGGGAAAGAGAAAAATACTTCAGCCACTGTAAACTGTAACTTCCTTTGGCCTGCTTGACCCCCTCAGGAGATCTTGACCTCCTTCATCAGAAAGAGCAGTGTGATGACGTGATTAAGAATATAGATATTGGGGCACCTGGGTGGCTCAGTCGGTTAAGCTTCTGACTTCAGCTCAGGTCATGATCTCACAGTTTGTGGGTTCGAGCCCCACATCAGGTTCTGTGCTGACAGCTAGCTCAGAGCCTGGAGCCTGCTTCAGATTCTGTGTCTCCCTCTCTCTCTGACCCCGCCGCTGCTCACACTGTCTCTCTCTCTCTCAGAAATAAATAAAACATTAAAAAAAAAATTTTTTTTTTAAAAAGAATACAGATATTAGAACCAGATTGCTGGGAACTGAATTCCACACTGTAGCCACTAGCTATATGACTTCTGGTGAATTCCTTCCCTCTCTGTGCCTCATCTGTAAAATGGTTCTTTTTTATTTTTTATAATGTTACATTATGTATAACATTGTACATACAATGTTACATTAGTTTCAAGCGTACAATATAATGATTTGACAAGTTTATATATTATGCTGTGTTCACAAATGTAGCTACCATATGTCACCATACAGTACAATTACAGTACTATATTGTATTGTATTGAATGACTATATGCCCTATGCTGTATCTTTTCACTTTGTAACTTATTCATTCTATAACTAGAAGCCTATATCTCTCATACCCCTTCAGCCATATTGGTCTCTCATAGGTTATTTCTGGGAATCAAATGGATTAACATGTATAAAATATTTAGAATTGCTTGGCACAAGCCACTGCTTTGCTAAAAAAAAAAAAAAAAAAAAGGAAGACCATTAAACTAATGTCTCTAATCCATTTCTAATACATGAAAATTAAGATATCAAGGAAGTAGCATGAAATCATCACCAAAACTAGGAGTATAGGGGTAGGTGGTAAACAGATTGGGTTGTTAAATAGTCTCCTGGAAGGGGATGTGCAGACCTTAACATCAAAAGCAGGAGATGGCTTTCCCATTGAGCCAGGCTTGATTTTCATTCCCTTAAAATTTCCACAGATTAGCACCTAGTTAAGAAGAAGAAAGAATAAAGTAACTTTACAAATAACTTAAAATTCACTTTAATTTCATTCATTCATTCATTTAGTTTCATTAAAATTAATTATTTATCCACATGCATTCATTCAACAAATAATTATTGAGAACTTATGATGAATCAAGCTCAAAATAAAACAAATTTTCTGCCCTCCAGGAGTATAGAGATAGACACTAAACAAATACATACAGTAAAGTTATAACACTTGATAATTACTAACATATCCATATTTATGAAAACATTTATACCCATATTAGCATGACAGTTGTTCTGCTCTTTCTCTTTAATACATCTGTAAATTTTATTTTTGGTATTTTAATTTTTTACCATGCTTATGATTTATAAATAGAAGCATTATAAAAAGACACACTATGAAAAATTTCTTTCAGCCTTTCCTTTTTTTGCTCCATTGCATGACTCCTTTTCCTAACATAATAACCACATTTGTTATGAGTTTATTCACTTCCTCTTGAATTTCTTATTATTATTTCTCCAAGCTCTTTAAATAACCCCTTTTAGAGTATAATTGCCAAGGAGTTATCTACATGAACTCTTAATATTTCAAGTAGCAAGGAACTCAGCATTTTCCATTTTTGAGGCAGCCTTAAGAAAGTTCCCTCTTTTATAAGGGGAAATCTGTCGATCTAGCATCCTTTCATTTAAAATATATTTTAATGCCCTTGCCCTGATCAGCTTTATAATAGTTTTTCTAAATGAATGGCCACTTAAACAACTGTATCTGTTACAGAGTTTTTTGCAACTAGCTTCCCTCCAACTTTCTTTAAACCACTCTTCTTATCACTCCTCTACCTCCCCATCCCTCAAATAATAAGGGTTGTAAGGATATAATAAATACTTATTTTAAAATTTATAAGTTATATATATTTATACATATATCACTTTCTAATTTATCCAGCTAAGTAGAGTCCGTCTTTGTCTTTTCAATGAGGTCATATACCGTTTCGGTCTGTCCGTATCCTTCGTAGATATCCAGACCTGTCCAGTTTCTCCACTGTTCAGTCACTTCAGGATTGATTGGTTCCCCAGCACTCACACAGTGCTTTAAGCTTTTGAAATTACAGCTTCTCAGAAAACATATAAGTTAAAATTAGGAGACAAAAAGAGAGAAATTAAAATTAGGGTTATTTCTTTTTTTAAAAAAAATTTTTTTAAATGTTTTATTTATTTCTAGGAGAGAGAGAGACAGCGTGAGCAGGGGAGGGTCAGAGAGAGGGAATCACAGACTCCAAAACAGGCTCCAGGCTCTGAGCTGGCAGTCAGCACAGAGCCTGACGCGGGGCTTGAACCCACGAACCGCAAGATCATGACCCAAGCGAAAGTCAGACGCTTAACCAACTAAGCCACCCAGGCGCCCCAAATTAGGGTTATTTCTAATGAAAATCAATATGAAGTGTGTTTTAGTTCCTTCCTTACTCTTCTCTTCAATACAAAATAAACAAACCATCTTAGCATCATAAAATGACTCCCAAGACATCCATTTTCTTCCCCTCTTTCTGGGAGCGTGTGATTTGTTGTTTAAAAAAAAAAAAGCTATGTCATCCTCAGGGAAGGTATTGCATAATAACATTTTAAATCAGTGATAAGAATTTACCAATTGTGTGGTTAAATTGGCTGTGGAATATTTATGCAGTGGAATCCTATAGAGCTATAAAAAAAGAAGAAGAAGAAGGAGAAGGAGAAGAAGGAAGCTCCTGGACATTGTTGTCCAATAGAATTTTTTGCCACAATCAAAATGTTCTATTATCAGCACTATCCACTGCAGTATCACCTAGCCCTATTTGACTACTGAGCACTTGAAACATGGCTAGTGCAACTTGAAAGTGAATTTTTAATTTAATTAAAGCTAAATTTAAATAATTGCATGTGGCTAGTGGTTATCTAATTGGATAGCGCTGGATAGAACACAGTTCCAGGAGGTACTGTTAGGCAAAAAAAAAGGAAGGCGCAGAACTGTGAACATACTGTGTTTCCATTTATGTTTATAAAAGGTGGGGAGGAAGAATACTGGCATATTGGTTTGTATAAGCACAGATTTCAGGGAGAAGGAGAACTGAGACTGAGGACAAGGTTTGGAGGAAGACTCCATTTTACAGTCTTATAAACCTATTGAATTTTTTTCGTATTAAATATTTCCTATTCAAAAAGTTTTAGCAATTTTAATAATTTAAAAATATTTACCAATATACCCTTTCATATGGAATCAAGAGTAAAAGATATTCATTTTTCCTATTTGCTGGGACAGGGCTCCACATTGGGATAATTTCTCTTTCTTGGCTCAGGTAACATTTATCATCCAAAGATTAAATACTCTCTTATCCATAGCCTCTAGGCCCAGGGGTATACCTGTGGCTGAACCCTCCATTTTCTCACTTTGCATGGGGGTGCCTGCACTGGTTGTAATAATTATGATTTAAAAAATGAAAGCAAGAAGGAGAGGGGATGCAGAGACTGTTAAATTCCATACCTACTAGTGTGGAACTATGGGTTTTCTGGGGGGTTTTTGGAATCGTTATTAACTTTATTTGTCACTCTTCATAGACACTGGTCCACTTCAGCCTGAAAAGTAGGGAGCATCTACTTCCACTTAGTATTCTAGAGAATGATGTTGTACCACAAACCATTAACAGTAACTTACACAGGGGGAAAGGTTACTAAAAGATTTTATATTCAAGCCCCAAGATGTACCCCAAATATTGTTTTTTGTGGGTATAATTACAGGTATATATAACTCTACAAAGCTAGTTTCTTTTTAGAACAGTGTAGTTTTTAACATCCACACCACAATCTGCATCACCAAACTTTCAGGAGGGGTTAAAAAACAGCTATCCTCTGTCAATCAGATGAAGTGCCCAATCTAAATAGCTGTGTAATAAGCACTCTCATAGTTAGGGCTACTTGAAGTTAAAAAGTTTCTATTTTGTTGCAGAGATATTTACATCAAATTAAGACATTTACAAATGGTTCATAGGATATAACAACCCAAATATCATTTTCACCTGTCCTGTGTAAGGAAGTTATTAAATACTCATAAGTTTCTCTAATTCAGTGCATTTTCCCAACATAAATAACACAAGTTATTCTAAACATTTTCATGTATTTCAGAGCACATTTCCAAATATTAAATGGAATGAAATTATATTAAATGGTTATATCTTATTTGAGCATATTATAGAATCTAATCATACAAATAAATTCGCATCAATATTATAATTCACCTCGAAATTCTGTTCATCACAGACACCCAGAACAAAATTTTTTCTTTTTTATAAATTTAAAATATACTATCTACTTTCAACTACACTAAAAGATTTAACAAAATAGCCAGTTTCAAACCCCCTTTTCTAAGTTTGGCATAAGGAAAGTTTATTCTAATCTTCTGGTTTGTCATTGTGGGACTATGTTTTTAGGCAGAAAGATCTCTTATTTTATGGCTTCCTCTTCCTCTCTCCAACCCCCCACTAAATGACTATTTACCAACATTTCTCACCTGGTCATATCATTCTGTATAAGCATTCGGTATGCAGTTGGCGCTGAACAGAAGACGGTGATGGGAAACTTGGAAAGTGTCTGCAATTTAGAAGTGAATTCTTGGTCTTACTACAACTTTAATAAGTCCCTAAATGTTTATTTAAAGCACAGCACAACTTAAACATTGTTTATTCTAACATAAATGCACTCATACCTTTTGTCTGTGTATCTTTTCAGGATAATACCTTAAATCATGTTGTCTACTCAGATTTCTACAAGTTACTGTATTTTTCAGTCCTGTCAGGGACCCTGCTAAAGCACTTCTAAAGGTGACCTCTTATGCTCTGTGTTACCTGCAAGATGGAAGTTGGCTCAAAACGTGGCAAATAATGTGCAAATACACATGCTCCCTGGGTCCATGGAGAAAAGATGCTGCTCCATGCAGACTTTGCCCAGCCTGTGTCTGAGGTATTCCATATCACATCTGAAGGTGTCAAATCCAGCCAGAACCTGGGAAAACAAGGAATCATCCTGATATATGTAGGAAAAACAAATTTAAAAGACCAATAAATGAATCAGCACCTCCACGGTATTGGCATGTCAAGCTACAGCTCTGTGAAGGTACCTTCCATTTACAGATAATCCTAAACCAAAACTGCTGTGGGTGTGTCCGGTCATTTTCGGAGATCCGCTTGTTCCACTCGTAAAGTAAATGGCCATCATCTCATCATGTTTTGTCTTCACACAGGTGTGGTTGTCACTGGCATGTCTGCAAAGGAAGAACTACAGTGATTCTGCACATGAAATGCAGCACCATGAACTGTTACCACAGCAAAGAATTTGAGAAACCATCTACTCGGACCTCTTCACCTTATGAATCAGTCCTCATTGACTTAGGTTGAATTCCAAGGTAAAAACTATCTCTTTCTCTATCTTTTTAGGTACTTTCTGGAATTAAACTAAATGTAATCATCATAGCCCATTTATTATAGCTGGTTTCATAGTGTTTTTACTGTATGTTAAAGAAGAGTTGAAACATTAAAAAAAAAAAACTCAATAGGATGCCTGGGTGGCTCAATCAGTTAAGTGTCTGACTCTTGATTTCTGCTAGGGTCATGATCTAATGGTCTGTGGATTCAAGCCCCATGTCGGGCTCTGCGCTAACAGTGTGCCGTCTGCTTGGGATTCTCTCTTTACCTCTCTCTCTGCCCCTCCCCTGCTTGCAAATAAATATATAAACATTTTAAAAAGTGAATGTGTTCATAGAAGTCACGTAATGGTATAAGGCAAGCTGGTAATTCCCACATTGTTCAGCTGTAGTTCTGAAGGATAACTGGGCTGCCAAGAGGCCCTACATTAGGGCAGCTGAGAGGAGGTAAACGCTGCACAAAGAGATTTTATCTGGGAGTATTAGGCTGAGAATGAATGAATTAGAAAATCCTGGCCAAGGGGATTTTCAGTCGGTTAAGCCTTTGACTTCTGTTCAGGTCATGATCTCACAGTTCGTGGGTTCAAGCCCCGTGTCAGGCTCTGTGCTGACAGCTGGCTCGGAGCCTGGAGACTGTTTTGGATTCCGTATCTCCCTCTCTCTCTGACCCTCCCCTGTTCACGCTGTATGTCTCTCTCAGAAATAAATAAAAGACATTAAAAATTAAAAAAAAAACCAACAAAGATGCTGAATTAAAAAAAAAAAAGAAAATCCAGGCCAAGAGAATTATAGAAAAGCTGGTTTTCTTTCTCTTTCTTTCTTTCTTTCTTTCTTTCTTTCTTTCTTTCTTTCTTTCTTTCTTTCGAGAGGGCACAAGTGAGGCGGGACAGAGAGAACGAAAGAGAGAATCCTAGAAGGGGCAGGAGGAGAGGGAGGAGAGAGTGAGAGGAAAGAGGGAAGCGGGGCTCCAACTCACCAGCCCTGAGGTCATGACCTAATGCTTAATGTCTGAGCCGCCCAGGCACCCAAGAAGCTGTTTTCAAAGCCTAACAAAGCTAGACTAGGTATTTAGTTTATGTTCCATAATTTTCTTCCTTAAAAATAGTACCTATCACAGTGTACTTATCACTTCACTATAAATATGGTTGCTTTTGAAAACTAAGGTGGGGTTATCATACTAATCTCTCACCCCTACAGGTAGTGAACATATAGCCTTTAGGAGTGTGGCTCAGAAGCCAGAATCCCTAGGTTTGTAACTCAGCTCTGCCAGATCGTAGCATTTGACCTTCTTCATCTGTATTACTATAGTACCTGCTCCTTGGGTTATTGTGATGTTTAAATGAGTTAATATATGTGAATGCTTGGAGCAGTTTTTGGCATCTAACCAATGCCATATATATGTTACCCATTATTGCAATTATAACAAAATTTTAATTAGAACAGTACTTGACTTTTGGTAAGAACTCAATAAATGTTGGCTATTTTAGAGGCGGTAGGAACAAATCCATAGTTGCAAGCATGCTTCCAAATCCTTGAGTAAAGGTAGGAAGTTCATTCTAGAGGGAAGTGGCTGCCAGCCTAAAGCTAAGAGAGAACTAGTACCTGGCCAGAGTGCCAAGTGACCCCCTGGAAGCATTCCATAGCAGGGATTGGATATCAGTGTATCTCAGTTTTATAACCACATCCATTAATGTTAAGGGTTCTTATTCATAACGTGAAGTATTGTTATCAGCAAGGAAATGATATAGCCTACAGAGAAGAATTGATTGTGTTTCTTCGTTTCTCTGGGAGATGATAACAGCCCTGTGATTGGTGCTGTGAGCCACCTCCTAGATCCTGCTGCAGAAATGAAGGACTTAACTCCCCACAGGTGCTGGGAGCCAGCCCTCTTTAAGAGATTGCTTTGTCTGAAGACAGCTGCCTTGCTCAAGTTCATTCACCCCTCCTTCTAGAGATAGGCCACACCCAGTTACTGATCAGTATGGTTATATAAAGGCCAGGACCTCTTACTTTATCCGGGGATAGCTTTGAGGGGCTATCCATTCCCCAGATGCCCCAGTGGGTTGGCTAAGGGTTTTTCTGGGGGTGCATCACAGATAAATTTCTTCCTATCCAATTGCACATCCCTCCCCTTCCTTCTTAGGTGTTGACCCCAAGACAACTCCTTAATAAACTTCTTACACAACTAATCTCTATCTCAGGGCCTGCTTCCTGGAGATCCTAACCTCTAAAAAACACTCCAGCCTCCTTCCTGCCTCAGAGCTTTGCACTGTTGGTGCAGCCATAATTACCAGTTGTTCCCTTTGCCTCATTTTAATTTTCATTTATCTGATCACTTAGGTGGGTTGAATATCTATCTTTTCAATATTGCCTTTCTTTTAGGAAAGCTGTTTTACAAGAATTATGGCTACTCACTTCATCATCTCCTTGAGGTTCCCCCACCCATCTTTGGGTTTCTGAGACACAATTAGCTTGGAGTGCAGATTTTCACATTTAGATGCAACAGCATCTACTGCAGGGGCTAAAACTTCATTGGTAATAATGCACTTTGCTTTTGAAGATTGTAGTCTGTAGAGAATGTCTCTCTGGGTCAGCTGAGTAGTTCCTGGAATTAAAACTGTCCCTAAAGGGGCAGAAAAGAAACAATGTATAGAAAGAACGATTTCCTTTATCATGCTAGTTAGGACAGTGTAGATAGCTCATGTGTACTTTATATGTCTCAGGATGAGTTTACTTTTCATTTACTGGTCTAGGTATCTATTTATCTTCCTTTCATTATTTGGCTTTTGCCTTTCAAAGGATCTTAAAATCTGTGACCCTTTTGAATTACCATGAAAGTATGTTAAATGCTGTATAATTACCTTATCTCTGAAGACCATTCATAACGTTCAACTTGAAGAGAGTTCTTTTTTCCTTTTGTTTTTTTTGAAAAGAGTTTCGATTGAAGAGCAATATTATCCAACATCTATTGGCTAAATGCCAGATACTATTGTAAGTGTTTTGAATGTTTTAACTTATTTAATCCATGCAAAAAAAAAAAAAAAAAACCAAACAAACAAAATACAAGGTCTATGAATAATTTGCCAAAGATCACTGAAATAGAAACTGGCAGTGCAGAGACTAAACCCTGTAACCTGACCCCAGAGCCATACACTTAACTACTTCAGTCCAGCACCTTTTAAAACATACATGAATGTTTTATGATTTCTCTCCAAAGGGAAGAATTGAGGCATTCATCTTTTCTGCACTTCTACTTCTCCCTGCTATAAATTACACTGTAAGTGTAGTGTAATGGTTAAGGGTGTGTTCTGGAGTCAAATAGTCTTATAGCTTGGCCTTGGACAAGCCAATTCATCTCCATGAGTCTTAGGTTTTGCTTCTGTAAAATGAAGATTCTATAAGATTAATGAGGAGTAAATGAATTAAAATGTATAAAGAGCATAGAACAGTACTGAACACATTTAACTATTATTTTCTCAAAGGACTAATGGACTTTCAAGAATATGTCTATATCTGTATGTCTATATCTATACGTATCCATATTTATATCTCAGACTCTACCACTCTAGGTCCAGACCCTCAGGAGAGGGCTGAAAGGTATACGCTTCACAATGGTTTTTGCTCTTCCTAGCATCACAGCAAGAAAGGAAGATTGAAGAACACATACCAGCTCATTCCTGGCTCATTCCTGGACTCTTGACACTGACTCATCTTTCCATTTTGGAAAGGACAATCCCCTTGGTGGAGTTCTTCAGGAAACAATCAGGACCAAAGCACAAAGTTCTTCAGAATATCTTTCCTTTCTAATCAGGCAATGCAGCAACATTTATGAGGCTTTAACTCCAAGGTTATTCCTTAGAGATGCTCTACCTGGGGATAAATGATTAGCCTGCCATGGCCTAACAGCCTTCTGTTAATAATTTAAAGGCACTCTCTAACGACAAGTTCACAGCCAGCATTTGATGCCTAGAGGAAGCACTTTATTTAAATGCATTACCCTTAGATAATTAATTTCTGCTAACATATTATTCATATCCTATCTTTAAAAGAACCTATTAATAGTGATCAATCTTACGTATTAAAACTGCTTCCTGTCCAAATTAATCATTCTGGGAAGCATTACACTGTTTCTTGTCAGGGAGCAAAATGTTATTTAAATCTTGTGGGAGGCCTCTCATTACCATGTTTATGATTAGTGTGTATAAAATATTACCAATTTATTTGCATGAATGGTCAAAAGACTCTGGCACTAGTAGCCCCCTTTCTCTCTGTTAACAGATCTACATGAAAAGACAAAAGTTTTCCAAAGGTTTGTTTGGTGGACAAAAGAAGTAACTTTTTTCATTCAATTTGGTAACAGGATTTGAAAGCCTCGTCCATCCACCCATCCCTCTAGGTGATAGGTAACGCTTATTTTCAGCATTGTTAGTATATTAGATTTACCATTTATTGCCTCCCTTTCATTCTTCCTTCTAAGAGAATCTGCCTTCCTTTCTGTAATCCCAGTTACCATGTTTGTGCCAGATGAACCTGCTTATGACCACATCTGACTGGCCTAACCCAAGCCATGCCAATCAGATTCTGCCTCAAATATTTGAAGAGTGTTAAGAAACTGAGTGAATTGGGATATACAGAGTTAGGACCTAAGGCATCTATGTGGCAAACCAAAGCCACATGTCAGCCAAAATGAAGGGAGCAAAGAAATCATGTGTTAGCAGATGTCAAAAGAACAGATGCTTGAGAGAGGCAGAGACAAGAGGCCCAATGGCTTTAGAGCAAAAGAAATAGAGAAAGAAGCTGCCTTCTGAATAGCCGCTTTCCTTGCAGAGGCCAGTTGCTCTTTCTGCACTTTTTTTTCTGTAAGATTCTTCAGTAGACATTCAATAATTATCCTTCCTTAATTGAACTGATATGAATGGATTTCTGGTCCTGGCAATCCAACAGTCCTCCTACTAAGACAATGAGTATAGCAACATTCATGAAAGCTATCATTAAAAAAAAAAAAAAACTGTAAAAGTGAGCTCTGCAACTCCAGTGTATAATTTATATGTATATATGATATGAAAATATATAACTCTCCTCAATTGCAAGTAATTATTATGATAAATTAAGAATGTTTACTTAATATAATGATTTATTATAACAGTAGGGATATGAATTCAACCAATATTTTATTGAGCATTTACTATATGCCAACAATTGGAGGTACAGACATGACTATCTCATAGTCATTGCCTTTTAGGAACATACATAGTCCTATTGGAATGACAAATTTATGAACAAATGGTATACCCAGACAATATAGTACAGGTTAAAATAGAAATGCATACATGTTTCTAAGAGGAGCTCAAAAAACAAAGCATTGGGATATTAGGATGGGGGTTGCCTGAGAAGTGACATTAGAGTTGAGACCTGAAATCTAATAGAAGTTGTCCACGTGGTTAGGTGTGAGGAAAAGGCTTTCCAAGCACAGGAAACAATGGGCACAAAAGCCAGGAAATGGGAAAGATCATGAACTTTACAAGAGGAACTACTTTATATGGCTGGAGCACAGAGTATGAAAACAATGAAGGAAAGATAGGTGAAACCTTCCATGACAAACTAAAGAAGTTCAGATTTTACCATGTAGGCAATAGAGAGTTATTAAATAATGTCAAGCAGCATAATTACAGGATAAAATGTGCATTTTAGAAAGAACAGTAGCTATGGAGGATGAATTGGACTGGAATAAAGTGTGGGCACACACAAGACCAGAATTAGGAAGACTTTTGGGCAAATCCATTCAGGAGATGGTAAACATGTGAAGTAAGGCAACAACGATGAAATTGGAGAAGAAAGGGAGCTCAGGAGGCATGTAGGAAGTCAAATTTACAAGATGTAGGAACTGATTTGGAAGGAAGAGTAGTGGCTGCCTGGCTTAGAGTACCAGATGAATGATAATTAACTATGAGAGAAATAAAGGCGTGAAACAAGAGCTAGGGTAGGTTCTTTGAGTTTGTGGTGGCATTGAGATTCAGATGACCATGAGTCTATAGGAGGAGAAGTGTGGTAGGTATGAGGGTATTCAATTGTTGATTGGCATTTGGTTAACAAACTATTTCATGGGGTACCTGGGTGACTCAGTTGGTTAAGCATCTGACTCTTGATTTCGGCTCAGGTCATGATCTCAGGGTTTGTGAGTTCAAGCTGCACATCGGACTCCATGCTGACAGCACAGAGTCAGCTTGAGAATCTCTCTCTCTCTGTCTCTCTCTCTCTCTCTCTCTCTGGCCCTCCCCTACTCTCTGTCTCTCTCAAAAAATAAATAAATAAACTTAAAACAATTTAAAAAATAAACTTATTTCATTATGAAAAACCCAATTCAGGGTTTAAGTCAAAAGCCATGGAATGTTTCCAACACATTCCTAAGGATTCTGAGAATAATACTATATTGTGTACAGTTCCTCAAATAATTCACCCAAATGAATGTCTCATGATTACTTAAATGTTTTGGAAAATCTCTCATCTAACCTACTTTATTTATTTTTAACCTACTTTAAATATAATCAGATTGCAAACACTACTAACCTGTTCGCATACAGGCTACATTTGCAAGCCACCATTCTGGGATCCTGGGCAGAATCACAATTACTCGATCTCCTCTTTGCAGGGCACAGGCTTCTGTAAGTATATTGGCAAATTTTCTAGACAAAGATCCCAGTTCTTCAAAACTCCACCTCACTTCTTCTCCACTTCCATTTATCCACCAGAAGGCTGGATTGAAAGGTCTCATTCCAGCCTGAGGAAAGACAAACCAGTCATGGATTTAAAAGTAATTATGCACCTAAATTCTATTTTAACTGACTTAAAGGAATATTTATCCAGAGGAAAGTTCATATGTCATTAGTTAGGACACACATGGAATATTGGAAAATAACTCTAGAGTCTTTATTTCTAGCTGTTGGGAGCCATGTCATTTCTTCCAGTATATGTCATTTCTCATTTAGCCCAAATGCTTTTCTTTCCAAAAAGTTAGAACTCTTGTATTCCTCTACAGTCTCTCAATGATATATCTATGCCTCATTTCCTACCATTTATGACTCTTGGAATCACTGTCATTTGACTCCTTTTTGGAGTTTTAAGAAGTTAACCCATAATCATGCATTTTTATAACCATCACCTTTCTCAACCATGGAACTATTAACATGCTGATCCAGATAATTCTTTGCTATGGGGAATTGTCCTGTGTATTAGAGAATGTGTGGCAGCATCCCTGGCCTTTACCCATTAGCACACACCTTCTCATAAGTCATGGCAATAAAACTGTTTCCAGACATGCCAAATATCCCCTGGGGGCAAAATCACTTCCATCTGAGAAACTGTAGTTGAACTGGCCCTTGCTTCATACCTTTTCCATATCGGTCCATTGGTCCAGGACATCTTTAGCAAAGTTGAAATACTCGGGAATCTCCAGTTTGAATTCCCGTTTCATGGATTCATAGTTGGAAAAATTCTGAGGAGGCACTATTCTATAATCTTTATGCAGTTCTCTCACAGAACCAGGAATTGCTAGGCGCCAAAAACACTTGGCACGAAGTAATGTCTCCATACTGACAAGAGGTAGCATCTCTCTTGCTGGATGTGTTAGCACTTAGGATTTCCACAGAAACCAATCCATCTAAAAGACAATCAAAAGGATATGAATTTCTTTCTCTCCCCAAGGTAACTATATCCCCAAATAGCTAAGTTTTATTTTGTTTTACTAACAGTAATCCTAAAAATGCCATTCTCTGAGCACTCAATATGTTTTAAACACTGTACTCTGTTTTACTTACATATGAATTATCATTAAATCTTCAGAGTAACTCTGTGGCATGGATACTATTATCTCTATTTACAGAAAGAAAAAAATGACTAATGCGAGGTTGTCTTAGTCAACTCTGGCCACCATAACAAAATACCATAGACACGATGGCTTAAACAATAGACATTTATTTCTCACAGTTCTGGAGGCTGGGAAATCTAAGACCAAGTGCTGGCCAATTCAGTTCCCCGGTATGGGCTCTGTTCTTGGCTTGCAGATGACCACGTGCTCTTTGTGCCCTCACATGGTAGAGAGAGCAAGAGCTCTGGTTTCTCTTCCCCTTCTATAAAGATATTAATCTCATTATTGGGGCCTTGCCCTTGTGACCTCATCTAAACCTAATTTCCTCCTAAAACCCCACCTCCAAATACCATCACATTTCAGGGGTTAGGGCTTCAACATATGAATTTGGAGGGATCAAACATTCAGTTCAAAACAGAGGCATTAGTTGGATTTGAACCTACAACTGTCAGGTCCCAGCCCATTCTCCTATGCACATGCTATTGCCTCCATGCATTTCTAAAGAAGTAAAGATCTGGATCACTCAGTTACTATCAATGAAAGCAAAGGGCCAAGCCTCCTTATCTAATTTAATCTTTTCTCTGCATTCAAGAGTTGTACAGACTTGTTCAGGAGAAATTTCCATGGTGGGTAATCCACAAGTGAGGAAACTGAGAGTATCCCAAGTACCAATTAGGCATGAAAGAACTGTCAAAAATCCTTTAGTTTATAGGCTGTAGTTCCCATGCTTTCACTAGGAGCCTACACATCCTTCCAGTCCAGGCTTGGAGCTGCATTTACTAGAGATGTAATAATAGGGCTTTAACCTTTAGGACTTTGTGGGGGAGGACCTTTCAGGCCACCGAGCCCCCCTGCTTCTGTGGGAAGTCATTTGATCATGATGCCATTTACTTGGCTGAGATCTCATAAACAAAGCTATTAAAAACATAGTTCTAGGGATTATAGGGTTCTCTTCTTCATACATTCTGTAATCTTCCAAATTTCCTACAATGAAATACTACTCTCATAATCATTAAATAATTTTTAACTGCAACTCTAGCTATGTGGTATGTAAGGCAGCATGGCTATGTGGGAGAGTTTCTATATTGCTACATTGCCAAACAATAATTAAAAACAGATGTCAGCATTCAGTTTTATCCTAAATGGGCCTGGTGTTTGGGATTATGCTGCTGCACCCAATGCATTGTAAGATCTGAGTTCTTCTTCTGACCCTCCCACCTGTTAATCTGAGGACCTGACAGGTCACAGAACTTGAACCCTCTGAGATCGTCTGGTTTGAGCTTCCCATTTTACTTTTTTTTTATTAATTTTTTTAAATGTTTTATTTATTTCTAGGAGAGAGAGAGAGAGACAGCGTGAGCAGGGGAGGTCAGAGAGAGAGGGAGTCACAGACTGAAACAGGCTCCAGGCTCTGAGCTGGCAGTCAGCACAGAGCCTGACGCGGGGCTCGAACCCACGAACCGCGAGATCATGACCTAAGCGAAAGTCGGACGCTTAACCGACTAAGCCACCCAGGCGCCCCTGAGCTCCCATTTTTCACCTGCAGAGAAAACAGAGCCCCAGAAAAGGGAAGCAACTTGCTGCAATATGGCATATCAGAGTTAGAACTATAACTCATGTCTTTGGATTCTCATTTGAATGTTCTCTTTACTATCATTCAGTAGGATTTCAGTAGAGCAATGATTCTCAACCCTGGCTGTATCTTTGAATCACCAGCAAAGCTTTTTAAAAAATATCAATGCCTGGGTATTAGACCAATTAAATCATAATCTCTGAGGGATGAGGCCTGGGCAGCATTTTTTTTTTCTTTCATAGTTTATTGTCAAGTTGGATTCCATATAACACCCAGTGCTCATCCCAACAATTTCCCTCCTCCATATTCATCACTCCCCTTCCCCTCGTCCCCCCTCCATCAGCCCTCAGTTTGTTCTCAGCATTCAAGAGTCTCTCATGGTTTGCCTCTCTCCCTCTCCCCCACTATTTCCCCCCTTCTTCTCCCCCGCAGTCCTCCGTCAAGTTCCTCCTAATCCTCCTATACGTGCAAACATATGGTATTTGTCCTTCTCTGCCTGACTTATTTCACTCATCATAACACCCTCGAGTTCCATCCATGTTGCTACACATGGCCAGATTTCATTCTTTCTCATTGCCATGTAGTATTCCATGGTATAGATAAACCACATCTTGATCCATTCGTCTGTTGATGGACATTTAGGCTCTTTCCATGTTTTGGCTATTCTTGAGAGTGCTGCTATGAACATTGGGGTACATGTGCCCCTTTGCATCAGCACTCCTGTATCCCTTAGGTAAATTCCTAGCAGTGCTATTGCTGGGTCATAGGGGAGTTCTATTGTTAATTTTTTGAGGAACCTCCACACTGTTTTCCAGAGGGGCTGCACCCGTTTACATTCCTACCAACAGTGTAGGAGGGTTGGGCAGCATATTTTTAAAAATTTCCTCAGAGGATGCTAATGTGCGATCAAGGTGGAGAATTGCTGATTCAGAGGCTGTGATCTGTGAACCAGCAGCATCAGCATAACCTGGAAGCTAGTTAGAAATGCACATTTTCAGAACCCAGTTTCCCATTTTGACAATGTATAGACTAACAGAACCTCTGTCAGAAAGAATGGTTCCAAAGATTAAATGAGATAAAATACATACAAAGTGCTTACCGTGGTGTCTAGCATATAACTACCCACTAGAACAGGGGTCAGCAAACCTTTTCCATAAAGGGCCAGATAATAAATAATTTAGGCTTGGGGCGCCTGGGTGGCTTAGTCGGTTGGGCGTCCGACTTTCGCTTGAGTCATGATCTCGCGGTTCGTGGGTTCGTGCCCCGCGTCGGGCTCTGTGCTGACTGCTGGCTCAGGGCCTGAAGCCTGTTTCAGTCTGTGACTCCCTCTCTCTCTGACCCTCCCCTGCTCAGGCTGTCTCTCTCTCTCTCTCCTAAAAATAAATAAAACATTAAAAATAATAATAAATAAATAAATAAATAATTTAGGCTTTGTAGGCCGCAGGTATGGTCTCTGTGGCAACTATTTACTTCAACTCTGGCTGAGATAACAGCCATTGACAATACATGACTAAATAGACATAGCTGTGTTCCAAAAAAGACCTATTTATGGATACTGAAACATGAATTTCATATAATTTTCATGTGTCATGAATTACTATTCCTCTTTTGACTTTTTTCCAAAAGTGAAAAAACATAATATAAATTATAAATATTATATAAAATATAAATATACATTTGGTAGCCATCTCTCTAATTACAGAATTAGCATTAGGTTTCATTCAGCTGAAAGGAGTTGTTAAGAACACTAAGTTTTTAGTGTTGTAACTTTTTTCTTTATATGTAATTTTTTAGATCATGTCTTCAAATGGTTTAAAAACATAAAAAATGTCTATATTTTTATGTTATATTATTTATGCATAAAAAATGAAAATGTAAGGGGCGCCTGGGTGGTTTAGTCGGTTAAGCATCCGACTTTCGCTTAGGTCATGATCTCGCGGTTTGTGGGTTCGAGCCCCGCGTCGGGCTCTGTGCTGGCTGCCAGCTCGGAGCCTGGAGCCTGTTTTGGAGTCTGTGTCTCCCTCTCTCTCTGACCCTCCCCTGCTCACGCTGTCTCTCTCTCTCTCTCCTAGAAATAGATAAAAAATAGTAAAAAAAAAAAAATGAAAATGTAAAAACCATTCTTAGTTTGCAGCCTGTATAAAAATAGGTAGAGGGTGGGATTTAACTCATGGCTACAGTTTGCTAATCTTTGGTGCTGGAATGTAAGTTCTGTGAGGGTAGGCATTTTGTCTGTTATGTTCATGGTACTATCTCTGGGAGATATCATCACGTTTGGCTCATAGTATTTGCTTATTTGTTGAATGAATAAATGACTCAGAAGGGAGAACTTTTGTATACAGTTTATTTCAATAGCTCAGGATTATAGTAGACCTGAGCAGTGCCTTTATTGCTTAACCAGATTTATATGACTACCTGCACTGTTCACATGTGGCTATTTAAATTTAAATTAATTTAAATACTATTTAAAAATAAGTTCTTAGAGTAGCTGAATTTTGAGTGCTAAAATAGCCACATGTGGCTCTTGGCTACTTCAGATACATAAATGCAGACATGAAACATTTCTATCACTGCAGAACATTTCTTGTGGACAGTGCTGATCTATATTGATAATAGCTCAGAAGTGGTTGATATGAGGGGCACCTGGGTGGCTCAGTTGGTTAAGCTTCCAACTTCAGCTCAGGTTATGATCTCACGGTTAGTGAGTTCAAGCCCCACATTAAGTAGGAATTAAAAACACTAAGCTTTCGGTGTTGTAACTTTTCTCTTTATTTGTATTTTTTAGATCATGTCTTCAAAGTGTGCAAAAAACATAAAAATTACACACTGAAAAATCTTTCCCCTGCACACCCCCGTCTCACAGTTGCTCAGTTTTATCCCACCCCACTCCATTCTGTTCTACCAAAAAGGACATATCAGCATTCTCCTCATCAAAGTCGTAAGATTGCCTTCCCCCCAGCAAAGTTCTTTTCAGTGATCTTAGCATTTTATAACGTCTATTTTCCAAGTTTCCAATATTCTTTGTAGGTGAGAGAGCTGAGATAGGAGTCCAAATGTTTATACTGAGCCACAGAAAACTCCTCTAAGAAAGAAATTACCACTCCTGGTCAGTTGGGCGTTCAAAATATTTAAGGTCTTATCTAAAATGCAAGCTCTACATCTATATAAACAGCGGTGCAGAAAAGGTTTTAGCCTTGCTATATTTCCATAACTATCTCTCCCACTGAGTAATTCAAGTAATAACAGTGGCTTAGCATATACAGCCTCAAAGCAAGGTGAAGCCCTTTCTATTCTCCCTAGCCCTAACCTTAACCTTCTATACAAGAATTTTGGAGCTGCCCTTGACCACTTAATGGAGAAAAGTGGCTGCCCTGGATTATTTCCTTAGATTTTCATATACACATTCCATGAAGTTTCCCTAGAGGTAGTATGCATACTTTCTGGATGATAGAGAAGATGGATTCCTATCTGCCACTGAGCAGGGTGGAGAGGTAAGTAGACAGCACAGTGAAAAACTCAGCTGGTACTTGAACTCAATTAAATTTTTTTTTCTAAAACATTTTACCAAGTTAACACATGCACATAGTTAAAAAAAAATTACATAGTACCAAAAGACTTAAAATAAAGAACTTATCTGCTATGATTATAGCCTTTTGTGTGTACAAATTCCTGGCTACTCACTAGATAGAATTACACAACAGCTGAGACATTCTGATAGAAATACTTTGGCTGCCCAAGACTTCCATGAGAGCACTTTTGATTTGTTGGTTTTGTTTGCTTGTTTGTTACCCTTGCTCAAAAGTGCCATGTGCCAGCCCAGAGACCTTACTTAGAAGACAGATAATGTGGTACTCACTAAAGTGACAGGTTCCAGCACAGATGGAGATGATGGCAGACCTTTCCCAGAATAGCAGCCCTGAAACTTGAACTCTCCCCTCTGCTTTAGTCCTGGTAGTAGCCAAAAGAAGAGGGGGAAGTAGCAACTGGAAGAAGCAAGACATACCCAGAGGGCCTTTCCTGGATTGGTGGAGACATTCTGGAGGGAGGAGCAGGAGATCCAGGCCAAGTTTACACTGAAAGTTTACACGGTCTTCTGCCACCCTCCCTTTTATACTTAATGATTTATATACACTGTAAGCTTCTGCTGGGGAGCTGGGAAAGTAATTTATTTACAGGAAGAAAAGTGTCTATGGAGTCGCTGGGCAATGGGTCCCGTGAAGGAATAGAGTAAGTTTTCTCTCACAAGGAGGAAAGAAAAAAGGATGTAAGAAGACATAGGGGGGGCTTGAAATGGAAAAGAAAGACGTTAAGGGGAGGGTTTGGGTTGCTCTAGGTCTTAGGGAACCAGTTGCTGTGTTTATCTGTTGAACTGGTCATGACTAGACATAAACACTATCAGGTCATTCCTCTGCTCAAATCCTTCAGTGCTTACCTGGTTCACTCCAGGTAAAATCTCAGGTCCTTCCATGGACCACAAGGAACTGCATGATCTGTCGCAGGGTCCTCTCTGACCCACCACCCACCTCCCCTTCTCTTAATCTGCTGCAGCTTGAACATACCACACATGTTCCAGCTTTGGGATCTTTGAATTTACAATTTCCACTGCCTGGAAAACCCTTCCCTTAGATTAAAGTTAAGAGTTACATGCTGGTCAGAGTGGCTAAAATGAGCAAATCAGAGGACTCTAGATGCTGGCGAGGATGTGGAGAAACGGGCACCCTCCTACACTGTTGGTGGGAATGTAAACTGGTGCAGCCCCTCTGGAAAACAGTGTGGAGGTTCCTCAAAAAATTAACAATAGAACTCCCCTAGGACCCAGCAATAGCTCTGCTAGGAATTTACCTAAGGGATACAGGAGTGCTGATGCATAGGAGCACATGTACCCCAATGTTCATAGCAGCACTCTCAACAATAGCCAAAAGGTGGAAAGAGGCTAAGTGTCCATCAATGGACAAATGGATCAAGAAGATGTGGTTTATCTGTACAATGGAATACTACATGGCAATGAGAAAGAATGAAATCTGGCCATGTGTAGCGACATGGATGGAACTTGAGGGTGTTATGCTGAGCGGAAGAGGTCAGGCAGAGAAGAAAAGATACCATATATTTGCATGTATAGGAGGATTAGGAGGAACTTAACGGAGGACCGTGGGGGAGAAGAAGGGGGGAAATAGTGGGGGGGAGGGAGGCAAACCATGAGAGACTCTTGAATGCTGAGAACAAACTGAGGGCTGATGGGGGTGGGGGAGAGGGGAAGGGGAGTGAAGGGCATAGGGGAGGGCGCTTGTTGGGTTGAGCACTGGGTGTTATATGGAAACCAAGTTGACAATAAACTAAGGGGAAAAAAAACAAAAATATTCTCTTCATGTGAGTTTTTAAAATATATATAATAAATTATCAAATGATTATATTAAAAAAGAATTTTGGCAAATACCTTTTCTGTCTCAGTTAATATGATCATGTGATTTTTCTTCATTAGCCTATCAGTAAAGTGAATTAACACTGATTGATTTTTAATCATGAACCAGCCTTGCTTCCCTGAAATAATATGTATTTATATTTATAGATGAATTCTATATACCTCTTGCCAAATTTAAGAAGTTTTCCATCATTTTTTGGAGTAATTTTCTAGCCCTGCATGCTCTCTCGCTCTCTCTCTTTCTGTCTCTCTCTCTCTCCCCCCTTTTGGGAGTCTTAAGACACATTGTTAGATCTTTTGTGATAACCCCACAAGTCTCTGAAACTCTGTTTTTTGTTGTTTTATTTTGTTTTGTTTTGGTCAGCCTGGTTTCTCTCTGTTGTTAATATTGGGTAATTTTTATTGTTCTACCTTCCAGTTAACTAATTATTTTCTCTTCTTCCTCTCAATCTGCCATTGAGCCTATCCAATTAGGTTTTTCTCTTATTATATTTTTATTGTATATTTTTAATTTTAAAATTTCTATTTGGTTCTCCTTGATATCATCTATTTCTTTGCTGAGGCTTTGGTGTTTCAAGCATATGTATTTGTAATTGCTTGTTGAAGCATTTTTATCATGGCTGCCTGATAAAATCTTTGTCAGACACATGAAACAATGCTCAGCATCCCTCCTCATCAGGGAAATACAAATCAAAACCACACTGAGATACCACCTCACGCCAGTCAGAGTGGCTAAAATGAACAAATCAGAGAACTCTAGATGCTGGCGAGGATGTGGAGAAACGGGCACCCTCCTACACTGTTCGTGGGAATGTAAACTAATGCAGCCCCTCTGGAAAACAGTGTGGAGGTTCCTCAGGAAACTAACACTAGAACTCCCCTATGACCCAGCAACAGCACTGCTAGGAATTTACCCAAGGGATACAGAAATGCTGATGCATAGTAGCACATGTACCCCAATGTTCATAGCAGCACTCTCCACAATAGCTAAAACATGGAAAGAGCCTAAGTGTCCATCAACAGATGAATGGATCAAGAAGATGTGGTTTATCTATACCATGAAATACTACATGGCAATGAGAAACAATGAAATCTGGCCATGTGTAGCAACATGGATGGACCTTGAGGGTGTTATGCTGAGCGAAATAAGTCAGGCAGAGAAGGACAAATATCATATGTTTGCACGTATAGGAGGATTAGGAGGAACTTAACTGAGGACCATGGGGGTGAAGAAGGGGGGAAATGGTGGGGGAAAGGGAGAGAGGCAAAGCATGAGAGACTCTTGAATACTGAGAAACAGAGGACTGATGGATGTGGGGAGGGAGGGGGGAGATGGGCATGGAGGAGGACACTTGTGGGGATGAGCACCGGGTGTTATATGGAAACCAACTTGACAATAAACTATTTGAAAAAAATAAAATAAAATCTTTGTCAGAGACTTCTAATATCTTTATCATCTTGGTGTTGGCGTCTATTCATTGTCTTTCTAAATTCAGTTTGAGATCTTCCTGGTTCTTGGTAGTGAGTGATTTTCATTTGAAACCTGGACATTTTTATATTACGCAATCACATCCTAGATGTCATTGAAACCTTCTGTTTTAGCTGGCATTGTTTCACATTGTTTTGGCAGGAGAAGTGGGAAAGTACCACCTCATTAATGCCAGCTGAATACAGAAGTCTAAGTTCTCCACTAAGTCGCCAGTTAAACTGGGATTGGGAGTAGTGCTGGATGGGGATAGGAGTTCCAACTCCTCATGGGGTCTCTATTGACACTGGCCTGCTCCCTACTTGGCATTTTCTGATACTACCCCAGTAGAGGGTATTGGGATTGGGACACCTTGTTACAGACATGTGAGAGTAGAAGTCTAGGCTTCTCACTCTACCTTTGTTGGCATAGGTAAGGGTATGTGGAGCCATGATTTTTTTCTGTGGTATTTGGCTAGAGTAGAGCACATAGTATTAAGAAGCTTTTTTGTCTTGCTAGGCTGTTCTTTGCATGGTCCTTTGGTAAAAGACAGCAGGCTTTTTCTGGGATTTTTATTGTTGGTACCATTGGTGTTTCCAAGTTTCTGGCTTTTTCATCTCCCCAGGCTACAATATATGAGGCAAAAAAGAAAACCCAGGGAACTGGCCACTGGGTTATTCCTTAGGTCCTAAAGTCTATAACCAGTCTGCTTTCCTCTCTATACCTTCCAGAGTCTTTGCATGTTTGTTTTATATGTAATGTCCATGGATTTTAGTTGCACTTAGCAGGAGAAAAGGGGAAACTCTATTTCCTCTTCCCAGAGTAGAGGTCCTCCCATCTCATTTTTTGAGATTATAATAGCATTGATAGCAAAACCAGACAAGAACACTGCTAAAAAGAAAATCACAGGCAAACTGAAAAACCATGAACATAAGCAAAAGGTCAAAAATAAATTTTTAATAAACTGAAATTAGCAATGTACAAAAACCAAAATTCATTATGACTAGTTTGAGTTTATTCTAGGAAAAGGTAAAAGGAGAAAAACCAACATGCATTTCAGTGCATATATAAAAGGTATAAATTTTAGTATTTATTCATGACAACCTCCATTGCCCTCAAAAGTAAAATTCAAATGGAAGGGAATTTCTTTAATGTGATAAATAATGTATATCAACAAATTATTTTGATATTGAAATATTAGAAACATTTAATGGTGAAATGTTAGAAGCATTCCACCTAATCAGGAATAAGTCCGTAGTCACCATGCCTAAGTAATATTATACCATGGGACACCTGGGTGGCTCAGTCAGTTAAATGTCTGACTTTGGCTCAGGTCATGATCCATGAGGGGGTACTCTCCCACTTCCCCTGCCAGAACAACGTGAAACAAAGGCAGCTAAAACAGAAGGTTTAAATGAGATCAAGGATGTGGTTGCGTAATATAAAAATGTCCAGGTTTCAAATGAAAATCACTCACCGTACCAAGAGCCAGGAAGATCTTAAACTGAATTTAAAAAGACAATCAATAGACACCAACACCAAGATGACAAAGATGTTAGAAGTCTCTGACGAAGATTTTATAAGGCAACCATGATAAAAAATGCTTCAACAAACAATTACAAATACATATGCTTGAAACTCATGGGTTTGGGCCCCACATGGGGCTCTGAGCTGTCAACACAGAGCCAGGAGCCTGGTTCGGATTCTGTATCTCCGTCTCTCTTTGCCCCTCCTCTACACACACTCTGTGTGTGTCTCTCAAAGACAAACAAACATTAAAACTTTTTTTCAAATTAAAAAACTCCAAAAACAGTACTAAAGACAGCCTCTACAACAAAGAATTATCCAACCTCAAAACTATGTGCTATGGCTGAGAAACCCTGATTTAATATCTAAGTGGATTCAGTGCTTACTAATAGTCCTTTACTCATAGCTTCTCTTTCATTGTATTCATTAATATTTTTCTTTGTTAGCTGAATTTAACACCTACTGGATTTTTTCCCCCACAAGGGCTTATAATGACTGCTTCCTCTTGCTTAGTTGATAATGTCTATCTACTGACTTTATAATGAGAATAACTTGACTGGGTAAGAGTTTCTTGTGTTAAATTTTCTTTCCTTCAGAAAACTGTAGACTTTGTTCCACTGTTATTTGGCATTGAATGTTACTTTGGAGAAGCCCAAGGTCAACCAAATTCTGTTCTCCTGGAATGTGCCTGTTGTATAATAGAAAACTTGACTGGTCAACCAAATTCTGTTCTCCTGGAATGTGCCTATTGTATAATAGAAAACTTGACTAACCTTTGTCCCTGTTTCATAAATCCTTGGAGACTCTAAATCCATAGAATTCCTGAGTAATAGGAGTGTCTTTGCTATTCATGAACCCCTTAAATGTCACCTGAGTTTATGCTAGCAAGGTGACTCAGGATGAAGGGTCTAGTCACCAGAAAGGTCAACCATGTGATCATAGGATTGGAGCTTTGAAGCTAGCTGAACCCCCCTTTAAAGGAGGACTAGAGATTGACTTTAGTCAAATGCCTAATGATTCAGTGAGTCATGCCTAAATAATGAAATCCCAATAAAAATGGTGATGTTTCCTAGTTGGTGAACATTTCCAATGGGCTGGGAGAGTGACATTCCCAGATATCACAGGGAAAGGACGTGAAAGCTCTACATTTGAGACTCTCCCAGACTCTGTTTTATGCTTCTTTTCATTTGGCTGGTCCTGATCTATAACCTTCATAGTAAAACTGTAACCCTAAGCATAGCACTCTTTTAAGTTCTGTGAGGTCTAGGGAATTAAGGAATATGAGGAGGTTGTGGGACCCCTGATGTTATAGCCAGTTGGTCAGAGGTTTGTGTGGTCTGGAGACCTCTGAACTTGCAGTTAACATCTGAAGTAAGGGGATTCTTTCTGGGGACTGTGCTTTTAAAGCTGTGAGGTCTGACGCTAACCCAACAGTATCAGAACTGAATTGAAATGCAGCACTGTAGAGCCTCACTTACTCTGCCTGGGTGGTTATGTAATTTTTTCTTTATTCACAAATTAATTTCAGCCAGAGGTGTTTTGATGTTGTTAGTCCTATATCAGGTGACCTCTTACCTAGAACAAATGAGTCCAATTGTTCCATAGATCCTTTCTCTGTTATGCTAGTTTATGGTCATTCTTTTATTATAATTTCTACATCATTCTTGGTAACATTACTGAATTGGGTCCTTGGGCTCTCAAAGCAATAGGAACTGACTAGAGCCATATGGGAATTTGCAGGCAAGGCTTTTATTGCGGCTTATAGTCAAGCATAAGGAAGACAGCACAAAGAAAAGGGTCCTTCATGCTGGCTGTCAGAACAAAGGCCAGGGAAGTTTTTAAAGAGGTTAAGGTGGGAAAGGAGTGATGTGTAAGCATGTAGGGGTGGGGAGAGATACAGGAAGTTGTGGACTGAATTTAACCTATTTTTCTGTTCCTGTATTTCTGTAAACTGATATATCTAGAGGTCAAATCAATATTTAGCAAAAAGATTGCATAAATAGTATGGTATAATTACTATTGCATGACATCTTGGGAAACATAATGTCTAGTTGGCTCACTTTTTGTGATGTTAAGTTATCAGCCTGATCCATCCAAGGTTCCATCAGCTTTTCACCTCATACAGTTTTTGTTTTGTTTTGTTTTGTTTTGTTTTGTTTTTAAGTAGACTCCACGCCCAGCATGGAGCCCATTACAGGGCCTGAACTCACAACCCTGAAATCAGGACCTGAGCTGAGATCTCAAGAGAACAGAGGGCACCTAGGTGGCTGAGTTGGTTAAGCATCTTGATTTCAGCTCAGGTCATGATCTCACTGTTCTTGAGATTAAGCCCTGCATCAGGCTCTGCACTGACAGAGCCTGCTTGGGATTCTCTCTCTGCTTCTCTATCTGCCCTTCTCCTGCAAATGTGCACTCTCTCTCTCAAAAGAAATAAACACTAAAAAAAAAAAAAGAGTTGGATGCTTAACCAACTAAGCACACAGGTGCCCCTCACTTAATGTGGCTTTTTTACAATCGTTTCCCATATCCATTATTACATGAAGATCCCCATTTTCTCTGGATTTTGGCTCAGGTCATGATCTCACATGTGTGAGATTGAGCTACACATCAGACTCTGTGCTGACAGTGTGGAACCTGCTTGGGATTCTCTTTCTCTGCCCCTCCCCCACTCACACTCTCTCTTTCCCTCTCTCTCAGCCCCCCTCTCAATAATAAAAATAAATATTAATCACAGACTCAATGTACATTGTACTTATTCTCTCCCTAGCACAGGCTTGCTATGTGCTTCTGGGGATCAGCAGTGAACAGGAGGAATGGCCACTCTTCTCCACTCCTCCCACTCTAGTATCTAGAATAGAGACAAGTGGCTTACCTGCCTCCCATACACCTTTCCCCCTCCTACCTAACCTCTAGATACTCTACTGTTGGAGGTAAGGAAAAAGATTAGGAGGGTTTACCATGCTGGCTAGGACTTTAATTCTCTGTTGGGCCTACCTGTTCAAGCATAGGTACCTTCTGGGAGTCCACTTGACACACACAATACTCACACATCCTTAGAACACCCTGTCTCGGGCTCCAGGTCTCTCCTCTCTTGTCTCTCCACCCCACCTCACTCTCTGTGCCCTGCCATGTGTCTCTACTTCTCTTTCTGGCTGATTTCCATACTTGGCCATGCAGAAAGGGACATCATCCTAGTCATGTGATGCCAGTCTCCTTCCAGGCACTACTAACCATTATAAGGGATTCCCTTAGTGTCCCTCTCAGCAAAGGGTGTGAAAGTACTCTCTTCTTTCCCTTCCCCAGGTTTCTGACCTAGGCCCCAAAGCAGAGTGCTGTCAGGGTAGCAGCAGGACCAGTTGAGCCACCTTTTCACAAACCTGGAGAGAGTTACCAAACTTAGTTTTGTTTTTTTTAAGTTTATTTATTTTGGGGGTTGGAGAGAGAGAGAGAGAGAGAGAGAGAATGTCAAGCAGGTTCCACATTGCCAGTGCAGAGCCCAACATGGGGCTAGAACTCACAAACTGTGAGATCAGGACTTGAGCTAAAATCAAGTCAGATTCTTAATCAACTGAGCCACCCAGGTGCCCCTCTTAGTCTTTTTTGACAGTTTTCTTTTAGAATGGAAAGGACAGGGACTTAATGCCTCTTAATCCTTAGCTTTGGGCTTTAGTTGAAAAATGTGAAGAGACACTGGAACTCTTACTAAGCACCATTTTTATGTACATATAGGATGAAAACATACATATGTGAATGTATATACATAACATATATATATGTATGTGTATATATGTACATATTTATGCACTTAATTATATCCTTTTAAAACTTGAATCAGTTCATACTACGCATACCTCACTTTTTTTAAACATGTTTTTAAATGTTTTTTATTTATTTCTGAGAGAGTGTGAGCAGGGGAGGGTCAGAGAGAGAGGGAGACACAGAATCTGAAGCAGTCTCCAGGCTCTGAGCTAGCTGTCAGCACAGAGCCTGATGTGGGGCTCAAACCCACGAACCGTGAGATCATGACCTGAGCCAAAGTCAGATGCTTAACCGACTGAGCCACCCAGGCATCCCACACATACCTCACTTTATTTCCTTCATTTTCCAATGTATCTTGTAGATCTTTCCATCTTAACCCATTTCAATAAAATAAGGCTTGTCTTGAGTACTAGAAATCCGTAAGAAGTGACTGGAGACACTTCAAAGCAACCTGAGCAACAGAAAAAGCCTGGGTCTTCACCTCAACTCTTTTTTTTTTTAATCTTTTTTTCCCCCCACAAATAGTTTATTGTCAAGTTGGTTTCTATTTAACACCCAGTGCTCATCCCCACGAGTGCCCTCCTCCATGCCCATCTCCCCCCCCCACACACACACCCATCAGTCCTCAGTTTGTTCTCAGCATTCAAGAGTCTCTCATGGTTTGCCTCTCTCCCTCTCCCCCACTATTTCCCCCCTTCTTCTCCTCCATGGTCCTCTGTTAAGTTCCTCCTAATCCTCCTATACGTGCAAACATATTCTTCACCTCAACTCTTGTTTGATTATAAATTTTCCTTACCAAACCTTCCAATTAGCAACAGCCACAACAAAACAGCAGTAGCTTATTGAATATTTTTATGTGTGATACCATGAATTATTTTATTCAATACTCATAACTACCTATAAGGTATATACTATAGCTATTTCCATTTTATAAATAAGGAACATGAGGTTAGAGCAGTTAATTTGCCCAAGGTCATAGAATGTAGCAAAGTGGTGGAATCAGTAAACACAAAACAAGACTGTTTGTCTGTTCTTAATCAATTTGTCTATTTGTTCATCTATAAATTGAATGCTGTATTCTCATTGACTTCCTTCCAATTTTTAATTTAAATATAAGTGATTCAACTTGACTACTCATATAGATTCCTATTTAGACCTCATCTGTGTTGAAAGATCCTCTAAACCTCTGTCATCCTGGACTATTAAACATGTGCTGTACATACTCTAAAATTTATACTTCTTGCATTAGTACCAATGCTAATGTTATGCCTTGGTGGAGTGTGCAGTTCACAGATGATTCCAAATGGATGTATTTCTAACTTGTTAAACTGTCTGAGATTCCACCATTAGGGATTCATTCTTAGGAGCACTGATGAAAGTGGAAGTAAGAAGCAGGAGGAGGATCTAGAAGTGCTCAAAAAAGTAGAGCTAAATAGTAATACAATTAAATTTAAACATAGATTATTCAACCAAATCTCAGAGAAGTAGGAAGGAAGTACTTGTGAAACCTCATGAAAAGTTTTAAGGAGAAACTCATGCATGTATAGAGTGTAAAACTGGAGAAGAAAATTGGAGGGAAGGAGATTTTTTCACTTTTGCTCTCAAGAACTATATCCATAAAATGCCAAATTTGCCTTACCTGTCAAAATTAGACTCTAGCAGTGGTGAGATGAAGCATATTGTGGGAGGCTGGGATCAGGAGTTCAGAACTCTCCAGCAGGGCTGAGTGAAGATGAAGGTAGGAACAAATGACCAGACCAAATGGGGCTTCCCCAGGGATAGATCAAGTTCACATGGCTTCAAAGTCAGGTTCCAATGTGGGACTCAGGCTGTTAAGCAAGTTTCTTACACAGCTTGTAGGTGTGATAAAAGTGAAAGTGTGGCACAAGTGCTATGAGCACAGAGCCAGTGAAAGGCCTGGGGTGTCATTCAAACAAACATGAGGCAGGAACCCGTTGGCAGAGGTAAGGGCATGCAGGTATTATGTATTTTTATCTTATTTTATGTTACACTATATTATTTTTAAAGTTTATTTCCCTTCTGGCCTCCTTCCTAAAAGGATTAAATTTAGCTTTCAATAAGTGACACAATGAGATAAGACATTAGGGGACAAATAATGCATTTAGGGGATTGGGTTGGGAAATGGACACTAATATAAAAAAAATACTAGGGGCACCTGGATGGCTCAGTTGGTTGTCTGATTCTTGACTTCGGCCCAGGTTGAGACCCGTGTTGGGCTGTGTCAGGCTCTGTGCTGAGTGTGGAGATTCTCCCCGCCTCTGTCCCTCTCTCCAGCTCATACTCTCTCAATCTCTAAAAATATATAAATAAATACATAAATACATAAGTAAATAAAAGACTAGACTTCACTGAGTCACAACTGAGTCACAAACCAGCTCAGTTAAATCCACATTGACTGAATAGTGACTATGAACTAAGCACTTGTCATGCCTGATCTTAATGGATTTTCCCAGTAACTCAGAAAATAGGTATTTTTATTATCTCCATTTAAACATTCATTGTTGTTGTTGTTGTTTAAACTAATGAGGAAAGTCAGCTTCTAATTTGCTTGGAGTTCCACAGCCAGAACATGGCAGAACTGGGATTTAAACACAGTTTGACTTTAGAATTTGGGCTCATGGTCATATACATATTACCAACTATGAAGGTAGCAGGTGTAGAGAAATCAAATCAGCAGGTGACCAGCATTCAGTGTTAAGACATATATTACCTGAAAATGCTCAGTAACAAGAGAATAAGGCAGGAAATCCTGGATGGATACTGTAGTCAGAACAAAATCTAAGAGTGTCTCCTACCTGTGTTTGGGGCCAGGATGGATTCTGTACCAAACATACAAGTAGAAGTTAAATGGCAGTAACTTTGAAAGTTATGAAGAGAAAGGGAAAGAGAATTTAGAATGTCTTACACCATTCTTCCCTTGCAGGGTGAAGACCTTATGTATATGTGAAGCAAATTAGAATTAGATTAATTAGAATAAAAGGCAAATTCCTCATAGTGTTTATTCCACATCCATATCATCCACTGCACAGTGTTAAGTGATCTTTCTATAGTGCTAACATTCCTCTTCTTAAAAACAAACAAACAAACTCGGTATACAGGAGACAGAAGAGGGGTTTACAAGCCACATTATAGAGCCCTTGGTGCCCAATGATAGACACCAGACTGCTGACTATGACTGGTAACCTAAGGAGGTGAAAGTTGACGCGAGTTGAAATTTCATACAGATGTGTTTCCATCATTGCCAGGGAAATCTCTCTTTTAATTCCTAGCTTCTTTTCTCACCCCTCTGGTGGAGCTTAATGGGATCTGGACTTGGTATACTTCCCTTCTTAATAACATTAGTCTTAACTTTTTCCCTTTATGGACCATTTTTTTGGGTTGAGTTCAAGCGTTTAATAATATTTTTTGAGCACCTAATATGGATCAGGCACTATGGCAGGCACTAAGGATGAAATGAAAAGTAAAACCAAGTTTCAGTCAGTTCTCTCTATGCCTCTGGACACCATAGCAATGCCAGTGTAATAAGACTGTTCTTCACCATGAACTTAGGACCTCCAGAAATCTGTGCCATGCAATCTCCATTCTCAAAAGTAAAGGCTATGCTGATTATATAGGTGAAGGAAAAAATAAGATGATGACAAAATTTTTGGAAATAGTGGTAGATCCAGGGTCAGAAGAACCAAGGATGGCTGGGGGAGTTAGGAGGCTAGAACTAGCATCAATGTTCTGGAAAGTCTAGCACTGACACCATTTCTGAAGTGGCTGCAAAGCTGACCATACTGGATTTGGAATGCCACTGCTATTGGTCGGATGAATTCTAAATGGGCACTCCTCTTTACACATTTGCTTCCAGTTCCCAGTCCCTCACAGACACATCCTTAGATGAAGCTAAGGTGATGTGCTCACATTACGGAATAGGAAAAAGGGATAACTGACATTTCAAGATTCCATGATGCAAGGTGGGCCCTGCCTTCTAATCAGACTCATTCAATGATGGATTACACTTCCTCCCCAAAAGGAAGGGGGTTCATTTATTGACCAAACAAAAACAACTGTTAACCATAATGTAGACAAAAACTAAAACGGAAATAGTCATAGGTGATCATGATATGTATTCATCCACAGTTGATGATAAGATCTGCTTATTTCTCTGCCTTCATTCCCTAGAATAATAGTATTAAATAAAGACATTGGAAATCACTTCCTCAAGGATTCTATTTCTTATGAAATTGCTTCCACATTTGGCCAGAAGGGGGCACCCTAAAAGGAAAATGAATTTTTTCCATTTGTCCTACTCTGCAGTGTAGAATGGGACAGTTAATACCTAGTGCTAATCAGTAACTCTAGTATTAGTATTAGTAATTTAAGCAAAAGAACCTAAGGGAAGATAAGGTTATACATACACACACATATATACATATATGTATATATACAACTCTATACATATATGTACATATGCTAAGAAAAAAACTCAGTTAACCAAGTAGTTCAACATCAGGCTAATTAGTTTTCCTCTTCATAGTATTTTGTTGTTTCATACATTACAAGTAAATCTCAGGAATGTGAGATTGAAATATCTAGGTCAATAAAAAGCATAGTACTCCTGCATTTGCTTACCAAAGCAATACACTGTTAAAGGTGGAAAACCTACATAAGGGGTTTATAAGTTCAAGTTGGCTTTTTTTGTTGTTGTTGTTTGTTTATTTTGAAGTGGGGGGAGGGACAGAGAAAGAGACAGAGAGGGAGAGAGAGAGAGAATCCCAATCAGGCTCCACTCTGTCAGTGCAGAGCCTGATGCCAGGCTCAAACCCACTAACAGTGAGATCATGACTTGAGCCAAAGTTGGATGCTTAACCTACTGAGCCACCTCAAGTTGGCTTTTAATTTCATGAAGTATAAAGAGCTGGATTCCTGACTTTAGGGTATGGGGAATATTATGATGTTAACTCTTGAAGGGATTGCTTACCTATCCAGTCTAATGAGTGGATTCATAAACATTTTAGGGGACAGATATAAAGAAAAGAAAATGGCAAGGTATATTTAATTGGAGAAAAGAAGATGAATAATTTCCCTATTAGTGAAAATTCTTTTATATGTATATGGTTTCTAGACTATTATTTCATATCAGAATTACTTTTTCATAGGTGTCACAAGAATGTGTATCTGAGGGATGAGGCCTTACAATAAATAAGTTTTTTATTCCTGACTTTCTATGACAATCTACATTTCTGAGTCACTGGATTTGCTAATTCTTCCTAGGGCAACACTTCTTTCAGCTCTTCATGATTTTGTTCGGAAGTGAAGATGTGATTTCTTGTCCAAACCAATTACAGTTGGAACAATAATTCACCAAAATGTTATTATCACTTGTTATGGCATCAGCGTCAAACAACAATGTGTGAAGAAATTGCTATGGACAATATCTTGAGTATGAATATAAATATATTTTACAAGTTAAAATGTCCTCATCGTGACAATTTAATGTTAAGAAGTTTGGCCAAGTTTCCCTGTATTTTATATTTCTTATTCTGATAATCAACTCTCTAACTTCAATGAATTCCTTATACTTTGTGTTCTTTATTTCTACCTCTGGGGTTCTGCAACCCCAGGAGAGCTAAAGTCAAGTCTATTGCATATGCACATTTCAATAGGAGCAAAAAATAGCTAAGATGGTTTGGAAGAAACATTGATTTCTAATTAACACTGGCCTATAAGGGCAACAAAAGTATGAAGTGTGTCTGGCTTTGTTAATGGTCTCAACCTTAGTACTTAGGTCAATAACTAGCCACATGGGTACTTAATAAATATTACTAAAACGAATCAATGACTATGTAAATAAAACAGTTCTTTACAAGCATGGTCTACATCCAGCTGGAGGCCAGCATGTAAGTTTACAGACCCGCTCCACCCAGACCGATTCCCCGGGAAGCCCTGGCTTTGGATTGTGAGCAGTAAGAAGTGTGCATCAAGAGCGCCTGGGTGGCTTAGTCGGTTGAGGTCATGATGTCTCCCTTTGTGGGTTGAACCCTGACAACGCATAGCCTTCTTCGGTTTCTGTTTCCCACTCTCTGCCTTCTCCGCCTGAAAAAGAAAAAAAAAAAAGGTGTCTGTCCACTCTCGCTAAGGGAGGGCCTCATACCACCTCTCCACAACCGGCTACCTGCGCGCCTTAGGACCCAGGCCTCAGAGTCCAGGCTTTAGGACCCGGCGCAGCACGGCATGAAACTTGGAGGCGGGATTAGGAGAAGCCGTCGCCGTCGCACACACATGACGTAAGCAGCTGGCGCCAGCAGTGGTGAGGCAGCCGGGAGTAGTGGATAAACCCTTTTCTCGCTTGCCTTGGTTCTTACGCACCATGGCGGCTCCGGTCCAGCAGCCCAGCGGTGCAAAGCGCAAAGGGAAAGCTCAGTATGTGCAGGCCAAGCGGGCGCGGCGCTGCGACGGCGGTGGGCCACGGCAGCTGGAACCCGGGCTTCAGGGCATTCTCATTACCTGCAACATGAACGAGCGCAAGTGCGTGGAGGAGGCCTACAGTCTGCTTAACGAATACGGCGACGACATGTATGGGCCGGAGAAGGTACGAGCCCCAGAAAGGGCAAGCGGGCCTCTGAGAAATGAAGGGAAGGCTGCAAGGCCATCTGTGTCCTACGCGTGCGCGAGTTTTGTGGCCTGATCTGTGTCCTGCCTTCTCGCAGTGTCCGGGTTGCAGACTGCTGCTCTGTCGCGTGCTTGAAAAGCTTGCCCGTTTTTGTTATTTTTCCTATTGTTAATCACAGTGGCTCCTGTTTATAGATTGCTTCTGAGATCCACGTGTTATGTTTCTAAAGCCCTCGAAGAAAAGTTTACTTCTTACGGTAGACTTGTGAAGTAATATTCACGAGAACCCTGAAGCTCAAGTAGGTCAATAAACGGTCCAAGTTCACAAGGGAAACTTGCTTCGTCTTCATAGTTTTTACCGTATCTTACCACCATCTTTACACAATGGTTGTAATAATTGTCCTAAGCATTGTCTCTGAAATAGTGGGGTTAGTACTGGTGCTAGTTATTTTTCAAATGCGCGTGCAAATAAATACGTTTTATAAAGCAAAAACTTTTGTACCAATACCACGTAAGATATAATTGTCTCAGGACAGCTTGGAAATCATTATAGTCTTGGTCTAGTATCTGGACTCATACGGAAACACCTCAACGAATTAAAAGGGGAGGATAAGTAATACAGAGGGGATTTGGATTCAAGTACTGTTATTTACTAGATCATGAGCATGGGCATATTATTTACTTCTGCTGAGCTAGATAAAAAAGAATAATGATAGTATACTTAATGTTGGCTGAGAAGTTACTTTTGTACATAAATAATAAAGGTTCCATAAGTGTGTATAATTATTACTAGTTCCTGACTGGCAAACTCCGTTGGTAGGGCAGAGAACTGGTGGGCAACAACTGAGTGTCTTGTCTATACTGATATCTTTTTTTTTTAATTTTAATTTTTTTACAAATAGTTTATTGTCAAATTAGTTTCCACATAACACCCAGTGCTTATCCCCACAAGTGCCCTCCTCCATGCCCATCCCCCCTCCCCCCCACATCCATCAGTCCTCAGTTTTTGTCAGCATTCAAGAGTCTCTCATGGTGATATCTTGAGCAAATTCTCAAACTATTTCTGTTCCCTCTTAGTAGAATAGAAGTAAGGGTTTTAAATGCCATAACTGGTTGGTCTAATCTCACCACAAGAAGACTGTCTCATTAGGCACAAAGTTATCTAGTGATGGGATTTAAGGTTTACCTTGAAGTAATTCATTTGGTGAGCACATTTCCCTGTGTCCCAGACTGTCAAGATGTTTTTGAAAGCATTTTCAAATTATATGTACCCCAGTCTGAGGAAACTTCCTTTTTTCCTCTGTATTTTGTAGGGAGTGATGTGTCAGTTTCTTAATAAAAAGCTTTATTGTAAGTGTTGATCCATCTGCCACTGGAGGATTCACATAAATAGTTATAACTTTTAACATGAGCTGTTTTGGCATTTCTACTCATTAATTTTATGAAAACAGTTCACAGACAAAGATAAGCAGCCCTCTGGAAGTGAAGGAGAAGATGATGATGTGGAGGCTGCCTTGAAGAAAGAAGTTGGTGACATTAAAGCATCTACAGAGATGAAGCTAAGAAGATTCCAGTCAGTGGAGAGTGGAGCAAATAATGTAGTCTTCATCAGGACGCTTGGGATAGGTGTGTCTAATAAGCCTTCAGATTATTGAGCCTGTAATATTTAGACATCCCTTGTCTTAGTGAACACTGCCTAAAAAATGGCTTCATGGTTATGGCTCAAGTTAATCATTTGAATGATCTTCTTCACACTGTTTTAGCACTAAGCATACAGAAAGGTAGAATGGGGTGGTGAACATAACATTGGCTTAAGAGTGGAAACCTGGCTTTGCCAATTGCTTTGTATGTAACTCTAGGTGAAACAAGAGTACATATTCTGTCTAAAAGGAGCAGCTGCTGTTCAGCCCCAGCCAATTTGGAATGGCTCTAGCCATCTGGAATGTAGTCCTGATAGGGCCAGATCTTCTGATTTTTTAAAAGAAGTTGGAAATCTGAGAAGCTTGTACATTTTTTAATGTAGTTAACTAATTTAAAAGTATTGGGGGCGCCTGGGTGGCTCAGTCGGTTAAGTGCCCAACTTTGGCTCAGGTCATTATCTCGCAGTCTGTGGATTTGAGCCCCACATCGGGCTCTGTGCTGTCAGCTCAGAGCCTGGAGCCTGTTTCAGATTCTATGCCTCCCTCTCTGTCCCTCCCCAGGTCATTCTCTGACCCTCTCTGTCTCAAAAATAAATAAACGTTAAAAAAATTTAAAAAAGTGTTGAAAACACCAAGTAGCCCCAAATAGACTTGTATGTAGTCAGGATGTGGCCTCAGGACCATATGATGATCTTGTGTAATTCATGGTCTTGGGGCTCCTCTGAGTTCTGAGATCTGGATTTTTGTACAAATTTAATCAATGGATGAGTTAAATGGTTTTTGTTTTTCGGTTTTGTGTTTGTTTGTTATTTATTTATATTTGGAGAGAGTGAGTAGGGGAGGCACAGAGAGAGATGAGAGAGAGAATCCCAAGTAGGCTCCACACTCAGCAAAGAGCCCAGCGGAGGGCTCAGTCCCACAACCATAAGATCATGACCTGAGTCAAAATCAAGAGTCAAATGCTTGGGGCGCCTGGGTGGCTTAGTCGGTTGGGTGTCCGACTTTCGCTTAGGTCATGATCTCGCGGTTTGTGGGTTCAAGCCCCGCGTCGGGCTCTGTGCTGACTGCCAGCTCAGAGCCTGGAGCCTGTTTCAGTCTGTGACTCCCTCTCTATCTGACCCTCCCCTGCTCATGCTGTCTCTCTCTCTCTCTCTCCTAGAAATGAATAAAACATTAAAAAAAAAAAGAGTCAAATGCTTAACCTACTTAGCCACCCAGGCACCCCTGAATTAAATCTTTTAAAGTAACTTGCAGATTTTGTTTTGTTTGTTGTTATATTTTTTAAAAAGTGTGCTGTTTAGTAACAATATGTTGGTAGTTGTGCTGTTGAAGGAAAACTGTATGGTCTTGTTTGGACAAGTCAGATGTCACAAAAATGTTAACTCCGGTGTCTTCATGAACCGTTGTTTTTAGTGAAAGCAGTAGTAATGCTGAAGAGTTAACATATTAAATATAGTAGTAATCATAGGCAGTGAAGAAAGTTGGAAAAACTGATTAGACTTATTAATGTTCATTGTGATAATTTCTTCTATACTGTTGATATAGGTCACTGCCAATAAAAATTCATTTGGAGAGTTTGAAGAGGTTTTAAAATGTCTGAAAGCTTATATTCTTGTTCTTTTTGTTTTGTGTTGTTTTTTTGCTGATTTTTTTTCTTTTTCTTTCAGAACCTGAGAAATTGGTACATCATATTCTCCAGGATATGTACGAAACCAAGAAGAAGAAGACTCGGGTTATTCTACGAATGTTACCCATTTCAGGCACGTGCAAGGCTTTCTTAGAAGACATGAAAAAATATGCAGAAACATTTTTGGAACCCTGGTTTAAAGCTCCAAACAAAGGGACATTTCAGATTGTATATAAATCTCGAAATAACAGCCACATGAATAGAGAAGAAGTTATCAAAGAATTGGCAGGTATGTTTCTCTTAGTGATTTTATATTAGTATTTAATAGTAAATACTTGCTCTTGTTTCTAGGAATTTTTTTTTTAAGATTTAAGGCTTATATTTTTGGATGTAAAACAAGTGTATACAGTGTTTACAGTGTAAAATAAGGGTGCATAGTTGGCTCAGCTGGTAGAGCATGTAACTCTTGATCTCAGGGTTGTGAGCTCGAGCCCCATATTGGGTACAGAGATTACTTAAAAAAAAAAAAAAGTTCCTAAAATAATATCAGACCTAACAGACTTGGATGAGACTTTCTGGTAGTTAGATATTAAATCTTCCAAACCAAGATTGAATTTTCTTTGGGAAAAAAAAATTATTCTGATTAAATGTCTCAGGATTTCATTTGTATTTGTTTATTGAAAGAGTTCACAGCGTTTGATGGAGGTCCATGTAGAAGAGTAGACTAGTCTGAATATTGCTTTAACAAGTCACAAATGCAAAGATCAAAGATTGTATTTGTATCTATCAAGCTTCATGGTACCCTTCTCCCTCTAAGCATTTCTTATTCTTTTTGTTATAGGAATAGTAGGCAGCCTCAATTCGGAAAATAAAGTAGATCTTACCAATCCACAGTACACAGTGGTAGTAGAAATCATTAAAGCTGTCTGTTGCCTGAGTGTTGTGAAAGATTACATGTTGTTCAGAAAATATAATCTTCAGGAGGTGGTGAAGAGCGCTAAGGACTCATCACAGCTTAACCCAAAGCAGCCAGCACAAGCAGGAAATGGGAAAGAAGCTAAATTGGAATCTGGTGACATATCAAATCGAAATGACCCAGCAGAAGGAAAAAATGACCAGCAAGTGGTACCAGAAAATAATGAGGAGCCGGGGCAGATGAAACCAAGATCTGAGACACAGGAGGTGAATGAGGGAGGGGCTAAGCCTGAACTTGAAAATCAAGTCAAAGAAGGATCTGAGTCAAATGAAAATGACGTCTCATAGGAAAAAAAATCATTCGATGTTGCAGGTGGGTTTTTCTGATGGCATTTGGTGAGATATTGCTAGGATTCCACAGAAAATTGTGACAAAATACAGTTTTTGAACTTACATTCTGTATAATGCTGTACTCAGAATAGTGAACAATGATTGAGCAGCCCCATTAACAGTTATGTTGGAGATCTTTTCAGCCCCATGTGCCAGTGTGCAGTTAGGCTTACATGAATTTGGTTGAGCTGGGAGAAACTGTGGATGATTGGTGAGCACTTGAATGGAGGGGTGGATGACAGGAGGATAATGTTGGCCTCTCCTTCATGATTACTTTCCCCAGTCTCCCCTTCTGAACTGCCATCTGACTTACTGGAGCAAACAAACTCTGTAAAAGACACACTCCTAGGGAAATTTTCATTCTAAGGAAGGGATTTTTACATGTTGCAGTTCAGCTGTCCCCTGCCACTTTGTTGTAAACATTGTAAAAACATGGGTCTTCTGGGTTAGAAGTGAATTGGTTTTGTGAAGTTTTTGTATCTTTTTGTGATTCTTACTTAGAGTTACTTTGTAACTCTTACTTAGTTATTATGCCAGATTTTATATTCTCTCCGCCTTTGTTAGTAAACAAATCTAATATTCCAGTGCTGCAGCTTTTGAAGTCATGGTATAAGATAAATGAGGACCATTCTGGGCATAGAAATACATTTTTGTTGAGGTTAGTGATGAAGAATTCGTTTTCTGTGATACTTCCATATGTCATGGCAATAAGGGATACAAATTATTTCTTTACAGTGAAAGCTCCTTTTCGGTGACCTTATATGGATTTATACTCCAAGCTGTTCTCTTGCATTGTACATTGTCTAGCTGTTCTCTTACATTGTACATTGTCTGTGGAATGCAACTTACAAACCTAGCATTTGCTCCAGCAATTGTAACTATAAATCATAGCCATTTGATAAGTAAAGATGTCGATTATTTTTTTTTTAATATTTTTATTTATTTCTAGGAGAGAGAGAGAGAGACAGTGTGCGAAGGGGAGGGTCAGAGAGAGAGGGAGTCACAGACTGAAACAGGCTCCAGGCTCTGAGCTGGCAGTCAGCACAGAGCCCGACGCGGGGCTCGAACCCACGAACCGTGAGATCATGACCTAAGCGAAAGTCAGACGCTTAACCGACTAAGCCACCCAGGCGCCCCAAGATGTCGATTATTTTAACTGGCATCTGTAATATCAAAACAGTAAACTTTTGTTTAAAAAATCACATTCAGCGGCACCTCATTGGCTCAGTTGGTAGAGCATGTGACCCATGATTCAGAGTTGTAGGTTTGAGCCCCATGTTGGCTGTAGAAATCACTTAAAAATAAAATCTTTTAAAAAAAAATCATATTTAATAAAAGGTTCAGGAAGCAAAATTTTAGTAGCAGCACTATATTAGAAAAAAATTGACATACTAGGTAAAAATCTAATAATACCAATGTAACATTAAAATGGGAGGGCAAGAAGCAGTATAAGAAATTGAAAACCCTTCACTTTCAGTATAATAAATTGACTGTCCCCTGATGCTCAAGAGGTTTGTGTAGTTAACTGAAGAGCAGTAGCTTCTCTGTCTGGGTCGATGAGTCAACAGATTTCACGAATATTTGTCCTACTGTTGCCTTCGTAAGGTTGGTGAATGATGACAAAATTCAAGAAAGCTTGTTCTGTCTGCTATGAGAGCCTCTCAAAGGCAATATAAATTTAATGGCTCTTTATATCTGAAGACCAAAGGTATGTCATCTCTACTCCTGGTGCTCATTCATGGTTGACTCCATGACCAGTTTTGCCTCATTCTGGTAAAAGAAAATGCTGATGTTGATTTTACAGCACACTGCTTTCTTCCCAGAGAGGTGCTGATGTAAAACAATTGGAGTTGAAATGAAGAAAGTTCTGGATAATGCTGCAGAAATGGTTAACTTTATTAATGACCCATTTATGCAAGAATGTTTAAAAATAAATAAAACTCAAATCGGAACAAGGAGCACATAAATCTACATACAGAAATCTAGTGGCTTGTTAGAAGCGTTCTCAACAGGATATTGGAGCTGAAAGGTGAATTGCCAGAGTACTTCTAAGAATATACTAGGCCAAATTTTGAAGAGTGCTTTGGAGATGAAAGATAGCTTAGACACTAGTCTATTTAGCAGACATTTTTTATCACATGAACAAACAAAACAAGTTTCTGCGAGGTTCCGGAGAAAATGTATTTTCTTACGAGTGATAAGATTCTTAAATTGATAGGAACTGACTTCTTGGAACAGTCACATCGCCAAAGGAACTCTTAAAATGTTTTCATAGCCACTTGGCCTTGAGAATGAAGAAAAGATAGCAACAAGTCTGAGGCCTTAACTGAAACTCTCTGTGAAGAACTGCAAAACCAAATTAAACAGTCTTTCCCCCTCCTTTTCTCTCTTTTTTTTATATGGTTTATTAATTTTTGAGACAGAGAGACAGCATGAGAGGGGGAGGGGCAGAGAGAGAGGGAGACACAGAATCTGAAACAAGCTCCAGGCTCTCAGCTGTCAGCACAGAACCTGATGCGTGGCTCGAACCCACAAACCACAAGATCATGACCTGAGCCGAAGCCGGACGCTTAACCAACTAAGCCACTCAGGCGCCCCATCCCCTCCTTTTCTCAACACCTGTATATGACTGGGTGAGAAACCCCTTCTCTGAATCTAAGCCTGAAATTTTGTCCAGAAGAAGAGAAAGAACTCTCTTGAGTCATAGTCCGATAGTTCAGGGTTTCTGTGAAATAAGACTATCCTTAACACTCACATGCCATGACACTTAATTTGAAAGTTTTTTCAAGGTTTTCTCCAGGGTAAAACTACTGAAAAAAAGCTGGAAGAAACTCACCAAAGAGGACTGCATAATAAAAAAGTCCATGTTGAACATATTAAGAGACCGTGAAATTCACTTTTAGGTGGGTTTATTTAAGTTTTAAGAAGTTCATAAGTATTATAAGTGTCGATTGAGTCTTCCTGCATCGATGTCTATGTCTGTTTAATGGCCAGAGAATGTGGGAATGTATTTTTATCCTCCTAAACTAGTGGTCCTGCTTGGTAAACCAGACTAGAAGGATTAGGGAGGGGAAAAGACTATAGATTGGACCCTGGTAATGGAGACGAGGCTGCAACTTCCTTCTAGACCTTTAGGTAGAGTGTTAACTCTTAATAGGTTGAGGTCATCTCAGAAGGATGATCAGAGCATTGTAACTGTCATTTGTATGAACACGGAGGATAGGATTTTGGTGCCTTCATCAGACTTGCTCCAAGACAAAGATACTTTTATTTTGATCGTGCAAGACTCTGGGACTCTGGGACTAAAATTGGTCATATGCTTACAGAACATCCAAGTGTGTGGAACTGGGTTCCTTTTACTTTGTGAAAGCTGCTACTCTACAGAAAAATTTTTATTTAGTAGTTTGTTTTAATCCTCTTGTATTTGTTTTTATTTGGTAAGACCTGCAACAAAAGCTATTCTTTCTAGCTATAAAGCACTGTGTTCTGTTGGAATCTGATTTTATTCATTGATGCATTTTCAGGTTCCCTAGTTTTATCGTCACTGACATTTGAGCATGTTTTTTTATAAGTGACAAGATTCCAGGGTGGGAATTGAGTGTTCTTTTCTTTTTTAAGTTATATCCGGTTAAAAAAAATCAAGTAAATTTGTTTTGCTTTATGGAGGATAGGGTGTTAAACTTGTTATTTTGAGACATGTTTGTGTAAGGTTAAACATGATTTCTAGATGTTATTTGTATTTTGCTGTTGTTATAACCAGACATTTAGCTTGTTTTTCATAGTTCCTGATATTTTCAGAAAAATCAAAATAAATGTGTTCCCTAAAGATTGGTGTTCTGTGCTTTTTCTTTCTTTCTGCCTCTTAGTAAATCTCTTGATTTATATATATCTATATATTTTTAGATTTTTTAATATTTATTTATTTGAGAGAGAGAGCGTGAGCAGGGCAGGGGCAGAAAGAGAGGGAGACACAGAATCTGAAGCAGGCTCAGAACTCTGAACTCTCAGCACAGAGCCCAACATGGGGCTGTAGGGCTCAAACTCATGAATGGTAAGATCATGACCTGAGCTGAAGTTGGATGCTTAACCGACTAAGCCTCCTAGGCGCCCCATAAATCTCTTGATTTATAATAAATATCTCATAAAAGATGTTTTTATATCAAATTACTGATCAACAAATACATTGTCCTAAAAAGTATAGATAGAAAATATTTAATAATTGCTCTTGAATAATTACTTATTAAGCAATCCATACTTTACACAAATTTGCTTTAAAAGGAGGTATAGTAATACAATACTCAAACATTTTTTTAATGTTTTATTTATTTCTGAGAGAGAGAGAGGCAGCATGAGTAGGGGAGGGTCAGAGAGAGAGGGAGACACAGAATCCAAAGCAGGCTCCAGGCTCTGAGCTAGTCACCAGCACAGAGCCTGACACGGGACTTGAACCCACGAACCGTGGGTTCATGACCTGATCCGAAGTCAGACGCTTAACCGACTGAACCACCCAGTCTCCCCTACAATACTCAATTAAATGCACTCATTTGACTTTTGGATTCTTTACATTCCTTATTTTAACATTAATATTTTAATTCACTTTAAAGAACTAGTAAAAAGATTTTAAACAGAAGAAATTATTTTTTTAAATTTATTTATTTTTGAGAGAGAGCGTGAGCCCAGGAGGGGCAGAGAGAATGGGGGACAGAGGATTGAACTAGGCTCTACGTTGACAGCAGAGAGCCCATTGTGGGGCTAGAACTCATGAAGTGTGAGATAATGACCTGAGCTGAAATTGGATGCTCAACTGACTGAACCACCCAGGTACCCTGAAGAAAATTCTGCTTCGAACTTTTAGAATAGTTCTTTTTTTTTTTTTTAATGTTAATATTTACTTTTGAGAGAGAGAAAGAGTATGAGTAGAGGAGGGGCAGAGAAAGGGAGATGCAGAATCTGAGGCAGGCTCCAGGCTCTGAGCCGTCAGCACAGAGCCTGACACGGGGCTCGAACCCACAGACCGGAGATCATGACCAGAGCCGAAGTCGGATGCTTAACCAGCTGAGCCACCCAGGTGCTCCCTGAACTTTTAGAATAGTTCCAGTCTTTATTTTTTTATTTTTTTTTTAATATATTTTTATTTCTAGGAGAGAGAGAGAGAGAGAGACAGCGTGAGCAGGGGAGGGTCAGAGAGAGAGGGAGACACAGACTCTGAAACAGGCTCCAGGCTCTGAGCTGGCAGTCAGCACAGAGCCCGACGTGGGGCCCGAACCCACGAACCCCGAGATCATGACCTAAGCAAAAGTCGGACGCTTAACCGACTAAGCCACCCAGGCGCCCCTCCAGTCTTTATTTTGACTTAATCAGGTACAAGATAATTCACTGTCCACTGTGTTTTTCTAAGTAATCGTTTGCTATTTTAAACCTTGCAAATCATTAAAATCATTGTCTTTGTTAGTTTCGTCATTATAACAGTTTTCTTCCCAGTTGTTTTTAGATTTTCGTTTATTTTTTGGCTAAGTGCAAAACAAAAAATTGAGTTTTTCAACCAGGAAAAATCTAAGGCATTTTAAAGAGACTAGTCACTAAATTATCAGGAAGCAAGGACCAAAAGAAAGTAGGCCTATAACAACTTAATGCTATAGTCTCTTATCAGGCTTTGTTCGACCCCATTCATGGTCTCTCAAAACGTTGCGTTTGATTTTCCCGGTGATTGTCTTTGGGAGTTCTGGAACAAATTCCACCTAATTAACAGAGAAACAGATTATGAGACACTTGATTACATTTTGACAATTCCAGTTGTCAGTATAATAGGGAGAGCTTTCATGAAACTGGCGTGGAGTTTGAGTCTAGGGGCTGTTTTAGCCTAAGCTCATTGCATTTCTTGTGTTTATATAGTAAAGTTGACAATGGAGCTCCATGATGGGTTTTTAGTGCAAAGGCTATATGCTTTGTCAGAAGAATATAATAATTCCCTTACTCTATTGCTTCCCCATCCAGTTCAACTGGACATAGGCCTCCACTACCCCAGGGAAATAGAGGCCACACCTAAATGCACAAGGAAACAAGTTAATTTTTGGGGTTAGGGCTTTTAAGAACTAGGTCCTATAGTTTCTGAGGGAAATTTTTGAGAGATAATTTTGAGTACACACAATTATCCCCTTATGCTCATGGTAAAATCCTGTTTTCATTTCCCTCCCTCAAGATGTAACTATTGTATTTTAAAATTTTCTCAAACAACAACTCTGAAAATCAAATGTCACTGATTTAGTAAAGTTAATGGAGAAAATGTAACTATTCTTAGGTCAAGGTTATCTACCTTTTGGTTGAAATACCAATTAAAATGGAATTCTCATGTTAAGGATCAATATCAACCAATTGTATTAAGGGATGAGAAGAAAGGAAGTTGCAGTGCCATCTCTATGTTTTTATATAGAATTATTTTTAAATCCTCTCTTGAATAAGAAGGTTTCAGGAAAGATTCCACAGTTTCTTTGGATAATATATATATATTTTTTCTGAGACTTAAATTTGGTCAGTTGATACCTAAAGGCCTATGCTTTGAATGTGTAAAGATATTCTGGGTGAAGAGTGCCATGATAGTTGAATCAGATATGGTTTCCATTTTTTAAAAATTTAAGTTTATTTGAGAGAGAGAGAGCATGAGAGGGGGAGAAATGGAGAGAGAAAATACCAAGCAGTTTCCATGCTCCATGTGGAGCCCGCCCTGGGGCTCTGTCTCATAACCATAAGATCATGACTTGAGCCGAAATCAAGGATTGGTTGCTTAACTGACTGAGTCACCCAATGTTTTTAAAAACAATTTGCCAGTATTTTTTTCTCATGGAATGGTACTGCTTAGTCTTATAAAGATCTTTAGTAGTTACTCAGTATTGCAGAGTTGATCAAAGCTAGTTTATCAAAAACATTTGTAAGTGTCCTAAAATAAATTTTCTAAAGCAAGATTGTTAGGGCAAAACAAGTTGAAATAGTATCTTCTACTTACGTACTGAGTGAACAAAAAGTCACAAGCTAATAAAATCTGTGTACTTACAACCTTAGTCCCTTGTTTGGTGACACATTAACTTTTGGGCAAAAATACTTGCCTTTCTTGGATATTTGTAAGGTGCCGTTGATTTTTTCACATGATCCTGAAGTTCAAGAGTTAATTTCTCTGGGTTGGATGATTTAAAGGGTGCAGATAAGACAACGAAAGCTTTCACTACCTGCAGGAGAAAAGTCAATTTATATTAATGTTTGTTTTTCAAACAAATCAAGAGTTTGGAGCCAGTGCTGAACACAGGTACTTATAATTATTTGTTAACAGCAGCTTGAGTGATGAATGCAAATCCAGAGCTCAGCTCTGAAGAGAGCGTGGATACAAGTGAGATTTTGGGATCTAATTCCATATAAATGGTTCTGAGTGTGAGGAGTGCAGTGTTTCAATAAGGGTAAAGTTTGAGTTTTATTTACATGTCCACATGCATTTGACATTTCAGTCAGACCAATCCTATATTTTATATAGGCGGCAATCCTTGATTTATGGTAACCACTTATTTCAAACCTACACTTCTAACAGTGTATGTAATAGTATATGTAATAAGGGGGACAAATGGAGTTCCCAGAGAAGATGGTTTGAAAGGGGTTTGGGGAAGCTTAGTGGAGGGATTTTGTATGCTGGGAGATGAACTCTCAGGAAAGATCGGTCTAGGGGCGCCTGGGTGGCTTAGTCGGTTAAGCGTCCGACTTTCGCTTGGGTCATGATCTCGCGGTTGGTGGGTTCGAGCCCCGCGTCGGGCTCTGTGCTGACTGCCAGCTCAGAGCCTGGAGCCTGTTTCAGTATGTGAGTCCCTCTCTCTCTGACCCTCCCCTGCTCACGCTGTCTCTCTCACTCTCCTAGAAATAAATTTAAAAAAATATTAAAAAAAATAAAAAAGGAAAGATCGGTCTACCTCCTGAAAGTTCTTTCTTGCCTAATTTTTTTTTTTTTGCTTCTCTTTGGAATACTATTTAAAACCCACTAATTAGATAATTATTGAGGTTAGTTAAGTATAAATTATTAATTATTCTTCCATTGATTCCAGTTGGTGTTACTTCTAATGTTCAGCTGAAATCAGCTATATTGAGAATATGGTGGCAGGAGAAAAATACTTTGGAGAATGGAATTCATTGAGCAGGGAGGTGGTACAAAAGGTTTGAGCATGGGATCCATAAGGTCACTACAGAGAGTCACTGGTATTTGAAGGACAGTAGAGGAAGAGATGTGGGAGGATGCTGATACATAAACTGATTTTGAAATTTTGCTACTTACTGAGTCTGTAAGAAGTTTCCTTGAGGAGAGGAAACATCTCCCTTTCGTAGCCTAAGCCTAAGGCTATTTCTCTTACTCCCTGGATTCCCTTTTATTAGGTCAAAAGTAGGCTGTGGGACTTGTTTGGGAATCTGGCCACAATCTCCTATTTGCATTGTTCCTGTAACAAAATGTATTCTGATTTCCATGAAAATAGTAAAATCTGCTATTTTTTCCTTCTATAGCATCTGTTCCTTTAATGGTACCCTGATTTTCCTACAGAACATTACCCTAACTTCTCTCTCTAATGGTGTTGACACTACCTTCAGTGACTGGCATATGATCCAGTTCTGGCCAGTGAGCATGTACCATTCCCTGGACCACGTTGGTTAGATATGTGATCTAAGATAGGCAAATGTTATTCTGGGAGTTGCTTGGAGCTGTCTCCTTTCCTGGTTGTTAACCTGTGTGCATTTGGAGTTGTTGCTGTCAAGTAGGAAGAACCCCTCCTGAATGGAACCAACCTAAAGAACAACAGCCAAGAGATGGAAAGAGATGGTTTTGCTAACTTCACATGAACCCTTGGATGTAGTTGTACCTGAAGACCTCACTTATGTGTGAGCCAGTAAATTCCTTTTTTAAAAACTAAAGTCAGTTTGAGTTGAGTTTCTGTCACTTGCCTCTAAAAGAATACTAATATATCTCCTTTGAGATGCAACTCATTTGTAAAGATTGGATAGTATACATTTTTGGCACATGTGTACTTCATAATGAAAGCTATGGGACTATTCTTGATTCACTCTTTAACATGGTCAAATGGATAGAACTTGAAAATATGAAATTGCTACATTAATGACATTCGTTCTACCTCTCCTCTGATTGGATCTGGACTACTGACAACAGCTGATTCAACAACTGCTGGGTGCTCAATTAGTGCACTCTCCACTTCAAATGGCCCAATACGGTACCTGGAAGAGGAAAAGAAGCCCTTGGTCACTACACCACCCAAATAAGAGATCTCCCCTACAATCAGTTACTTCCTAAGAGTAACAAACATACAAACCCAGAGGATATTATGACATCATCAGCTCTACCGACAAACCAGAAATACCCATCACTATCCATCACTCCTCTGTCTCCAGTGACATAAAAATTCCCTCTTATCGTGGCAGCAGTTTTCTGTGGATTGTCCTAGGAATCAAAGATGACTCAGAATCAAAGATGGTCAGAATAAAGAAAGGGGCATGGAGAGACTGGTACATTGTGTATGCTATTTCTAAAAGAAATTAATGTTTTAAAAATATGTTTCCTAATGTAGAATACAAAAGGCTCAAGAATATAATAAAAAGTAAACCCCTCTTCCACCTCTACTGCCCTCTATCACTCTCTCCCTGCCCTCTGCAGCCTGCCTACTTGTCTTTTCTGAGTACAATCACTGCAAATTGTTTCTTACACATAGAATTTAATCTTTGCGCAACTCCTAGGAGATGATATTCTCCTCATTTTATAGTTGATGAAGTAGACTTGGACTTTGTGACTTGCCCAAGTTTACACAGCAACATGTAATGGATATCAAATTTGGACCCAAATATTATTCCCTATGCCACCTTTTCTATGAAAGTGTAACTAGCATATTCTACATTCTTGTACCACATATTCAGAGAAGAAACAGAAAGGCCGTGTAGACTTTAGTCTGAGAGCAATTTCCCCTTCTTTGCCAGGCGGTAGGATGTTGCCATTTTCATCTATAATCTAGAAAGAAAGAAACAACTTAGGTTCCTGAAATTTTATTTTTACAATGTGAAAACAGGTTATAAATAGTTGTACAATGACTAGTAGAAAACTGTAAAACTTTTTTTCATCTTTATTGAAACAGTCAGATATTACCCACCTGGACATCATAGGGTTTTACTCCTTTGCCCATTGAGCCTGGTTTAATTTCTTGTCCTTTCTGATTGGCACAAATTATTCCCTATTGAGAGAACATGTTTTATATAAGGATGTAAAAATTCATTTTCTGTAGCTATTTATATCATGATAGTAAAACATAAGACTTAGTTTTGACTGGGCTGATTTTTCCAGTTACACACACACACACACACACACACACACACACACACTCACTCACTCACAATCTTAGATCAGTGATTCTCAAACTGTTTACCAGAAAAACCTGGAGCATTCATTTTTCAAGCACAGATTGCCAGGCTTTTCAGGGTTTCTGATTCAGTAGACCCGGCCAGTGGGGTGTCTGAGAATTTGAATTGCTACCAAATTTCCACATGCTGCTGATGCTGCTGGTTGAAGGACCACACTTTGAAAATTACTCCTTAGACAAAGAGTACCATTTCGTGCCCCTTGGGATAAATTCCCCAATGGGGCTCTCTAGGGTCCTCAGTGTTGCTGAGAAGATGAGCTGCTCAATTCTGACCCCTAACACCTTTGAGACCTCTCTGACATGGGGAGAAGGGAGGAAGACTGTAAGGAATAATCCTAATTCCCCTCCAGCCAAACCTAGTTGGGCAATTCAGAGGTTTTGGTAGCTACTTGCAAGGTAAGGTATCCTGGGAAATTCTAAATAAAAATTTAGAGCACTAAGGGAGCTCTTCAAGGGCTCAGCCTGGGGTTGAAAGGCTCCCAATATGCTAAATTTAACCGCCCATTAAACATACCACTTCTGTCTGTCCGTAGCCCTCATACAGTTCTAGTCCAGTTTGCGCCTTCCACTGTTCCAGCACCTCTGGGTTAAGTGGCTCCCCTCCTGTCAAGCAGTGTCGTAGCTTCTTGAATTTATATCTGTAGACACAGATGTAGGGTCTTTGATGGGAGAAATCTGAGTGGCTTTCATTAAAACGTTATTAGGATGTTCTAGCAACAAGCAAACGAGTTAGGAAAGACAAGTACTAGGAAGGTTCAGTCAGTAAATATTTTTGAGCATCTACTATCTTTCTAGACATGGTTGTAGGAGTGTGGCATGTTAGTAATTCAAGTAAAATTTCCTGACAGAGCTTGCATTTTATCAGGCCATTAAAGGAGGAGAGAAGGTAGGAGAAAATGCTAATAATGATCTTAAGTACTTAATATGGGCCAAGTGATAAAACAGCTAACATTAATTGAGCACCTACTATCCTGTGGTGCTTTAGAAGCATTCTCATAATCCTCACATCCTTCTTTTACAGATCAGAAACAAGGCTGAGAGAATATAAAGAGGTTTTCCAAGGCCTCACATTAAAAAAAAAAAAAAGGGCTGAGTTGACTACTCTGCACTTACTATTTGTCAAGTATCTCACCAAGTTGGCCATTTCCCTGAATTCTCTCCACAACCCTATGAGGCAGCCCTTAATCCTCTCTTGTGGATGGAGTTAAGGGAGACTTAGCAAGGTCATCTTGAGTGTCTGAAGCCACACTATCAGTAAATAGTGGAACCCTACTTGTTTGGCTTTGGAGCTTGGGCGTTTAACCACTGGCCTTACTACTCCACTGCCCACTTTCTCAAGTGAGAAGGTCTGGAATAGCCCAGCTCCAGTGCACTGAGATGTCAGATGGGCAGGACAGGAGTTGTGCCTATTCAAAATAACCCTGGAAAGCCCTGAACTACTCTTGAAATGTGAGCAAGATGCTCACATTCAGATCTGCTTTATTTTGTTCCATAGCACTCTCCCTTCTGGGCATCCACACTTGAGGGTGCAGAGGATGGGTGAACCTATACTACTTAAATTACTTCTCTCTTCCTTTCTCATTCTCCTCATGTATTCAATCTGTATTAATTAAGTAAATATGCATTGCAAGTCCACTAGGTGTTCAGATGATTTGGATAAACTGATTATACTCTTCAAGTCATAAGACATCATTCACTTCTCTTCAAGACAATATGAATGCAGTTGTATTTGGGGGAGGGAGGTTGGTTCTCAGACAGCAGGGTTCTGGTAGTCCCTGGGAAAATGTTGAGTTGCCCCTAGAGGCTATCCTTAGGGGCAACCGGGAGGTAATTAGGAAATATCTAGAGACATTTTTGATGGTTGCACGGGAGGTTCTACTGGCAACTAGTAGGTGGAGGCCAGGCAGGATGTTGCTCAACATCCCACAGTGCACAAGACAGTCCCCGACAACACAGAATTATTCAGTCCACATGTCAATAGTGGCAAGACTGAGGAAATCTGGGCTGTCTTGTGCTGAGAAGGGAAGATCTGTAATGCTGGACTATAGCTTGTGTTTGTGGTTCAGATGGAGACTTCTGCCCAAGTACCTCTTAAGGTCCTTTTGTACAAGCATCCGGTACACAGTGGGAGCGCTGCACAGGGTTGTGATGGGATAAGTGGTGAGTGTCTGGATGATGGAGAAAGACAGTTGTCAGAAATGGTTCATTAGAGGCCACAACCAGAGCTGATGTCTGCAACCCCTCATCCTCTCATTAACATGTTTCCATCTCATGATCACTACTAGCCATAAGAAAGCAAATATTTATTAGTTGTCACTAGTGACTGGATGTCTGTTGGAAACTTGCAATTATTATAAAGAATACATATACGTGGGGCGCCTGGGTGGCTTAGTCGGTTAGGAGTCCGACTTTTGCTTAGGTCATGATCTCCTGGTTCGTGGGTTCGAGCCCCGCGTCGGGCTCTGTGCTGACTGCCAGCTCAGAGCCTGGAGCCTATTTCAGAGCCTGTATCTACCTCTCTCTCTGACCCTCCCGTGCTCACGCTGTCTCTCTCTCTCTCTCCTAGAAATAAATTAAAAAATATATTAAAAAAAAAGAATACATATATGTAACAGTAAGAGACACACACAGTCAAATTCAACAAAACGTAAACTGTCAAATTTGAGACCAACACCAAAGTAGGAAATGGTTGATTCTACCTCAGGTGCAATTTACCTTTCATGGTGGAATTTTGAAACCTCCTGCCCATATATTCCTGCACAGTACTCACCCTAGATGAGAGCTAACCTACCAAACCTTTCCCAGTACTGTTTCTATAAAAGACATCAGTCTTTTTGAGTGGATTGATTAAATGTGCAAGGCATTTTCCAGACTCAGATTTGCTGGGCTGATTTTACCTCTAGCTCCTTAAAGAAAAATAATGACATAGGTTAAATCTAGAGAGATATTCATGTCTTAGACGTCCCATGTCTAGAGAGGTTTGACTATGCCAAGTGATGAATTGACAGTTTATATTAAATTTAAGCAATTGAGAGAATGTTTTCAAGATGTATTTCTACGCTCTCTGGATCATGAAAAACTTGATCTGTAAGTGAGTATCTCTACTGTGTGTACTTCCTCTCTGGATTCCAACTATTCTTAATAAGCATGCTTTTTTTAAAAAATGTTTTATTTATTTCTGAGAGAGAGAGAGAGAGAGAGAGAGAGCAGGGGAGGGTCAGAGAAAGAGGGAGACACAGAACCAAAGCAGGCTCCAGGCTCTGAGCTGTCAGCACAGAGCCCGATGCAGGGCTGGAACCCACTAACCGTGAGATTATGACCTGAGCTGAAGTCAGATGCTTAACTGACTGAGCTACCCAGGTGCCCCATATAGGTATAAGTGTTTGTAACTAAGAATAGTGTAAAGTTATCAGAGCACTTAAAATACACACACTATCTTTGTAAAATAAGAATATTCTTATTTGATATTTATTAATACTAAATATTTAATTTATTAAATTAAAATAATTTAATTCAATCATTTAATATTAATTATTAGCATAATTACTTATTTAATATCATATTTAATATTATATCAAATAATATAGATTAATAATATAATATATCACTAACATTACTATGTCTTAATATAATATTAAGTAAATTGATTAAAATAAGAATATATTGAATATATAGTGTATTTTACTTAAATGCTATACTTAAATACTATATAATATTTAATGTTTTATTAAAAAGTATTCTTATATTTAAAATACAGGTTTCAGGACTGCAAAGTTAGTTTATCCACTTAGAGCACTTTGTTAACCTGATGTAGAGACCCTAGTTCTTAGGTTACCCAGCATTCTGTTAAGACCCTCAAGCCATCTTGTCAGACCAGTTAGCAAAATAACAGGGTGAGTAGAGCTTTTATTCACACAGGTGTGGTGTTTGTTTAATAACATGTATTTTGTTAAACATAATTGATTTTTCATGGGTGAAAATAATTGGCCTGAATCACATCTTTCTAAAGGCTAAAGAAATCAGAGCAATCTGATACCTCAATCTAGCTATCTCTGGCTGAGAAGGAGGGACATGCCTCGTTTCAAGACAAAGATTGGGTTCTGAGAATTAACAAAGTGAGGAGCTCAGGGTGAGAGGAGAATGGAAGTTGCTGCTCTAGGAGAAAGGCGACTCCACCTTTAGTCTTCAATATGTAGGGTTTGGGATTTATCACCTATTGTTTTTGTTTCACTGAATCAGAAACCTAAGATTTGTTTAGACTTGAGACTTCTAATCTATTACTTAGAACTTTACTCTCAGTGGGACTTGAGAAATCCTGAACAGTTTGAAGCAACAGAGTGGATTCTATGCCTGAGAATGTTGTGGGTGTTCCCACTCTGTGAAATATAGTCAAAGGGCAAGTCCCTGAAGACTTCATTTCTTAAAAGGTAATTATTTCCACAAGCCCAGGAAACTATATTCTGAACAATCATTTCTCTCTGGTTTTAGAGGAGACAAGGGAGAGATGTAGCTAGAAGCCATGACTTACATCTAAGAAGGTGTCAGTGTCAAACTGGGCCATCCGATGTACAAAGACACACGCTCCCTGAAGCCAGGACGAAAACACACTGCCAATGGCAGCCTTGATCCAGCCAGTGTCAGACATGTTCCATATGATATCTGAGGACTTCAGATCTAGCCAATACCTAAGTGATATGGAGAAGCAACAAGACCAAACCAAACTAAACCAAACAAAGCAAAGCAAAAAACAAAAACAAAAAACAAAGCAAACACACACACACACACACACACACACACCAAAACAAAAACAGAAAAGCAAACAAACTGGTGTCTTTGAGAACTAGCCAGAACACCAAGGGCTACAGAGAAAGATCAAAAGCCCGAAGGCAGGAAGAGCTATTATTCTATCTCCCACTTTTGTTATTTTGTTAGACAACTTCTCCAGAATCCTAGGTAATCTGAAAACAGAGTGGGAGGCTGGGTTTGGCATAATATTCTTTCTTTGGTCATTGATGCAATAAATATTTATTGTGTAAGTATATGCTAGGCACTGTTCTCTCTAGCATAGTGAGTTAGACCAGATATCTGTTTACTTCCGAAAGACAGATAGCAAATAAGCACACAATAAAATGAATAAGAATATAGATCAGTATCATAATATCAAATAGTGATAAGTGCTCTGAGGAAAATAAAACAGGTAGGCTGATAGCTTTACGATATCTAGGAAGGCCTTTCTGGGTAGGTAAGCTTCTATAGCAGTGATAAGGAGCCAGACACACTGTTGTCGAGATGTGGTCAAGGTTGATTCCTGTACTTCACCCTATGCTCATCAAAAGTGTACTCCTTAATTCCCATAACCTATTTAACCCATAGTTCTTGCTTGATCAGTTGGTGAGATGGTGCCTTTTACTGAGCTAAGGTTGGGTAGGAGCATCAATGGTTCTCTTTTGTAGACATTACACTGGAGAAATCTAATAAGCACCCAATTGGAGGTGTCAACTCAGTTGGATACACATGTTGGCAGCTCAGGGGGGAGAGAGAGTTTAGCAAAAATGGTTTTCCTCCCTACCTTCCACAGAGGGTGTACCCAATTCCAAGGCTGCTCTGAGAGTGCTGGGCCATCTTGGGAGCACCTGTGGTCCCACTGGTGAAATAAATGGCCATTGGTTCTTGACTTCCTGTTTCTACACAGCTGTGCTCTGCAGAGGCGGATCTGTAAAATATGGATCCCAACATGGTGGTTGAAGATGGCAGACCAGTTTAACTCTGATGTGTGTGTGTGTGTGTGTGTGTGTGTGTGTGTGTGTGTGTTTCCCCTCCTCTGCTGCTTATGTCGTCTTGATACCAGAAAACAGTTAATAGAACAAAACCTAATCCAAAGTTTCCCTGAGAGAAAATTCTCAAGAAATCTTAAAGGGACTTAAAAATCAGTACTAAGCTTTAACAACCCATTTGCCTCTTTTTTTAAGTGCCACCTGTGTATAGGTGATATAGATAGCCAAGATGATTTTCAAAATTAATGACAAAAGGATGTGTATTTTATTTAAACGTTTTCTCTCAGTGCTTCTTTTAATCTATGAATTTTTCAAAAATCAGTAGTGAATATGAATTGGTTACTAACATTTCAGGAGTTTTTAGGATTTTTTAAATGTTTTTTATTTATTTCTGAGAAAGCAAGAGACACAGTGTGAGGGGAGGGGTGAGTCAAAGAGAGGGAGACACAGAATCTGAAGCAGGCTCCAGGCTCTGAGCTGTCAGCACAGACCCCAATGCAGGGCTCGAACTCACAAACCGTGCGACCTGATCCAAAGTCAGACGCTTAACCGACTGAGCCACCTAGGCACCCCAGGAGTTTTTATGATTTAAAGGAAGATCTTTTGGCATTTGAATCAAACTCTTTAATACTTTTTATTCAGCATCTTCAATATCGCTGGCAGACACAGTTTGTTGCTTACCATATAGCATCCCATTCTTCTTCCTTGCACTGATAAAGCTCTGATTTTGTTCAGGTACCAGGCAGTCATATGCTTCAGGGGAGACTGTTCCTTATATAGCTCTAGGTGGTGAATCTTGATTATCCTAAGCCAATCATGGTAATTCTTGTACCAGAGACTGATTTAGGAATAAGTACATGTTGCAGTTATGGTCAAATGAGATTTAAAGGCTTTATGGACAATGTTTCCTTATTCTAAAGAGTCCTGAGGAAGGGATGCTGCCTTTCCACACCCCTCCCATCTTGTTTTCTGGACTTTGGATATTGTTGTGAAAGTACATTATGTCTGGAACAACCCAAGCCATGTTGAGATCATAGGAGGGATTAGCAGACACACTGAGGATGGCAAATGGAAAGATGACTGAATCTGGGTTCATGCTAATTTCATCAAACCACTAAATAACAAACTCTCATTATGCTCTACCTCTGTACTTCTTACTTGTCCTATAATAAAATTGTGTTTGTGTTGTTTAAGCCAATTATACTTGGGTCTCCTATTACTAAAGCCAAGAGCATTCTATGAATAGATAACAATAACAGTATCAGTGTAAGATTATCTGCACAGACAGCTCCAAGATTTCCTTCCTGCCCTGCACAACCATGCCATTCCCTCCCTGAGGAGTGGAACCTATGTCCTCTTTCATTGAATCTGGGCTGATCTTATGACTGATTTTGATTGACAGAGTGTGGCAGAATTTCTTTGACTTCCAGCCTAGGTCTTAAGAGGCTTGGTAGTTTCCACTTTCACTGGGGGGAATGCAGCCACCACAGGAAAATGTTCAGACACTTCTGCTGGAGAGAAAGGCCACATTTGGGACAAGTGAGGTGCTTCAGCCAACAGCCAACACCAGAGCCTCAGACTTGTGAGTGAACCCCCTTAAGTCCTCAAGCTTCAGTCAAGCTGGTATGGAGAAGGACAAGCTGCTTCTGCTGAGGCCTACATGAACTTCTTCATTTTATGTTTATGTTTAATGTTTATTTATTTTTGAAAGAGAGAGAGACACAGAGTATGAGAGAGGGAAGGGCAGAAACATAGGGAGACACAGAATCTGAAGCAGGCTCCAGGCTCTGAGTTGTGAGCACAGAGCCCAATGTGGGGCTCAAACCCACAAACCATGAGATCATGACCCGAGCTGAAGTTGGATGTTTAACCAACTGAACCACCCAGGTGACCCTGCATGAACTTCTGACCTACAGAATCTTGAGAAAATAAAATGATTATTGCTTTATGTCACTAAATTTTGGGATGTCCTCCTACTCAGTGAGTTCAAAGTCCTTTTTATCCTGAGATTTTGGCACCTTTAAGGGACTCATTGGCACATTGCAGAGTTGTTTAGGGCAGGGGCCTCCAAAGTAGGGGTGCTTGCCGCCCAGGGGTATATAAGATACCTGAGATGGGGAAGAAACTAGGAGAACTTCAAATTATATGTATTCTTATAGTCATTCTTTAACATATTTATTTTTGCTATTTGTATAATATACCAAAACACATGCATAAATTTACAAATTAATATACATGTTTTAAGGGAGTGTGTTAAAAATATTTTACTAACGGAGATGCATATTCAGATAATCTGGATACTATTACCTTAGGGAATCACTGCACTGCTGAATAACTTTATTAACCAAAAATAATATAAGTAATTATAATTACTGTAATATTTGTGGAGTGATTACTTTGTACCAGGCTTTGCACCAAACACTTCACAGGCTTCATCACATTTAATTCTTTTACAACCCAGTAAAGTAGATATTATCCTTATCCCCGTTCTGTGGATAAGATAGAGTTTCAGAGATGTTACTTGACTTATCACAAGTTACACAGCTTATAAATGACACAAATAAGATTCAGTGGCATGGCCCTTGGTAGAGAATTTTGGGATTGACTAATAACAGGAATTTTGTTTGTATTAATTAGTAAGATAAAACTTTATTTCGGAAAAGAAAACCCACAAAACACTGCCCTATTACATTTATGTCTTCTTTCTTTAAGCTTCTCTGGAAGAATTAAGAGAAAAATAAGCTATTTAATAGCTCTTTGAAGGATAATACCATTAATTAACATTCTATTCTTTTTAAAATATAGTTGAGGAAGCACTTTCTCACATATTAGCTTATTTTATCCTCAAAACAACACTTGAGATATGTGCAGTTTAATTATCCCTGTTTTACATATGATTAAAACCAAGGCTCCGTGCTTTGTTTTGTTCATTCATTCATTCAGCAAATATTTATTAAGTACCAACTGTATGGTAGGAACTGGAGACAGAGTCATCAACCAAGCAGATGAACAGTGCCCCTGCTTTCTTGGAGTTTACAGTTTAGGGCAGAATTTGGCAAACAGTTTCTATAAAGGGCCATATAGTAAATATCCGAGACTTTGGGGGTCATATGGTCTCTGTTGTAACTACTCTATTCAATTCTTTTTTTTTTTTTTAATGTTTTATTTATTTCTAGGAGAGAGGAAGACAGCGTGAACAGGGGAGGGTCAGAGAGAGAGGGAGTCACAGACTGAAACAGGCTCCAGGCTCCGAGCTGGCAGTCAGCACAGAGCCAGACGCGGGGCTCAAACCCACGAACCGCGAGATCATGACCTAAGCGAAAGTCGGACGCTTAACCGACTAAGCCACCCAGGCGCCCCTACTCTATTCAATTCTTAATGTTCATTTATTTTTGAGACAGAGAGAGACAACATGAGTGGGGGGTGGGGCAGAGAGAGAGAGAGAGAGGAAGACAGGGATTCCGAAGCAGGCTCCAGGCTCTGAGCTGTCAGCACAGAGCCTGATACGGGGCTTGAACTCATGAGCCATGAGATCATGCCCTGAGCTGAAGTCGAGCACTTAACTGACTGAGCCACCCCAGGCACCCCTACTCTGCTCAATTCTTAAAGATTTACAAAAACAGGTGCTGAGCCAGAATTGGCCCATGGGCCCTATTTTGCTAACCCCTATTGCAGAGGATAAAAATATAGTGGATAAGGGAAAAATGATTGGACACATACTCCGATAGTAATGAATGCTATGAAGAAAACAAGATGATATGATGGAGTAGCTTGGAATTCCGTAGATACGGTGGTCAGAGACAATCTCACTGGGAGTAAAATATTCGAACTAAAATCTGACAGAAAGGAGTCAGCTGTGAAGAGGACAAGGGGGAAGCATCCCAGGCAAAAGAAATAGCAGGTGCAAAGGCCCTAAAATGGGGCATGTTTGAGGAATTAAAGGGTGGCCAGAGGGCATCAAGTCAGGGAGAGTGGGAGATGTGATCTAGGGTTAGGCCAGGTCCAAGCCATGGAGGATACTCATCACAAGCCACAGTAGGAGGTAGGGAAATGGAGACAGAGCTACGTTTTTTCTTCTGTGCTTAAAAATCTTCTACTAGGTGATTCTTTTATGAGAAGGAGTCTGGATCAACATAGTATTGCTGTGTCCTTGGAGGAAAGGAGACTCCGAGATACAGGTGTTAGTGCTGGTACTGCAGTTAAGGCAGGGGAAAATACTCACTGAAATAATTCCTGGAAGCTGAGCCACCCATCCTGGCTGTGTGGAGACACCAAGAGTTTGGTCTTTAAGTCGGGACACTCTGACATGATGGACTCCACTGCTGGGACCACCTCCTCACTGACCACAACACACTTGGCTTTAGATGCTTGCAGCCGATAGAGAATGTCTTTTGCTGTCAGCTGGGTTGTTCCTGGCATGAAGACCAGCCCTGGGAAGGAGAAAGGGCCCTGAGCTGAATGGAATTCTTGTCCATCAGGTAAGATTGCAGACTGTGGAAATAGTCTCTGTAGTTGGTAGAGAGGAGTTGTGGATTGCAGCCTTTAACTACCCCTGACTTGGTCCCCAGGGACATCCCACAGGACCCTGGTCACTGGGAGGTCATTAGAGCACTAGCTTCAGATTCTGATAGTTCCTGGGTCTAATTCTGTCCTTGCAACTTACTAGCTTTGTGACCTTGAACATGTTACTTGATCTCTCTGTGCCTTCCTTTCCTTATCTGAAAAATGAGGGAAAATAATAGTGTCTGGCATATAGTAGGCATTATAATAGTGTAACATTCTTGTGAAACATTTGCATCATTATTATATAATACTTAAATAGTACTTTATATCTCATAACACATTTTCATGAACATTATCTTAGTCCTCTGAACCAGTGGTCTCCAAAGTGAGTTTTGCAGGGTAATCTACTGAGGATGAGAAGAAAAATGAGAATTTAAAAAATTTTATAGAGATATTAGAATTCTTTGTTTTAATCTCATTTTTGTATATATTTTATAACATGCATGCAGTATTAGTGCAGAAGAACAATATAAATGTTATATCTAGATGGGAGGATGTATGTCCCAAATATTTTTATTGATAGATTCTGTAGTCAGAAGAGCCTGGAGACCACTGTTCTAAAAACCCATGTAAGTCTATGCAGTTGTTGCCATTTGATGGAACATGAGATTGAATCATAGTCAGTGAGGAGCAGAGTCAGCCCTCAAACCTGTGCCTTCCCCATGGCCTGGGGTCATCAAAGTTTGCTTATACTTCTTTTGCACTCCGTTGACAATGCTTAGTTTATCCCACCCGCCTCTTCACCTCATTCTAAACACCGGCCTGAGATGGACTTGATTTTAAAGTAGACAGTTCCTGGGGCGCCTGGGTGGCCTAGTCGGTTAAGCATCCGACTTTCGCTTAGGTCATGATCTCGCGGTTCGTGGGTTCGAGCCCCGTTTCGGGCTCTGTGCTGACTGCCAGCTCAGAGCCTGGAGCCTGTTTCAGTCTGTGACTCCCTCTCTCTCTGACCCTCCCCTGCTCACACTGTCTCTCTCTCTCTCTCTCCTAGAAATAAATAAAAAAACATTTAAAAAAATTAAAAAAAATAAAGTAGACAGTTCCTTATGAGAAGAACATATATGGGAGAATTAAATGAAAAATAGAGGGAAGGTGGTTTGCACTTTCTAAAGTCAATCAGTGAAGGAAATCAGTGTATGTAAAGCATTACAAACAGCCACTAACATTTCCTGAGCACTTATTAGGCAACTGCTATCTCATTTAAAATCAGTCCCAGTGTATAGATAACAACTAGCCCAAGGGGCACAGAGTCTTTAAGTGGCAACCAGGATTCAAAGATGCATTTCCTAGATTCCCAAGACCTGTACCGTATAGCAGACTACTTTCTTGGTGAGTCTCCTGAAGTCAGCTAAATGGGAAGAAGTAGACTTTAATTCCTAGAAAGGAGACTTTATTCACTGAATATATTTTAAAAGCTTTACATGTCATTCTCCTCTTGAGAAAATGAATAAATATATGACAATAAGGAAGTTAATCAAGGAGATACCGTACAGGACCTCAGATAGTGCACTCTTTATAAAAATATAAGATTATTTATTTTGCAAACACTTGTTCTTAATGGCTCAGAAATTATTAGTACTCTTGGTCGATTTTTGACAGGAGTGTGTTCGGTGCATAGTATGGGGGTTAAGGAAAAGTTCTCTTCTGGTGGATTTCAGACTTTAGCATTGTAGCAAAAGCAAAATATTTTGCCACATGGTACAATACAAGCATCTCAATATTTACTCAGAAGATTTAATGATTCTGAATTAGAAAACAATCCTCAGCTGCTTGCTTAACACTTAATTTACTGAATGTTTTTGATCATTCAGCCTGGGGGGTTGTTTTTAATCTTGGTATTTCACAAATTGCTTAAATTATGTTAAATAATACTAAGTATATTATTAATGACAAATAAACTACTTCTAATCTCCTTCCAAAATACAATTGGTTTCACATTTCCAAGTTCCTTTTTAAACTAAATACAAAAAGTACTTTATATGTTGCTTTTTAAAAATTTAAATTGATAATTAAGAGCATTTTCCAATACATATTATGAAATCCTTATAATTATCTTTTTAATGATATCCCATCAAGTTTGAGGTATCATAATTTCAAGTAGCAATAAACACACCTCTATTAAATTTTGTTTCTAAATAGTTGTTTCCAATTTTTTCTCGTTAATGACAATGTAGCAAAAATCTCATGTCTCTACAGTATTATATCCTTTAGTATTATTCCTTTTTTAAAATGTTTGTTGATTTATTTTGGGATGGGGTGCAAACAGGGAGAGGGGCAAAGCGAGAGACAGAATCTTAAGGAGGCTCCATACCCAAATGCAGAGCCTGCCAAGGGCTCGATCTCACAACCATGAGATCTTGACGTGAGCTGAAATCAATAGTCAGATGCTCAACCGACTGAGCCATCCAGGTGCCCCAGTATTTTTATTTATCTTTAATTGATTTATAAACATTTGTGTCATGCTCTAGAGTAGGGATTGGTAAAGCACAAGATAGTAAATATTTTAGGCTTTGTGGGCCATCCCATCTCTGTCTCAATTAGCAATTCTGCTGTTGTTGAGCAAAAAGAGACATAGACAGTATGCAAATGAAGGAGGATGGCTGTATGCCATTAAAACTTTATTTACAAAAATAGATGGCCAACCTGTAGGCCATGGTTTTTGCTGACCTTTGTACTAGAGTGGAAAAAAATACTGTAGAATTTTTATCTGGGTTAAAATATAAATTACTACTTTGGTAAAAAATGTGTCATTGAATACATTAATCTTTTTGCCTGGAACAAGGCAGAGGTTTTCCAGCTGGGATCCACAGTCATATTCTCTTATAAGTCCTTGTATTCTAAAATATTTTTTCTTCCTTTAGTGTTTTTATGTCAGGGAGAATTCAAACATATTCAAAAAAAGTAAATTCAGGACCATCTGGATAAATACATCATAACCAAGCTTTTCCAAGAGTCGTTAATGTCCACATTTGCTTTGCTAGAGCTTTTGCTTAAATCCCAATTACACAACTTTCTAGCTGTGTACCTTTGGACAAGCTTCTTAACCTCTCTGAACCTCAGTTTCCTTTTCTGCAAAATGGGCACCACAATAATACCCACCTCTTTTTTCTTTCTTTCTTTTTCCTTTTTTCTTTTCTTCTTCTCCTTTTTTATTTTCTTTTAGCAAGAAAAAACTACCCACCCCTTAAGGTAGTTATTATTATTACCTCATAGTTGCTCTTCATCCTAACTCTTACTTTTCTGTTCTTTGTAAGCATAGACTCATTTGGAACTAACAGTTCAGGAAAACCTCAAATGTCAGTCTCTCTCTGTTTCTGCATGATTTAGAAATGTTAAATATTGGCACTGACCTGTTCGCATACAAGCCACGTTTATAAGCCACCACTCTGGGATACGGGGCAGAATCACGGCCACTCGGTCTCCTCTCATTAGGCCGCAAGGCTGGGTGAGCACATTAGCAGCTTTTCGGGACAAGGAACCCAGTTCTCCAAAGCTCCATTTCACCTCAGCTCCTTTGCCATTCACCCACCACAGGGCTGGGTTGGCTGGTCTCTCTCCTGTCTGGCCATGGGCACATGGGAAAGAGAGAAAGCTTACATGACTGGTCCACCAATTAAATGTGACATCTGCCGTTACTTCTCAGCTCTGTGCTGGTGTATTCTGGTAACAGCATCCCAGTTTGTCATTGGAAGACGGACTCCTCTCATATTGAATACAGCTTAGGCGAGACAACCCATGAGGGTGATTGTCCACCCACCAGTGGGTGACATGTGACCTATGTTGGGTGAGTAAGACCTTCTGTCCCTGATTTTGAGTTTGAAAAGAGCAAAAAGATAGACTATAGTTGAAGCAAAACCTGTGTATGGACTCTTGGTGCTTCTATATCCCTGGGGAGCTGTCCTGCTTCCTGTTCTTGCTGAGACTGTCCAGCTGGCAACCCATTTTTGTGAGCACTTCCATGTCCAATAAATTTCTTTCTTGTTTAAGATAGATTCTGTACCATCCAAATAACCCCTATGGTTGTACTAAGGTTGATTAGGAACTAAGCATCTTTTTTTTTAAGTCTATCTGTCTGTCTATCTATCTATCTATCTATCTATCTATCTATCATCTATTTTTTAGAGAGAGACCTCGAACATGTATGCCCACATGACTAGGGGAGGGGCAGACAGAGAGAGAGAGAGAAAATCTTAAGCATGCTTCACACTCAGCACAGAGGCTGATTTGGAGTTCAATCTCACAACCCTGAGATCATGACCTGAGCTGAAATCAAGAAGTAGATGCTTAACCGACTGAATCACCCAGTACCCAAACATCTTTTTCTTACCCAAAAGGCTGAGGGATGGTTTTCATAGGTAACAAAAAAACAGGATGGCTGGCCTTTGGGGGAGGCTCATCAACTAATGAATTTCTGGAGGAAATTTCTCATATGATTCTACAAAGTACACTGTCTATACTGAAAAACCTCTTCACTTTGTGTATTACCTGGATAAAAAATTACTCCTCTTTTCTTCCCTTATCTGGAACTCTCTTTTTACCTTCCTTGGTTGGAAAATATTTCAAAACTCAATTTCAATTTAACTTCCTCTATGAAGCCTTTCTCAGCCTCCTCTTCTCCTCCTTTCTGACTTCTCTATGTTCCTGCAACTTTGTGCTCAGATGCCAGATGACTGCATTATATTGTATTATAGTCCCTACCCTATAGGTGTAAGATCTGCGTCTGACTCATGTACTCTTAGGAATGGTGACCTTGGGTAAGGAGCTTAACTTCTGTGAGGTTAACTTCCTTATTTGCAATCCCCCAGCATGGTGATGGGGATTTGGTGAAATAATATAGGTCAGTATTTCTTAATCTTTAGTCATTTGAGTATCACTACTTTTGTCAGATCTGTCTACACCTGTGCTATTGTTCTTTGTATTTTTCTTTACATTCCCTCCCTTTTACTTGTATACATTTACTTCAGAAGGAAAATGTGTTTGGACATCACCATAATTGGAAAACCAGTACTGCTTGCTGAAAGTTGGTTACTGAAAAATAAATATATTGAAAATAAAATATACCTTTAAATTTTGTATAGAAATATTCAACCTCTATCTGCACTTTCTGTTCAAAAGAGAGTTTAGCAAGTGTAAGAGAGCTGTTATAGATGTAATGGATTTAAAGGAAGACTTTGCCCTTAATTTAACAGGAAAGATTGATTCAATGTTATTTAATACCTTGTATATTTAGTATCTGCATTTTTTCAGGCACAGGTCCTTGCAGTGAATTTTGGTAAGCACTGATAGATAAGTGTTTAGCTTAGTGTCTGGTGTGGGTTGGGTCAGTAAGTAGGAACCTTGACCTGAGCTAGACTGCCAACACTCAGGGCTTTTTGCTTTATTCTTTCCAACCTCTTGTTCTCTCCTAATTACTCCAGTGATGACTATTATAAAACCAAAGCTCAAATTATTGCTTTTTCCATAAATATGTAACCAGCCTGAACAGATGAATGGAGAGAAAAGAGCTGCTGAAGGAAATGAAAGAAAAGAGAAAATGAAGGAAAAGAGGCGGGTTCTGTGAGTAATTACCATGAGGGGGTCTGAGGAAGACCCAGAGAAACACAGCATGTGGAGTTGAGGATCAAAGATCTTCACTGGGTAGAGAGGAGGGCAAGTGGAAAACAAACAAAGGAGACCAAGAGGGATGAAATAACTGAAGTAAGAGTGACAAATGGACCATAAAACAAGGAAAGGGAAGACTGAGATACAGGTGAATACCAAGCATCTAATGGAAGCCTACTGTGTCATACCTTTTCTTTTTGGGACCACTGGTCCAGCACATCCCCAGCAAAGTTAAAGTTTTTAGGCAATGATCTCTCACAGCGATTTATGGCTTCAAAGTCAGCAAGAGTCAGAGGCATCCAAAGCTGGTGATCTTTGTGAAGGTACCGGCCAGTTGGCTTGGCAAGCCAGATGAATCTGAACATCTGATAGCAGGAAAAACGCATGATTTCCAAAGGACTTTGTCAACTGATATGAGTGTGGAAGTTCTGCAGCCTGTGGGGAGAGATGGGTGGAGAGTGTTAGTCTCTCTGGATGCTCTGTGGTGAGACTGGGGAGTGGACTTGTGGCTGTGTGTCCCCTGGGAATTTGGGGAACATCTGAAAAACACCTATCCTTCTTCAGGGCTGTGACAGTCAGCCATGGACTAGTCTCCCTACCACTGACCTCTCCTCTTCATTCTGTCTGTGATCAGCGTATTCTTAAAAACAAAACAAAACAAAGCTGACAGCTATAGAATTGTCAAGCTTTTTGTCCCTACCTTCTCCCCCAACCAAACAACAGACAGTTTTGCTGTCTCAATGGACATTCATGCCCTGCCTTGTAATCTATTCTAACTGTATTTTGTAACTCCTCCACTTGAATTTACTCTTCTAGTAAAAGCAGCCCACTCACTTTTCATGAATGTCTATTTCTAGCTCTAAGATTTAATCTGTCATTCTCCTTTCTTCTGGCTTCCCTGCTTTTTTCTCCCCTCAGTCCTTCATTATAATTGGTTAGAAACCTTGATTTAAGTCCTGGCTCACCAACTTTCTGATAGTAGTACTTTGGGCAAATTGCTTACCCTTCCTGCCCCTCTATTTTCTCATCTGTAAAATAGAAGAGGGGATGAATATATAATACCTCTCTCCTAGGGTTATTATGAGGATTTAATAAGATAGTATGTGTAAAATGACCAGCATGTAAAAAGTACCTTCAAAGTGTTAACTAATGCTTTTGTTAAGATTATTTTCATTAGTACTATGGTGGTATAGGTTCATGAAATAATTTTACTTTATGCATCAGAAGACCTGGACTTTACTCCAAACACTTTCAAAATTAGCTTTGTGACATTGGTTAAGTCATCTCTCCACTGCCATCTGTAATTTAATATTTTTAAATACTATTGTTATTTCTTCCTTTGAATTTCTATAATATGTATCAATATTCCTCACGTGACAGTCTTCTACCTTATATTATTAATTGTTGTTTTCAATATAAGTGCCTTGTCTCTGTAATTACCTAGATGGTGGGTAGAGGTTATGCATTGCATCCTTGGTACTTAACATGACTTACAGAGCGATTTTCAATAACAGAAGTGTATGTTTATTAAGTGCTTGCTGTAGACCAGACACTTTGCATTCCTGATATCATTTAGCTTTCATGACAAGCTTTTGAGGCTGGTGTCATTTTTTTCTCCATTTTACAGATGGGGAAACTGACACCCACATAGACTTAACTAATGTGCCCAAGGTCATCCATCTAATAGTGGCAGAGGCAAAGTTTGGACCTGTATTATTTGACCTCAGAGCCTGTATGCTCAACCTCCTTTTTGCTGCCTTCTTCAATCCACGTTTCTTGCTGATGAATATTGCCTTTCAGTCTTACTTAGTTGCCTTGTATGGAGTGGAAAAATCTGCAAGTGCAAAGGGTGACTGAATCTGCCACATGGTGATAACATAAACAATAGAACAAAGGGTGCAGGGTGTACCATCCCCTCATTGTTGTTGCCAAGCCTTCTTTGCTATTTACAGTGATATCTGGAGAAGCAAAAAGCCCATTTGGTGCAAATGCAATTTACCATATTCCAGGAAGAGCTAATTATGGCAATACCATTGGTATTAAACTCTCCATTATGTCAAGGAAGACAGAAGAAGGATCACCTGGGCAAGTGTGGTATAAGTAACAAGAGTATAGAAGAGCAGGGAAACAGAAAGAATCAGGGGCAATGTTTATGATTTAGCATTTTGCTGAAAGTAAGACCTCACCTCTCTCTTAAACACACACACACACACACACACACACACACACACACACACTCCCCACATGGTTGCATCCACACCCCTTGCCAAATTGCTTAGTATTTCCAAGTTTCATTTCATTTGTGCAATGAGAGTAATGGGAGTACCTTCTTCATTGGCTGGTTGTGGGGTTACAGTGAGCACCTTAGCATAGTGCCTGGTGGGTAGCTAGAACTCAGTAAATGCTTCACATTAAGAAGCAAACTTCAAAATGGTTTATAGCAGAAGGCTTTAGCTGTTGGATATCAAAGAAACCCAAAAACAAAAACAAACAAACAAACAAAACCTAGAAAAGCTCTTGGATTGGAGCCACCAATATTTTGGTGGTTTATTTTGCCTCTTTTAATGGCCTGTCTCTGTGTTCCAGGTTCTTGGAGCTAAACTGAGCCCCCATCAGTCTGAAGCATTCTAGACTTCACTTCCATTATTTTGACCTTTCTTGATCCCAGTTTAATGATGAATTGGAAAGATTCTCAAGACATGAGATACTTGGAATATTCTTGCTTCCTAAGAAGAATAGTGCAGATAATAGAGCAGATAGTTTTTAATGCAAATTTCCTTCATCTTCTCCAAATTGAAAAACGATGATTTTTCATGAATTGTTCTGATTTCCCATACCTCCACAGATAAATTTGCCATATCAAATTAACATACCAACAAATCAAAAACTAAATATTATAAAACAGATTTGATCTGAATATATATTTCAGCATTACCCATATTATGTACATAATCAGTGAAATAGGTTTTGCATATACAAATACAATCATTACTAATAAAATACAAATCAAGATATTACAGAGTAAGATTTTTCAGTTAAACTGTAAAGTTTTTTTTACCAGTAACATTTCTTCTATCTTTTTGATTTCTGCTTTTGATTTTCTGAGATTTTTACGGATAGGCCTTTAAGGAGACTGCGAATCTCTGAGGAGACGCCATTTTGCATTGAACACAGCCATTTCCTGGCTTTAGATCCTGGGAAGTCCGTATGATTCCAGGGTCAAATCTGAGAATCACTGACCTTTTTTGGTCAAGACATTATCTATGTAGAAATTTGTACATAACACATGTTTTACAAAATAGTTTTACAAAATATTTCCGGAAGGTATCTGTAAAAGTGAGAGATTTGAAATAGGTGATTTTTAAAGCCTTAGTGATTTCCAATGTGTTAAGGGAAACTTTAACAATGAAAAGATGTTTGAGCAATTGGTGTGCACTAAGCATTATGAAGTATTTCTTAAGCACTGTCTTGTTTAATTCTCTTAACACTCTTTGGAGGCAGGCATTTTGTTTTACATATAAAGTGACTGAGGCACTGAGAGGTAAGTAATTCACCAAAGCCATTCATCTAGAGAGCATCACCAATTCTAGTGTGCATTTCTTGTTTCCAAAGGCAATGCAAGGAAACGCTATCATAAATATTTGCTATATTTCTATCAATCTTTGTAAAGTAGAAGAGTCAAATTTCCCTTTAATGGGACTTTTATTCAGTGTTGGATCAGCACTTATCTAATTACAGCAAGGCAATGGACTTCTCTTACTGCTGTTCTATACATTTAAACACACTTTCACAAGTTCTCATTATTAGAGTCACTTCCATGTTACCACATGCATTTTTTTCCCTTACCTGAAGATGATATTATTGTTCCAGAGAGACCTTTGGCTCCTTCACAAAGACTCAGCTCTTCATCAGCCAGAAAATTGGTTCCTTCCTTCTTTTCTTTTCGTGGCATCTATGCCATTGTAGTCCTGAGACTCTGGTGCACAATTGGGAGGGTCATAATCCCTTGGGAGGAGAGTTGACGTTTCTCTGGACAACCTGTGGTTAAAGGGACAGCAGCTTATAAGACACAACTAGGATGGGAGAGAGGAAACTCAGGAGCAACTTCTCTTTATGATTCAGTGCTAAGCCCCAGCATATTAGCGGATTATTCTTGTCCATGGAGCTGAAGATATCAAGATCTATGCTGCTCAAATGACCTATTACCAGAGCCTCACAGCAGGATTTTCAGACAAGCCTAGAACATTAGCACACTTGACTGTCGTGATATGGCCGGATGTAACTTGGCAAACCTGGAAAAGGACAGCTAAAGAAATCACATCTGAAGTCCCAACTCACTACTATGTGACTGTTTGGACATTATCTCACTTGGAAATAATTTTGAGAGAATGTTAATGACTGTTTTGAATATAAACTTTGCCTGCTCGTACCTTTGTGGATGTCACCTGCTGGCAACAGGGATTGGGTTTCATGAAGTCTGTGGCTAAACGTTGCTTGTTGTTGACAGTGGTCAAATGGTGACATTTTTCACCTTCAGGGTTCATTGGTACTCCACATGATATCCAGAAGAGAGCATCTCTCATGGGCTCAGATACCAACAGGGCTCCTTGGTCCTTTAATGAATGAAGTCCAAGGCTTTTCCCAGGGTAGTAGACTGAATAAAGGCCCTAAAAGATATCCATGTCCTAACCCTCAGAATCTGTATGTTACCTTATATGGCAAAAGGGAATTTGCAGGTGTTAAGGATCTTGATATGGGGTGATTATCCTAGCTTATCTGGGTGGGCATGATGTAATATAAGAGGGTGATAGCATCTGGCACGGCACTTGGCAAATAGCACTAGTTCAAACAATAATAGTGCTCATTAGGAGGCGGCATCCTCCTCCCTTGCACATTCCATTCCCCTGGGTAGGGGTGTGTGTAGAGAGGTTCCTAGAGGAGAAGCAGCTTGAACTGGGCTTTGGAAGATGGCAAGACTATGAGTAGGTGGAAAGGAGAGCTAGAAGGCATCTCAGACAGGGATCACAACACGGTGAAGGCCCAGCTATACCTGGACATTCCATGGTTTGGCTGATCAATACATTATTGATTCACCAAACCAGCAAATCCTTTTCTCCCCTCAAGCAACATAGATTGGAATTCTGTTACTTACAGTCAAAAAAGTAATTGACTGGTATAGTTTTGGTTCCTTCCAGTTTCATGTGGGCTAGAAACAGAAGTCAACCCATCTTTCTATTTCACTTCTGGGACACCCCAACTCCTGTGTGCCCCAGAATCTTCACTTCCTGTATGTAGATCCACTACAACATTACCAAGGCAGCCATCCTCAATACCTCTTCTTTGAAAAAACATTTCCTCTCTCACACATCACCTTCCTCACCACGACTAGGGTATAATCAACTACTCCCTCTTTAAACTTGTCACATGATACATGATACACTTTGGTGACTAACTTCTTTAAATACCTCTTCCCCAGAATATAATGCCCTAAGGACAGGTGCCATGTCTTATTCATCCGTGACATTTTTATTTCTAGTGCATAGCCTGAAATATTGTGGTGTCCAGTAATTATGTGCTCTGCCCCCCCTCCCACATTGTCCTGCCTCTATATAGGGCTAATATGGTCCTTATCAGTCTCCTTGACTTTCTGAAGAAGATATCAGTCCAATTCCCAACTCAATGGACTATCTGTGTCTGTGTGTTCCAGTTATGTGTCTGCTTCTAAACCTTCATAGAATTTGCTGTTATCAAACTGTGTATTGCTGAAATGCTATATTGCCTTGGGCACAGAAATGAACCAAAGAGAAATTCATTGTTGAATTTCATGTAGGAATGATAAATATGATCACAGTAAGATTCAGGAGAAAACTTTCTCTCTGACCTAAATATCAGGAAAAAGTAGGATTTTCTAGGCACTTGTTCTCTATTTGTCATATGAACACTACATGTGCCCAATCATGCCTCTTTCCCTCTTTCAGCTGGATGGAGGAAAGCTCTAATCAAACTTCTGGCACACTTCTAGCATATGGATAGGTCTTTGTGGCATGCATTTTATATACTCATCTCACTCTAGTTTTTGATCTGGCTTTTCTACCCTATTTTGTATTTGTTTTCATTTCCTCGGTTCCTTTTTAATTTACTTTTTTATTTTTAATAGTTTATTGTCAAGTTGTTTTCCATATAACACCCAGTGCTCATCCCCACAAGTGCCCTCCTCCATGTTCATCACCCCCCTTCCCCTCACCCCCACCCCCATCAGCCCTCGATTTGTTCTCGGCATTCAAGAGTCTCTCATGATTTGCCTCCCTCCCTCTCCCCAACCGTTTTTCCCCTTCTTCTCAGTTCCTTTTTTAAAAGAAAAATATCTTATTCCATACCTCTATAACCACAATTATTTCCTGATTGGGCACTGCACAGCTTCTCAAACCTTGGTATCATATTAGGGACTGCTACTATCATTTCCCCTTCCACAATGATTTTCACACATTTTTTATCAAAAAAGAGATTGAATCCATTCTTTATTCTATTTCCCTGAATATAATTTTAATAATAATGTTTTATTTCAGAATAGCTTTAATTTACAGAAAACTTACAAAAACAGTACAGAGAGTTCCAGGGAATGTTTTTTCCTTGGCTAGACTGGGGTCACTGCTGTTGAGGCAGAAGATCACAGCAGTTAAGTGCCATTCTCACTGCACCATATCAAGAGTGTCTGCTATTAACTTCACCTGTCACTGATGATGTTAACCTTAATCACCTGGCTGAGGTAGTGTTTTCTAGGTATCTCCACATGGACAATGTCATGACAGTCATATGGTTGAGGAGATAGGCTATTCTAAGAACTTGGTTGCTATGCAGACAATCCTAGATAGCTGCCTCACTTATTAAATGATTTTTTACACACCAATATCAGGGCCAGGAGCTGGGGATGTTAGACAGTACTCAGTATTCTCTTTCAAGGATGTCATGAAAAACATCGTTAATTCCTGGACAACTCGCTCCTGAACTACACTTCTCCGATATTTTCTTTTTTTACTGCTGTCATTCAGAATTTAGGGCACAGTCATCCAGCCATGTTCACTTAGGATCCATTTGTCTCTTTGAGGATCTCTGACGTCTTTGAATGCTTTGTTTGCATTGTAAGAGCTGAATTCTCCTTCCTACAAGGGGCAATATGTATTCTATGCTTTCTTACTTAGTTACACAAGTGTCCTACGGGAGCCTTTTACCTAAGCAAGGAAGGCAAGATAACAAGCCACCACTGTTAAATTGCCACCAGCCCTCTAATGATTCCTTTGGAAGGGCCAAGATTTCATCCAGTGATGACAATCACCAGGGACCTTGTTATTCTGGAGACTTCAGGGAGTATATGGACATGCAGTTTGGACCATTAGCTAGGCCTTTAGGGAGCATACTTTATCCATGGTAAGTGAGAGGTAGTAATTATAATCTCTCATAGGTTTTAAGGGAGAGATTGCAAATTATATCAGAATAGACAATATACACTTAACCCCTTAGGTAAACTGATTGGATCAGAGGATGAGAATGGTGAATCACTCATCAGGGTTGAATAAGTATAAGAATCCAGAAGTTACTCATCTAAAAACCCTCAAAGATCTGTTTTGCTTGGAAATTGTCCACATAGTGATAACAGCTATCCTTTACATGTATATAGTACTTTATAATTTTTTGAGATCCCATATACTATTATTTCAGGTAATCCTCACAAAAAGCCTATGAAGTAGGCAGTGTTTGTACTATCTTATAAATGAGGAAACTTGAATGCTGAGTGGCTAAGTAGTTGCCTCAAGCTACGCATTATTTTAATGCTTGATTCTTTCTCTTTGTTATTGTCATCAATTTTCAGCATCGTGAGTTGGGGTCTTGCAACCTGTAATAACTAATTAATTTTTTTAAATAAATTTTTGAAATAAGATTATAAACTGAAATATATAATTATATATATTCACGTATACACACACACACACACACACACACACACAAACAGTGTTTCAACCTAATGAAGTAATTTTTTTATAGCTTGAATTGTCCCAGAGTGATTTCATGGGAGCCCCTTCAGGCTGGATTCTGTTTCTTTTAGATATGACTTGTTGACTGACCCCATCAGTCTTTGAAAGCTTGCTTTTTTTTTTCTGGCACAATAAGATGTCCCAGGCTTATTTTGTACATTTCTCGTCCAGGTTCTAAGATCAGCCATTTTTCTAAGGAGTCCTGGTTTCTTGTAGTGAAAAATGATATTTGACAACCAGTTAATCAACGTCCACTTGCTATTGTGCTTTATTAATATAAGAATGACTGACTAATCATATTTGGCCTTACAGTATAGTATTAGAATAGTGACTGGGGCATTTTGGCCAACAGAGCACTACATTATAAAGGATATAGCTCATAGCTATTAAAGTAAAAGAAATGAGGTGGTATTGTTACTGTCTTTGTCACCCTTGGGTGAGATGGCACATACATTAAATGATAGTTGACCATGAGCTGCAGTATTTTCTATGCAAACATACCAGTTAGAGTAAAAAGTGTTGTTACCATTGACTCTATTATTTTTTAAAAAGTTTATTTTCAGAGAGAGAAAGAATGCATGCATGAGCAGGAGAGTGGCAGAGAGGGAGAGAGAAAATCCCAAGCAGCCTCAGTGCTGCCAGCACAGAGTTTGACATGGGGCTTGATGCCATGAACCCTGAGATCATGACCCGAGCCAAAACCAAGAGTCAAATGCTTAACTGTCTAGGTCACCCAGGCACCCCTACCATTGACTTTAAACTCTAGCTCTGGAGCTTTCTGGCCTGAGTGGATAATTGCCCTAGGCAGAGTAATATCTTCAGGGGTTCCCAAGAGGATGAAGGGAAACTTAGATGCCAGATGTGATGATTAAAACATCAACTCCACTTCTTTCTCTAGGCCAGTGGGCAGGACACCAGGTGCAGCCAGAAGAAAGAGCTATTGTTTCCTATGAAGGGAAATGAAAACCAGTATTTAAGAGTTTAAGCCAAATTAGTGACCTGCAATTCAGGGCTTCAGACAGTGTAGGTTAGATTAACACACATATTGCTTCACACTTTACCCTACATGTTGAGGCAAAAGAGAGGTTTTTAGTTTTCTGCATTTCTCCTTTATTCAGATGGATGTTCAGATCATGAGAAATAAGAAGAGAATGTACCAGCACAATTAAATGCCTTTGGAGCCATGTCATTAAAGTCCCTTTCTCCTTTGGAATATAACCCTTTGGAAGGGTTTTTGTCCTGTTCACTATTCTATCTATAGCACTTTGGGTAATGCTGGCACATGATAGCTTTCCCAGTATTTGTTGAATTAATATGTATCTTCCACAGAAACATTAACATGGGTAGACTCTTTTTAGACAGATCTTCTTTTTGCCATTGCCTGGCTCATATATGCATTTTCCTTCCAAGGAGATGTTTGTGGTCTGAATGTAGCTATTATTTGCTTTTCCATTATCAGCTGCCTTGTCAGATTGAATGGTCACACTGACAAATATCTAGAGGAATGTGTTCCACTAATAGGCTTGGTGTTTTTTTATTTTGAATAGACTTATTAGCAACATACACATACACATGTTCTGTGTGGTCACATGTCTTACATAAATAGAACTGTTCATTTGTCATCCCTACTAAAACTATTAATTTGTCATCCCTAGTAAAACTCATAGAGGATCCAGTTTGTATCAGAACAAACTATGCTATGCTGTATATCAAATAATCACCCAGATCTTGGTGGTATATAAAATAAGAAAGATTTGCTTTTTTTTTTTTTTTAATCTTGCTACCTGTCCTCCGTCCTGGGTCTTCAGTGACCTGGCTGATGGAAGAACCATTATTTGAAGGGTTGCCAGTAGGTATGGAAGAGTAAGCAATTATATGTTCTAGCCTAAAGTGATGGACATAATTCCTACTCATTGGCCAGAGTGCATATTCTCATGTTACTTGGAAGATGAATAGCTTGGTAATGACTACCATAGTTGTCCTTTTACCAGAATGTGTAAGATTCATTCTATTTTTGGAAGTCTTTCATAACATAACCCAAGAGAACTTTTCTAGAGGAGCAATACTTTTAAAAAATGAAGACTTACCATTTTATAAACAGCAAACTAGATTTTATACACAGTAGAGTGGTGACAATCATAGACTTTTTGGAATCAGAGAGAATGGAGTTCAAATTTCAGCTTTGCTATGTAGTGGCTGCATGGCATTATGTGAAAAACATTTAATGTCTTCAAGATTAGCTTTCTCACTTCTAAAATACTTAACAGGATGAAACTGTTGTGAAGAAAAAATGAAATTCTGTACAAAGGTGTCCAACACAGTGTCTAATACATATTCAGATTCAATACATATTAGCTAGCTTGAAAGATGAAAAGTCTTGATATTTTATGAGTTGGTGCCTCTTGGGCTAAGTTTTCTTGGCAGGCAATGCTTTTATGTTCTCTGGAGGTCAGGCAATTAAGATTGCTCACATTTCTCTGTGGGAGAATGTTCTTGAAAGAGCAGTTCATTTTATTTTATTTATTTTTTTTAATGTTTTATTTATTTCTAGGAGAGAGAGAAGGAGAGACAGCATGAGCAGGGGAGGGTCAGAGAGAGGGAGTCACAGACTGAAACAGGCTCCAGGCTCTGAGCTGGCAGTCAGCACAGAGCCCGACGCGGGGCTCGAACCCACAAACCGTGAGATCATGACCTAAGCGAAAGTCGGGCGCTTAACCGACTAAGCCACCCAGACGCCCCAAGAGCAGTTCATTTTAAATGATTCTTCAGCTCACTCCATTTAGAATTCATTAATTTTCTGCATCCACCCACAATCTTTCACATATATTCTCCTTACTTCAGACTCTCTGGAAGTCTTAGTATTGGAGAGTATGAACCTTAGATATCTATCAGAATCTCCAGGGAGCTTTGCAAAGCACCTACATCTGAGTCTCTCAGACCAGTTAAATCTGGCTCTCTGAGAGAGCTGACTCAGTCATCTGTATTTTAAGAAAGTACTTCTAGTGAGTCTAATGAGCAGAGAGAACTTAGAACCACTGCTCTACATAGTCTCGCTCTTGCCTACCTCTCCAGCCTCATCGATTCACATTTTTCTCTCCCTTTCCCACCATGCTCCAGCCATCATTTTTATTCACTGAACTTGCCAAAGTTGTTCCTACTTCAGGGCCTTTGCATTCACTCTTCCCTTAGTCTGGAATGCATCAACTTAAATTTTCATAAAACTGATTCATGTTCACCAGGTATCAACTCAAATGTCACATTTTTAGAATGTCATATTATCACCCCTCATCCTGTATTATTTCCTTTCTAACACTCCATGGTATTTGAGCTATTGCTGATTAATTTGCTTGTTTACTGCCTATCTCCTAATCATTTTAAAAAAACATTTATTTACTTTGAGAGAGACAGAGAGAGTGTGAGTGGTGGAGGGGCAGAGAACCCAACATAGGGCTCGATCCCACCAATCATGAGATCATGATCTGAGCTGATGCCAAGAGTCTTATGCTTAACTGACTGAGCCACCCAGGTGCCCTTGCCTATCTCTTCATTATTACATGAGATCTACAAAGGTAGAGTCTTTATCGGATTTATTCACTAATGTATGGCCAAGGCTTAGAAAAGTATCTGACACATAATAGGTACTTAAATAAACATTTGTTCAATAAATTATTCTTGTCTGCTGTTTACTAATATTATTATATAACATCATTTTAACAATAAAGTCTTATGATATATTTCTTTATATATCCAACTATTTCCTTACAAACAAGTCTTGAAGCTTCTATATGTCTCATGCCCCTTTACACAATTTATATTAACTATTTGTTATAGAGAGAAAAAAGAAGAAACAATGTATAAATAGCAATTTTTTAATAGTTTATTGTCAAGTTAGTTTCCATATAACACCCAGTGCCCATCTCCACAAGTGCCCTCCTCCATGATCATCACCCACCTTCCCCTCTCCTTCACCCCCATCAGCCCTCAGTTTGTTCTCAGCATTCAAGAGCCTCTCATGGTTTGCCTCCCTCCCTCTCCCCAACTATCTTTCCCCTTCTTCTCCCCCATGGTCCTCCTTTAAGTTCCTCCTAATTCACATATACGTGCAAACATATGGTACCTGTCCTCTGCCTGACTTATTTTGCTCAGCATGACACCCTCAAGTTCCATCCATGTTGCTACACATGGCCAGATTTCATTCTTTCTCATTGCCATGTAGTATTCCATGGTATAGATAAACCACATCTTCTTGATCCATTCGTCCTTTGATGGACACTTAGGCTCTTTCCACATTTTGGCTATTGTTGAGAGTGCTGCTATGAACATTGGAGTACAAGTGCCCCTATGCATCAGCACTCCTGTATCCCTTGGGTAAATTCCTAGCAGTGCTATTGCTGGGTCATAGGAGAGTTCTAGTGTTAATTTTTTGAGGAACCTCCACACTGTTTTCCAGAGGGGCTGCACCAGTTTACATTCCCACCAACAGTGTAGGAGGGTGCCCGTTTCTCCACATCCTCGCCAGCATCTAGAGTCCTCTGATTTGCTCATTTTAGCCACTCTGACCGGTGTGAGGTGGTATCTCAGTGTGGTTTTGATTTGTATTTCCCTGATGAGGAGGGACGCTGAGCATCGTTTCATGTGTCTGTTGGCCATCTGGATGTCCTCTTTGGAGAAGTGTCTGTTCATATCTTCTGCCCATTTCTTCACTGGATTATTTGTTTTTTCAGGTGTGGAGTTTGGTGAGTTCCTTATAGATTTTGGATACTAGCCCTTTTTCTGATAAGTTATTTGCAACTATCTTTTCCCATTCTATCGGTTGCCTATTAGTTTTATTGATTGTTTTCTTTGCTGTGCAGAAGCTTTTAATCTTGATGAGGTCCCAATAGTTCATATTTGCTCTTGATTCCCTTGCCTTTGTCAAGGAAGAAATGTGTCAAGTAAGAAATTGCCGTAGTTGAGGTCAAGGAGGTTGTTTCCTGCTTTGTCCTCTAGGGTTTTGATGGTTTCCTGTCTCACATTCAGGTCCTTTATCCATTTTGAGTTTATTTTTGTGTATGTTGTAAGAAAATGATCTAGTTTCATTCTTCTGCATGTTGCTGTAAATAGTCTTTTTTTTTTTAATTTTTAACGTTTATTTATTTTTGAGACAGAGGGAGACAGAGCATGAGCTGGGGAGGGGCAGTGAGATCGGGAGACACAGAATCTGAAACAGGTTTCAGGCTCTGAGCTTCAGCACAGAGCCTGATGTGGGGCTTGAACCCATGGACCATGAGATCATGACCTGAGCTGAAGTCGGACGCCTAACCGACTGAGCCACTCAGGCGCCCCTGTAAATAACCATTTTTATTACTGTCATATACTATGGCCTTTGCCCTATTTAGATTTCTTTTGTACCTACTTTTTTCTCTTGCTGGTTACCATCATCCTGAAGGTTTCGTGGGTTGGAAATCATGGAAGTTTCTATTCCTTAAACTCCTTTCTCTAGTGATCATTAAGAAGAAAATATATGGAACTGAAGTCAACAGTTTGAGTTTGAATTTTAATCCAGCAACTTATCAGGGGAAACCATTTAACCTTTCTGAGCCTGTTAATGAACTCAGGACACTAAAAGCTCCAATCTCAAAAAAATTGTATAAAAGTAAAATGAGAAACTATAGGTAAAATTACCTTGTATTTTGTGAGTATTCAGTAAATGCATTAAAAAGATGTATCATTCAAAATGCCACTTAGATTTTCCATTTTCTTTTTGTCCTTCCTGCTATTGTATAAGAATCAGGGAAGAAGACGAAGAGAGAGGGAAAGGTGCTGAAGGAGTCCTGGAACAAATTATAGCAGAGAACTTCCCCGACCTGGGGAAGGATGTCAATGTGGAAATACAAGAGGCTCAGAGGACTCCTCTCAGACGTAACTTGAATCGATCTTCTGCACGACATATCATCGTAAAAATGGCAAAATACAAGGACAAAGAGAGAATTTTGAAAGCAGCTAGGGAGAAAAGGGCCCTCACATACAAAGGGAAACCTATCAGAGTGGTGACAGACCTATCTACTGAAACGTGGCAGGCCAGAAAGGAATGGCAGGAGATCTTCAATGTGATGAACAGTAAAAATATGCAGCCAAGAATCCTCTATCCAGCAAGCCTGTCATTCAAAATAGAAGGAGAGATAAAAACCTTTCCAAATAAACAGAAATTGAAAGAATTTGTCACCACGAAGCCAGCCCTACAAGAAATCCTGAGGGGGATGCTCTGAAGGAAAGGTTGCAAGGAACAAAGATACCAGAGACACCACCACAAACATGAACCCTACAAAAGATACAAAGACTCTAAGCCCACATATTTCAATAATAACACTGAATGTAAATGGGCTGAATGCTCCAATCAAAAGACATAGGGTAGCAGAATGGATTAAAAAACAAAATCCATCTATATGCTGTCTACAAGAAACTCATTTTAGACGGGAAGATACCTTCAGATTAAAAGTAAGGGATGGAGAAATATATATCATGCTACAGGAAATCAAAAGAAAGCCGGAGTAGTGATACTTTATCAGACAAACTGGACTTTAAATTAAAGACAATCACAAGAGATGAAGAAGGGCACTACATAATAATTACAGGGTCCATCCATCAGGAAGAACTAACAATCATAAATGTCTACGCACCGAATATGGGAGCACCTAAATATATAAAACAATTAATCACAAACAGAAACAAGCTTATAGATAAGAATGTGCTAATAGCAGGGGACTTTAATACTCCGCTTACAGCAATGGATAGGTCAACCAGACAAAAAATCACTAAAGAAATAATGGACTTGAAAGACACATTGGACCAGATGGATCTGACAGATATATTTAGAACTTTACATCCTGAGGCCAGGAATTTACTTTCTTCTCAAGTGCGCATGGCACATTCTCCAAGATAGATCACATACTGGGACATAAAGCAGCCCTCAATAAATATAAAAGAATGAGATCATACCATGCACACTGTCAGATCATAATGCTTTGAAACTTGAAATCAATTACAGGAAGAAGTCTGGAAAACCTCCAAAAACATGGAGGTTAAAGAACACCCTTCTAAAGAATGAATGGGCCAATCAGACAATTAGAGATGAAATTAAAAAATATATGGAAACAAATGAAAATGAAAACACAACAATTCAAAATCTATGGGATGCGGCAAAGGCAGTCCTAAGAGGAAAGTACATTGCTCTCCAGGCCTATTTCAAGAGATTAGAAAAAGCGCAAGTCCAAATCTAACAGCTCACCTAAAGGAACTAGAGGCAGAGCAACAAGAACGCCCTAAACCCAGTAGAAGAAGAGAAATAGTAAAAATTAGAGCAGAAATAAACAACATAGAGACCAAAGAAACAATTGAACAGATCAATGAAACCAAGAGTTGGTTTTTTGAAAAAGTAAACAAAATTGACAAACCTCTAGCCAGACTTATCCAAAAGAAAAGAGAGAGCACCCAAATAGACAAAATTATGAATGAAAATGGACTTATTACAACCAACCCCTCAGAAATACAAGCAATTATCAGGGAATACTATGAAAAATTATATGCCAACAAATTGACAACTTAGAAGAAATGGACAAATTCCTAAACACACACTCACTACCAAAATTCACACGGGAAGAAATAGAAAACCTGAACAGACCCATAACAAGTGAAGAAATTGAATCAGTGATCAAAAATCTCCCAACAAATAAGAGCCCTGGACCTGATGGCTTCCCTGGGGAATCTCTGTTCTCAGACATTTGAAACAGAATTAATCCCAATTCTTCTCAAGTTATTTCAAAAAATAGAAAGCGAAGGAAAACTCCCGGACTCATTTTATGAAGCCAGTATCACTCTGATTCCCAAGCCAGACAGAGATCCAGCAAAAAAAAAGAGAACTACAGGCCAATATCCTTGATGAATACGGATGCAAAAATTCTCAACAAGATCCTTGCAAATCGAATCCAGCAGCATATAAAAGAATCATCCACCAAGATCAAGTGGGATTCATTCCTGGGTTACAGGGCTGGTTCAGCATTCACAAATCAATCAATGTGATACATCACATCAACAAAAGAAAAGATAAAAACCATGTGATCCTGTCAATAGATGCAGAAAAAGCATTTGACAAAATACAGCATCTCTTCTTAATAAAGACTCTCGAGAAAGTTGGGATAGAAGGAACCTACTTAAACATCATCAAGCCATCTATGAGAAGCCTTCAGCTAACATCATCCTCAACGGGAAAAACTCAGAGCTTTCCCGCTGAGATCAGGAACACGAGACAGGGATGCCCACTCACCACTGCTGTTTAACATAGTGCTGGAAGTCCTAAGCATCAGCCATCAGGACACCAAAAGGAAATCAAAGGCATCAGAATTGGCAAAGAGGAAGTCAAACTTTCACTTTTCGCAGATGACATGATACTCTACATAGAAAACCCGACAGACTCCACCAGAAGCCTACTAGAACTGATCCAAGAATTCAGCCAAGTTGCAGGGTACAAAATCAATGTACAGAAATCGGTTGCATTTTTTATACACCAACAATGAAGCAACAGAAAGAGAAATCAAGAAACTGATCCCATTCACAATTGCAAAAAAAACCATAAAATACCTCAGAATAAACCTAACCAAGGATACAAGAGATCTGTATGATGAAAACTATAGAAAACTTATGAAGGAAATTGAAGAAGACACAAAGAAGTGGAAAAGCATTCCATGCTCATGGATAGGAAGAATAAATATAGTTAAGATGTCATTACTACCCAAGGCACTCTACACATTCAATGCAATTCCAATCAAAATTGCACCAGCATACTTCTCAAAACTAGAACAAACTATCCAAAAATTTGTATGGAACCACAAAAGACCCCGAATAGCCAAAGTAATCCTGGAAAATAAAACCAAAACGGGAGGGATCACCATCCCAGACTTTAGCCTCTACTACAAAGCTGTCATCATCAAGACAGTATGGTATTGGCACAAAAACAGACACATAGA